>CAKLNU010000675.1:1200000-1800000 GCA_922788865.1 Poeciliopsis turneri
GGGTTAAGTGTCGGCAGCGGGGGCATTGTGAAATTGCAAAATGAAGAGGTTACGTGGAAGCTAAAGTCTTACAGATGTCATCATGGTCACACTGCAGATATCGAAGCTCCCTTTGAAGTCGAGAAAGCCTCATTTATCTCGAATGCCATAGACCCACGTCTCACAAAAGGGGTGCAGAACTTTTCAGGCCCGCAGATTCACACAGCGCTATCGTTTTTCGCAGCCGCAACTGGGGAAACTGCTAAATATTTTGGCTATATACCATGCAACAGAAAACGCCTTTTTCAGGCCTCTGGTAAAAGAAATTGAAGACATCACAAATGTATGAAATGTACAACAGTAAATTTTATATTGTAACAGCGTCAAGTGAATGCCGCATCAGACAGGTTGGCAACAGAAGACAGCTAGTGGGAGCCAGATGCACCTTGAACGCAACGAAAAACAAACATATACAAGGATAAATATTACTGCTGAGACCAAATTTAAGACATTTTAAGGTCTTAATTTTAGACACCTGAATCTAAGGCTTTTTAAGGATGCGAAGATACACAAAGTGAAGTTCAGATTTAGTTATGAAATGACTTTTATTCAACCAAAAACCCAGTTCCTGACAGGAAATACAGCAGAAAATAAGACCATGTACCGGGGGGTCAATTTTTATTAAAATGACGATGCCAAATGGTCATTTTAATGTTAAAAAACGTTCAAAATGTTTTCACCCTTCCCATCAGTCAACGGGAAAATCTTTGTTAGCATAAAACCAAGCTTTTTCAGAACTGCCGCCCACCGTTTTGCAGGCTCCCTCTGGCATTTTGTCTCTGAGGTCCCTTCTTGCCATCATCCTAATCTTTACCTCCATTCACAGATTCTCCATCAGATTCAAGTTAGGAGAGAAAACATTCTGATACTTCCAATCAAAACTAAAAACTGACTGTAAACCAACTACGCGCGGTCCACCTGTGCCTACGAACATTCAGTGAAAGCTGCTCTTCACCGTTTCACCTCAGATGATGATCCTCTCATCAACACGCAAACTGAAACACTTTTACATTATTTCTGTTTATAATGGTTCATAATCGTTCATAAAGTCAGTGCTAACCTTTTTGTGCGTATCTGCAATGAGTGAAAACAAAAAAAAAAAAATTATATCCTAGACAATTTGTTATCACACGAAAGTCACTGCGGCCTGTTGGGATACCATGGGAATTTCAATAAACTCTTCAGCCTTCCTGCACTAGCTGCAATATTTTTTCTATTGCATGCATGAAATAATAATGCTTTAAAAATATGATATTATAGTAGTGTATAATGTCGGAATGTTGAAGCAGTTGGCGGAATTAAAGTATGAGGCAAAGAAATAGTAAAAAGAGTGCTACAAAGGGAAGTGTTTCAAAGCTGTGTGGAAATCACTGACCATCAACAGGGGGAAGATATAGCAGCAGCAAAGCAGTTTATACATTAGAAGAAGCTAGAAAATCACACTCGGCATGAAGGTTACAGCTGAATAGAGTTTATTGCTTAGAAAGGTTTCTTATCGAGTGAAGCGACCTGGAAGTATCTCGGTTGCCATGATAAGAGCTGGTTCAATTCTCCAATTGACGGTGCTTCAGAAGCTCCTTTTTTTATCTCTCTTCAAACAGGTTACGCTACACTAAAGTCGGTTATGAAATGAGACACAGCCGTCCCACAATTCACTGAGGCAGAAATATTCAGCGATTGTTCTCAATTTACAACTACGTACGCGATCTCACGTTGGCGCCAACGGGTTTGTTTGTTTTTATCCGGAGTAAACCAAAGGAGATTAGAACTTTTAAAAGTCTAATTTGTTGTTCAAACGACACTGGGTTATAGTGGACCGCTTCAGATTAGCGGTGTATCCATGCCAGCCAACTTCAAATTATGAGCGGAAAATCCACAATTTTTGATACATTTAAAATAATATTTATCATTTGAACCATTGAAATTGGCAGCTATTGGTGTGTTTTTAGAGGGGCTCTCAAGTATTCACGGATTTTAGCGATTCCCAGGTGTCACAAACGTCAGGGGTCCACTATGTGTTACACTAAGTACTTGATTACCAGGAATGCAGTTTGTGGTTAATGAAACTATAACAAAAATCAGAGGCAGCCTAGTTCTCTGAAATATACTGCTTAAACTCTTGTCCTTCGAAACCAAAAATAGCGCATCGTCTCGTAAGCTTAACGCATCGCATCAGCTCTACTGGCAGCAATACCACAACTCCAAAATATCAATGAAGACGATGAAATCACCAGAATTGTTGGAACGAACACATGTTTTGTTTAGTTTCCCCTAGAGTTAAACTTTAAGAGACATCCAGTAATACAAGACTTCAAGGGAACCATTTTGGGATTGCACGGAAATTCTTCGGTCAATCATTCTGAAACCAATTGTTGCATTAAACACCTACATTTCTTTGTTTGCACCTTTGTTCCTTTGCTACCAGCTCCTCCTTTCTCCTCCTTTGCTCTC
Organism: Poeciliopsis turneri; assembly: GCA_922788865.1. NCBI lineage: Eukaryota > Metazoa > Chordata > Actinopteri > Cyprinodontiformes > Poeciliidae > Poeciliopsis > Poeciliopsis turneri. The sequence continues at coordinate 1,202,491 of CAKLNU010000675.1, forward strand.
CACCACAGTCTGCAACGCCGCCAGTCTCCGAGGGTGTGCTACAACAAAAGGATGCTGTGGCAGCAGTGGCACAATGCGAGGTGAAGTGTAGCATAAATATTAACCATAGGGAAGCCATCGCATCGCCACAACAGTGCTGGTCACAGCCACTGAGTTTCTGAATAATACATGCTTATGACCTGTTTTGCTACCAATTTCACACTCCAGCCCTGAAGGGCCTTTCTTCCCCCCATCCTTCTGCCCAGCGGAGGCTGAACAAACATTACAGAGTGAGCTTATCTCAGTCCTCTCTGTCCAGACAGCAGGAGCTTCCCGGGCTGTTGTGGATGCTAATGTGGATCACATTACAGGTGCGGAGGAAGAGGCAACAAGACGGACAACTGTTCTTTTTTTTTTTATTCTTCTTTTGTGCCTGGCCGGTCCAAATACGAGGAAAATAAAAACCTACGGGAGGCGGCGGCGGCGGCGGCACGAACGTCTCGCCGCGAACGTGTCGCAGACGAGAACAAAGAAACTTATTTGTTTATAAAGAAAATTACGGCTCCGCGGCCTCAATCAGTCTGCCTGGGATCAGAGCGGAATGAAAAGGAGGGCTTGTTTCCCAGCAGCTACAAAAACCCAGCAAGACTCGATCGCAGCGGGGCGTCTGAGCTCAGCGTCAACTTTTGGTGACAACGCCGTCGAACACATGTTGCATATTTATTAAAAAGATGGCGCCCGATGCTTGTTCACGGAAAACGTGTCAGCATGTAGTGGCTGGCTGCTGACCAGAGCCAGACAGTTTGAGGAAGAAACTTAAATCTGACAATTTGGTTTCAGTCAGTAGGTGCATCTTAGATAAATTAGTGGGTTTTTTTTTTCCCAATGCAACTTATCAAGGTTTGTGCATTTCTTTAAATCAGAGAAGCAATTAAATCTGAAGTCTGGGAAACGAACAAAAGGTCTAAGAGTCTTTTTGTACCGAGGCATGTCTGCTCCTCTTTCAAGGCGGCAGAAAATGTCGGGACAATTGTGAGAGCAAAACCGACCAGAGCAGAAAACAGCGTGGCAGAAGAGATCCCACCACACCTGCAACTCAGTTTCATCCAGTTGAGCTCGCAAACCTTTACTTGTCCTGGATCAGCAAGACATTTAAAGGATCCTGGGAAAACTTTGAGCTGCTTACCATCCAAATGCACACGAGCTGAATTTCCATTGTAAATGTGCGCAAATCTTTGGCTATATTCTGCAAATGTAATAAAAACACCACAAATTTGAAACTACGATGTTCCCATTAAATAAGAAATGAAGTTAAAATAAAGCGCGTTTATGTGGTAAGTCAATAAAAAATTGTGGCAGTGACGGATGAAAACATTACACTCGGAAGAGTTGGCGTCTCATTCAGGCATTGGAGCGACTGTGTATGCAGAGTTCTGGTGATTTTACAGAAGACCTCTGGATTGGATATGTTCGGATAAATTTTATGAACTGTTGAATGCTTGAGAGCTCTGCTGGAGCCACATTGTCCAAAGCAAGCAAAAAAAACAAAAGCAAGCCACCATCCTCCCACCACTTCCTGTTGTCTTCTTTGTGGTTTCCTCCAGTAGTAATTAAAAAACGCTGAACCTTTCAGAGGTATTAGCCCATAATTTATCTTGGGGGGGCAGGAAGACATTTTCATATACATCCATATGTTTAGGAGTTCTGCAGCTTGTTTCCCCCCCCCCAACCGATGAGGTAAACTCTCCAGCTTTGGGAGATTAATATGCATTTCCAGTTTAACATCAGCGACCCGTTTGTTTGTCTTTTAGGTCTTCTTAATGAAAATAACAGGATGGAAGACCTCCTAAGCAGCAGCTCATTTGTCTGCTGTAATTACACCATATAATCAGAATCAATTTGGTGGGGGAGAGGGCGGCGAGGCTCACAAAAGGAGTCCTATCGGAGCAGCGGCAGCGACATCTCAGCCCTTTTGTAGCATCAGAGGTGGATGAATCCCATTTCCTGCGCGCTGATGGCCTGTATCGCGGCTTCATTGAGCGGCGTGCGGCCACACGCTCGGGCGGGAGCCCGCCAAAGGGAGCCACGCCGCTTCTTTCCTCCTCGCCTGTCCACGTCCACCCGCAGCTCTCACAATAAAAACACAGGAAGCAGAGACCACTTGACACAAACTTGTCCTTTGACAGATTTGATCAGAGCGAAGATGAAATTCCCTCTTATCTCTCAGCCGAGGCGTGTAACCCGTCAGCCGCTGAGCGCTTGGTGCGAATGTTTACTGTACGCGGATGTAACTAGGCCCGTTGCAAAACAGCAATAAATCAATTAATTGCATGATGAATTAAAAGGAGCTCAATTATTCCAATTTGCCTGATTTAGCTTCTTTTTTTGTTTTTTCTTTCCCTCTTTCTACCAAAAACTGGATGATAAATGTCTTCAGTCTGGTGCTTTGGTCTCAATTAGTCTTTTTTTTTTTTTTTTTTTTGAAAGGTAACCGTTTGCAGAAACTTCATAATTAATTGTATTTGTTGATTGTGTGTGGGTTTTTGTTGTTGTTGTTGTTATTTTGGATATTTAAAATGTCTTCCAGCTAGCTGTGGTGTTAAATCTTCATTAGAATTTAAAGTTTATTGAGTGTTCTTGTGTTACTACGCCATTACCACTTTATTACTTGAAAATGGCCTCAAAAACAACAATATTATCGTATCATCGTAATAACTTCTGGGACAATTTATCATCAGAGCATTTATTGTCGACAGGCCTAGACACAAAAACCTTCCACCTTCCGGTCATTTCGCTTCTGCCGGAAACAAAATGACCTGTACGGCTTTGAGGAAGTTTCATCGCCATCAACTCTGCATCCCGCGTCGCTTATTAATCCCCATTACTAATATTATTATCAGCGTGGCCGGTATCAAAAGACCATCAATAAAAGATGAGGAGATTATGTATTTAATATGCTACATAGCGCTTCACATAATATAGCAGTCATAAATAATTCAGGGTTACGCGTCAGACGGAGGGCGGCGGATTGCTGAAGCAACACTTTCTCCGCGACGTCGCGGCTCGGCCCCCCGACGGTCTTCTGCCAAATGAAAAATACACACAATTTGTCTGAGATCAGACTTTGAAGTTATGACGAATGGCGCACATCGTGCCCGAGGCGCCGCAGACAAATTAAGACCCGTTGCTGTCTAAACAACTGGCGTTTCGCGATTGTCTCCTCCTTCCCGTCCTCGTTCGTAACGAGGTACGTCTCTTTAAGCGGAGCGCGGCTCTGTATCCGCGCCTCAGCTGCTGAGGAAATAAGTGGCTGAATATCAGCAGCTGATGAGCGGTAATGATTTGCGCAGTGTTTACGCCACTGGCCCCACGAGGGGTTTCGTGTGCACCCCCCCCAACCCCCCCCACCAAGGCTGGAGCAGAAACCCGGGGGTCGCTATGAGGTCCCATGTGGGACATCACACTATGAATTTACAAGTGGACGTCTGAGCCCGTCTTGCAGTTGTGGACGTGTGCATGAGGTAAGGAGATTTCAGCTGAGCAGATTAGCTGAGAAATGACAGGAGGACATTTCAAGATGCTGCGATTAATCCGGTGGTAACTGGAATTGGACGACTTTCCGAGACCAGCTGCTTGGAAACGCAAAACAAACACACCATTTCTAAGCACTTGGAGGTCGTAGAAACAAAGCTCTTTGGTGTCTTCCTGCTGCATCAGTGAAGTGTTTGAGAATGAAGCCAAGAAGCTGCTCAGAGGGGAACTACAGTCTCAGAGCTGGCATGTTTGGGTGTTCACTCAGGCGGTTACAACAGCTTGCTAGAACTTGGCGGGGGATGGTTACCATTTCGTACTTTTGAAATTAAAGTCGACTTTCATACCTGAAAAGGGAGCCCATGCTGTTGGATTGCACTTCTGATGCCAATAAAGGTCAACGAATAAATGTTAGAAAAACTTCTTGGAGACGAAGATGAACAGTTTCCCCATTAAAAAAGCAGTCAAACATCCAACAACTGGCTTGAAAACGGCATCTGGCGGCGCAGGCCAAGCAAAAACTATAGTTTTCATATTTAATAACTGCTCCCAATATGTGTGTGTTTCCCCCTTAGCTTCTCTTGTCCGCTCCATCGTGCCTTTATGTTTCGCTAAATTTTTAATGCGGTCCTTGTAAGCTGCAGGTTAACCAGAAGGCAGGGCGGCTGCATGTACAGCGCAAGGCCACCTCCGTCCTTGTTTACATGCCCGTGATTGAATGCTCACCTGCTAATCGGCTCTGGTCGTGTCAACTCCACTGACGTGGCCCACTGTGGATTTTCCTTGTACACCCCAGGCGTTTAATATACACACACAAGCGCGCGGTAGTCATTTATATAAAACACAACGCAGGCGTGAATTCACTGGATTGGAGATTTCGAGGCGGTGCCTGACGAGGCGCAGTCTGTGATTAAACGGCGTTCTGCAGGGGGCGCGCGCGCGGCCGGGGCCAGCTGCGCTGCGGCGATACGACTGGCTCTGCGGTCGCTGGAATTGGCTCCTGACACAGAACACAATCATCACAGGGAGGCGACGGCTGCGCTCTCTGACGCAGGTTTGTGTTGGCAAAAAAAAGAGAAAAACATTTGTTTTAATTAAACACATTTAAAAAAAATTTTTTAAAAACATGAAAAGGATTTCTTTTTTCTTTTTTTGGGAGAGAATTAAGAGCTGTAACAGAAATATAGCACTGCTAAAGTCCCCTCTTTTCCGAGAAGGTGCGTTCATGTCCTACTAAATCTCTCACACAGGGTGCTGCGTCTTCTATTTTTTCCAAATAAAAAAAAAAAAAAAAAAAAAAAGGCAAGACTGCTGGGGTGAAATTGAGGTCGTTACAGGGCGTGCGGCACGTATAAATCAGCGCCGCGATCTTAAAGAGGCGTCTTTGAGTTGAGACAAGATTTACACTTTTCTTCAGACGAGAGCTCCATCCTGCACACAAAGAAATAAGTGAGTGTCAGAGCTTTTGGAGCCGGAGGATTTTTAATGGCTTCATTTGACTCCTGACAGGACTCTGGGCAGACTCCAGTTCCACCTTTGATGGGTGGTGGGCGTCCAATGGGCTCCTTTGTTCCAGCTCTCAGGCTCTGGCACATTGGAGAAAAGTAAAAACTATGAGAGTAATTTAGCAAAGAGCTGTGTGTGTGCATGTGTGTGTGTGTGTGTGCGTGTGCGCGCGTGTGTGTGTGTTTTGCATGCTAGTATAGTTAGATGTGCTAGGGGCCTACTTTTATCCGTTTGATTTCTTGTCATGAGCTCAGACGGCACAAAGGGGTAATGGAAGCCCCTTTCTGTAGGGGGGATTATAGTAATGGAGACCAAAAGGGAAGAAAAGCCTCTCTTTGTACCATCTAAATCAGCACAAAACAGCTCAAATGCAGCAAAATAAAAAAAAATTAAAAAAGTTAAGTAGACAAGCATTATCGAACGTCACCAAAAATGTGTTTAAAAGCCTTTTCACACCTGATAGTCGATTTGATTGGGGACCAAAATTGCAACATTTGTTATATTTTCAGCTGCTGCGGTTCACTTCCACGTAGCATTGTGTGAAACGATCCAAACGACATGAGAAACCCGTTCCGCCCCTCGCCTGTGGTGGCGCCATACCAAGGACTGCTGAAGGAAATGACACAAAAAGCTCAGAAGAAGACATGAGAAACGGCGTGGACATTTTAGCTCCTGTAGGATTTCCCTTTTGTATTTGCTAAAAAGACAAAAGACAGGGTTGAACAAGTCAGGTCAACCCAGAACGCCCTGAGTTGTAGTCGATTTTCTACTTTTAAACGAGTCTCTGGTTCCACTTTTATCCACATATGCATTCAAACCGCACCAGAGTTCCCTTTAATCTGGCCAAGACCTGGGTTTACAGGCAGGCCAGAGTTCGCTTTTTAGGTTTCACACCTCCCCAAATGAACCAAATCAAGACAAACGGAACAAGAGCTGGATTAAAGCGGTCTGAACAATTCTGGTGTGAATGCCCCCTAAGCCTCCAGCTCTGTCTGACTGCCTGAAAACACACCACATATTCCATCATATGAACCTGTTTGCCCTTGGGACAGAAATAATTAGCTCTGATGCTCTATCTATTTCAGGGAGTAGCTAACGCACCAGCAACTGTGCATCATCATAGCTTCATACTGTACATGAAAGGCCAGAATGAATGATGAAGCCATCCATTAGCGCCGAGCTCCTGGAGTGTTACGAGGGGCCAGGGCTCAGCTCTTCCTTTCTTTTCATGTCTTTTTTTTTTTTTTCTTTTAAGGGGACATGGAAGGGAGGGTTGAAGGAGCGTCTGTCTCATTGGAAGGCAGGGGTGATAATTGGTCCTGGCTCCTTTGATGTGCAGACAACGGCGTAATCCGCCATAATCATATTAAAGGGGACCCGATTCGGCCAGCAAGGGCCATCAAGCAACAGCCGGGACACGGACGCTACTCGCTGGCTTCAGTCGAGAGGAGAAGCGACAAAACGCTCTTTCATTCGCCTCCCATTAGGAAAATTAACCTTTCTCTAAGCTCCCTGGTTGACTTCAATGTCTTGACAAAAAGCAGGTGTTTTGTTTTTTTTGTGTGTGTGTGCGTTTCTTGGGAGATATTATTTCAGATGGGAGACGTCGTATTAAAAATGCTGGAACGAGCTCTCGGAGGCGTGCAGTTTGTCACAGCAGCAGGAGGACAAAGAACCACAACGAAAGTCCAGGACCATGTGTCCGAACGTTGGGGGCCCAGCCAATGATCTCGCTGTCCTTGGGGGCCAATATGGTGCTTCCTGTCCACGCAGCAGAGCTCGGCACTGGGCCCAACATACGACGTGTTGGTGACATATGGCGGTGGGGTCTTTCACAACAATGTATGGATTTCTTCTGTGACTCTTCGCTGTGAAAATTCTTAGCAGCATAAATGTTGGAGATGGAGCGATGAGGATTTTGTGGCAAATTATTGATGTCTGCACTTGAGATTGTGTGGCAGACCACACAATCTCCGTTTTGACTGATTTCGATTTCTCTTTTAATGTTTGTATTTTGATATTTAACAATCTAGAGAAGAACCAATATAAAGATTTGGGTCACTATTGATATCCGATATCAACTCTGATGTTATGGCCGATAAATTATATTTACCGTTTTTATATACATCATAAATGTATTTCTCAACACTTTCACAGTGTATATAACTATAGACAGTTAAGTACAGAACATTCAGTCCAGTTTCACTTATCAGACTGACACAACAGGTAAGAATAATCACTAACATTGATCGATTTCATTGTAGATGCTGATATGTTGTGTATCTCTTGATGAATCAATTGTTTTTTTTATATACACATGGGCAAAATAATGCTGATCTATGAAAGAAGTTGCAAAAAAAGATAGTTTAGCATCTTTCATTAGCAGTTTGCTATGTCAGCATTTTTAAAACAGCGCCTACACTCTGACTGTCAAAGCGCTGCTAAAATTTCCATAGCCAGCATGTTCAACAGCTTCAGCCTTCTTGTTATCCAGCTGGAAGTCTTGCTCTCTCTCATTGTCCTGCAGCCTCACCTTATTGACACTGAAATCAGCTCATTTTCTGTGCGTTTCTCTCAGACGGTGCAACAGAGTAAAAGATTAGACGTTTGTTTTTATTGGCCGGCCATTGACCGTTTCTGAAAAACAAAACGGTTAGGAAATATGCCTCATCAGCTCGCGAGGGGCACAAACATCTGAAGTGGCACGACTTGAGTAGTTAGCCAACAAGTCATGCAAATCGGTTTGAACACCTGGTGGGGATTTCGACAGCTCAAACACCGCTTCATCAGCTGAACCTGGAAAACACTCAAATTTGGTCTGAAGCAGTTTGTGCTCGGCTATGTAAAACCTTTTATTTCCTCCAGTGAGGAAAAAAAACGCAAATCACAGCTCATTTCCAAACAGACGCCAGAGTAAGCAGACAGTATACTCAATAATAATAATAATAAAATGAAACAACCACACAGGTTCCATATGCTGCCAAAGAAAACTCAAAGACCTCTTCTTTTTTTTTTTTCTTGCCATGTTCATTCCTCTGGGGATGCACTCAAACTGAGAACATAACCTTCCACAAATACAGACGTCTTGTTATGCCTCCACCAGCTGCATTAGCCATAAACATTTATGCTGTGAGTGGAATGACTGGTACAGTCAGCTCCAGCAGGCATATGAAAAGATGCTTTCTTTTCCTGAGATTCTTACCGGGCTAATACAGCGCTAGCAACATTAGTACCGCTGCGTCTCTTTAGGGGCTTGGTACGAGTTACTCTTCCATCGGCACCACCAAAGAAGAGCTAAAAATATCCCTCTGGCTGCAGATGAAAAGAAAACGCGGCAGAACTGAAATACGAGGACGCAAAACTATTTATCTACAAGGACGTTGCATCAAGCTGTCAATAAAATGCTTCCCATTGATTCAAGGTTATCAAACAGTCACCTGAAAGTCGCCTTTGTTACTTTGCAATAAGCCACAGTTCTTTAAATAGTGCGAGATTTCGCAATTACGTGTATTTAATGTAAATCGCATTTTGATACATTTTGCACCGTTTCCAAGCGTCTTAAGTTGTAATCCCGTTCAACTGACCTTGAACCCTTAAAAAGTTTAAATGATTTCTAAGACTTCCTCAGACAGCTGTTGCTTTTTGCCTCCCATTTCGGAAACTTTTTTTTTTTTTTTTCAAAGCAGAACTGCTCTGCAATGGTCATCCGAACTGGTCAGAGGCTGATGAGGCATCCAACAATTCACTTCCAGTACAAAAGGAAGGTGAAGGCACACGTGTAGCTTGATTTTTTTATTTTTTATTTTTTTCCGTCTCCAACCATAACATCTAGGATGAATTCTACAAGAATATATGCCTGAGACATGATTCAAAAGTATAATCGACTCTCTGTATTCGCAAAAGTCGGGGACCAAAGCCACCAGCCAAGAGCTAAAATTACAGAATACCTCAGATCCTCTCTATAAATAATGATAGCTGCTTATTTAATAAGTGAAGCACCAAATGCACTTTAATATGCCTTCACATGCAAAGTGGAAACAATCTTAGTACTGCAGCAGAAGCTGATACCAGCCTTCCTTATCTCTTCTTTTGAGGTACACCCAATTAGCAGCAAGGACAATGAATGCCAGTCCTTCATGTGTGATTGTTCTCAAACCCTTGGCAGCTGGTTTTCATCTCTTTCCACTACAGCTTCCTTGTGACTCTGTTATTTGCAACAAAAATGGTTGATGGGTCTGTGATCACACTCTAGAAAATTCAAGAGAGCTACATTCCTCAGAGAGGCCTTTCTGTCATTTTTGACCAAGTTGAATCTTGGCACATTTTGCCAAACGAAAGCAAAGCTACCTAATAATTACAGACATCCTGATATAAGGTGTTGACATTTTTAGGCCACATCTTGCTCCCTCATTACGCAGATACACATCAGCTGCTAAGCTTAAAATTATTAGGTACTCAGGTTTATAAAGCTTGCAGTTAGAAAATATTGCTTAATATTTTCTACTCACTTGCCTAATAATCGTACACACACTGTGTAAATATATATGCCTGTACTTAGTTTAGGTTAAATTCACTTATGGAAAATCTTCACAGATTCCATAGAGACGTTTCATTTCTGATGGTTCCAGTGTTTAAGCACAAATGTTCTCTGTATCTTTCTTTTTTCTTTTTTTCCCCCTCCATACTGCATTTATCTGATTATCTTCATAATGGGGTTCTGGATTGATGGTGGTGTAATTATGAGATTTAAATCGTTTGGGAAGCAGCATTTTAATTTCATGTGAATCTGCTCTAATCCACACGGGCCTCGGCAGCCTCTTTTAAAAATCATGATCCCCGATGTAATCGGACGATCACACAGGCCTCGCCGGGACGTTTGCACAACTGTGTGTGCATGTGAATGTGGAGCTCAAAGGGAGGAGGAGGAGGAGCGGCGGAGGGGGGGAGCGGCGCGCTCGCATTGTTGTAGGAATCAAATAGGGTTGCCATAGAAACATTCTGGCAGCGGCAGCCTCTTTGCAGTAACCAGAGAGTAAAGACCCCCAGGGACCCCCTCGACTCCCTCCCTTCACCCTCCTAGCCCTGCGGCACGTTTGTGGAGAGGCGGCGCGGCTCCGGCAGGAGGTGTCCTCAGTACATGCGCCACCGATGGTCCTTCTGTCCGTTTCTAAACTACTCAGTTTTGAATTTCATCTCGGGGTTTGCCTTCAAACGCCGAGGTCCAACACGATGAGCCAAAACAAGAGCTGGAGCCTGTTGATAGGCGTTTGGAGAGCGACAGGATGGAGAACGGGGGGATGAAGGAGGAGGAGGAGGAGCCATACCCTGCCCGTTTGAGCGCAAAATAACTGGCTCGGTGTGTGTGTGTGTATACGGTATGTGTGTGTGTGTGTGTGTGTGTGTGTGCGTGCGCCTTCAGTCAGTCAGTCACTCACTCACTACAACACCAACCCCCTCCTCGGCCTAACACAGGTGGGTATTGTCTGCAGCAAGGGGAGCTCCTGGCAGCCGGCCAGCTGGGCTCAGTCACTGGGCTAGTCCTGTTTCAGTCGACTGGCTCCGCAGGTCCACCATGCCAAACCAAACGCTCAGCCCAGAAGCAGCTTTTAACCGTTTCCTCTCCTTCTGGGCTTCGACTGCAACATTTCTGCTCCAGTCAGGAGCAGAACAGAGAAGCCTGACGCTGTACAGCAGCGGTTTCTGCAGGGAATGTCCACATGTAAAAATTGACCGACGGACCTCGTTTGGAAAAGACACAAATTCACGTTTGCTGACGTTTTCATTCAATAATTAAAACTATTTTGTGAAAGTAAAATGTTATCACATGGTAAACTTGATATCATGAAATATTAAGGAGACTAAAGTCTTCGATTAACACACTCCATAACAGATTTGTCAGAAGTTTGTTGCTGTGGTTTATGCAGACGTGTGCTGAGACAGTAATTCTGATATGCATCTTCAACTGGTTCTCTTCCAGTGTCTGGTTTTTGTATCTGCGAGAGACACAAATACTTTCGAGGAATGTTTATGTGACACAGCAAGGTATTACGTATGTTTGTATGATTCTTTACTAAATAAGTGCAATAAACATAAGACTGGCAATTTGTTAATACCACCTGGGTGGAAATCATAACGTTGTTCAGGAAGAAGGCCGTCTGCCGAAAACTGCGGCGCCAGCTTCATGGAAGCAAAAGAGAGGATGCGGAGAGGGAAGGGGAACCCCGTGGGTAAGAGCATGATGTATATTTAGAGGAAGGGAGTACTCTGGGTGGTCAGCGCTGCTGTTTGAAACGTGTGTGCAAATACAATGATTAGGCCTGTCACGATAACAGATTTTGCTGGGCAATAAATTGTCTCAAAAAATTATTGCGATAAACGATAATATTGTTTGAAGACCTTTTTACATTGATTTAATGGAAATTACGTAATAATACATGTGATTTCCTGCCAAAGATAGATACACTTTACTTTCAAAAGACACTTAACACTGGGACTGATACACAAAATAAATAAAACAACCAAAACCAAAAATAAAATAGATTCTTAGTCTCCATTAACAATAAATGTACTTGAATAAAAACTAAACAACATAAAACCAAAGTGGAAATAAATACTGCATTCAACCAAAAGAGTGCAGATTATGAAGTCTGTATAGTATATTAGCCTTCAGTAATCATTAGATTTAAATAGAGAGACATCCGACTGCCTGATGCAATAGTTCAAACTACAGGATTTTTTACCCCGAACGACAATCTTAGAACGTTCTTCATTCTGAGATCGTCACTTGTGTTGTGTGTTACGGTAGATTGTTGTGCCGCTCCGATCTAAATCAAGGATTTGTCCAGACTGGGAGAGTGACGCAACCTGTTGAATGTGACCGGTAGCCAATCAGAAAGCGCGGATTCTCCTCCTGCTTTCTGAGGGAAAACACGGTGCACCCCGAAGTCCAGCAGACATCGGAAACAACATGAATGTTTATTCAACAGTTTGTACAAAGAAAATATAAATAACTAGGGGAGGAGTTGGAGCGAAATTTCTACCAGAAAACCCGGTAACTTTTCAGCTGTTCTTCGTTAACGTGACCTAAATAGTTATAATAATTTTCATTCAGTCAGACTGACACTAGCTACATGCATTACAGGTAGATTGTAGTAAGGAAATGATTAATGCCTGGTTTCAAAGTTAGTGAACTGGGCTTATTTTGTGTCCATTGTTGGAGACAACACGGTTTCGATCGAACCGTTATACCGAGGATTTCTGTCGGCTAATGTGTCTCTCAGGTTTTGATAATGGGCCTACAATCCGCGACATAAGATGGTGCAGCGCGTGCTGGGCATTACACTAAGGAAGTAAGGAAGGGAGGAAGTGGAGAGCACCAGAGTTGAGCCTTTTTTCATTCAGTGTCATCAACAGTAAGAGAAAAAGGCAGGTAGAAACGATATAGCCGATAATTAAAATGAGGTCGATAGTTTTAATTTATCGTTCGATTAATTGACTTATCGTTTATCGCGACAGGCCTAACAATGATGAAACCACATCTCTACCGTTCAGCTTTGGATGGAGTTGGGAGTCTTTATGCATTCAAATACACACGTTTTTATTTCCGAGACGACTGACGGACAATATAATGTAGCTGGTCTAGGAATCCTAACATGATGGTACATGTGTGTCGAGCTGTTTTCATCCGAGTCAGTTCTGATGTTGACGTTAGTGAGGGAGTCTGGACTTGAAGACCGTGTTGCCTTCGTTGGAAATGAACAAAGTCAGTTCAGGGAAAAATAAATGGGCATCTGAGGACCGAATTATTGATTTATTTCTCAACCCAAAGACCTAAAAGCTGTAGTTCGGGAGCCTCGGGCTATTTTGTACAGAGAGGTTATTGATGGAGACATTGATTACCTGTCAAATTTAAACATAAAAGGCAGTCAGGCCATCATTGCAGATCAATCAAAAGGCCTCAATCTCTGTCTATAATGTGTAATGGTATGTGACCAAAATAGTGATCATATGAGTTGCTACATCAAAGTTCGTGTCCCCGGGGGTGAATCGGTTATTGGTGGAGAAACCATGATTCTCTGCATAAACAACATCGCAGCTTGTTTTAGATTTCTACAAATGTCCTACATTTGTAGAAGACATTTGGGGAAGAGCAGCGTGACAAGGAGATGGAACTTTTCAGCTCAAAACAAGAAAGGAAAAGAGGAGGAGATTTTCTTTCTGAACTTTAATTACAGTCTGCCTGTCAGAAAGATCTCTCTTCAAAGGCCGTAAATTTGAGGGAGGCGGTTAGAATAGAGCCTGCGTAAATCTTTCCCACTCACAAAGTCTTTCACTTTTCACCTTGTAAACAAGTCGATACACGCAAGAAAGCCACAGACACCTATAATGACTCGAGACATTTGAGACGTCCAAAGGTAACAAAGAGGGGCGAGCAAAACCCCGCCGCAGAACGCGAGAGAGTTAGGAATGCTCCAGTGGACGACAAAGATACAATCGAGATCATTGTGAAGTACTCACACCAGCACCATCAACCCTGCCTCATTCAAACGCACCCAAACCTCCTTTCTTCTCCATTTAGATGAAGTTGCTCCAAAGCGACTGACTTGATACACAAATCATCTTCACAAGCAATTGAACAGATGTACTTCATTCAGTGAACGGGGACCACATTTCTCATCACCAAGCAGTTGAGCTCCTTAAAAATTCAACCCCCTCCAGACTGGGACAAATGACCAAACTCCCGAGCAGCGTTTGCCCCCGGAGACCCGCTGAAGTCTTGTCTTTATCAAATAAGGCTGCAAAATGAATAACAATCCAGCCTCGGCTGCAGCTTTATGACTCCATGATTTACGAGCGCGCAATAGAGCCACGCTGAAGTGTTAAATTTTCAATTACCTACGAGATATAAGAGCGGTCTGACAATTTTCCCCCCTCGCCACATGTAGCTGGTGACATCTTCTGTGCATAAATTTGACTGATATCAAGGTCAATATGGAAAGGCGGCTGTAATGGTAAAAGAGCACATAAATTTTATGAATTCCATTGCTAAGACAGGAAATGGGATTTTAAAACAGTCCAAGGCTAATGTTGGGAGATTGATTTTAAAATAATTCAAGATAAGTCAAAACATTCACATTTTGCAGGTCTGCTTCGAGATGTGGGGTAACCAGCAGACAAGATCAATAAATCTGCAACAGAATAAAACCAGCAGGGCTTGTGTTTTCATCGTCCGTCTGGACAGAGACTAAATCATAAAAAGCTGTCCACTAGCAAAAGGGTGGCAAGATGTCTGCCGAGCCGGTGGGGGGCATTTTGGAGCCTTTGATGAGATCCGGGTAGGAACAGCATGCCTCGTGAAGGCGCGGTCTGGTGCTGCAACAGATCCCAAAGCGCTGCGTTGCCAGCTTCTGTGCTTGCAACATGATGGGTGACACCGATAGCCAAAGGCCTCGTCGCACCATTTACAGCCACTGTCTGGGAGAAGCTAAGTTGTAAACCATGATAGCCGAGAGACTGGAGCGTCTGTATGTGAACCCTCAGGCTCTTGTGGGAGTTTTCAGAAAAAGAAAAAAAAAAGGCCGGAAAAACATGGGCTGCTAAAATCATGTAACCCGAATTCCCATGTACATCCCAGTTTAAGTACTGATTTGGATTATTCTATCTCCTTCTTTTAATGTCTTGTTATGAAGAATTGAAGTCAGAATATCAGCCTACCGTAGATATTATCCAGCTTTTTGGCACCAAAAGTCCAAAATGGAGACCAAGAAAGATTTCACTTGAGGCATTCAATTGGTACCTGGGTAACATTGCGTAAAACATTTTTATGCCAATGCTTCCAACAAGTTCTGTTGTGCTGTGAACCACCTGGTGGTACCTGGATGTGCTAGCTTTTGTCTGCCATTACAGACAAAAGCTAGCACAGCCTACCGCTGCTGGCAGCTGAAGATTCACAAAAACGCCACCCTGCATCTTATTCTTCCTCCAGCACACTGGGATGGGATCCCATTTTGGCATGACACCTTTGACACACCGTGTTGCTCCCCGCCGTGAAATCTGCTTGTCTGCTGGGTTTAACTAAGAATGCCCAACCATGCAAACACATGTGTCACATCCCTTCCCCCTGCATCCTCTCCTGGGGGTCCCCTCAGTTCCCCATGCATGATTATTTGCATCTCATTACCCGGGGTGTATAACAGACAGTGTGTGTGTGTGTGGCGCGCAAGCCTAATTTCAGAGTCCAAAAGTATCATGCCTGAGAGCAAACTGTGTGGCGGTGCGCGCGTGCGCTGCCGTCTCTACGAGGTCCGAGGTGCCCGCTGCGCCGCTGATTGCAATAGTCAACCGCCTCCCAGCGGGACCTAATCAGGACGGTGGCCTCTCTTTGCTTTCGCCATCTTCCTTTTAAAAATGCCATCTTTTCACCTGGGAGGGTTCTTAGTCTTTCCACAGCTGGAAGCATCTCTTTGACAACACCACGTCCGACTGCGAGGCTGCGCCAGGAATCCAAACACAGGCATTCGGACAGGGAGCTAACTAAAGCACACAAATTCAGAGCACGAGTTGATACAGACGTGAGATGGTGATATAAAAATTAACCCCCCGCAGCCCCAAGAGAAAGAAAACACAAGCCATATGTTGACGTTTCCACATAAATCATAGAACCCCTCCACAGGTGGCGCTTGATGTTTTTCCTCCTGATCGGAAGCTTAATCAACAGAATGGTGTTGGACGTTGTGTGACAGATGAGGGAAATGTGACTGAGGAAAAGGTTGGAAGACGATAGACGTTTAGATAAAAATGCCAGGAGCAGGAACCATTTTCACCAAAGTGAGTTTTTAGAAATGAGCCAATTAGAATTTTGGTTCAATCTGATCTCTCAGTCCTTCCAACACAACACTTCCTGTCTGCAATTAAGTTTATGGTAGTGTTCCTTTAATTTAAGAAGGCTTTATAGATTTCTTGCAAGATCTTCCTTGAGCATCTTTCAGATGAAATTAAATGTTGTAGATGCACTACCCAAAATATTTTGGATCCAGTTTTATAAATCTTTGATCTGTCCAAACAGATTTTAGGTGATTCTGTTTTTTAAGATATAAAAACAGCACTGAAAATACTTTGTCCAGACTTTCTGGACATAAACCCCTTCCTGTCTGGATTCTCTTTTAGATTTTGCTGTAATTTAGGTATGATTCTAATTTGCATCATTAGGCATATCTGGGCAAAAGTGAAATCAAAGAAATTTTCCAATGTCAAATATGGATATTATTTTATTGATGCAACTGTTGGTGCAACAGTTTCAGTGTGATCATTCTTCTTCTATACTTGCAGTAATTTTAAACACGTCACTGATGAATCTGGCTAACCAACATGATGGCGACCACACAAACAATATTACATAGTGGTGAGTTGATGGTGCTCAATGTGATCAGAAAAGTGACCGACTCTTCAGGTTTCTACCTGAATGATCAACTTAGGAATCGCCAGCTGATTTCTTGCCATTGCCCTTCAAGTTTTAGTAAAACATGGCAAGGACTAAGCTGTCAGTCCTCGAATCAGTTTGCTGGATGGAACATGAGACAATACCGCTTGTGTGAGTTGAGGGGAAGGAGGAGGTGAGGAGGTTGTAATCCGCCCCCTCACACAAATAGCACTGCCCCTCTGGCTTCCGGGGCCTTCCTTTTGTTGACAGGGGCCACAATGTCACTCAATATTCGACCTGACAAGCACAGCAAATCACCGCAACCAAGCAGGCTGTCAAGAGGAAATGGGTTTGTTTGCTTATTGAACTGCAGCAAGAAAAAGGTGGAGAACATGAGAGCAGGAATGAGGGGGTGAGCAGCCGAACGCACCCGGAGCCGATACTATAGGAGGATCCAAAAGGAATAAAAGCAGTCACCAGCAAACAAACAAAGAACAAAGAGGACGTGGATTTTGCAGGACTGCGGGTTGAGGGTGGGGGGTCCTCTGCAGCTCCAGAGGATAGTCTGAAACCCAGACATCCACAAATCTCCACATTGAGGTGTGAATGATCTGAGGAGGAGCCGTGCATATGTGTGGAGGCGGCAGTTCCTGGAGAGCCTTTCCCAGTACCAAGGGAGACGCCTCACTCACTGTTTGTACAAGCTGTCTGTGCGAGAGTGGGCGTACATGTGCCTAAGAACAGAGCCGGTGGATCTCTTTGTCACTGTGCGGCTGGGAGCTGTACAACTCATTTCATGTGAAGTGAGAACTACAATCTTTTGAAAGACGCTTCCATCCTCGCCTGAAAGGAGAAGGGCGGGGGGAGAAAAGTAGAACCCCGAGAAGAAAGAGTTTTCTCGACAGCACCGTTGCTGTTTGTGAAGTTTATTTACAGCCAAGCATCATATGCAGATCTCAGTTCACTATCCGGAGGGAGCGATGGGCAATGTGAAGCCCAAAGGGAGCCTTCAAAACCCCCAACAAAGAGGTTAATCACTTTACAAGGGTGTCAAGCAATCGGAACGCCTCTGATGGGGCCGTTATGGCTCCCACGGTCATATTTCCCTTCTGCGTACAGTAATGTTGATAAAATAGCACCAAGATTGGAATCGATGAAAATCAGTGACGTCGCACCGAAATGCTGGCTTGATCATCCTGCTCTTAAACGCCTCACTGTTACGGCTCCCCCTTCCACAGTCAATTAACCGCATTCATTAACCAGCCAGTGCATCTCGTTCAGAATCAATTTGGCCCTCATTTCCCTCTCTGCCCATTTCAAGCCAACTAAAACCAGCACGCGCAAGGAAAAAGAAAAAAAAAAAAAAAGAGAGAGAGAGAAAGCGGTGACACTAATCAGTCGTAAATAAATTGCATGCATTAGGTGCACATTTCATGGTCTGCGTAAATCGGATCAGCTTTCTATTTCCTGGGTGGCTGAAGTTGCTTTTTGTTTTTTCACTCAACTCACGCATTGGGTTTTTATATACAGGAAGCTCAGATGGAGAAAATGTTGGACACTTGTCCTGAAGAATCCTTGTAGATTCTTCAGGACCAGTTTTCTGTCGGTGTTGTCGGTGATGTCGGTGTTTCAGCACCGACAGCAGCAGCTGGATCCGATGGTGGAGCAGAGAATGGGATTGTATCTCGGTCTAAAGGTTATAAGTGTCGGCCTTAAAAAAAAAATTTTTATATATAGCAATGTTTTAAGCTCCATTTACTCTCACCCAAAAAATTAGAACAAAAATCAATTTGCTGAACTTGGTTTTAACATATAGTTCCCACATTAGGATGACGTCATTTTTCAGGCGCATCAAAAATTTGAATATTTAGCAAAGCTGCAATGGACAAGGTTTTTTTGTATCACATCATTTAATGCGCATACTTGGACGCAGCTAGTTCTCTCTCAAGAGGTCTGACAGTGTCGCGTTGCTCATCAAAAGTTGAGTTTGTCATTTGAAATTGTCGAATACGTGGATCTTCTGTAAAATCTTTGACGACAGTTTTCCAAAAAAACGGCCCATGTACGTAACTGTTCGGTTCTGTTGCGCTTCGGTAAGACGCCGAAGTGTCCCCTGATGTGCGCCAGTGCTGTGGCTGAAACACGACTACATCTCATGTAATTGTTTACCATCTGTCAAGATTTTAATGACTTATATCTCGTGAAGAAAATGATTTACGTGTGATTTCAAATGCATTTTTTTATTGAATGGAAACATTAAATAAACTGCAAAATGGTGTCAAACTTTCGCACACATTTGTGATGGAAACTCAACTTTAACACTCAGCTGAAAAATTCAGCTTTTTTAAGAGGGGTCTGATGTTTTGTCACTTTTTATCACTATAAATGCCACATAACATTGTGTTAATAATTTAAATTTATAACGCCCACCACTACTTGTCAAACTGCCTCAAAACATCAAATTGTTGGTTATTCTACGTCCTCTTTGAGGAAACGGCATGGATTGAAGACCAAGAAGGTTGCAAAAAATAAAATAAAATGTTACACCCAAGAGACGCATCAATCAATCAGACTGAGCTCAACATAAGACACTTTTCCACCGATCGACTCTGGCTGACTGGCAATCACCAGGTCAAATGCTGAAAAATCTCTTCCTGCTTGCTGGATGTTTCCCAGAAAAGATCTCCCATCAATTTAGGTGCAGAATTTCATCAACCAACTGCACGCTCTTTGGTGCGCAGGAATCCAATTAAAGTTAGGGAATTTCTGTCGGATTCAAAACTCCCACATATATCACTGAACCTGCAGCACGTGTTTTTTTTGTCTTTCATGCGTTACAGTCAGAATCAGCCAAAGCTAGAAGAGTCGGGTCAAAGAAAACTGGAAGCCTTCAAGGCCCCCCCCTCCTCCCAACAACAGCAATCCTCATTTCTGTGGAGCTTAGCATGGTTTGTCTTTTAACGGCACTTTCTAATCGTCACTCCATCCTCTATGACCCTGATGATGGAGACCCTCCAGGTGGTAATGTGAAAGTCAAGCGATGGCTCCAATTAGATAAGCATTTATCACCCTTGATATCCTCTTGTCGCATCAAGCTCATCACTACATGGAAGTGTATGGATGCTTTAAATTGTACCTTGAAGTCAGTCGAAATGAAACGTTACAGAAATCTCCTGAAGTCGGCCAAACAGTAGTGGAGTCTGTAGACCTGTGAAGGTTAAAGGATAATGTGCTAATGCCATAACACCCAGATTTGGAGAGTCACATTACAGTAACTACGACTGCAATCTGTTTAGCTCCTATTACCTCGTCAAGGCTTAAAACAATCCTTTTTGAGGATTAAGTCGAGGCCTGCAGAATAGCATTAATCTGGCCTACAAGATCTGGGCGCCACGGGACGGAGGGGAGTGAGCGGCAGAGCAGAGATGATTATAACGAAGGAACTCACGCAATCTGATTTCCCTGAACTTTGTGCCACCGCGACCTTGCAGCTCCAAGCAGATTTCTGAGGTTGTGGTGCCAATTGAATGAAATAAAGCTGCTGGATTAAACACATATGGCCCGGCTCCTTGTGCACAAGTCGGTTTTGAGCAAGAGGAGCCAAAGCGCTCTGGTTCTTGTTTCCCTCTGAATAGCAACAGGGTGACCTAGACAGCCCTTCACCATCAGCATCCTATATTTAACCTCCTGCTGTCTGCCGGCCAATAACATATTAATATAGCTCTGTTGAAAGCTGATTTGCTTAGGTGTTAAACTGATCCTCCGAGGGACTGCTCTGTCTCGCTGACAGCAATTGACTTACTGGCTTGGAAGTTTAGCCAAAGGCCAGGTCAAGGGGCGCGGGGGAAGAGCACACCATAGTCATGAGGAAGAACCAGCTGCATGGTTGTCTGCATCCAAATTTAATATAATGATTTTTCTTTTTAACCTTGGTCCATAAAAATTCATGTGAATGATGCAAATTTTGCAACGTTGTCTTCTGGACAGATGAGGACATTTTTGGCAATTATGGAGTGTTGTTTTTGTTGAAAATTAAACATCAATAAAAAAAAAACGTCAGTGGAGGTCACATGTGAAAGTTAGCCGTTAATGACAGTCACCCTACTGTTGCCAGCTTGGTGACTTTGTCGATGTATTCAGCGACTTTTCAGATCCTCCTTGTAAAAATTATGTTTACAAGGCAACAGAATGGCTGTAAAAGAAATTAATCTAGTGGTAACAG
This sequence comes from Poeciliopsis turneri, assembly GCA_922788865.1. Classification (NCBI taxonomy): domain Eukaryota; kingdom Metazoa; phylum Chordata; class Actinopteri; order Cyprinodontiformes; family Poeciliidae; genus Poeciliopsis; species Poeciliopsis turneri. Next base: position 1,223,148 of record CAKLNU010000675.1, read on the forward strand.
CGGCCTAATCAAAGTCAGAACCTCAATCAGAGGAGAGCAGGGCAGAAATTATAATAATAAATCAACAATAACCATTAAAAGCAAAGAGACGATAAAAATTCTTTCAAAATCCCTTAAGAAACGAACAAAGTCAGTCAGTAAGTGATGACAGAGGAATCTGCTGTGTGTTCCTGAACACTTCAGGTTAGATATATTAGCCTGGTTTAGGTAACACACCCGGTTCTGACATGTAAAATCCTGCAATTGAAAAGAATTGGACTTTCTTTCCACCTTCACCAAAAATACAACATCTAGCTACTACCTTTGAAGAACGATGCAAAACTGGCGCATTAGTCTCACACAATCCAATCAGCCCATTCCTCTGTTCACCACTTGTAACCCATAATCAATCTGATTGCCTGTTCATGTTTAAATATCAAACGCGGAGCTCAGATCCCACTTTAAAGAGCATAATAAACTATGTTCAAGGCTCCTCTGTTCTGGGTTGGAAGCGTTCCTGCTCCCGCCGGTGCAGAAATGTTGGGTTTTTTTTTATTTGATAAGCAATGAGAGATTAACGCTAGAAACCGGGAGATTTAAAGTTTTCTGAACATTTTTAGACATAAGCTTTTAACAAGCGTGCTTGGCCAAGGGATCAAAGGGGAAGCACTCAAGCTGTCTAGTGGTGTCTATATATATAATTTACCCTTTAAATCAACTCTCGGGGTTGGCAAGGATATGCTCTTTCTCCATACAAATTAAATGGGGAACACGCACGGAACAGCCGGCTGTAGAAAAACCGTGTGTGAAACGGCACATAATACGGCGTGAGGTGTCAGATATCGAGCAGGCACAGCAGCAGCACAAGACGTTTAACAGGAGCACCGTCCACTGGTATTATGGCTGTAAACAATCTAAATCCCTGCAGTGAAAGAAGCATCACACCCTTTATTCCTGTTCTATGAAAGAGACAATAGTGGAAGACAGGGGAGCAAGGATCTTATTTTCTGGCAGGCGTTTACAAGACACACAGGCTTCTTGATGAATAAATCATTTCAATATGGCTTTGGTGGTAGAGGGCAATTAGATGCTGCTGCTTCAGGCTAATCAAATCCAAGACTCTGCTTTCCTGGCATCCATTAAAAACGATTGGAGGGTGAAGATGAGACGAATCTTAGGGTCCGCCGCCTTCCTCCGACCAAAGCGTCAGCCAGATCACTGCCCCACCAGGTTCATTTGCTAGATGTGGAAAGCAGCCCGTGTTAAGCTCGGCGTCCTGTCTCCAGGTTTAAGACTCTTCTTTTGAAATCGGAGGTCGCTCTTGATTTGGGTGGTTGCGTTGACAGAGCAGGCCAACGATCGCTGGGTCACGAACCAATTGGAGAAGTCGTCACCACTTTATTATTGTCAATCGGGAAATGTTTTGTGTGTTCTATAAAAGAATGGTATCAAGCAAAGATACAAATGATTTATACACTTCTTAAGTTTCAAATTGAATTCAAACTTACATTCAATTTCCTTTAAATCTGGGAGTAATACAAGCTTCAAGGTTTGAGATGAAGAAGGAAAATCGATTAGCTTTGCAGTTATATTTCTTTTTTCTTAGTGATCATCATAAGTACAATAAGAAACACAAGCTGATAAATCAGTTAATGCCAACGTATGACATTACTCAGCTTAGTGTGCCTGAAACTGACTTATTAGGAAACACCAACTGAATTTGCAGGGGGGGAAAAAAAATGTTTTCTTTATTTTTTGAGCCAGGCAGCCATTTTGAAATTTAATATCGGAGTTAGTAAGAATATTTTATCTTTTCAAGCTGGATTTCTAACTTCAGAAGGTGTTTCCCAATTCCTAATTGTTATTTTTATTTTTTTATTGTGTTAAAAGGGTAGTGAAATTTATTTAACATCGGTTGATATCGGTCACCGTCCTTCCCAGCAATATTGATATCGGATATAAAATTTTTAGATCGATGCGTCCCTAGTTGTATGTCAGGGAAAACAAAAACGAGCCTGGAAATGAAAAGATTTTTCAGCAGTCAATTCCATCCTTCCCGCATATTTATCCAGATTTCAGAACTACTAGAAGACAGCGCTCCATTTGCAATATGCATACAAATATGTGTGAGCTGCAGTTACAAGGTGTTTATGTGCATCTCTGACGGTCTGCATGTCATTAAACCCAAGGCACACTCAGTATTGTACCATCTGTGCAGATGTTCAATTTGTGTTTGGATGCATGAAACGGAATGAAATGCAAACACATTTCAGTTATTCATCCTTCCGTAAACATGCGCAAAAATGCCCTCAGGTAAAAATATAGATTAAGTGAAATTAGAAGGAAAAAAAAAAAAAAAAAAAAAAAAAGATACGCTGACTTCCACCAACAATCAGAAAAACTTGGATCATAAAAACCACCTCTGTGTGGAGAGAGGAGGCGACTGGCATGAATAATCCCAGCCGTCATCAATAAACCAGCAAGAAAGCTCTTAAAGGTGAGCGAGGCGACGCTCTGTCCGCTGGGAATCGCTGAATCTTCCGATTCTGAACATTTGTCAGTGAGTGCAGAAACATGGCTGCTGTTTCTAGGCCTGACACAATGAGCAATAAATCAACATATCGCATGATAAAACTAAAACAAGCTCAATAATTTCCATTTAGTCGTTCGTCTCTTCTCGCTTCCTACCAAAAACTGGGTGACAAAAGTCTTCAGTCTGGTGCTTTTGTCTCAACTCGACCTTTTATTCAAGGACAATTTTGTGTGATTTATTTTATTTGTTGTTATTGGTGGGTAGTTTATTTAAAATGTCTTCCAGTTCCAATGTCAGATGTTGAAATTTTGTCAATCTTTTAGAATGTGTCCCAGCATTATTATGCCATTATCATTATATTACTTGAAAATGGTCTCATAACAGCAATATTGGCGCAATAACGTCTGGGACAAGTCATCATTCAGCCAAACTTGTCATCACGACAGGCCGAGTTGGACCGTCACTGCCGAACCATCCCGGTCCAAACATGTTGAGGAAACCAAAGACATCCAAGGAAAGACATTTTAGACTTTTGTTTTAGCACCAGCAGACAGTGAGAGAAAGAAAAAAAAGCCTATGTTTTCTACTAATGGAGCCCAGAACTCATATCTAGCCATTTTGGTTCTTTATATAGTGAACCTCGTTTTAGTCGGGAGTGTATCTGGACTCTTTACGGCTGCCCGTATGGCCACCCTCCAGCACACCCCACAAACAGAAGCCCCTCTACTCCAACGTACACACACTCATGCTGAATTCCTAAGCAGGGGGAGTCTGCCGGCCCCGCACCGAGGGAGTGAATTATTTATCGCGGGCCCTTTGCAGCGTGTCAGCGGCTCCACAGGATGAAATGATATTTATGGAGTCCCCTGGGCAAGGGTGGGAAGGACGGAGCGAGACCGAATTAAGGGGTCGGGGGTGGAGGAGAGACGGGCCGGAGGTCTCTAAGGCACACATGTACATATAAATGTACAAAGCACATAGAGGATGGATGGGGGGAGAGGCAGGGGGCAGAGGACAGTAATCAAGCAGAGGATTCATGCTACTGGGTGCAGCTTTATGATGCTTTCCTGCTTTTCAAACTTTATTAGGCCTATATGTATTCAAGAGAGGCTCCAGCATCCTGCTAGTTCTTTCTTTTCAGTCACAACTAAAAAGATAGTATGCGCAAAGATTTTTAAAAGGTTACGTCGTACTCTTCCAGCCAGAGCTGATTTGATTAATCGAATTAATCCTGATTAATCAATTGCTGAAGTAATCTGCGACTAATTTAGTAGTTGACGTATCGCTAACTGGAGTACACAGACTTTAAAAGTGGCTGTTTGCTGATTAAATAACACAATCAGAGCAGTAGTTAATTCTAAAACTGGACAAAAAATAAATACATTTTGCTTTTGAGTGGAAAAAGCTTCTTTGTCTGGAACTCCTCAAGTGGCATTTTTAGCTTCAACTGGCTCAAATTATGGAAAAACTCATCTCATATTAAGCATGTTTTGCTATTCAATAAATAAAAAAAAAACATACAAGTAGAATATTTGTTTGGCTGCAGATTAACCCTTTGCCACAAATGATCAAGCATACACTAAACGTATATTTACATGCACTTTATACATTCATATTTTGATTTTCTCATCTAAAATAAGAATTTGATTGCTTGATGTTTTTGCATCTCTTAATGCTTTTCTAATATCGTGTAAAATTAGTGAAAAATCTGCAGAACGTGCCGATTGTTGTATCCGATTAATCATCAGAATAATCGATAGACTGCCGATTACTGAAATAATCTTTAGCTAAAGTCCAACTAATGACCCTAACAGATTTAGTCGTTAGTTCAAATGGCTAAATCTATTTTATGAGAATCCAGAGAAAGTGCAGGAGGGACAAGAGGTTGTTGTTTTTTCCGTCTGTATGGGTCATTGATCAACATCAGGCTCCCACCAGCTGCTGGTCAGCAGCTACGTTTTGTACCCACAAACCAATCACTCCGTACTTGTGTCCTGAAATTGTTGCATACTGTTTTATATTTCTGCACAGTGATTTTACTGATACTCGTAGGGTTGGGTAGCACAACCGCCTGCAAATAGTTCCAGGAATACTTGGAACCCCCTATATAAAAAAAAAACGCTCATAAGTTCCTATTTTAGTTGGTCACAACTAAATATACATTATTATGCACAATGCAGGTGTCTTGGAAGCATTTGTAATGCCGGGGGAACACAGGAGTGGCTACGGCTCCTGTGCTGACTTGACTGGTGTGTCAACATTCTCATTTTTTTTGCAGTTTGTAAAGCGTCTCACTTTGAAAAATCTTTCGCTTTGGAAAACGTCCACCTCCATTTGTCTTCCTTCCAGCACAGACTCTCCACACACACTTGCAGTTCGATCGCTGGCTCACAAGTACCAGCGCTGCTAGACCAGGAGGTTCTCTGGGCTCATGAATTTATGAAACGTGAATGGGGCCGATGTTACCCTGTTCAGCGGCCTGCACTGGTGAGTCACTTTGTGGCTTATGTTTACCTTGCAGTAGGTAACCAGGAAAACCCGGAGTGGAGCTCCAGTGGTACTGGTGTCCTCTTAACAATCAAGTGGAATGGATTCTTTCATGGCGGGGATCCAAGCTGACGTTTTTTCTTTTTTAATGTGAGGGGAAGACGTCCCCTTCACACACAATCACTGCAACGCCACGTTTAAGGCCCATCTGGTTAAGTGCATCGCAAATTAGCTGAGGTTATAAATGTTCTAGAGTTCAATAGTTGTTCAAATTTAACCATGCAAATGGACGGGAAAGGGAGAAAGAAGGAAGAGAGGAATGATAGAAAGAGAAAGAAAGACAAAGAAGCAAAGACAGAAGGATAGAAAGAACGAAACTTTAATTGGGGGACAGAAAAAAAAACCAATGTTTTACTAAAAATATACAGAGTAGGAAAGAAAATTACTGCGATGAGAGCTAAACAATATCATATTGAATTCATTAGGGCCATTTTAGAACGGTGAGGAAAAGATGAGTTAATTGCAACCAATATCCTCTTGGTAACATTCAGCGATGGTAATATGACTCCATATTTCCCGGACACTGTGGAGCTCATGGTACGAGATTTAAATCGCCGGTCGTCAAAGAGTTTCGGTTAGGGGTTAGGGTTAGGGTTATGCATGATCGTTGGAAAACATTCTGTGAGAGACGGCGCTTTTTTGCCTCTGACAAAGTCAACCAAATCTGCAAAAGCGTAAAAGTCTGGAGAAAAATGTGCCTCGTCCGACAAGCTAATGTGAAGTTTTACTCGGGTGTGTAAAGATCAGAATGAGAAAAAGAGCTGCAAAGAAGATTTAAATTAAATTGAAGGAAAACTGTTTCCAAACTGCGCTGGTGAAGTGTTGACTTAAAAATAGTCGTCTGATAGTCCATATTTCTGCCTCCATGTATCAGAAAGTCATTGTAGGATTCAAAATGGAGTCAGGTTACCCTGCACCATAGAGATCACTGTGAGCTACAGACGAACGCGAGAGGGAAACCAGAATCAGGCACGAGTGATTCCCCACAAAGGAAATGAGGCGTCAAGTCATGAGAAGGGCTTCGCCACCCGGTCTCCGTGTCGCCCAGGGGCCGCAGCCACGCATCAGGTGGCGAGGTGGTGGGTCAGGAATGGAAAAAGGTGAGGATTCTGACTCCATTTGTCTCACCTCTGTGGTATGCGCTTCCTTATCACTTAAAAACCCCGCCGCTTCTCCTGTCTTTCCTCACCTCCATCCATCCATCGCCCCTCTGCGCTGCCTGCTGTCATGTCTGAGAGCAGATACACTGCGCAGGCCTGAGAGGTCATGTGACTGTGCATGGGGGGGGGGATAAGAGGGATGGGTTCTAACATTGTAATGTAAATGGATGTCAGGGGCACAAAATTGACATCAGTGTGTGATATCTGTGTGTGTGTGTGTGTGTGTGTGTGTGTCGTTTCAGATCGAGTAACGGGATTCAACGCAATTATTGTATCTTTTATCATTTATCGTGATAAATTTCTTTTCGTGATAAGATTTTTGATATATAAATTCCAGTTAATGTAAAAAAAAAAAAAAACCTTACCATTTTCCTAGTTTTTTTCCCCACAAGAGCATCAATAAATATTTGTAAATTCCAAAATATGATGAAACAAAGTCTCATTGTGCAGATTACTGATATTGTTTCAAATAAGGAATGTTTTTCAAGAGCAGCATCCATGTTTATAAATGCTACAAATTCACCTAAAACGGGATACGCTTTTTAATCACTATTTCTGTTATCACAATAGTCCTACAAAATATTGTGATTAAATTCTAAGTCCATATTATCCAATCCTAGTTCAGTTAAAGACAAAATTAATTGGAAAGCTGTCGCCGATAAGCCTCTGCTGTCTCACTCTCCATTTACTGTACGTGTTTTTTTTTTGTTGTTTTTTTTGTTTTTTTTACAGTGTTTAGCCTTCCTAAGTGTGTGCGGTCAGGCTGCACTGAGCCTCGCATGTGGAGGACGTCTCCTCTGCGATAATGCCCTCCGCCGCCTTTGATAGCTGGGATGGCACAACGGAGAACGGAGAGAGAGGCCAGCGATGCTAAAGCAAACAGAGATAAATAAGAGGTGCAGGCAGGAGGGAATGCCAGGGAGAAGAAGGGGGCGGAAAAAAGGCAGAGAGACGGATTAAGAGAGAGCCAAACCGTGTGTACATGCACGCCTGTGAGAGCCTGAGCGCTGATAGCGCCCTTGGGATGAGTCGGTGGGTGACAGACACGCTAGAATTCACCGCAGAGCTACAGAGAAGAATGCACCCCTCAGCAGGAATGCCTGGGACATCCAACGCCCACCGCCGCCAGGAATCACTGACTGGACATAGCGAACGGTGACCTGCGAGAGTCCGAGAACGTGGCTGGCAGAAGACAAAGACGGAGAGCCTTCTGCTGAATGCCGATGTCCAATTCATCCATAAACGCGCCGAAACACTGTCAAGCTACAAGCGGATAAGAAAGTGCAGAGTTTCCCGCAGAAGACCTGCTTAGCCTGGTGGCAGGAGCGCTAGGGCACTCCACTAGCAGCCCACCATGTTCTTGTGTTGAAAAAGTTGTAAATATTTGGGGGTGTGCGATCAGGCATCGTAACCCCTGTGAGGTGCTAAAACAGTTACTACTGTACATAGGCCTACCACAGTAGCAAATTTGGATGCACACTAAATTGTTCCAGATGTTATTCTGATTGACGAAAATGTTGTTGTTTGCAAGACCATTTCCAACTAATATAATATAATATAAACTTTAAATTCTAATGAGCATTTAACACTGGAAATGGAAGACATTTTAAATACACAAAACAAGTAAACGAGGCCCAGTTGAGGCTAAAGCATCAGATTGAAGACGTTTGTCATCCAGCTTTTGGTAGAAAAGAGAAAGAAAAGAGGAAAATGCTCAATCATGCAAATGGAAACGATTGAGCTTGTTCTAATTTATCACGCGATTAATTGATTTATTGCTTATTGCGACAGGCTTAACTGTGCGTAATAATGGATATGAGAGTATACTTTGTGTTTGGACTATTAAAATAGGCAGTTATTAACGTTTTCAATATTCATGAATACCGAAGGTCCACTGCACTGTAAAAAATACAACTTATGAAATTTTTGCAAAAACGTCACCAAAAAACTCCAAGAAAACTGCATTTTAACCACTACCTTTTATATGTTCAAAAGATAAATAGGTTAAAGCTTGTCTAAGACAATCAGAAATCAAAATCTATTTCAATATGACCAATTACAAGCCATAAGAACACGGTTGAAAGTTATCCAAAGACTTGTTGCTTAAGCCACTGTTTAAATCATGTCTAAAAATGTTTGGCTCCCTCACAGCAGCACAAAGAAATCAGAAGTGAGCGATCTGTTAGCGAAACAGCTGCCTTTTAGGGTTTTACATCATTTACACTCCAAACCGTCTGAGGGGAATAAAGTTGATGCCATCAAATATTTATTACCGGGTCTCAGAAAATGTGCGTATGCCAGAACTTGCCTCATACGATACCGTCTGCATGTCAAACGGCGTCTGCCTCACGTGTCCAGAGAGCACGAATGAAAGACACACCAAGGTGTAGCGTCAGCGAGGATAATGCATCCGTACTGCATGAACACACAGAGAAGTGGTGACCCCCCCTTTTATGAATAAGGGCACAAACTTTCCCCACCAATATTTCCGCTACGTGCCATACATGTTCTCGTCTGTCCCCATCAGCACGCTCAAACACAGGCATCTGTGTGGCATTTGTTTGCATTTTCATTTGCCCACAAAATTGCTTTTGTGTCTGAGTGTATGCACATTTGATTATGCAGCATGTAGAGGAGCTCTGGGCTAGAGGATACAGGGAAAGGGAGGGTGGGAGGCTGGGTGGGGGAGACAGGCAGTTTGGTCTGCCCGCACTTCAAAGCCGCCGTGGCGTGCTGATTGGCTGCCTGACTTGTCGGCTGACTAAAAATCCCTTAAGGGCTTGCAGACCTCCGATTTAATTACAAACCCAAAAAAAACAAGCTTCATATCTGGGATGTGAGCATTCCTCATAACTCGATTAGACAACTGATTATTATAGCCCACCCCGACAGACACCAAAAATAAGTTGAGTGAGCAAAAGGGTGAAAAAAGGAGCCTTTGTTGGCAATTAGTCTAGCCGGGCGTAGCAGAGCTGCAGAGGGACGTTAATGCAAATCTAATACAAGTGTTTCCTTAAAACTATTTTCACCATGAATCAGTTTCACATATTACTTTGCCTTTGTGCTGCATCACATTATTCTGGCACAATTTTCCAAGAAAGACAAAAAAAAAAAAGAAAAGAAAAAGAACCCCCTCACCTCTCTGGTTCACAGATGCATTACTTCCCACTCTCCCATTTGCTCTCAGAGAGCAACACTTGTTTTTCCTCTGGGCCCTGATTCCGAGCCAGTGGGATGATCATTAATTACCATGGAATGGGCTGCTAATGGTTGTCTGCAGCACTCTCCTGCCCCAGAGCCCCCTCCCCCAACCCATTCCCTCTCTGGGCTCCCTGTCTTGGGTCTCCATGGAGACCTGTGGCTGAGTGGCTATGGGCCTTTAACAAGGAAGTATATGAGGTATAATGATTGGAAGGCGGGCCTGACCCTTACGCTCTCTGTGCCACTTGACTAGGCATAGCACTGATTAATAGACAATTTATCAGGCTCCTTACAAAGGTCTTGATTTACTAACAAGTTGGTGGGGGGGTTGTCTTGGAGAACAATTTCAGGTTATAGGAAGGCTTTGCCATAAATTGCTGCCCTTGTTTGTGCCACGGCTGTTAAATGAATACATCCATCTCCGCCACCAAAAACATCTGGTTCCTGCTAAAAAGTACTTCCAGTGTGTGTGAAAACTGATGAAACATGACAGAAAGATGAGATCCTGGACACAAGCAGCTGAAATTAGCTTCCCCTACTGGGTGGCAAGCCTCGCACTAAAGGCCCCCACATACTCAAGCGGTACTCTACATGTTCTGTGAGCTGCACAGTTTCATAAAGTGAAAACTTTATGAAACTTTATCTTTATCTTTATGAAACTTTATCTTCGGCCCTTAATATTACAGCTGAGGACCCAATCTGAATATCTATCAAACGCACCATCTTATTAAACAAGACACTTGAATTGCAACTGGAAGGAACAGTTTGCTCTTTTCTGGTCTAGCACCATGGCTCTAGACTTCAAGGTCACGAGAGTCAAGATATCAGATCTCAAAGAAAACCAAAACTTAGCATCTTCCAGTGAGAGCCTGATATTTGCACCATGTCCAGTGGTTGCAAAGTCAAAATATACACTGCAATCCAACCCTTGCATGCTTTAATTTAGATTCACAGTAGACGTCTGCCTATGCATTCGTAAATTCTCCTGTTGGCAGATTTTTCAGTGGAACATAACTTCAAACTATTCGCAAAAAGCATATGCAAGATATTTGAAAACAAAATGCAGCTTGGGAAGCATAAATACCTAGCTGCAAAGTGGCCACTCCCGCCCGCCAAAGAGCAGAGATAAGGAAGACTGCAGAGGTGTCATGATGGTTTCCACTGTGTGTGTTCATGATAAAGGCATAACTATGGTTTGAAGTATCAAACTGGGCTGTCATAGGCGTTTTCAATTATTCGTATTCGCCTGTGGTCCCTAACCCAGGGAGAACCAGGGGCCCACTGCAGACCAGTAACGAGTGGACGCTTTGTATTCCAGAATCACTAAGCAGAGGACGATGTAAGCGCCTTGATTTTATCCGGCGCTTTCAATCTTTTCTGCATTGAAAGGGAGTGGTCATCTCTTTATCTTCTCACTGTTACTCAATGTGCACAGCTGCCTTCGAAGGAGAAATGATCAGTCTGGACTGTATCCCATGACAACGTCGGGGAGCATATGGCAGGCAACAAATTCAATATGAATGTAAATGAAGTGCAAATTAAAATACAACACTGAATGGGGAAAAATAAAGGACATAAAAAAAACACAAAATCCAGACCAATCCAATGAAACGTTTAATTTTCATCCATCTCGACAAATCGAAATGCATCCGCCATAGACTCCCTCTTTCCTCAGCAAAGTGCCGGGGTGTAGTGTCAGCAGGTAGACAGCGAGCTGACATTCACTGAAGTGATTCTACGCTGGCTCTGGCTCAGCAAGGCCACTTGATGATAAGAGATTAAAGCCCCTTGTTTTTATGCGCTCTCTACGAGAACAGGGTTTTGTCACCGGTGTGTGCAAGGCCAAAGATCTCCAGCCTCGCCATCGCCAGCTGTGAAAAAATATTGGGGTTTTATTTATATGCGACTCGAGTGCAGGGCTCTCATGAAAGACCCTCCCGAATATTTTAAGAGCATAGATGGAAAGCATCCCAGCTTTAGAAAAATAATCACCCCTCTCGATTCATTTGCACACCTCGGTATCAAACGGCGGCGTCGAGGCTCGCACCTTGGGGCTCGATGGCCCTTTTTCCATATTAATGAGCATTGGAGGGGATCAATAGGGATGACAGTAAGACAGATCGCCTCGGGGTGGGAGGAGGAGGACGGTCCCCTGAGACAAAAAGAAAGCAAATTCCATCAGGCAATGATGCTTCTCTCTTCTCAGTCTGAAACCTCAAGCTGCCACGTTCCATCTCTTTGCCGTCTCTCGCCGTGGTGTTGACTCACTGCAGCGCACAGGCACACATGTGGGTTAATCTTGGAGATACAGAGGATTTGTCTCCAGTGCACTACCACGAACCGCAATTAAGAAAAGGTCACCAATTATTCACCGGCGGTCGAGACGCTGATTGTTCCCAGAATGCTTGACAGATGGCGTTTCATACGGATGCGGAGGGGTTGATCGTATATTTGTCCGAGTGTCGAGACTTCATCGTGAACGGAAACAATTAGCGTCGAAACTCTGTTGCTTCCTCTTCAGTGGGAGCGTCGGCGAGGCTACAGCATGAAGTGCTTCGCCGTAAGACGTTTCTATACGCTTGAAGAAGATGAGGATAATCCCACCGCAGTGTGCAAAAAAGTGTGCTTGTAAACCTGCCCTTAATCTGTCACCTGGAAGCTGCTTAGTCATCCTTCTCATGCATTTCTCTATATTGTCCTCTGGTTTGATCATCACAATGCACGACGTGTTCCGACCAGGCCCCTTTTCAGACCATACGAGTCTCATGGAGTGTTTCAAAGGGAATCTACAGCCTGCCACCGAGAGACACTCCACGTCCTGTTTGCTTTGGAGATCGACCAGAAGCACAGAGAGCCAGAACTGCTGCCGCATGATAAGAAGATGCTGGTGTCAAGAGGGCCATAAATATACATGACACTTGTTGAATTGCACTAAAATTAGGAAACATACATTTATTAATAGGGGCAATGATAGCAGAATGTTATACGAAAAAGGTTTATACTTCATGTAAGCTGAACCATTTGTTGCAGCAAAGTGCTTCTAAGACGGATGGAAAAAATATTAATATTCTGTAATTAAAAAGGCAGAAATATCCTGACTGCATGTCCAACCAGGCAACAAGACGAACAGAGTTCATTACAGTTTCAAAACAGCTCTTAAGCTTCAGTCTTCAATACTAAAGCAACTGGCTGTAGCACAGAGACCAGTCCGGATAACCAACCAGCTAAAATCTTTTTATTATGATCAACAGGTCAAATAGAGAAAATTCTGATTTTGTTCTGTTTATTAAACACAGAACTAAAAACTAAAAATAGTTTTGTCTACAAATGTTAGGCCTGTCGCACAAAAATGTATACATTAATTGTAAAATTATTTCTATTTGCATGATTTATATTGCTCTCTTCTCTCTCTTTCTACCAAAAATTGGATGACGAAAAGTCTTCAGTTTGGTGCAGCGGTCACAACTAACCCCTTTTTTTGAAGTTCAATTTTATTTAAAAAGTCTTAGCATTTTATTTGTCGTCTCTGTTGTTCTGATTATTTATTTTGGATATTCAAAATGTCTCCCAGTTCCAGTGTTAAATGTTCATTAGAATTTAAAGTTCATTGACCTTTGAGAATGTGTCCTTGTATTATGATGCCATTATCATTATATTTCTGGAAAACGGTCTCAAGAATCAATATTATCGTTTATCACAATACCTTCTAGGGAAATTTATCGTCAAGCAAAATTTTGTTACAGGCCTAATAAATGCATCAACCATACTTTGAGGTCACTTTAAATTTACTAATAAAACATTTTAAGAGCAAATCCTTTGATGGGTGAATGACAATAATATTGTAATTCTGTCACAATTTCAGTCAGATTAGGATGAATTACTACCTTTAGTAGTAATTTAGAAACCTGCAGCATACGTTTCCTCTTACTGACTTATATTCCTGAGAGAAAAAAACAAATCAACTGGAATCTGCTAAACAATATTAGCTAAACAACAAAATGCTGAAACTTTTCTATCAATCCTTATTTGTGATGTCCATAATTAATTTGGACATTTCTAGCTCGGTGAAATCTTTGGATATTGAATATTTCCCCCACACTCTGAAGTCTGAGGCGAATGCATTAAAGAGTTAAAGTCTGTGAAGTTAGTGTTTAGGCATCAAATCAAGCTTGCAATGCTGAAGTGACAAGCAAACATGAATTAATATTAATAAAACAAGACTTCCCCCCCCCCTCTGTGCATGCAGATGAGCATCAACAATAGCTTGTTTGCACTCTATTTACTCTCAATATCTCCACTGAAAGTATGTGTCATTCATCATAGCTCTCCCGTCAGGAGAAACGCAACAGCATCTAAACCAAGACGAGACCAAGAGCTGCACAACCACAACACTTTCAGCTGCTCTGTTTGGGCAGGCAGGTGGGTGCATCTCTCCGATGATGCTAAAGTCTGTGTGGCCATCACCATAATGATGTATGCACACCTGCCATAGCTCCTGGCTAGCAGCCGCACGGCTGAAACAGAGTGTGTGTGTTTTTTTTATTGTTTGGGGGGGATGTGGGGGAGGACTGGGACAGGTTGGAGGTAGGAGGAATAGGCAAAAAAAAAAAAAAAAGGAGGGGGGGCAGGGGGGGGGTTGTAGGGGATGAGGGGGTAGACATCTCTAGGGGTAAATCCAGGGGGAGGGGAGGAAAGAGCAGACGAGCTTTGAAAGATGTATCCATTATTAATGGAAGTTTGGTGTACGGAGAAAGAGATCTAATGTGGCCGTCAAGGTTGCGGTGCGAGTATAATCGACGAGGACGGATTCTCTCATTTTGCCTTTAAAATGTTTCCTCTGTTCCCTATTCTCCAGTGCGTGCCTCTTTCTTTCCCCCCGCTTTTTTTTTTTTTTTTTTTTTTTTGTCTCATTCCTTCCACACTGTCCACCCACTCCATCTGAAAAACAAGGTGTGGATTGGCCAGAGAGGATCTCCCGTTTCACAGAACAACCCGAGAAGAAACTGCAGCATTAGCTGAAGGAGGATGTTTGATGAGGGGATTAGACGAGACGAAGATCAACAAAGCCGAGGGCTTCGCACGAAACGTTGGCAATCAAGCCAAATCCAGTGTGTAAACACTCGCAGTCTCCAGATTATTACATTAATAATTACTTCCAACAACTGAAACATGTTATATTCGCTAAAGGTGTGAACCAAACCTTTTCAGCAAACGCAATGCACACGTGCTGAAAATGAATGCAGATTCTCTTGTGTAGTGTAGATATGTAGTGCTAATTAATGCAAATGGCTCAAAACACATTGAGGACAATGTGTAGAAATCAAGACTGTCCCATCATTCAGGTTGTTGCTTTTACCAGTTACCTTCAAGACTAGAAAAATTTCATTTATTTGCAGAAGCGTGACTATATGGTATAATGGGAACCCTTTCCCTATGTAGAATCTGTTTGAATAGGCAGGTAACTTCATATTCCATCTATAGATTGCAAAGTAAGGATAATTAGAAGCTTTATTTGTAAATTAGAGACGCAATGAAAAGCTAAAGCCAAGACATGGCCAAACACCAAAAAACCAGTTTGAGAATATTTTGGTCACTTCAGGCCTTTCTCTGCCATCTTTTTTTAAAGTATGCAGTTAACTTCCAGCAGTCCCAGAATAGGGGACCACAACCACCAATGACAAGTCCACGAATACAGGAAACCACCTCTGAAAATGCTTGCGTCTGCCATTTTAAAGAGTTAAAACAATCCGAAGTGGAAACCGTCTTGGCATGGCCGGAGGAGCTAGCATCCATAGTCTTCCTCGTCTTTAGGGAATGGCCAGTCAACCCAAAGGCGGATGTATGGTGTTGCTGGATTGGCTACTTTGGTAACATAGCAAATTGCACGTCAAGTAACATTGCACCTAGGTATTTCTCAAGCTGCATGCTCTTTTGTCACCTAGTGGCCTATGTCATTTTTTACCAAAAATGATATTTGTTAGCAAATAAGAGGTGATTTGTTTATTTATTTTTTTCCAAAATCATTTTGCCAAAACATGACTTGGGTTATTATTTTAGGAAAGCAATGATATTTCAGTTATGCGCTAGGAAAACAAATTTTCCATGAAAATAAACTGGATTTCGTCAAGTTCCAGTGAAAAGCACTGAACTCTACATGTGGGCTCATTGAACATGCAACTTGGCAGTGCATAAAGGAGGTTAAGCAACACACATCTATTTTTAGGATAATCAGCTTTGATAATTTTAAAGAATTTTTGTGTTTATTCGAAATATCATGTGGAGATTTTACTTAGACACTGATCTGTTTTATGCTCAAGCAGACAACAGATTGGTTGGAAGATCAAACCCATTAAAATCTGGTCAGGCTCACACTGAGCACCTCTGTGAAATTTCCGGGCGTCCATCACCTTCACTCATCCCCTACAAATGACCTGCACTGGGATTTGAGATTTAATGATCACCGACTGTATGCTTCACTGCCTCGTAACTAAAGGAGGATGTTGAGAATGATTGAAATCCTGCAAAGAAAGCCAGTGTTAATAAAGGACTTAATGTGCTTATGGTACACGGAGAAGCCATTAAACCAAACAACAGCCGCATAAACTAATGTCAGGGTTCCAGACAAACAAAGTAAAGCTCTTTGGCCCAAAGCCAGCAGGGGCAGGCCAAATCACTACACAACCATGACAAATCTAACACAATTACACACACCATGGTGTTGAGGGGGCTGACAGAGAATGATGAAGCCAACATCAAACACCGTGTTGATTAATGGAGAGCAGGGAGTGTCCGACCAGAGAAGGTGTTGAAGGCGAGGGAGGGATAGGGGGTTGGGTGGTGGAAGGAGAAAGAGGGTAAGGCAGTTATTGATTGTACCTCCTGTGTTCACATTGTGAGGAAGATGACGAGGGGAGAGGTGGCAGTGGGTGGGGAGAGAAGGGCAGGGTTCACCCCGCGGGCAGCACTTAAAACCCACTGCCCCTTTGAGAGCACCCCAAACGAACCCCCTCCCAATTGGTCATGCTGAATATTTGATTGACATTCACAACCATTTACTGCTACTAACACTCGACTCCACCCATCCTCCCACCCCCCTTCAAGCAAACGCTGCAACACATCCAGGGCTGATTGAAATTCAAAAACCAGTGTCAACGCCACAGGCATGGACGGCAACGGACGGGAGAGGGGGTGGATCGGTTGTGGCTCGCTTGGGTCCTATAAACGACAGATGTGAAATCACTTACCAGCCTCTAAATTAGTTGCTTCGAAATCTGCTGGGATGTTGGGGGGAACCGGTCAATGGAGACGATGTGAATAGGCAACACAATGCAAATGCAATAGGTGGAAAGGACAATAATTCATTTGAGATTTTGTGCCGCTTTTTTTTTTTTTTTACACCCCTTGGCAATTATAAAACGGTGGATTTTACAGCAGAACATTTCATACCAATTTACAGCTTCAGGTCAGATTGGCTCTTCGAAACCTCATTTCTCATATTAATACATTGCCATTTCATCCCTTCCTCTGGCCTTTTATACTTGCAAATAAACAATTTCATAGTTTATTAAACTATTTTCCATTGGTTTACTTTTTATTGCAGGAAAGGTTTTTTATGAATTATTAACCTACATGGTCATAAAAGTTAAAAATCAAACAGTTTATAGAAATAGCTATCATTACCCAATATGCGTGTTACATAATATTTACTGTGTATTTTGGTTCAGATGCCCCTTTGGGCCTAGCTGACAATAATAAAGCATGATGGACCCTCGATCAAACCAAAATGTGACCTAGGGGACCTCCCTTGGGTCAATGTATTTTGGAGTCATATAACCCAATGACCTTACAGAAGAATTACATTGTTGGATGTCAAAGTGTGTACAAAACGTCCCGCCTGGCGGGCAGGAGTTGATGTATGGGGGCAATACATAGACCAACCATTTCTGAAAAAGCTTTAATACAAAACAGCCACAATAGTTAAGATCTGTTGGGGCAAAGAAGAGAAATGACCTCCGTCCGTTCATACCATCCGATGCATATGGGGTTGTATGCCTGCCTTGACACGCCACAACTTAAGCCAGGATGATTTCTCTGGTGACCACAACATTCACTACAAAGTTGTAATAAATATTACAAAAAGTCAATAACGCCAGTGGAGCAGGAAGAAAGATACCTGAGCTGACCCGAATCTGAAGGACTATTTGTCCTCTTATCACCTGAACAGCCGAAATCAATTTAAGGGGAATAAGGACATGAGCAGCTGGTGAATGACAATGCCATCCGTGCATCTAATTTTCTGGAGGGAGAGGTTTTATGGTGGGATTCATCATCACCTCTGATCTCATTTCCCTTTCATATGCTAGCAAATCCCAGGTAAGGCGGCCGGACGCTGGGGACGTTACAGGGAGCGTGGCCAGACAACTCAGATTGGACTCTTAGAATTAATCTGGGGAAAATCCTCAGGGCTAACCTGCTTAGCTGTCACTTAATCTGGTGGGGCTAAACCAGATATCAATTACACCACCGAGTCCTAAATGTGGACCAGATAATTACTGATCCTGCACCGAGCAAGGAAGTCAAAGTGACCATTTCGAAAGTAGTTCCTCTGAGTGTTAGCACGTGAAGAAGAGACGATAGCTTAAGGGGAACTTTGAATATAGCTTGAAAAGGTCAGGCTGGTTAATATCTATAACCTCAAGCCACAGTATATTACCAAACTGCAATAGGCTCAGCTCAAGGACAGAGCAGCTTTCCCTTGGAGGCCTTCTCGGGTGACAGCTCAGGCAACACCACCTGGCTCCGAGCCTGAACGCCAGAGAAAACCGAGACGTCGCAGTAAAAAATCCCGAAACAGGTCGGCTGAGTGTGAGGACCGCTCCCAACGTAATCTGCCTCTGGGTGACATGTTTCTTTTTCCCCTTCTTACACCAATTCTTTCCATGACACGCTTGCAATGCCGTTTGGCCCAAACTACAAAAATGTATTTTACCCAAACTGGGTCAGATCGTAACAAGCTCAACGAAATCCAAAATTATGTAAAAAAAACACCTCGTTAGCCGATCTTTGACCAATCTTAAGAGTTATTTTGGTCAAACCCACAGGGAGAAGAAGGGGGGCGGGGAGGTCTCTGTTTTTATTACCTCAACCTAGTTTGGTCAATTAGGAAGACAATGAGCATCCTGCATGCTTCTGTGTGAGTACAGTTCATTTCCTGCCTTTATTGTTACAAGTGCTGGGCTCATTCAAAAGTGGATGAAATGGGGTGAGGCCCAGACACTATTTACTCAGCAGGGAGAGACACGAGTCCCTGCTTTCCTAATGGCTTCCTGCATTTCACACAATTGTTTCCCCTCAGGAAATCTTATCAACACAGACAGCAGACGTGCTGACCAGCAAACCCACAACACATGGATACTATGTGTTAATCAAGTGCCTATGGAAGGAAATATTACTTTTTTTCCCTTTCTTCAACTGAAATTAATTCCAATATGTTCAATGATATATTATAACTCCATCTAAAAACAAGGTTGCTCTCTGCGGTAACAGAGAAGCATAGTTTGACGGAGCATCTTTGGTAATTTGATGCCAAATCTCTTTCTCAAAAAAAAATCAAACCAATACAATTTTAACTTACAAAAAATGTCAAAGGAGGCAGCAATCCCGAAACTCATTCTAAATACTAAAGTTTATTCATACAATAAGTCACTAATAAAACATGCTGTGCCACGATCCTCCAACTACTTCCTGTTGTCTTTTTTGTGGTTTGCCAGTGGCAACATCTGGTTGTTAATCATGTGACTCGTGTGATGAGAAAAAAGTATTTCCATTGCAGTTTTACAAAACAAATTTTGATAAGGCCAAAAAAAACATGACTTCATCCTAGTGCCAGAATTGATCAGAAATGTTTTTTTCAGAAATTGCTGTGTTTTTTTATGCAAACTTATTTTGGAAATGTCAATTCGGGCAATTACATGATCAGCTGATGTCACATTTTTAATTTGCTAATTGTGCCATTTAAGTTGTAAATACTAACGTATTTTGCATAAATCTCCGCACCAGCTATGTTTCCATCCAACTGTCCTGCAAATTATGTAGTGAATTTTTAAAATATCGCAAAAATGTTTGCAGTTTCCATCAACCTGGTCTTCACAATGCGCGTGAGGATTGTGAATTAATCTTTGGTTATTTTCCAGTATCAACGTATAAAAAACGCTTCAAATCTTACAGTTACCAAATTACATTTCTATTGTGTACAGTATTTTATTGAGGTAGCTAGAAACAAAAACAAAAACAGAGGGATCAACATTTCCATTCGCCTGTATGCAGCACATTCCTCCTCTTCCTGTCTGTTGCTGTGCGCTGCTGCAATCAATTTCCTCTAACAAATGAAGGTATTTTGGATTAGAGTGAGAAAATGTTACCAACTTATTTTCTAAAAAATATTGCATTCAACTCTCATTTCTTAATATTTTTGATTAGAACTTTTATGGGATTCTTTTTGGGCGACGTTGCTTTCCCACAATTTCATCTGTTTTCAAACCTTGAATGCACTGTTCCAAATAATTTCCATCTCACAATTTCATATCTGATTTATTCATCCTTGACTGGCATATTGCATCTTGACATCTAAGCGATGTCCTCTGAATCCAGTTACATGCCCCGCTTTGACAGGTTAGACTGGTGTGTATATATTTCACACTAATTGTGTCAAAGTGTCTTTTTTTGCCCACAGTAAACAACCAGAGTGAGTCACACAGTGGGTGCTGGTTCCTGAGACGTGTGATTATTTGTAATGTTAAACATTTTGCAGCTGTGCATGGTTATTGCCGACACACAAACACGTGAAACATATTCTGAAATCTAAACTGTCGGCTGACAAAACCCGTTCGAGGCTTACATGCTCTGTTCATCTGCCTCTGGATGAAGTGAAGTTTGGAACATTGCACGATTATGAGGGTTTGCATTCAGAATAGAAAACCACAAATGCACGATTTAACGCTGTTTGACAATTGAAAACAATGTCGACCATTCTGCGCTGATAGACGATGTAACATTTTGGTTCTTTTTCATCAACTTCCAGCATTTTATTTTTGCTCCATTGCTTTTATGGCACTGTAAGCGCCACCAGCTTTCAGGAGCCGCCAAATTTTTAATGGTAGCTTACAGAATCACCGATGTGCAGTCGACTAACGAAAAGGAGTGTCAGTTCATACAAATGTATTTGGTTGATTGCAGCATACACTGAGGATCCATCTACTCACTTTTTGAAATATCAGTTTAAAAAAAAAAGCCTTGGTCAGAGGGCTGAAACAATTCATCAGATTAATCACGATTAATCAATTATTGAAATTGCTGACAAATAATTCAGTAATCAATTAATTGTGAACTGGAGTATACTGATTCAAAAAACAACTTTCAGATTGTACATTTTGTTTGTCATTTTACAAAAAAGGCTTAAGTGGTTAAATGAGAAAGGTGTACAATGTGCGGCTTGTTTTTTTATACAATTAATAGCCAGAATAATTGATAAATTACAATAATCGTTGGTTGCAGCCCTTTTTAATGTCGTGTGATCAAAATGACCTTTCTTGGGGTTATTAAGAAACAAGCTCTTTATTTTGAAGAGCCATAAGTGTCTGCTTTTAGCCTCCATGGCAACCAAAGTTCAGCATCATTTCCATATTAAACGCACAAAAATGAAATGGCTATCGATCTGTAGGCTCAGGTCCTAAGTAAGACGACACACAAATTCATTTTCTCAAAATGTCAGTAGACGCTTTTAGAGGCAATTTAGCGAGCTTGTAAATCAGAAGAGACATAAACCACGGGATGATAAACAGAACAAACGCTGGCGGTGAATTCACCCAGGACGTCCAAAGCCTGTGTACCTACAGTAATGAACTTTTACGACTTCAGAACCAGCAGTTGCGTTTCAGATCTCACCAGTGAGGGAGGGCTGGGGGGGCGTCAAGCTTCTACAGCGTGCAAGCATAGGTATGTGAGGGACCAGCCGAAACGCAGCCCGTAAAATCTGCATTCAACCTCCGTCTAGCACGCAAGGAATGTTCTCCAGCCGCTGGCCTGTCGGGGGTAAATCTGGAGCCTGCTCTGCTGTCTTCACAGCAGAGGAAATAGTAAAACATGCACTAAATGAAGTAAGAGATGCTGTAATCTCAGTTTGTTTCTTGTCATTGGAAACAAACTGCTGATGTGGCTGGAGTCGGGGTGGAGCCAATACGTCAACAGGAGCTCTATGCGTCAACCCAATAAGGGGTAAATAAAGACACTGCCCCGGTGGGGTGGGAATGCAGTGGCAGTAAGGGGGTCAGAGCGTAGATGGCAGACACACAAAGGACAAAGGGACTCTGCGAATTCAGGGCTGATTGGTTTAGAAAGCCTTATTATTAGATCACACCTCACTCTGCAACAACAACAACAACAAAAAACTGCCCCACAGGCTGATTCTGGCCAATAAAACTGCTGTCCTTTACGACTCTGTACCATTCCAGACATCTCCTTTTTGAGAGAAAGTAAAATTCTGCAGGCTAGTACCCATTTAAAATATCTATCTCTCTCTCTATATATATATATATATATATATCTATCCTCATCTTGGTGCAGGAAGAACTGCTGCTTGGAGCTGAACACGAGCTGCAGTGTCCTGCATTAAGCAGCTTTCGCACCTGTTTAATTAAATGATCTTCTGTGAATTTTCATTTGGAGCTGCTACACTTCCCCACAATATCATTTGCCATATGGCACAGACAGACTGCAGGAAATATTTCAGGATAGAATGCAGCGCGCGGATGTGTGTGTGTGTGTGTGTGTGTGTGTGTGTGTATGTGTGCGTGTGTGTGTGTGTGTGTTTGAGTGATTTAGTTCGGCAGGTGCCCAGAAAGCCTGAATGACATGCTAATGCACTCCGGACTAATTCAGATCACTCCAGGTGAATTAAGTATAAAAGCAGAGAAAGAGGTTTTTTGCGTTCCGACAAGTCAAAGTGCTCTCGGTTGCTAAGGGAGAGATTAGACGAGTCTTCACCATCCTGCACACAGACAGCATGCAAGGCTCTGCGTTGGTAAGAAAGCTACGTTTCATTTGTGGCTGGTGGAGAGGAAACTGAAAGCTTGATTCCTGTCCAGCTAATCTCTTTGATTGTGCTAATCTTGATTGAACGATGGAGCATTTTGGTGGTTTACAATCAGGTTCAGCTTAGAAGCCGATCTGTGGAAGGTTGCGCCTTTGAATGCTAATTGAGTTTAAAAGCGACACACAGAGGCTTCGGTGTTTTTACACATCTGCGTGGCCACATCTGGGGAGTATCATACAGCGCTGCTGCTAATTTAGGGGGCTTTTCTTTTTCTTTTTTTGCAGTTGGGAATTAAACATGAACCCTGAAGTCAAATCCTTATTAGAAAAGTTGCAGATCACATTGTGGCACCAAGTTAGATGTTCAACTTTGGACATTTAACTAACTTGAATCCTCAAGAGAATCAGTGGAGGAAGCTAAAGATTAGGGTTATGGAAGAAAGACCTTCTAATTCCAACACAATTGGAGCTCTCAATCTAAGATAAGCTGATAAAAATACAAACACAGAACTGGACAGCAATTATGAGAAGGGTTTGATTTCTGTAATGCCAACTATATCATTTTCAACATACCACTTTCTCAACAAAGTCTACATTAAAATGCTGAGTGCATTTCTCATTTCTTAAAAATGCACTTGTTAGTTGAATGATTGTTATTCAAAATGTCACTCTGCCTGAGTGGAGCGTTTCTCCTAACTGAACCGTCAACTCTTCTGATGGTTTATATCTCAATAAACCAGAGGTACACCTGGTTGTCCACCATTGGTGAGGTCCAGAACTCTCTGCCTCACTTGCCTTGTTTCACTGCACATTTTTTCACAATCAGAAAGACTAAATATGTCAAACACATTCATCAAATACATCACACAGACTGTGTAACGTCAATGTACAAACAACAAGTACGTTGGCAACATAAATACCAATGGGCATGCACCAAATGCCTGCCTGCTTCAATCACTTGTGTGATAGAGCGCACCCGGTGGTGAGGCACTGCACTGCACCGCCTCGCCCGCGTCGTCTTTCATGTATTTAGACCCAAGATTAATATTTGTGTTCAAGATAAAAATCTATCAACTGTGTCTGTGCGGCACATTTCAGCAACAAGGTGCTTTGCATCATAAAAACACAAACACAAAAAGCCAGAAACACAACGGTCACAAATTGAGAAGCCAGAAAACATACATTACATTTTGCAGAGTGCTACGAGCAATCATCATAATGGACAATAAGAGAGCCGGGATACTCCAAGCATGAGTTGCTCTGCAGCTTCTCCACAGAGGCAAAATCCTTTAGATTTAATATGAACAGAAAGCAATCCTTTTTAAAAAAAATTAAAAAAAAACATAAAATTTGAAACAATTTATATTCTTAACTTTATCTTATCAGGTCAAAAAGGCAGAGCGTCTGAAATGTGTACAATTTAAAAATCTGCTATTTTCCACATTTTGCGCCGGCAATCAAAGCGAAGGCATCGGAGTCGTGACATTGGGTTCATTCAAATAATTTTACAAGCCAAATGATTAAATCAGCCGATCAAATATAGACAAATAAATCAGAGAAAATTATTGATGTACAAATCTATTAAAGTAAAACGTGGCTTGGAGTAGTAATAATAATAAAAGAAAAACAATTACACAAGGGGACAAACATGTCAGGGAGCTCATCCTGGCATGATTGAAAGTGGGGCCAATAAATGAACAGACAGGTTGAACTGTAGTCATTAATGTTCATCTCCCCGTGTTCCTGATGGGAAACCTCATTAGGAATCTGTTGGTAGCAGCTGGCCTGCCATCCTACCCCATTACTGATCCACTATGCCAAAACCTCTGCCACCGTCAGCTCACACCCCCACCCTCCCTCTCCATCCACCTCCCTCGTGTCTCGTATGACATCTGTGTCTCGGGGTCCTGTGATGGAATGCTGCTCGCCTGCTATTTCTCTGCAGGTGCTCCCTGGTGGCTGCCGTCTATTTTGCAGCCGCGCCGCCGCTGCTGCTGCCGCGCCGCCGCTGTGGCTGAGTGACCTGTCAAAAGGCTGGGGCGGGGACAGGAGTCTCGGTTCACGCCGAGACTCCGCCGGCATGAAAAAAGGGGATAAATGCAGATGCTTCCTATCACAGCCTTGTCAACCTGGATAGACTTTTTTTTTTTTTTTTCTTTTTTAAATCGGCCCCTCTTTGAGCTTACCTGCTCACTCTCTGTCAGCTTAACCTCAGCGTTTCTCCTTCTCCTCCATTACAGAAGAAGGTCGCGGCTGCTTTTAGACACAGATGAAGAACTCTGTCCTTTTTTTCACTCAAACCCGTATTTAGGCAGCCTTTCGGTCACTCTGGTGCAAACTCATCAAGTCAAATACTTCAAGACTTTTCATAGTGCTGATGATACTTGTACTATTAAAGTTCACAAATGACCCTGCTCCTTTTCAGTTTTGTAGGCAGCTGACATCATAAGGTGAACTAAACTAGTTTGCAAATATTTAAAGAGTCTTTATAGATTGTGCATATTAGGCACGGACAGGTTACCGGTATCAGGGTTTCAAAAGGTTTCCAATTACCATTTATAGTGTTTTTAATGAGATAACAGAAAGAGAGACTGGAGGTGGGGTTTTTTTTCTGCCTTACATTCTTCCTGTGTTTACAGCAAAGTGCAAACATGATGCAACAGAAGGCTAGGCATGGGTCAGTTACTCGTAGCAAAGGTTTTAAAAGGTTACTGTTTAAAATCTGCTGAGCCATTAAGGACTCTTTTACTGGGATCCCGAACGCAGCAGAAAGTGCTGGAATGAGCAAAGTTTTCCCTTTGAGCTCAAAGTAACAAAGAGCTGAATCTCCTCCACCCTTCTGGCCCTCTGCCTGTTAGCTGCCTAGCTAGCGTACAGAAAATAATTTCAGGCTGCATGGAAACGGGAAGGAGTGACTCCTATCTCTGAAGGTAATGCTTTAGGACATTTACTAAGCTGTAAGCGTTGTGTTTCTTAGAAGCCAAGCGCAGCCTTGCTAGTCACAGTTAGCAAGCTAACTTCAGTTTGCTGCCGTTATCAACTTGACGGAAAAGTACAGGTAAACTTTAACGTTTACGCGAGTAGCTTGACCCTCATGACCAAGCGTGCTAGTCATGCTATCTTCAGCATGAGTAGCATGCTAAAGATAGCATGAGTAGTTTCCACTGCGGCCTCCTAGGGGGCAATAATGTGCTGGTTTTCGTCAACTCAGAAGAGAGGAAGAACATAGAAAACCAGAAAGAAATAATTCTGCAGCTCCCCAGAATGTCCTCGTCTCTGAGATGAGACAAGGACATTGTCTCATCTAGCCGCTTGGAAACTTATTCAGTATTTTTGCAAAAAGTAGGATGTAGCCAAATTTTTTTTTAAAAATTGATAGTTATTGCTTTACTTTTTAAAAACATTTTGATTTTTCTGTAAATAGTGTCATAACGTGCAATTGTGGTATTTGTGTTGTCAAATATAGTGTTGGACAAATAACACCACCATATGGAATAAAGTGTCACGGTTTTGATCGGAAGGATTTTCAAGTTAAAAAAAAAAGGTGTTTGTTTTTTTCCTTTAAAACTAGATTAAACTAGAGTTTTCACCAATGAAGGGGGAGAAAAACTGATACATGACACTGAAGCGGCAAAAAGGCATCGGAGACTCGTTTCAGAACAAAATCACTCTGGATCATAATGTGGAAAATGTGCACTCATCCCTGCACGGATTGTGTTAAGACTGTTAGATGCTTAACTCGTTTCTTGAAATTTTATAACTTGGCTCAACCTACTTTTCTCTCGCACCATTAAACAGACTCCTCCGTAGACAATAATCTCCCTGAAAGGGTCAAGGACAAGATTTACTCCATCCGAGACAAAGGAAATGCATGAAAAGTGAAATGAATGGGTATATTACGTTATTGTCGTTTGTACCAGGCTTTAATGCTCATCGTCATGCCTGAAATATTTAGAACAGGACATACTCTCTATGTGAATACAAGGTGGGCTTCATGCTGCTGGAATATGGCTTACTTAACGCAAAAAAGTGCTGCGTCTGAGCTGCGAAAGCTCAAGAAACCAGAATCAAAAGCGGCGGCCAATTCCATTACTTCACTGCAATTTATTTAGGCCGTATTTCCGCAGTTTGAGCCGACCTCGCTTCGCTGTGGATGAGCTCAGAGCTGAGGAGGGCCTGGCTCCAAAAACACGGTGCAAAGTCACTGCAGTCAGGAGAACAGCCCCCTCCCTGCCAAAGGGGAGCTTCCTCCGAACAAGAGGGCCTTTATCTGACTGAGAACCCATGAAGAATCGTTGATTTTTGAAGCTGAAACACTGGTTAAAGTCGCCATAGCAGCAGGTGAAAATCAAAATAAAAACTACGAGGCTTTTGAGAGAGACCGTCTGAGCTGGAAACCTTCCACTGTTCAAACCGAGACTGACGGTACAAGCAGAGGCGCGGAAAAGTACAGAAAACAGAACAAAAGGCTTCGTCGGTTGCTGACGCTTTAAAACGCCATGCCAAGCTTGCTGCAAAACTTCAGGGGCCCCTGCCTGACGCTCAGAAATCACAGGAACCGAGTTTCCAACAGTCCCCCAATATTGTGGAAAAAGAAACACAACAACAAAAAAAACCAAGCAGTTCCAAACAGATTTGTTCTGGAGCTGCTTAAAAAACAACAGCAAATCATCCCTAAGCACAAAGAGAGCGATCAATTAAACACTGAACAGCATGATAAGGAAAAAAGAATTCAGACGTTTTCAAATGGGGAAACATCAAACTTCCATCAAGAATCCATATAAACGTTTTCCTGTGGCATTTTAGGACTCGGGAATCTTTTTGTAAAACCCAAACCGCCGTGCTTTACAAGTCACAGCTGGAAGGAAATCTGTCATTTTGAAACGAAATAAACTAAATAAAGCCGTTCGCCAGAAGAAATAACACAGTATTTTGCCTCTCCTCCCCGGGACTCATTCATCAGGGTAAGAGGCTGCCGTTAATTCGACGGGGAACGTGCTCTGAACTTCGTCAGCATGCCAGCTGTTTGTCCCTCACTTGGGTGGCGCACGCCTGGAAGGAAAAAAAAAAAAAAAAAAAACACCCATCGATGCACACACAAAAAACACACACCATTCAGCCGTGCGTGGAGCTGCCAAGTGCCTTCGGCCGGTTTCAAGACGGTGGCGGCGAACTCAACCGAGGAGCGCTCACAGTCGTCCCTCTGTCGCCGGCTGCTCCCCACACCCTCTCAGCAAATAAGAAGCTCCTTTGAGTCAGCGGAGGCCTATGGTGTGTGTTGGTGTGTGTGTGTGTGTGTGTACGAGATCTCTTCCGTTTACAGAAGCGGCGGGCGGAGCACGGTGATCAAACAAGATCATGGATGTAGAAGGAACAGAGACCAACAGTAGGACAGCGGGAGCATCGCAAGTTGTATTTGAATGATTTGGAATCATTGAAAAGATTGTTTACTTTAGCGATTCAGTTCAAGTATTTTTTAAAAAGTCTTAAAGACTCGGATGCAGAGAGATGCATTTCGAGCATTTGCGTTTCCTCATTTTGACAATTCCTGCTCAAATGGCGCTCATTTAAACATCAGAAACTTGCAAAGCGTGAAACTGGCAGAAAACTGGGGAAGTCTTCTCTTATGACTGTCTTCTATGGTAATGTATATTTCTGAGGAGTTGATTGTGATTTTATTTGCTTTGTAGTCCAAATCATTCAAATAAACCCTTAAACCACACCACTGTGTGTGTAATGACTCTACCATGTGTGCCAGATTACATAACCAACTCACTACAACCAGTCTGGATTTCATTGATGCTCGCAGATAATCAAAGCAGACAAATACTAGACAGCATCTTCAACCAGGCGGCATGTATTTCTCCACTACTTAAGACTTTTCGGGAAAAATTAATCAGAACTTGGACGCCCTCCAGAAACGCGGCAGAGAATAAATCCTTGTCTGAGAACTGCCAGGTGCTGAACATCCAGGTAATTTTTCTTAATTTACAACTAAGGACTGCAGGGTTTATCAGTGCAGCTTTGCAAGATTCTTAAAGATAACCAACATCTTAGCATAGTTTAAGCCAAAAAGATGAACCTCTTCCTCATTAGTGAAACGTTTTCCATTTAACGTATAAATGATCGTACGTAAGCTCTGATCGGATGAGCAATAATCCTGGAAGATTTAGTTTTTCCTGAATGTGAGGGCCAAAAGGAAACACCAGGTTGTTTGCTCTGCAGCGTGCCACAGCTACAGTGAAGCCGGGAAAAGACGTGCACTTTGACCCCGTATGCGCTGAAAGACGGGGCAGCGTAAGGCTGCTCGCAAGAACACGAGCAACTGTGACTGCGGCGCAGCAGAACATAAATATTACAGGACGTATCTTGGCAGAAGGTGACGTGCAGCATCCACTTACATGCCAGCATGGAGCTGCGACTGTATTCATACGTCAAGAGAATCGTTATTTCTATGTAAACTGTTTACACTCGTCGCTAAAAGAGAAACGGG
This sequence comes from Poeciliopsis turneri, assembly GCA_922788865.1. Lineage (NCBI taxonomy): Eukaryota > Metazoa > Chordata > Actinopteri > Cyprinodontiformes > Poeciliidae > Poeciliopsis > Poeciliopsis turneri. Next base: position 1,252,150 of record CAKLNU010000675.1, read on the forward strand.
GGAGAAGAAAAGCGAGCCGCTGAGGCTTAGTCACAACAGAGAAGATTTGATCCAGATGTCTTGGCGATTGCAGAGGTATGTTTGCAGGTCCTTCTCGGGGACGTTTTTAAAGAAACAGCTCTCACTGACATCTCAGCTATCCATCTGAAGCACTGCAGCGAGGTCACACCGAGGCTTCGCAGGCTGACGGCGAGCAGGTCGCCGCTGCAGAGGATTACGGCGCAGTTTTCACAACAGAACTAAACAGAAATTTTCAAAGTTCTCCAACGTGTTTTAATTTTGTTTTAAAATGAGAAAAATAAATTCTTACTATGAAAGGGTTTTAAGTAGGTAGCATGGATGGATAAATAATGGCTGGAAGGACAGATAAGGAAAAAGCAATGATGGATGGACAGACAGATAAAATACGTAGATACATAATGGATGGATAAAACATAAATAATGGATGGATGAAAAAGAGATTAATAATCGACAATGGATAGATGGATATTCCTGAGCAAATATCTTTCTAATGTTCCAGCTTTAGAAATTCCTCAAATCAAATTCCAAACTTTTCCAAACTGCATGGAAGCCCTGTCTCCAAAGAGAGGACACAGGTTGGTTTATATTTGAAATCACAAACTGGAATTTGGGCACTGGATCGGAGTGACATGTGTGTCACCCTGGAGGTAGATAAAAGATGCTCTTCCTGAGCTCATTAAGCCTGAGCAGAACAGAACAGCTCTGACAGCGCAAGCCCAGCACGGCCGCTTCATCCTTACATCTACAAAATCAGGGACAGGGATGTTTCCAGCTCAGTCTCCTGCGAAGGATACAGCTGTTCTAATGTTTCGCGGGTAACCAAGCCTCCGAGGAACGCGCACGCTGTTCAGCACGGACGGCTCTCTGGTCTCCTGACATCTCTTCACAGTTTTTTTGGGGGGGGTTGACATGAAAAGGTCAGGCAGACGTCCTGTCAGCAGAGCAAAAAAAATGGGTGCTTCTGATATCTTCTTAAGATCAGCGGTAGATTCCCCAAAGAGGAGTTGAAGTTCAGCTCTTAGAAGGAAAAATGCAGCTGAAGAGAACGGCCTGGATGCAGACAGACATCGGTTAGACTCCCCTTTGCAGCAATTCAATTTAAAAGGTTTGGTTTAGTGTTGAGAGAGCGAGCTCTCTACGGGTACAGAATATTACATCTTTGAATTATTCCTTTGCATTTGAAAGATGCATAACATGCGACCCAGTAAAGCAGGTTAAAATGTATCTGGCAGACCAGAAGGTGAAGAAGACCTAATGTAAAAACGATTAAAGTTGCAAACCAGAAAGACGACACTGCAAAGCTTAAAAGAAAATGTGGAGGGCTCTTGATTTTAGAGTCACAAGCAGCTGAGGACTTAAGGATTTATGGGAGAAATTAAACCTACCAGCTGGTTTAGGAGTGCCAGGGGATGCCCGCGGAAGTACTGGTGGAATCGGGTAGGCGGACATGGGGACAGATGGACACCTCAGTCGAGGAGCAACAGATTTCCGTTGTCTCTCTTTGATAGCTCACAACACAAGCCTGGCTTCTCTCCACTCAGAGTCGCCCAACCCTTCAATGAGTGATCACAGCAACTCTAGACCTGGCTATGCCTAATAGGAGGGACACTGTGTGTTTTCAACAAGCATTACGCTCCAAGTCCAATGGCTGACGTGTGAAAGATTTGTTTGCTGAGAAACGATAGTAAATGAAAATGCACCGATTTGGATGGATGCTGATTTTCTGTTTTCTTTAGTCTTTAAAAAAAAAAACATGTCTATTAAGACCCTGTCATAACAGACGGGGTGATTTGGATGCCACAAATCTTTTATTCTGCTTTTACGAGATATTTTTTTGTGTGGTTCTGGGAACTGACAGTCTAACGGGACAACTAGTGGGACAGGAGATGGTGTCCATCTCCAGCTATGTTCCGGGCGAGAGGTGGGGTTCACCTGGACAGGTCGCCAGCCTGTCGCAGGGCAGCTGGTTACTAATGTGGGGGGGAAAAAATCACAGCACAGCCCTTTTTTTTTTTAAATTTCTTTTAAATGTAGAGAAACTAAAAGGTACATTGTATGAAGGGTTTCCCCTAGAAAGCCTGCTAAGCCTGGGGGTAGGAGGTGGGGGGCCAAGTAAAGCCTGGTGGCCTTTTGTTACATACTGGGAAACCCTGCTTTGCAAGCAGCATATTTACTAAAACAAAAAATATTGGCACTAACTAAGCAGGTGTAATATGTTATGCCTTTTGTGAAATTCTTTTTTTCCTTTAATCCATCCCCATGTTGTTTATTCTCAGCTAACGAAAGGGCATTGCCTCCTATGGCATCAGCCTCGGGCACCCGTCTACCCACGGGTAAAGTCATTTGTTTGTCTTGTCCTAAAAGGTATATTGTACGAAGGGTTTCCCCCCAGAAAGCCTGCTAAGCCCGGCAGCAGGAGAGGTCCATTTTCGCTTCTGCACGACGACCGTAAAGGCTGATTCTGTTTTAGCAGCAGAAGTAACAGCTACAGCAGCATACAAGCAAATTCAGACACCAGAGATCCATGTCAGCTGAACATGGCTGACCTCCCCCTCCCCTGACACACACACGCACACACACACACACACACACACCGCACACACACACACACACACACACACACACCAGCACAGCCCACCAACAGATGTCAAGCCTTCTACCCTGCAGATATTGATCTCCGTTTCACACTTTCAGTAACTGCTTTCATTTAAGCCTTCACTAATCTAGACATAGAAGGGCAAAAAAGAAAGAAAGAAAAAAAAAAAGCCAGTAGTTCTCACCTAAACATCACTTATAAGGAAACGCAGAGCGTCAACCAGATGAACCACCCCCCCCCCCCCCCTCACTCCTCATCTTGCACCAGCAGTGGGATATGAGCACCAAATCCAAACTGGGCGGCTTCATTAGCGAGACAGAGGAGTCGAACGGTTTGCCAAGTCCACAATTATCCATCCCCTCATGGACAGGGGTCATTATGAGCGATTGGAAGCCATAAATAAATGATCAGTAAACAGCACAATCTATCCAGCAGAGACTGTTTCTCAGTTTGCATAATGCCACCCCCCCACCCCCACCCCTTCCCCTCTCCGAACTCAACAGCTGAGACCAATATGTGCTAAAGATTCCTTCCTTTTGGGCTTAAAAAAATGAAGTTAGAGGTTAGAGAAATGCTTTATTAGGTTGCGGTTACAAATTAAATTCCCAGTCCTCCCCACCATCAGCCCCCCTTCCTCAAAAACTGGAATGCGGGACCACCAGAGCTTGCCAAACAACATCACAAAGGTGGTAAATTATGTTCTTAAAGGCTAAAATCCTCCGGGAAGACCCTAAATGCAGCAAAGAAAACAAAAGGGTGGATGTTTGGAAAGCCTCTGCAGAGTTGCATCCGAGGTGGTCCGTGAGGATAAGACCCCAGAGAGAGAGAGAGCACTGTAAGAGTGAAGGATTGCCGAATGTTTGCACATTTTCGCGAGTTGTTTGCACTGTCCACGGGGAGACAATCAGCACACAGCTCCCTCCCAGGAGGGCCGCGGAGATGAGATAGCGCCTAAATGGATTTTATTCTCCTCTGACTGGGACTTGTTTACAAAAGCCTAACTTATTAAGGCTTTTTTTTAAAAAACCAAACAACTCCTCGCGAGCCACAGAGGAGGGAAGAGAGCAGCGGGTTGGTTCAGCTTCGGTGGCTTATGTCAAAGAAAGAAGGAAGAGAGACTTTTTTTTTTCTTTTTCTTTTTTTTTTGTAAATAGTAAGTCAACTTTTTAAGTTGGAGCCACAGGTCTTCTCGCTTTGATGGAGATAAACTCTGGCTTCAGTCAGGACTTAAAAAAAAAAAAAAAAGTGTTTTAAATAGCCTGGAGAAGAAGAAGAGAGTGCGGGGGGGACCCCACAATTAGTAACGTGAGACTCTCTGCGTGTGGGTCCCGGCCCAATTCTCTGGAATCAATCAAAGCTCCCGGAGGAACTCCCCGCACCCCTTAATCTCCTGGTTTTATTACTTTCCAGACAGTCAGCCTGTTTCAACCCTACCCCCTCATCTTTCTTTTGTACCGAACTCCGCTAAAGCCAAGGAGGAGCCGTTTCTTTTTCCTCCAATCTCTCTCTCTCTCTCTCGCTTGCCATCTCTTCCGCTACCGGGGAGCGCTTTTCATTCAGGAGAGGGTCTTTCATCAGCCTGCACATGCAAGACAGTCCAACAGCTAACAGAGGCCCACTACTTTCACTACTTTCATCCTTTTAACTACAAAAAAAACGAAAAAAAAAAACGATGAGTTCGTCTCACTACGACGCATTAACTATTTTGCATATCACAGGAATTAAGAGAGAGAATCTGGGCCACGTTGCACAACAGTCGGAGATGTTCGAAATTTTCAGATCACATGCTGCTGATCTTCATTAAACCTTCCAGCTTGGAAGAACGATATGACCAGAGGTCAGAATCTGGCATCTGAGCGAGCGTCTCGATCATCTAGAAGCTAGAAGCTTCCAGCTCGTTGTTTCTAACGACGACAACATGAGAGGACTTCACTTTAAAATATTTGGTAAAACCCAAAGGGTTTCATGGTGTTTATCCGTCATCTAAGCATATATTGATGCTGGGGTAATGAGATCTCTGCTGGTCTGATGAGGCAAAATGATTATCTGACATGTATCACTAATGATTCTTTTGATCAAACACCCCAATCAATCTGGAAGAGATTCAAATCGGCTAATTTCCCTGTGATTGTTGTTGAAATACCAGCAATTTCTTAATGGTATTATCCTCATTTTAAAGAAAAAACATGAGTGAAAATGTAAGAAGTTATAATGAGAAAACAGACAATAAATGGTGACAGTTTTTAAGTGGGTGAAGGGGACGAGTAAAGGCAAATTGTACAACCGAAACTTGTCCAATTCGACTGCACTGGGATCCCTCAAGGCTGTGTGTTTAGTCAACTGCTGTTCACACTGCTAACATACTAGCCCATGTCTGAAAATCCACAAAGAAGACAAGAGCAAAAACCTAATTGTGATCACCAAAATTATAGAAAATCAGAAGTTGGATCAGTGCATCTCCACTTGAGCTTTTATATATATAACTATATATATATATATATATATATATATATATATATATATATATATATATATATATATATATATATATATATAAATGGGCTGAGTACACGTGCATCAAAAGCAGAAATCTCTCATTTTCCACTATCTTTTGCATGCACGTACAAATTTCAACACAAAGAAAAACGAAAATAGTAACTGACCAAAAAAGTAAATAAATAAAAAAATCAGATCAGTGCATCGATATAAAGCACCTTCTGCGACCACTCAGCCACACACACACACACACACGCACACACACACACACACACACACACACACACACACACACACACACATGCATCCACCGACTCATTCAGTCCACAAAGCAAATGTTTTTGGATGTGTTCTGGATCGTCCAGATCCAGAGACGGTTCCATCGCCAGTCTGGTCTTTGCAGGAGGCAGACAGGGGGAGACAAAAGGAGGGGGCGCGTGGAGGCACGTCGGGCTGGTCTGGGGATCAAACGGCGCGCGCGCTCATGGAAAGAAGAAGAAAAAGTAGCCCCACTTTCAAAGTTAACGAGCCGCTGACCCGAGCGCCCCGGCCTGACGTTACACGGCTTCCCTGCTCAGACATCTCCCCTTACCGGCGTCCGAGCTCTGCCCCCCCCCCAAAACAAAACCCACCTACAGGTTGAAGCGAGCTTAACGGAGGAGGAGCGGCTCGGAGACGTGCTGTTGTGTTTTACCTTTGTCGACATGCTTCGCCGCGGTGGTCTCCGCGAAGAGAAAGGTGAGCCAGAGGAGAGAGAGGAGCGCCGGAGCTCCTCGCTCGGCCATCACTTTTCACGAATAATAAATCTCTGCGGGCTTTCGGGAAAACCTCGGAGAAAGATGTTGAAAAGCCTCCAACCTCCAAAAAAACAAATAATAGGAAAGAGATATCCTTAGAACCCAGGCAACCGAGGGTTAAAAAAAATACAAAAAAAAAAAAAAAGAGAGAGCGAGAGACACGAGAGAGAAAAAGTTCAAAGTCCTAAAATGTGCAAAAACATCCAGATCCCGGTGACTTCTCGAGCTCCGCTGGTGAAACGCGCAGCTGGAAGGAGAGAGCCGCAGGTCAGAGACTGTTCTCTCAACTTGGTCAAAAGCAGAGGTCGTAAAAAAGAAGAAGAAGAAAAAAAAGAAAAGAAAAAAAAATCCCACCACACTGAGATCAATCCATTGCTGCCGAGGCGCTGCCTCGCGATGGTTGCGCACAACTGCGCACCGAAACAGATCGCGACGGAACGCTCCGATATCTACCGGTGGCGACGGAGGGGGGGGGAGAGAAACAAAACGAGAGAGAGCTCCGTTAGAGGAGAGATAAGTAATCCGAGCAGAGGGGGAGAAATCTGTGCCGCGGCCAGCTCACCGCTCGGGGACGGGACGTAAGAGCGAGCGGCGTGCTGAAAGGGCTGGATCTGCGGCTCCCCGGAAAACCGGGCGCGGAGTCTGACGGAAGCTCGGATCCCGGCTCGCTTTTGTCAAGCTCGGGCAGAAACTAAAACGCGGCGTGGGACGGCAGAGACGCTGCAGGAGAGATTAAGAGTGTTAACAGTCACCCTGATGGTTTTGATCAACCTGGCCCAGGTTGCCAGGTTTGGCAACACAACACAACCAGGTTTGGCAACACAACCCTCACCCTGGAGGTGAGGATTGTGTTAATGTGAGATAGGCCAAATAGAAGTGGGTAATAACTAGTTACGTTTATTTAAGTAACTTCTAGGGCGTTTTTATGAGTAAAAGGCACTTTTTACCATTAAGCATTACTGCTCTTATTTGAGTGAAATGTTTGGGCACTCTCCCCAATGTGAGCAACTTTAACTCGCTTGTTTAAACCAAACATTCACCAGACACACACAAAGTGTCACAGGTTTTAATTTGGAACGAAATGTAAAAAGGGGAAAGAAAATTTTACCTGATTTTGTTATTTTTGTCATTTACGTGGATTATTTTCCTCCTTGGGCTTTGAAATGCCAACATTTTTACATAACTTTCTATTCTGTTCTGTCTGATGGTTTGATTGTTATATAACTGATGTTTTGATCAGTTTCTCAGCATTCGAGTCATGTTTCTGACGGCTACGTTTTCCTTTTACTTGAGTGAAAATTCCTCATCTGCTTGAGGGACAATGTAACCAGTGGATCATATTTACACATGGACGTTTAACCTCAAATTCAACAATACTGACTAAACAGTTAAAACTCCAAGAAAGGCCAGTAGAAACGTTTTTGTAAAATTTGATCAAATCAGGAGATTTATGCACTTTTAAGTGATTTCAATCACACGCTTCTACACTTTTGTCTCATCTTGCTGCTGCGGCGGCACCTGGATTTCCCCAGTAAAAGATTATTCTATTCCATTCCACAATCTGCTGGTGATGAACTTCTTCCTATTGGCAACCAGGTTCCACAATGTGCTGATAATCTGCTTTGAATTATCAGTCTTGACGCTCAAAGGGCAGAAATGTGAAGCTAAGCTCAGTTTTGAAGCGTTTTCCATGGAGACTGACACCCGACTGAAACGCTGTGGATGAAGATCCGGGTTCATCTCTCCGGATTTCCATGCATTCAGAGAGTTCAGAAGCAGTGAAGTGTTATGTTTCACTTTTGTGACAGCCAAGTCTTCTCTTCAGCAAGTTTCACAGATAAAACTAGGCCAGCTGAAAATGTTCCCCCAAAGAATAGGGGTATTTTGTTGTTGTTGTTGTCGTTCCTCTTCAGGAGGATCTCCCCCACCGCAGAGGCTAACATCTGTAACCCGACTCTTACGGATGATTTAACATGATGGCTGGAAGTCGGGAGATGTGATCTACAGCTGTAAGTTGCGGATCAAGTTGCTTTAAAATGATCTCTCCATCACGTTGTGCTGGTCCAGGCCAGGGGAAGGAAGCAGGGATCCAGTTTGTGTGAACTGGGGGATTTCTTGATCACCTGATTGTTTTTGCCCTTGTTGAGGTCGTTAGAAAAGTTGACAGCTTGTTTGCAGTTAAATGGATCAGAAGTCTGAGAGCTCAGACAAGAACTGCTGTATTCTCTCTCAGCTTGTGACTTGGCTTTAGGGAGAATCAAAATGGGAATGGTGTCTTTGTTGAGCCAGCACAGCTCTGTCTCCCCTGCATTACTCTCTTAAACAGCGCCCCCCACTGGCCTGAGTAATTCACGGCAGATTAATCATGAACACATCAGCTCCTCAGGCTTGACAGAGACTCCTTTGTTTGCCCCCTTGCTGCCCTGGACATGTGCCCGTTTGATATGTCAAACATAACATTTTCATTTTCACTGATAATGATGATACTTCAGCGAAGGCATGGTGTGCCTCCAGGCTCACCTCCTGGACAAACAATGTTTTCTCTATACTTTTATCGCAATAGTTCACATCACTTTCCAATCTTGTACAAACACAAACTACCAGAGACATGAGGTGAGCTATAAAAGGAAGAAAAACACAGATCTTTAACTCTGTGGTCTGCCTGAGAGGTCCCTTCTTGTGATTAATGCTCGTTGGGTGTTGCTGAGTCCAGACATGCACATTTTATATGGGTCAGCAGAATGGAAACAGGCCGAATGTGATCGGAGGAATAAGATAAAGTGTCATAAAACTGAGTTCATGAGGAACTTTTTTTTTTTTGTTGATGACATTTATTCCAGAGCTCAAGTCAGTTTTCCAACGGTAATTAATTTATAGTTTGCAAAGGCAGTGACATCTGAGGTTGATGAGGTCGAGCACTTTTGGAAAAGCCTAACTTTTTAGCAAAGTATCTTCATCAAGTGAAAGAAAGGAGCTAGCAATGATTTATTTATGTGAGTTTCCACGCAAGAATTCAGTCACTTTACAGGATGTCGAGTTTGACTTGTGAGTTTCCATGATGTTAACTTGTTGACGGTCAGTCAAGAAACAATCAGTTGATTCATAGCAGAGGAGTTCAGGCGTTGACGAACGTTTCTCGTTTCTGTTGGGTTTGCCTCTTGTTCCCAATAACATCTGCACACAGTGTGGTCGTCTAATCAAGGTTTCTGTGAAAGCAGGAAGCAAGATGCTAAAAGAAGTCTCCAAAACTCTAAAAATTAGACTCTACAGGTATAACTTCCACATGAGGCATACCACACTTTTGCTCTGCAGAAAAACAGTGAAGGCCAGACTGAAGTTTACCAAAGATGACAGACAAAGACGAGTAATTTTTTTCTTCTTATTTTCAGAAATCAGACGGAAATTGAACTATGTGGTCAAGCAAAGCAAAGATTTTATCCTGGCCAGCCCACCAGGATAAAATCCACCGTCAACTAATGTGTGAATACTTGAGGAGCAAGCATCTTATTAAAAAAGAAAGCGGCAGAAGAGCCGCACCCTCCAACATGACAATGTCCCAAAATATACAAGGAAATCCATCACAGAATTTCTGGAAATTAAGAAATAGAAAGTTATGTCTTAAATCAAAGACATAACTTAGGAGCAACAGCATAAGATTGATGATCTTAACAGCACTTCAACACGCTAACAGCCATGATAGGCATGAAAGCCTATCATGTAGCGGTGCTGATGGTGGGGCCACCAGATGTTTGGCAGAGGGTGTGAGGCGTCTGACAACAGATCCTGAACAAAAAGGGAGAGACACTCCAATAGCCTCCTCAACTCCCCTTACTGTCCTCATCTCTGCAAAATGACGTGAGGATGCTGCTAACAGAGCGATCGTTGCTTCAGATTCTTCAGAAAGTGCTTTCTCTGCATGAGGTCAGGGGCCATCAGACATCTGTAATTTGAAGGAACGTAATGCCTTCCACTCTGTCTAATGCACAAGCATCTTAACCGTTCATTGAACCAGCACAGAAGGGAAGTCACACTACTGTGGAATAGTCTGCAAAATTTGATGATCAGGCTTTGCTCTTGTCTTCGCCATGGATTTTCAGGCATGGGTTAGCATGCTAGCCCTGTAAATAGCATGAGGACCAAACACACAGCCTTGAGGGGCCCCAGTGCTCAGTGCAATTGAGTTGGAGGAGTTTTTAAGATTTGCCTTCCTCCGGATTCTTCAGACCCGGGTTGTCCTCGGATCTGTTTGCTCCTCAGAGTGGCCCCTGCAGGGCGCTGGTGAGCACAGCTTGTCGTCTGAACAGTGGGAACTCTGTGTGAGTTTTTTTTGTTTGTTTGTTCTTCTCTGCTCCATGTAAGTGTGTTTTTTCATTTACCATTTTGTAAATGAACTTTTAAATTATTTTTATCTTGTGTTTAACTTGTATAGTGAGGGGGAAAAAAAACAAGTAGAAAATGTTTTGTTGTTGTTGGGATACGGTCAAGAAGCTCAACTTTTTTTGAAAACAGTGTTGGCCCATAATTGTTTTGAAATGGCAGCTATGTCATGTTCTTTATCAAAAATAAAGAACAATAATACAAATTAGAGTTCAAAAGCGATTTAATCGCCAACAATCCAGATATCTGAAGTCTTCTTGGGAACTAAATGTTCCCCCATACACAACTCTTTGATATGCTTATCAACATATAAGTGAGATTATAAAAGGTCTTCCATCCAGAAGGAAAATGCATCATGCGACTTACTGTATAAACGCTGGATAAGTAGATTTTAAAGGTTAAAAATTGAAAGCGTTTAAAAATGTGTCTTTCAGCATACGTTTGCACTGTACGAACTAAACAAATAAAGTGACGTGTTCAAAATCTGAGCTTTAAAGTCTGGAGAATGTGTGGCAAATGCATGAGTACATCACTTAAATTACAAGAGACACTGTGGACTCATTGTGCTTTTTCTGCTTTCAGACTTCAGGGTAATACCCTTGAAATTTGCTGACTCGTCATCCAAAGCCTTTCCCTAAAGTTGTACCAACATCAGCTCATCTATTTACAAAGCAGTAACAAATAATAGGTATCAGCTGGCTCGGTTTGTCACGAGACGCCCACTCCCGACAATCTAAGCAATTGCTATTTTTTAAAAAGCTCCACAGGCGTCACGGTTTTGTTGTGGTTAAACATCCGCGCCGTTCCTCCAATTGACGGGATCGCACTTGTACTGCCGACCGCTTTATCTCTCCGACAGCCAAAAACCCCGTCGAACATGGCAAATACTGCAACGCACACGAGCAACGGCGTCCAAATTCGGACTTCTTTTTTTTTGTAGCTTTTCAAACGCAGTGCCTTCAAAGTTATTGTCAAATTAAAAGAACTCCAAGCCTTTTCACCTGTGGACTCATTGCCAGTCACTTTTCTCAGTTTGACATTAATCGCTAAACTTTACCAAAGGTCAGGAAAGTTATAAACAGATGTTTCATGTTCAGCAAACACCACGTGACCCGCAGACGTTTTATTTTAAATGAGTGTAACGACTGACAAAAGTATTTTTGCATTAATACAGAAAAAGGATCTACAATTCCTGAACTGATATAGTCAGGCGCACATGTTGTGATTAGCAAACCTCGCTACATTTGTTCATCCTTTGCATTGTTGCTAAATTACTGTGAAGTGATTAGTTGTTTAATTATCTTGAAAAGGCTCCTTTACAATAAAAGCTGTAGTTTTAATCAGCTTGACCCGGTAACAACATAATCAGCTGCCTTTATCTCACTGGAGTTCTACAAGCCCAAGTGAAGTCACTCTATCGGTCTGCAAGCCAGACTGATAGCTGCAAAAGAGGCGCACATGTGCCTGAAATCTTTGTTCATGTGCAGGTCATGATGAAAAGAAAAGCATCTTCCTTTTACATCACTCGTCTTGGGAAACTGCTGCTAAGAACTAGGTTTTTGTGTGTGTGAGTGTGTGTGTGAATATCACAAACTTCAAAAGTTGGGTTGCAAAGAAGAAGAAGCTTCAGAGTAAAAGTGTCCAGGAAGCAACAGGGCCATTTCCCGCTGAGAGCTGGACTTCAGATATTGATGCTGCCGGTGCGGAGCTCGCTCGGCACTGGCAGTATTTTTAGTTTTAGTCAAGTGTCGAAAAAAAAAACAACAACAACAAAAAAACACTTCTTTTCAAGAATAATATCAATGACAAGTTGAGAATCAAGGGAAAAGAAAGGATGCTGGGTTGATTATCATTTTGAGTGTTTAGGATAAAAAGTTGCTTCTGAGAAGCATACAGTAGATGGTAGAGTTGCATTTCATCTGACGTTAGGGTTTGCTCTCAGGCCCGCTGAAGGACATGTGTGGAGAGTGGGATCAAAAACATTCGAGAGCAACTTAATCCAACAATCCTGGCATAATTTAGTGATGATCTGTGTTTGGAACGCCATCTCATGAAGTATATCTTGTCTGCTTTTTAGCTGGCGGCACCTTTGAAACTTGCAACAAAAGCCCCTGAACGGAGCGTTTTGTCAGATTACTCTCGCCTCTGCTTGTAGCTGGCGTTCACATAAGCGGTTATTACACCGTAATGATCAACATTTGTTCTTCTGCGAGACACCTAAGAAGCCAAAACATAAATTCTGAGAACAAGAAACACCACCTCAGCTTTTCACATAAGCTCATGCTCTTCGTAATGAGGCAATATATCCCACACTGCAGCACTGCCTGTTACACTCGGCACACATCCACAGGCCAATTATATTATGTGCAGACGCACAGCTGGGCTCAAAGTCAACTCATATTTCTAACAACAACTCCCTCCTCCTGCACAGCCTGTTGCTTTCTATTGTGGGAAAACTGCTTCCTCCTGATTAACGAATGGGGTCATCGGGACGCCGGGTCTTTGAACTCGGCTGAGATACTCGCCTCGTAAATTTCCTCATGTCCGCTGAGCGGTTAAGGAAATGGCCTGCAGATTATGCAGCATGGAAATGACAGTGGATTGGCGTGCGCCTCAGGCAGATGTCAAGTGCAGTAATTCACACATACGATTATGTGCAGCTAGAATAAGCAGCCGTACGTACAGTAAGCCGGCGTCGTGAAGTTGTGTCTAGTCAAGTTTACTTGTATGTTTGTATTCCAGCGACAAAGGAAAACATAATACAGCAATCAATTATCAAACAGGTTCAAAAATAACGACTTCAGTTTCGTTTCCATTCAGCTGGAGAAAGTTGTGGCACACCCAGGCATTGATTTGTTCTCCATATGTATGCTCTCTATATTCACAGCTCCTATCATAAGGTCAGTGGATCTGTTTGTATGATCACCGTGGATTATCATGGACTGGAAGATGATCCTGATCTTAAGAGACACACCAGGCTGAGCTCCACTGGAGGATCAGATGAACAGTCTTCAGTGTTGCATTTGGCACATCCTCGGGATTATTTACACTCCGAATGAAATGTCACCTCATCCTGCGACCACTCAGCGTAGAGGAGCCGCCATGAAGCTGCAACGCTTGTCCACTGACCCATTAACTGAATAAAGAAGGCGTTTATTGTCATTTAATGGTTTCGTGTGACACAGCTGTGTGTGCAAGGAGCCTTGCCTTGCGGTCGAAGAAAAAAAAAAAAAAAAAAAAAAAAGAAGAAAACATCTCTCAAGCAAGTTGGATTGACTTGCACGCGTCTTGCTTATATTTGGCTTTGTTTGTTGTGCAGCCAATTCAAAGCTGACGGTGAGGATGGCAACATGGACGACCTCCATTTCCGCAGGAGGAGGTCGGCGCACACTGAGACACACCCATCGTCCAAGTGCTTACCCGGGCACATTTTCAGGCATTGGCACGGCTTGCTTCACACGAGTCAGCACGTTCTTTCCCTGTCGTCTTCCTTTTTCTGGGCGCTGGTGATTACCGGTCCTAATTACCTCTCATTGTGAAGCCGAAGAGTTTCCGCCTGCTCACACCGGCCCCTTGGTGGATGTGAGACGATCAGATTCACGCTTCCAAATGCTCAGGATGAAAGTCAAAGGTAAAGATTTTTCTTAATACGATAAATGAAATACTAGCACTCATTTGATCAAGAACAGAGTTGCTAAGTGGTCTTGATGGGTGTAAATAGTACAAAATTCACATTTCTGGATAGGTTTAGGAAAAAATAGAATAGAATACTAATACTGAGTGTCTGATGCCACTTTTGTTGTAGAAACAGTATTTCTAGACTGGTTCGATGAACAAGTCACCTTTTAGGATGTTTTCACACTAGACTTGACTCAACTGATGACCAAAATTACAACATTTGTTAAATTCTTCAGCTGGTGCAGTTCACTTTCACACTGTACTGTGTCAAATGATCCAAACTAATTGACAAACCTGCCTATCCTTGCAGGACTGTGGAGGGACTGGTGCCAACCTCTTGTGGTCGATAAACGTTAGTCTGAATGAACTTTTCTTAGTTGTTCTTGCTTCTTCAGAGCCAACATTACCTCTCATTAAGCCATTTGTGCTCGTGAATCCAGAAATTCATTGCACTTACAATGTCAGGGAGGGAGGGATATGATAAGCAGCTCAGTGAAGCCATAAAGTAAACATTTCACTCTGTAGATTGAGTGCTAAAACATCCACCATCGTCTTCTCTTTCGTGACATCCTTTTTTTGCACCTGCCTTTTACTTCGAACTTAAGAAAATCATTTCTTAAATTGACCTTTTTTCTTTTTCTTTCTGGAGCTTTGTCTCTTCGCGGTAGACACATCGCTCTTCTTTTTAAAGGTTAGTCAGCGATAATGGCTCTCGGTCTTCCCTGAAAATGTCAGCGCTTTCTAACGATAGGAACAGAAATTCAAATGAAAGCCATTAAACCAGGCAGCTCTTTGTTAGCACAATCCGCTCGCCCAGGCACGATCCCCCTCACACATCCGAGTCCATTTCACAGCCAGGCGTGGACGATTCCGGCTCCGGGTCGTTTCACAAACAAGGCCAGTTTTCACACGCCAGAGTGCATCCAAACACAATACTTGAAAGAGAAAAGGCATTTATGGAGTGTTATTAAGACGGCGTCAGGTGTAATTTGTCAAGCCTGGCATTTCGAATGAATTTTACAGAGGAAGATAACGCCGCTTCCTGAGCCGTCTGTCCGTCTTACAGTAGACTCCGTCTCTGTTAGGCTCCATCTTCTGAAGGCAGATGCTTCGCTGTCATCCCGGCGGGGGGTCTGGGGGTCGTTGCTTCTGCTCGGAGACGCCACGCTAACAAACCGAACGGCGTAAACACAAACTTCAAAATGAATCCGTAATGGCGCGTGAATCCTGCCACGGTGCCCGGCTTTGAGTTGCAGCCACTGAGTTTGTGTTTGAAGAGGCCAACCGGGGAGGCCCTTCCCTTCCACACTCTGTTTTGGCGGATAAATATGGGGAGATTTTGTAAGAAGCCTGTTGACGCGTTAAAGTTTTAAGCGCGCCGTGGTAGTTAGTAGCAGTATGAACGAAAAAATGCTATACATCAAATATGACTTAAAAGAAATTTTACTTAGTACTTTAGCACCTTGAAATTGGGCCTCTGTCTCTTTAAACACTGGCTCTTGCTCTTTCTGAAACTCCGCCTTCAGAAAGTTGTCGCGACCTCACTTCTCTATTAACCCTTTAAGAACGTTGTCACCAGTGTAGCTCGTGTAATGAACTCTTCACTCTCTGTGAGGAGCTCTACCAGGCGCTAGCTAATTGCTGCCGACTAGTCTGCAGTCTGAGCTGAAAATAAACATTTTCCACTGAAAGAAAATTATGTCAGTTATAATTGCACCCTGATTCTAAAAAGACTCCATCTGCATCAGGCACAAGTACCGAATGGGCCACATGTATCGTTCTTGTAGTGCAGTTCGAGGTTGCATTTTGGACACCCCTAGCCTTACAGAATGATAGGAACATGTTAGCACCATTGTGAACTCTTTCCAGATGGAGCTGATGTCTCTAATCCTCCCTCTCTGAATGAATGGCATTCTTTCAACTTTGATGAGCAACATTGAGATGGGGTGAAGTCACTTAAAGGGCCGTCTGGCCAACATATGCACCCTTCCTGAGATGAACAGGCAGCTTTCCCTCCAGTGTCCCCTCCAGGCTGCTGCTCTTGAGGTTTCAGGGGCTTTCTTGCTCGCTACCAATTGGTCTGCTGTTTTTCTTTGTTGAACTGCCTCAGCCACTTTAAAAAGACTCCTCTCCTCTCAAACAACGGGGACCGAAGCAGCCTCACACAGGAAGCAACAGCCAATCTGAAAAGCCCTGTTCAGAAAACACAGTCAATTTACCCGACAAATAGGACAGATGCAACTTTAAGTGTTTCATTTTGGTACCAGGTGGCCCGATGTTATTTGCCTCTTCTCCGTGCTCATCTCTCATTTGTGAGAGCAGAGCAGGAGCCAGTGGGCATAAAGGGCTTGTGTAATGCTTTACCCATGGCGGATGATCAGACACTTTTACCAGAGAGGTTATCGGGGAGCTAAGTGCACTCAAAACGCAGCGCGACAGAAACAAACAATGAAGTGGGCAGCGCCGAGCTGTTCGACATGGAAATGAAATACAGCAATTTGTTCAGGGAAAATTGTCTGAAACCAGAGTATTCAGATTAAGATTCCCACTTCTGCCCCTAATGTCCTATAAATGTGAAGGAGGCAAAAACAGACGCTTTGCCTCGTCTAATTAGTTTGTTACACGACAAGCCCAACACAAGGTGGTGCTTCCTGTGACATGGAAAGAAAGTACTACATCGATTTTCTGACTGATTCAAAGAAACCAAAATTAAGGTTTTGCAGTGGCCTAATCAAAGTCAAGATTTGAATCTGATCATCCCATTGTGGCATGACGTATTACTGTGGATTTTCCTCTCTTACTAAAGTCAGAAAATCCTCCAGTGTGACTGGTTAACAATAATTCAGCAAACAAGAGACGGGCAAAATTCCTCTGTACACTTGAGGAAATAATTTGACGGTAGTTGTTACAAAAAGAGACAAAAAAAACTCACGCTTTTTATGTAAATTAAAACAATGTATTAAAAAAAATTGTCCAAATATTTGTTGAAACTGTCACAACGTGGTGACATTATTACATGAGACAGATGAGCTGTGAAGAGCTCCTCTGCCTTCACCCAGCGCTAACTACAAACAACCAATCAGAGCCAGGAGGAGGGTCTTGGCGCTGTCAATCATCTGTTTCCCCCAACTCCTTGCTCCCTGCTACTGCTGCAGCTTTTCTCTGCCAACAGATCCTGGTGCGAATGCTCAGGCTAGTTAGCATAGCCACCATAACAGCTTGTGACAGTGGATAAACAATCCTCTTTTAACACTAAGCATCGTGAGTGACCGTGCTAAGACCCTCCTCCTGGCTCTAATTGGTTGTTTCTGGTCAGGAGCTGTGCATTTTTTTAGATGGAATAGAAGGTAATAGAGGAGTTTGATCTTTTCACAGATTATCTGTCACGACATTGTGACAATTTTAACAAACGTGTCAGAAACATATTCTTTATAAAAGTTACATCCTGCAGCTTTAAGGATGATAATTTGGCCGCCAGGCCCCAAACTAATCAAACATCAGAGCAATGTGCTGGACAAACAAATCCATAAGTTTTGGTCCCAAAACATATGGAAGCAACATTATCATGTGCAATTTCAAGTGGATGATAATAAAGTGATGCTCTTCTGTTGTGCAGCAAGTGTAACTCTAAGCTGTATATTTATTCCTGCTTGCAATCCAGAAACTACATCAAGAATCAAACTTTCTTCCATTTGGTCCAAAACTTTCCTTTCCAGTTTCACCCGAGAACGTTTTGCGCAAAAAAGAAGTAACGAAAAACCTCACGGCCACCATTTTAATCGACTCTGCCCTGGTGGAGGAACGTTAAATACTTCCAGTGACTCCGTCTGGGTTAATGCATGTCCCTCCTCAAACATTGCGAGTGCGGCAGAGCTGGCTGGAGGACAGGACGCCGGCCTACCACAGCCGCACGCCGCCGCAGCCCCGCATCGCTGTGATTACAGCAGCTCAGAAGGAAGCAAACATGCCACAGCAACATGTCCTGCAGAAAAATGATGCTTTAATTCCCCCGCAGCACATTGCAATGCATTACGCTGACGTCCCTGCCTTTTCTCACACAGTTATTTATTCGTGCCTTGTAATTAGGCCTGCCTGCAAAAAAGGAAAAAGTCGATCTGTTTGCTCTCGACGTTTCTCTCTCATTATGTCTGGAGTACGTCCCCCAGAGAATCACGCTGCATGTAGCTGATGGAGCACAGAGGGAGCCGGGCCTGTTTTCCCCACTGATGGATCGTTCTTTTGTTCTTTTATGGAAACAGTCCTCGGTGTTCCCCTGTGGGCCTGAAGTCATGTAAGTAAGGCTTGGTCGCGCAGTCGTGAGCTTCAGATACGTTTTGCTGTACGCCAGCAGCATAGATGATCACTAAGTTAGCGACGAGAAACTCTTGATTTGTATCCGGTTTAATAAAACTGAGGTTCATCATTTTTTTGTGAAGAATATTTTGTGTAGAATCAAATCATGAAAAGTTCTTTTACAAGGACTCTTTAAAAGATTGTTATTATATGTTTTCCGCTCACATAGTGCAGTTTATTGCACAATTAAGAAATTATGTTATCTACAGTCTTTATGTGACTGGAAAGAAATTTGACTTTGCAATCCAACACCTTGAACAACGCTTTTAACCAGCGCTTCACTGAAAAGGAGCCTGCATGACGAGCTCAGCCAATGCTCCACCAGATGTTTTGCTCCTTGCTGCTGCTAGTCTGAAGGAGCTGAGTGGGGAAGGGGCGCCCCGTGAGGCGGAAGCGTGGAGAGCGTGGAGCAGCGTTTGCACGGCGGAGTGGTTGCCATTTCTCACCCACGCGTCGAAGAACCAAAGCAACGCTCCAGGTATGTTTTTGATGAGGGAAGAACTTTATAGCTCCAAAAATAAATAAATAATTATTTGATTTTATATAATAACGTCTCCTGTAACAGATTGCTGTGACTTGTTGAAAGACAATATAAAAGGAACAAATTTCCCCACAACCGATCCAAGTAGTTGTTACAGAGTGTCGTCAATCTTCCCCTGCAGCAGTTCTACTCAATAACAAAGAAAGAGACGAACGACGGTGATGCGAAGCTCTCCAACTGTCTGGCACAAACAGCCCTCGCTCGAAATCGCACGTCTTGGAGCGGCGTTTCCTCACAGCCTGTCTCAGCAGGCTCCTTGTTAACAGGATAGCGCCTCCGAATCTGCTCCCGCAACACCTCCCAGCACGGGTCATTACTGCAGAGGGGCCTGCTGGGGCCCAATCAGATCAAGACACTAAAGCATTTTCTCCAATCAGTCACACACACACACACACACACACACACACACATAGAGGCATATGCAGCATGGAAAACATAAAGCATGTATCCTCAACAAAGGCTGCCTTTAACTACTAAAAAGACACACACACACAGAAGGCCTCATAGAGAGGGAGAGAGTGAGGTGGGGGTTATCACACGGCCTGCAGATGAGTAGATGTGGTATGATGCTGCGAGCGAACCCCGGACCCTGTGCGATTGTGCAATTACGGCACATTTACAGCACATTTACAGCACATTTACAGCACCAGCTGCTGCACAAATCGAGGCGCTCGAGCAACACGGAGTGACATGTGCCGCCGGGAGACGGAGCAGTCGCCGGCTCTGAAAGCCAATGCTCACACACGGAGATGTGCTGAGGGAATATTAGGTTTCTGGCACAACTACGGAGGTTACGGGGATGTGATACTTTAAAAAAAAAAAAAAAAAAGTTGTAAATTTACGGTTCTGGCTTTTTAAAAAAAAAGTGACAGGTAATGCTGATGTGTTAGGAAGTAAAGGAGACAGATTCAGAAAAGAATGAGGGAGGCAGGCATTTTCTACTTATCCGGAAAAATGTTTCAGAGGAAAAAAAGGTTTTTCTTCCTTTTCCTAGAATATTCCGGTTTTCTAGGAGAGAACCGCTCTGCTTACGTCTCGTTTTCCAAAGTAAGTGGAACAAGGTTTTAATTTCTCAAGCTGGGGGGATTCTTGTAATCCCTTACAAAAGAAAAAAAATGTAAGTAGTTTAAGAGTTTCCAAACTTGGGAGATTATTAGCAGTAAAATGCTCATTTACTGAAGGGGAAAAACGAATATTCGCGCTTTACTTAAAAACCAAACTTGTCGCGTTTATTTGGTTCGTTTTATAATTTGTAAAGCATTTTCTGTCAACTGCAGAAAATGACACCCAGATTTCTTTAAATGCTCTGCAGCACTGGATTAAAAGGATTTACAAAATGTAATGTTAACACCGGGGTCATCATATGGGCGCTGAACGTGGCAAATGCTTCTGAGATAAACAGAATATATAGCAAATGTAAGTTTACAGGCTATTATGCTTACGGAAGAGATTTTTACAGCCTCCTCCGGGACTTTCTGGGCTCCCTTGGAAAAAAAACAGAAGAAGAAGAAAAACATTTCTGTGGGTGGAAAAAAAAGAAAAAAGTGACAGAAATGATGGAGCAATCTTAGTCAATTTCTCTGCGGAAAACGTTAATAATTGAGGGATGTCAGTGGGTTTCATCACATTTTTAAAGCAGGCCTTTTCAGAAAATTGCGTCCTTAGCTGAAGATAAAAGCTTTGTAAAAAAAAAAATTAAAAAAAATATGTAGAACAAAATTGGATTGATGAAGTCATAGCAAATTGGAATGAAACGACCCAAACTGTGTTTAGCTAGACTTTTGGTGTGGAGGGATGAATGATTGATTTGGTGACAGCACGGATAGGAGCATTACCATCGTGTCGGCACCAGATGCAAAAACGCGGCAGAGTCAACAGCTTGTCTCCACTCTGGCCCTCCGCGTGTCTTTAGGTGAACGCCGGATTAGAATATTCATTAAACAGAGGCTTCGCTCTCTTGCTGCTCCACAGACGACTCCATCGCTCGTCTGCATTGACGGGAATCCAACTCACGCTGCTCTCTGAACTCGGCGCACCTTACACAATCTCTCTCTCTTGACATGGCTGCCACTCTGGGGAGTTTCTTCCAGAAGCCTTCCCTTCAGCTCTGACATTTTCCCGCCACACTTGTCACCACCAATTAAGCTCCTCACGACCCAAAGACAGTAAGACTCGTCTCGTGAAAAGTCTGGATGTGGAACACTTTTGTCGGAAGCCTCCGCGGTGAAGAACTCCTCTGGGAACTTTGCAATTGCGTCTGTTCCATATCAGAGTGATCGGCACAGAAAGATCGGTCTGTAGGCTGCAAAATTTGCCTGGGAAAAGCGACCGAGAGCATATGTATTTTTAAGACCGTTTTGCTTATTCATGCTCCGCAAACGCTCAATAATTGAGGCGACTTTCAGGGAGGGTTCCAAACACGAGTCGTAAAGAGCGAGAGTATCCTCCTCCAGCTCAGAAACAGAAAGAATAATTCAATATGCCAGCCTGATCTTAAAATGCCAGGCGGCGCTGCTCTGAAATGCACGCTGGAGTTTAATATGTTAGTGGCAGAGAAGCGGGGGACGCTGCCACCCCGCATCGCGACTCTGTGACAGCCCACTAAGTCACGTTTTCCGGTTTTTAGCTTTCAAGAGAAACGATGTGAATGACAGAGGAGCCGCTGGCAGAAGCGTGGAGACTCCACAACGCCTGCGATTTCGCGCTCTAGCGTATCGTTTCTTATGACAATTTCTCTAATTCCCAACAGTCTGAATGGATGCCAACGTTTGGAACAGGGAGTCCACTCCGGGACTTCAAAATCTAACTTTCTGCGCTGAGTCAGCGTTTGAGTGAGCGTTGACCTCCTGACTTATGGAGGACAGAACTGCAGGACATCTGATCACTGGAGGACCATTAAAAGCCATCTTTTCCCTAAATGCCTAATAAGTGTTTACTTGTACCTAAGATGATTTTCTTATGTACATCACAAAACACGCACACAATTTGGTTAATTGATGGCAAAAACACATTTTTTTCAATCAACTTTATTAAAACACATTAAAAGGCAATTATTATGCCAAACAATAACTCACGCTGCATTGATATCGTCAGTCGTTATGCACTAGCTTTCAAAATACCAGCAATTGCTGACTGCAGTGAAACAATATTTATGTTTTTGGTTTTACAGCACCTAAATTGAAAAAAAAAAAATAATAAAAAAAAAAAATCTGTTTATCTTTTTATGTTGGTAGTACAAATACCCTTAAAGCTGCACTTTGTAACTTTTATTTTTTTTTGGTAGTACAAATACCCTTAAAGCTGCACTTTGTAACTTTTATAAAAAAAAAAAAAAAAGTTTCTTAGATATTTGTTAAACTTGTCACTATTTCGTAACAGCGTAATCTGAGACAGATAATATGCGAAAAGATCGATATCCCAGTTGACAACAACCAGTCAGAGGCAGGAGGAGGGTCTCTGCGCTGCCAATCAAACTCATGTACTCGGTTCTAAACAAGTTACCATTACAGGAAAACAGTTTATCTGCTGTCATTGGTCGCCATGCCAACTAGACTAAACATCTTTAACTAAAGAATGAGTTTCTTTATTTTATCTTTGTTTTTTGCAAAGTAAATTGTTTATTTTAAACAACAAAAAAAAACAAGTTAAAGAAAAAAATTTTAAACTAGAGTGTACTTAAGTGAAGCTGAAAAGAGTTTAGTGAATTTTACTTCATTGATCTTTTCACTATAAAGTATTAAATACTAGTATTTACATGGTTTGTGCAGTAATTGAAGGTGTGCTTATTTTTCTCCTGCTGCATTTTTGGCTTCGTCTTTGTTCAGTAAATACATTTTTAGCATGTGATGTTTGGCGCTGAACTCGTGGAATTAGATTCAAATGGTTTCAGGGTGAAAGCCAGATCGTTCAGACATTTACAAACCTAAAGTGAACAGAAAGCGAACTTTCTCTTCATCATCGCATCGAAATATTCCGTCTAAGTCAAGTTGCAGTAAGAGTGACGTGATTTAGCTGCAGTTTTCAGCTGTAAAAAGTTGTTTGGCAATGCATTTTCTGGCAGTTTTGAGGTCTGAACGCACCAAGAGACTCACCACGGCTCTGAAGCAGCAGATTAATCGGTGCCAATATTCCTGCAGCCACACTTAAAAAGCAGAAAATATTAAAACATCTTCTGGGGAAATGGGAAAGTCATTACCGTGAATGCCAAACTCTGTCACAGCTCTGTGAAGAGGCGCCCAGGAGCGGCTGGTTGGGGAGGCGCACAAAAAAAAACAAATAAATGAAATAAAATGAATGTTAAGAATGAAGAGCTTCCAACCACAGAGAGTTGAAGAACACAAGCCAGGTTTATAGACTATTGCAAATTGGCAGGGAAAGAGAAAGAGCGGCTAAAGAGCCAGAGGAGACGGAGAAAAAAAACAAAGTGGCGGATTGAAACTAGACACGAACGGGACGCCGAGATTCAGATGGAAAAGAGATAGAAACAAACCAAAAACAAAAAACTGAACAGATCGAGAACAACTATCCACGAAGTCCAGAAATGAAATTTTGTCATCGGCGTCCGACTATTCTAACTCTCAACTCTCATAGATTCTGTGTACTGACGTGTTTCCTGTAATCTTATTTTGAAAAACCAATGGCCGACTCTGTGTCACAACCAAAACGGATCCTGTTGTGTTTAATTAACCCACTGATTAATGGCTTTATTAATGTGATTTGTTTGACCTTTTTACATATTTATATTATTCTTATCGTTGTATTTTTGATTTTGCTCACTGATTCATTTAATTCCTCAGCAGTTTGATCCAATTACTATAATTGACATTGAAACTGATTGTGTACAGCATGGCAGAGTTCAGTAATAGTTCAAAATCGACCCTTCTTATTAATGAGGCTGTTTACTATGAAGACACAACTCTGCTATCATGAAATTGTATGACGTGGTTCATTATAAAATAATGCTAATTTGCATTTTCAGGAGCTCGGAGCTTTTTCTGCCTGGACCATTTAAGTCAAGTTCAAATTGCTGCAGTGTTTTTAAGTACGGGAGAAAAAGTTATTTGAGTCATTAAAAATAAAAACCACCCAATACTGTATATTATCAAAGTCTGTTTTAGAATTAGAAGAAGGCAGCACCAGAGTCCGAGCGATCTCGGATGTGGTGACATATGGGGGCGGTGCGCCTCAGGCTCCATCTGAACAGGTGGAGCAGCCAGCCTGTGGGGATCCTGGTGTCCAAAGGGTGGACTCCCACGGTGCTCGGAGATGACCCTTTTGGCACGGGCCTCCTCCCCCGCCGCCTCCGCTCCCACCGCCTCAGGATGTGCCAGGAAAGTGGCAGGTTGCATGCCAGGGCGCAGCGCCACGTCTCTGACAACCGGCAGGTTGGCCGGGCGGGCGCGGGGGGGCAGGCGGGGGCCCAAGGCCCGGATTCAAAGAAGCAGCTGTGTGTTTGATCTGTCTCGGGGGGAAAAAAAAAGGTTCCAAGGAACAAGCTCATCATAATTTCATCATTAGATATGGCAATAATTAAACGTGAACTCAGGCAAAAGCGTCGGAAAAGACCGCGAGGCGGAAAGACCCGCGTGGCGTCGCTCAAAACGTCTGACGAATGAAAATCAGTTCACGGGTTTCCGTTCACGTCTCAGGAAAAGGGCCCAGTCCAAGCACGGCTCCTACCAGGCGCTCGTTCATCAATCATTAGTCGTTGTTGCAGACTCAACACTCAGCAAGGACTGTCAGGAGGATGATTCATTGCTCAGAAAAAAACAAAACGGTGTAAATCTGGACCCTGATATGACGTCTCAGCAGAGGACAGAGGACGTGTCCACCTCCCAGGCGTCAAACGCCTTTTTTCTAGCTTGACTTCAAAATGGTTCATCTAGAAGAAATACATACTACTGACACGGTCGCTTCGAAAGATGAATTTTGTAAATTTTGCGGCATAAACCATCACATTTGTAAAATTCTTGAATAGTTCCGAAATAAAAAAAAAAAGAAAAAAAAGAAAGACCCTTCATTCTGATGGACCGTCAAAGTTTTCACTCATTTCCAGTCCAGTTTCTGATCAGTTTCCAGAGGAAAACTTTGATGATCTTTTCAAAAGTGTGTTTGTTGAGTCAATAGAAAAGATCAAAGATGTCACAACTTCACAGACAGGATTCTGCTGAGCAGCTGACTGACAGGCTGCAGGAAACCGAAAAGAGAAGATGCACAGGAACTGGCAGGCAGCAAACAAAACCAGGAACAATGTCAAACAAACAGATACGATGAAATAAACAGAGCAGATCGCTCAAAAAAGAAAAAAAAAGAAGACAAATGTAATCAGAGCTACGCAAAATCTGATGGCAAATTGAAACATCTCAGTCTTCAGACGTGCAGAGCAGGTTGCATTGCAGCGAGACGGCATGAAGCCTCTGTGAATGTTTTTGGACTGTCCATGCTGCTCCCCTCCTCTGGTCCAGTGTCTGGTGCTGATGGACACCAGCCCCTCCCTCCGGACCAAACCGGTTTGGACGATGGAGGAATGAGTGGACGTGCAAACCTTAGTCCCTCCAGGAAGTTGTGACGGGAACTACTAATTTGCAAATGAAGCATGCTTGACTCCAAATGGTAACATTTATTTATAAGTGTCCCTATTTTAAGAAAGCATTGGAAAATGTAATTTGGATTTTAAATACTGTGTTAAAAATCTTGTCTTCTTGGGAAGGTTTCGATCTGGAGAGATTCAGCGCCACTGAGCCTTTGGACTCAGTGGCGGTGGAGAAAGGGTGGAGGCGGTGGAGGTCCTCATCAGGGGGAGCTTGGTCGGTGACTGGTTTGGTCCGGCATTGGTAGGTCGATCACGGACGATGCAGGTGAGGCCAGAGAGTCTTCAGGTTTGAATTTACGCCAAGGCTTCGTTTCAACTATTCTTGTAAAACCAAGTTATGGCAAAAATTAAGCAAAAAAACAAACCCATTTGCAACTTTTTGAAAAAGCCACAGGGAAATTAGTCATTCCGGAATGCAACAGTCGCAAGAATACATCCCGACATCCTGGCAGGAGCTGGAAGCTGGTAGAGGCGAACCTAAAAACAGCAAAACAAGGTCCTGTAAGGTTTTGAATACAAATGAGCAGCCCGCTTCTCAGGGTTCTTTTGTAAAAGCATCCGAATGAAACACTGTTTTTTCCTCCGCTTCATGTGCGCTACTTTGTGTAAGTCTAGCACATGAAATCCCAGAGACACACGTGTTCATGTGTGGTGGTGATATGACAACATGGGAAGAACTTCAAAGGATATGAACACCTTTGCAAAGCGCTGTGCTTCACATTCAAATGGAAAGCTCCTCATGGATACATTTCCATCCTCATATCATATGCTCATGGGTTTCCTTACCTGGTATATCGCTGATAATGATAGATATTTTGAAACGCTCCTGCTCTCAGTGGTTCACTTAATAAAGAGCATTAGAAATAACAGAAGCGCTCCATTCTGCTCAAAAGGAAATTATAATTACTGGACACACCTCTTTACTACGCTGGAAGTCCGATTAATGTCCCTCAGCGTCCATGGTGCGATTTTTGAAGTCAGAGGACATTAAATGCTTTATGAGGACGCACGCAACAGTTTCATGAGACGTTTTCCTTCCTGTCCTTCAAACTTGGAAGCTCTGACTAAACAAACGCGCCTCATTACGCTTTAGTTATGAACATGAGTGCAAATATCTGATGGGCTTTTTGTTCGCGTTGACCTTAGAGAGCTGGGACGTGAAGCGGGGGGTTGGTTTTGTATTTGTCGATCCGCCACTTTGTGCATTCGTTCAACAAGAATTGTACGTTTCTTGCGCTCTGTCCAACTGGCTCTAATACAAATATCTATTAATCGAAGCAGACCTTTAGATTCATATGGCTTTTGATTCTGCATCCTCTTTGGGGCATTTTGCCGCTCCGTGGCTTCCTGACGCACTTCCAGATTTATTCGGAGACGTGGGCTCCCGAGGTGTCCTCATTCATCTTGTTGCGGCAGATAATTCTTTTAGGAGTCTGTTTTCGCCAGGCCGACTGATTTTCAGGACTATCGGACATCTCCGTGGCGATTCTTCCACTGCGGGGCTGCGTGTGATTGGAATAGATTTTCTTTTGTGTAAAGGATGGAAGGTAACCTTGAGCCCATCATTATAAACCCAGCACAACATCAGCAGAGCAAGAGATTTATCTTCCAAACAAGACAGCGCCGCCTTATCTACATTTGCTCGTGTTGTGTTTTTTATTCTTTTTTTTTTCTTCCTCCCCCTCACTGAGGCCAGATTACATTGATGAGGTGCGAGTAACATGTGGATTACTTTAAAAGCTTCAGAGATGCCTCCCTTCTTCTTCTTCTTTTTACTTTATTTATTTATTTAGAAAAATCTAAATCCTGGAAGATGTCTTTGTCGGCATGAAAGACGCGGTTTCATGTGTGCGTGGAGCGAATGCATTTCAGAAGAGACGCTGCTCATTTCTGGTGCGTTTACTGGTAAAAATAGAAGCGCGGCGATGTCTCTTTAATCTGCGGTCGGGGTGAGGAGAGTTACTGGCCATCAACATTAATCCTGCAGCAACAATGAGACGCACTTCAGGCTAAAAGCTTGAAGTTTTTGGAGAGGCTTCAGAGGCGACTCCCCCTCCTCCCAGCAGCGCGGAGAGGCTGGGAGTGGAGAGAAAGACGGGATGAAAGATGGCCGCCGAAGCCATTTATTCTCTTACCTCTCATCTAAAGACAAGGACGAGGATGAAGAAGGCGCAGAGAGGCCACTTAGATTTTTTTTTTTTTTTTTTTTGCCAAAAGAGGGGATTGCAGCACAGCAGTTTGGATCTGGTGGATAAATGATGGACAAAGATCCTTATCGTGCTAGAAAAGCCCCCAAAAAAGAAGAAAAAGAAATCATCGCCAATTTGTTCAGGGATTTCTGGAAAAAGCTGGTCTCTGAGGTTCTGATCCCACTCTTGATGAAAGTGTTCTTGAGGGGAAATGGGAAATGAGCCCGCTCTCACTTGGCAACTCACAAAACTCATTTTATATATATATAGTTTTCAAAAAATAAAATTTTTATTATTTTAAATGAGCATTTTGATATTCAGCAAACTTCTCACAACGCATTTTCCTGCCTATATATTCAGTCTATTTGTTACGTTTTTCCAGTACGTCTTATTTGTATGTATGAAATTGTATAAACGTTTGTAACTTGTGTTTGTTTTATGGCACTAAAACAAACACGAACGGATGGAAATGTGCCTTTTCCTAAATCCAATAAATTTGCAGTGTATGTTTCGATGCAAAACAAAGATGGCTGCACACTTTCATTTCAAGGTAACCGTTGCCACCACAGGAAAACAAGCAGTGACAAGTCTGTGCATGATGGCGATACATTTCTTTAACAGTTCCAGCCATTATGTGGAAAAAATTTGGAAAAATGTTTTTTTAATTTTTTCATCACCTTCATAAAGAGCCATTGTAGAAGATCCAACGGTATAGATGGATCACGCACCAAAAGGCCCTCCCTCCACGCTTTTATTGAACTTTTTTTTTTTAGCAAATTAAACTTTTTGAAATAAATTAGTATTCATGTGATCACTGATCTGCTGTCACCGTGAACATTAAAGCATGGAAAAGCACAAAGACTCTCCCAAACCCTCCAGGAAAACAAACAACAACAACAACAACAAGAGCAGAGCTGCAGCAGTGGAGAACAGACGATTATTAATGCATGAGGGGGAAAAAAAACCAATACAAACCGACTGTCACGAAGATTGAAACATTTATAGAGTTAAAAGTGCAATGACAGATGATATAGCTTATATAATAGCGAAATTATCACTGATTTACCCATGCACAGAATCAGCTCTTATCTTCTCTTTTGAGCCAGAAGGAACTATATCCCTGCCAGTTTTATTTTCTTCTCCGGGTTATGCTGATGTTATCTGTATGAAGGGATCACTGGATGCTGTTACCATGGAACAGTGAGCTTCTTCACAATCCTGACAAATCTTACAGCAGGAGATTAAACCTCTCCTCCTGCTGTCACAGAACCAGCCTCCTGAATTTCTCCTGTTTTCAGGTTTTACTTCACTTTTCTCTTTTTGTCATGCTCACGCAGAGAAGCGCTGTGCTGGCGTGGAAATGTTCAATTTATTTCGAAAAAAATAAATAAAATAACATTTTTAATTAGAGTTGGGAGTTTGTTAAACTTTTAACATTGCAGCGGCTTGCAGTGGCTTGTAATGTCACATTATGTCAACCGGCCTCCGTGTGTTTTATTGGGATTTCATGCGCTAGTCTAAAACAAAGTGGCAAATGATCGTAGAGATTAAAGAAACATAAAATCCAGTTATGGAAGTTAGTTGTAATCTTGCAACTGTTCATCTCCTGGGGGTTTTCCCCGTCCACACTGAGACGTTATGATTTTTTTTATTTCGCCTCATTTATCCAGTAAAAGTGAACGGTGCGCCATCATGTTTATGACTTGTGGGTTTTCGGGTCAGACTGCATGAACCACAATGTTTGTTGCAGAGTGGAAGATGTTTTCTGTACACAGAGCCGCCCACATTAAGTCTCTTTAATTAATCACACAAGGCACCGTTGCTAATCAGAATCCTCTCTAGTTGTTGCTCCATGTCGAGCGACTTAAAGGTTCTGTGCGTTTTAAAGAGGCAGTGTCATGCATTTTCCAGTCGCGTTGTGCCATTTTAAAGCACAGACACCTTACTCTTTTACCTGCGGTTGTTATAAAAATGCGGCATATTTCAAACATAAAATTGACTTTGTGATTTAACGCCTTGAAATTGGGCCTCTGTCTCTTTAAAAGCTCCTGCTCTTTCTGAAACTCTGCCTTCAGAAAGTCATTGCAACATGGCTCCTCCATTAACCCTTTTTTTTTTTTTTTTTAACCAACGTTTTACAGAGAAGTAGCTCCTATGAGATACGCAGATCCACCAGGTCGTCTCTAATCGTTGCTGGCTAGTTTGAAGGAGTCTTAGGGGATGTTGGCTCTTTGAGGTGGAAGCTCTGAAGCTTGGAAACTGCAGGGTTCACCCTGTAGGTCCATCCAGACGTTTTGCACAGCTAAAGATGAGATTAAAGGATTTCTCAAACACACAAAAAACAAAACAAAAAATCAAAGCAACACTGCAGGTCTGTTTATGGTGAGGAAATAACATTACAACATGATGTAAAGCTCAAATAGTCGATGTCACCGAATACTACCCCTTTAAAATTTAGCGACTCCAACATGAATCCGTCCAACTGATTCTGACCCTGATGGTCCAACGGTCCGCCGCACGAACCACTCAGTCTAGACGTCCCTTCCCGCCCGTTTCCTTTCACTTTCATCTGTTTTCATTTTTTTATTTCTTTAAGTCATCTCAAAGCCGTGGTTCTCATGCGGTTCTCTTTTCAAACCTTTTCCTCAGCGGCCCTCTGCCATTCCACTCAAAGTGTACGACCTCTTTTGATTCTTGTCTTTCAAAGCGTCTCACTTGCCTGCGCCTTTCTCACCAAAACACTCTCCCCACCCTCCTCTTCGGGGGGTCCTTCCTTCCGCCCGTTTTTATCGACACCTTCATCATCGCCATCGCCGAGCGATTCCTCAGACTCGCTCCCCACCTGCTGCATCCAGACGGCTCCTGAAGTCCTCTTATCTCGGCGCACAGCCCTCCGCTGTGTTTCATGGGCCGACAGCTCAGTCTTACTCTTTCTGTTTGCTTTGTATACGTCTCACTCTGCGGTGAAAGCAGATGCCGACCGGTCAAAGCAGCGAGAAAGAGAGAGGAGAGCGGTCTAATTAAGCTCGGCTCAGACTATTTCAAGTGGCAGAGAAGGCAATTACGAAGCAAAGGGAGGAAGGAGAAGGAAAACAAAAGGAAAGAGACACAGCCCTTAACTACAAGCGGAATGCAAACGGGAGCAGAATGGTTGAAAAGAAGAAATGCACACGTCAGTGACACGCTTTCATCACTTCGTTTTGTTAAAACACCCCGCAAGCGTTTAAGTGAGGCATTCAGCTGCTGCACGCTTTACGAGTTGGGTGAAAGTGATTCATTTAGCGTTCAGTCCGTGGAGCGTCATTCATTACTGTTGACGTCCCAGATGGTCAATGTTAAGCTAAAGTAGACCTGCAAAATATTAACCTAAGAGAATATGTTGGGTCTCTAAAGTCAGCATGAAAAAACCTGAAGCAAACACACCCTGACGTTGAGTTTATAGGTCTTATTTATGTTTCACAATAAGGCATTTTACAAGACAAATAGTTCTGCTTCCCACTGATTATTGCAACATTTTTTATTTTTTATTTTTTATTTTTACTCAAACATTGATTGAAGCCCACTTATTAAGAACAGTTAGTCATCAGTGTCTGAACTTCGTCTTGTGGTCAGGTCTCCTGGATGTGGCCCAGAAGCCAGATCTGGACCAACAGGTGCTCCAGTCTCAGATCCAAGTGGGTGAAATCATCCCGTCTCCATATGGGCCACAGAAAAGCTGAGGAGCTCTGCCATCTGTGCAAAACTGCTGTTGGTTCACATTAAAAATAGTCTCTTTGTTGTTTGGGCATCTGATCAGGACGACCCACTGCCTCCCTAAAATCGATTCGAGGGTCTGTGTATCCAGTCTGGTCTGGTAATGCCTTAGGGTTGGCCTGGCCTTTTCCTTCCTAACTAGTTCTGTTCAGAACCAATCTCCCTCTGCTGTTCACCTGGCTTTTATCCCCATTGAACAATCAGATTTTTATTGTCATGCGCAGAAGCACAATGGATTTTGTGTCATTACAGCCCAAAAACAACGTAAGAAGTGGGTGTATGGAGCTGCAGCCACTCTTTCAGTGGCTCGGTACTTCTCGTTTTGCAGTGGAGGATCGCAGGCAAGTCCTGATAAGCTTCATAGCATCAAACTGGCACATTACACATGTAACAAGCAAACATTAGCGACTGGGTAAAATGTGAGGCAGTCCACAATTCCCTGAGGCAATTGTTCCTCGATTGCCAACATCAAACAACAAACCACCTCATCCTAGCACAGAAATTTTTTTCTCCCAAAACGTATGTTTTTTTGAAATACCCATGTTTCCATTAATAGTTGTTTTTTTTT
The DNA here is from genome assembly GCA_922788865.1 of Poeciliopsis turneri. Taxonomy (NCBI): domain Eukaryota; kingdom Metazoa; phylum Chordata; class Actinopteri; order Cyprinodontiformes; family Poeciliidae; genus Poeciliopsis; species Poeciliopsis turneri. The sequence goes on from CAKLNU010000675.1 coordinate 1,284,111, forward strand.
TTCAGAATTTCAACTTTGCGCAATTTTGTTGGTTAACAGAAACACATCTGCTGTAAGACTGTTTCTACACTCTGACAATCTCTTCACACCCAATTCCTAAAGCAAAGAACGCCTGAAAAGTGACTCTCTTTTCCACTGAGAAGGCAAAAAGCTGACCGCATCTTGAGTTGATATTCAAGAGCTGACACCCGATATCTGTGATGATGTGACGGAGCTCCAGTTTTCAAATCTCGCACCAGAGCGCAAACAGAAAAGAAAAGCCCAGTCCGCTTCAAACGAAAAGCATATGGAAGCGTTCAGTCTGTGTTTAGTGTTATAACACACGACCAGCTACACGTCAGCCTGGTTTTAATTGACTGTGTCCTGGCCCCGGTGTGTGATTGCCTTGAGGGTGAAACCGCCTCTCATGTGGTCCAGAAGGCCATCTGCGGAGGCACGTGAGATGGTTCTGATGAAACAAACCAGAAATACGTTTCGGCGACCTTGTGCCCATTATCTCAAACAAAGCAGCAAATCCATAAGTGTCAGCAGCAGCAATGGATTTGCTCCGACTCGCTCTTGAGTTGAAACGTTCAGGTGGTTGTGCGAACCCGCCGGCCGTTTCCAAATGGAAGCCACGACCGGCCGAACGAGAACTCGACTTCCGCTGTGGAACAAACCATCTGGGCGCAACTGAAGACCAGGCACAGGGCCAGGTCTAACCCATCGCTCCTCCAGGCTGCTGGGCTGACTGATGAGGTGCCGCACGGCCGCCCTGACCCCGCTGCACTCTCTGTTGTTTCCCCAACGACAGAACGCGCTCACAGAGGCAAATTCACGCTGCGGATGAGATATAAGCGTCTCCATTGAACGGTCCGCAGCCGAGGCTGAGCCGAGGGAGGGTCTTACGGTGCATTGAATAGAAACTGCCGAACCCATAATAAAACCCGGCAGTTGTAAAACATGACTGATGACAGTAGCGGAATAACCTGAGAGATTTGGCTGCAGATCTCCTGGATAACGTGGCTGGAAGTAAGGGCCGCAAGCTAATGACCACTCATGTTTGTTTAAGCCATTTGAAAGTGGGAAAACAAACATTTAACCACTGTCTCGTGTGGTTACTTTAAACCTTGGAAAAGAACTAATTGTAGCTTGAGTTATCACACACAGTGAGCCACAGCGTCTCTGTTGGAGTTGACTTCCTTTCCCAGGCTTGCCCTGCTGACCCAAACATGCCTCTGCGTCTCCTGTTAGCCACGACCGGGAATCCTGCTCACCTAAATCTGCCTTGAATTAACCCACATGCTTCGGTGAAAGCGGCAGTACATCTTTCCTTTGCAAAAACGTTCAACACAAGATGAAGCCAAATAGCTCCCGCAGTCGTTGGTCAAAGAAACATCTCTTTGATTATAGAGAAGTCGGCTTAAAGGCAAGATGGAAATCAGTTTATTTATTATTTCTTAAACTTTCAACTCCACCTTTTAGGTAAAAAAAAAAAGAAAAATCACAACTGATTTCACACCGTCATCGATTATTAGAAGATTATTCTGAGTTTACTGAGACACTTTAAATTACGCCTTGACATGGTAACAAATTTTGCTCTATAACCAAATTGTTATATTATTTATCGCAAAAAATTATTGCGATAAATAATAATACTTTTGTTTTGAGACTATTTTCAGATAATATTAATGGCAACGGCATAATAGTGAGGAAAAACATTCTCTACAATAAATAAACCTTAAATTTTAATGAACATTCAATCCTGGAGCTTTAAGACTTTTTACATATCCAAAATAAATACAACAACACAAATGGGCAAATACAAAGAATTATGAAGTCTCTGTAAACAAAATTGTCCTTCAGAAAAAGGAATTCTATCAAATCAAGCCTGTTTTGATTTGATGTGATTTGTACAGTTGCAAATGGCATCAATGTGAAAAGATGCAATTTCATTTTCAGAAGTACTCATTCAGTACAGCGAAGGATTTGAATTGCACTTAATAGATTTAGTGTTATCAATACAGTCTAATTTGTCCAAACGATCTGGTCCAAGAACTCACTACATTCAATCTAAATGCAATTTTTGGAAGTTGTGTGTCTCTTGGAAGCACTCTCAACGCTTTATTAGTCTTTTTTATTTTACGGTCATGCAACATCCTCAGTTAACACTGCATTGTCCGAGGTTGCGTTCTCGGGGTTTGTGTATTTTTCCTCGGAGGTCTAAGCATAGCGTCAATGTAACGGATGAACACCTGATCGCTTGTTTTTACGTCCTGCTACGTAAAACGCCACAACGGAGAAAGGACATGCAATCCTTTCCCATCGTCCTTACCTCGGACAGACTCTTCACGCTCGCTGGAGCTTCAGTGACTGACAAACTGAGAAATGCTGCGTGGATTAACAGATTTTATTTATGTGAATCTGCCTGGAGCCGGAGCTCCGCTGATCCAATAATCTCTACATCAAATGGATTACCTGTCTGGTAATCATTGGTCAGATTGACACATTCATATCAGTAGAGGAGTTTCAATAAGTGCGGCATGCATCTGCTTTAAACTGATAAAATGAGTTTCACAGGAAAACCTATTTAACTTGTTTCTTCCCCCCCTGGTTGATTTAAACTAAAACGTCAATCTGCTTCACTCTTGACAAAGTATTATTGATTCCGTTCATCAAGTTTGGGTTATTTGGATCTGTGGAGAAAAACCTTAAATTGGCTCAATGAAGCCAGTAATTAGGAGCTCATTGTAACTCCATCCATCATCCATTTGAAAAACTTTATATTCTCCATTATGTCTGTCAAATTGTTGTTTTTTTTTTGTATCCATTTCTCTCCCTGCTGGCTAACTGACAGCAACCTGTGGAGCAGAGCGGAGCGAGGACACATTTCTAACGAGCTGCTCGCTGGCGCTCTCTGAGGCCTCTGTGTGGTAGGAGGAAATGATTAATGAGCAGTCCAAATGGAGCTCAGGCTGGCCTCCATGTATGCCACTGCTCCCCTCTTTCTGCATTTCAACAAACCTGACAAAAAACAAAGAGGTCCGAGAGCGGAACCCTGAGGAACCTCATGTTGCTCAGGGAGGTTTTTTTTTTTTGTTTGTTTGTTTGTTTGTTTTGTAGACTGAATGTGCAGTCGATCAAACAGAAAAATAGAGAATATTGGAAGAGATCTTTCAGGTTGACAGCCGTGTTCTCAATCAGAACCCCTCTGTGGCTCCATTAGACCCGTCGTCACTCATCAACTAGTTAGCTAAACCTCACATCTTTGCTGGTTTTGTTCATGCCGAGTTGCCTCCACTAGTTCTCCCGCAAAAGGTTCCTGCTGGTTAAAGGCACCAGAAAGAGTGCAATCAGAAAAAAAACGGCTAATTAATGAACCTCACTCTGTCTCATACGATATTACCTTTTCTGTCCCAAAACGTCTTTATTCCTCAAAAGCAATTATTCATGTGTCGAAGCCATCAAAATGAGAAGTCCTGTTCATGAACGAGACAGCCAAATGGCTTTCTCATACTTTCATTGACACTAAAGTGTTTTTGGTAGCACTTTATTTGAAGGGCTGTGCATAAGCCTGACATGATAGTCTCATAAATATGAAATAACGCCTGTTATGAACATGAAGAAGTCTTTGTGAACGCTGATGACTGTTGTCATGAAGAGTCATTCGGTAAATAATGACACTTTTAATGCAAAGTTGACACTTGTTATTGACTTTTTAAAAATTTAAGTTGACACTTTTAATGACACTGTCAGTGCAACTTTGGGTTAAAATTGCACTGTTTTAACCCAAATCAGTGGATTAAAATAAAGAAGTCTTTGTGAATGACTTCGCTAAGTAAGTGTCATTACTTAACGAATGACACTTTATGACAACAGTCAGAAGCATTCATGAAGACTCCTTCATGTTTATGACTGCGTACTGTCAGTCTTATGCACACCCCTTCAAATAAAGTGTTACCCTGTTTTCTAATGCAACACAGTCAGATCTTGGTGAAACCACCTGAAAATGCTCAAGACAACATTATAAAACGCTTTTTACACCAGCGTTTGAAATCTACACTTACGTCGCTTTGGGTGCAAAATTCTCATAACTGTTATTTCCTCCTTTGTTCTCGTGATAGAAGCAATTCCTGATTCCTTCCAACAAATTGCTGCTTCGTAACATGATCATTTCCTTGCGTCGTGTCACTCAAAATGTGCTACGTTCATGAATGTTGAACAGTCACCCCCATTTTGGGTACATCCAGAGAAGATGCGGACGGGAAAGTGGAACAGAGCTGGCCTAAAATAATTACAGTGGCCAAACCTACAAGAAACAGGCAACCAGGAACACGGAGAGAGAGAAACAGAGTGTAACGGAAGAAACCAGTGGAGCGTAGTGAGTCTGGGGAGGTAAATATACAGAGGAGGGCGTGAAGATGACAAAAGAACTGGTTACATGCAACCGTCTGCAGCTGTGTAAGGGAGGGAGGGAGACTGATGTGGAAATGATCAGCAGCTGGGGAAGGGAAACCAAATGAGAAGACAAAACAGAAGAAAACCTGAGCAATCACAGGAATAAACACTCAATCTAGCAACCAAACAATAAGAAATAACTGGACAAACGGAAGGAACAAACTACAACAGGAAGGCAAAATAAATACTGATGACATATTACAGCCTCGCGACTTTTACAAAACCATGAAGTTTTGTATATGGCCAGATCTGCTTATTGCATTGCTTCTGACTCATTGCACGTCAAATAACAGACACCAAACCACAGACTAAGATTGCAATCAGGCTTTTATTTGTTCATCTGTCACTGAGGTATTACTGGGTGGTTTATGCGCTCGAAACACGCGATAAACCTTCAAAATGCCTGGTTCTTAGCCAAGCATTTCTCCAAGTGTGTTTAATTACTGCTTACAGGAGCATGAAGCTGTGTTGGTATGTTTAACCTTAATGCGAGCTGGGGAATTTCTGCATGTGGAGAACTTTCTTCAGGCCAGATGTCGCTGAACATGAGCATCTCAGAGATCTTCGGGTGCTGGCACTAAAAGCAAATGAAGCAGAAACATTCCCTCCTTCTTTGTTTGGAACCTCGTTCTCCTCTCTTTGCTGTGCAGCACACACACACACACACGCACACGCACACACACACACACACACACACACATGTCAGCTCCATCAACGTACCTGCTGGGCTCAGATTACAAAGTCCTCGGCGCGGTGAAAGAAATGCCCCTAAGGAAGGCTGCATGGGAGGTAGAGTTACTGGCAGTCTCTCCCAACGTTTTCACTCCACTACATGAGCTGTAATGAGCCGCAGTCAGTGAGGGCAGTGACAGTTAATAAAAACGTGAAGCACATGGGAACGGGCCTTTCGCTCTGTTCCCATTTCGTCTCGGCGAGACTGCGCTCAGACGCACGGGATCTGATATGTTTGTCGAGATTGCTGCATCTTTAAATAAAACAAAGCGCCGGTTTTTAACGTGCGTCCTTTTTTTTTTTTCTTTTTTTCCCCCCCTGAAATTTTATCTTCCAAATCCTCGTCTAACAAACTCTGACATCTCGTTTTGTCTCCTAAAAATCATCTCCATATTTTAGGCTTCTCTCCGGCTGCCGTTTCATCGTCCTCCAGGCCGTGTTTACTGTTGGCAGATGATGCAATTTCTCTTTCTCGGAATAATGACAAGTTACGAACGAGCGAGACGGAAGGTGACGGAGAGGAATGTAACTCTTTTCACTCTGACCTTCTTTCATCATAAACACAGCTGCCATCAATCACTGCACACAAGCCAGAGCTCCGGTGACTAAGCAGTGTTTGTCCTCTGATGAAAGAAGCACTTAGAGAAAAAATATAATACAAAAAAAACATGAAGAAAAGAACCCATTGCACTGAGAACAGTTCTTGTGATTCTCTTGAGTACTTTTTCCCTCTAAAAAAATTGTTTCAGCATCAAGGTAAGGTAACGCAGTTTACCTCTGCTGTATTAAATGTAACTTGAAGACAAAAAGGGATGTCGAAACAAAAACTTTTCATGGATGTGATCTGTACATGACGTACTGAGGAAGAAAAAAACGATGAACAGTTTTCAGAAAACGTAGCTAATACACTTGTTAAGAATGTGTCCCGATGAAACGGGATCTTTCATGTTAGCATAAAGCATCTCGGCATTTCATGCTGTCATGTTTCAGAGTCAGCGTGGATCGTCCATGCTGACAAAGTTAGCAGTGCCAGTGAGCTAAGATAACTCTGTGTCGCTGTCACACTTTAGAAATTCTTTCTATTTATCTTTTGCCGCCGGCAGCAAAAGATAAACGCGAGCGAGCGTTTCTCAAAGGGAAATCAAATTACTTTGTAAATATGTCAAGAGTGCAGAGATGGCCGTAATTTCCTGATTACAACACTGCAGCTCAACAACGTGGTGGCTGATGTGGGGATCACCAAAGAGTTTCGAATGGCTGGACTGCTGCGCGATGAAGAGGACAGATGAAGAGCAAAGATGAAAGCGGATTTGAGAACAGCAATGAAAAAGAGAATGAGGAAGCGTTCGATTCCAACGCCGAGGAAGGTGAGTGGAGTGAGACGAAGATAGTGATTAATGACTTTTCTGTCTAGGCTTCCATGTGAATGTGTGTTTTTAGCAGCTGTGTTACAGGCGCTGTTTGGAAAAAGCATGAATGGTATTTCAATGAAGTTTAAAAAAAATCTGCCACAACTGCAGCCTATACATGCATCTATATTCAGGTGAGCTCCACGACTTAGTTTTAAAGAAGGTGAAGGAGTTGCTCTGTTGCTCCAAACAGACAGGATGCATCTGCCTGCATGTGAAAAAACACCATAAACCATGATGCTGCTGCCATTTTCTTGCAAGAACTCTTCGGAATTTTATAAACCTCTACACGCCCTCTGCTGGTGGATCTTAGAAAAACATCCTGTTTTGCTGAGCCGTTGCTCTGTACTCTTAGATTGAACGCTGGAATCCATTCAGGAACATCACAATAATAAAAAAGATGACTGAATATATATATATATATATGCATGCCACACTTTTCAGATGTTTACTTTGCATAAAATCTAGAACTCCATCTAATATGTTGCATCCCTTTTACAAGCATGCATACCTTTTTGTTTGAGTGCTACCAAATCCCATAAAAATGCATCATATTCTGTGGTTGTATCATGGCAAAATGTGAATAAATAAATAAATGAAGGAGTATGAGTGGTTTTGCAAGGCACTACATCCACTAGAGTAAAAATCAAATTCACTTGTGGATAAACAAGATGAAGGAGCCCTTTTGTCATCTGTGACTGAACGCTGAGGCTTGTTTGATATATGAAAGGACGTTTGAAGGGTTTCGCCCTGAAACACGCAACAGATTGTTTCGTAATCAAAACCATCCACCACATGCTACACGTTACTGTCAAGTGACGGGATTTAGCTCAGGCTGAATCCGGGTATGCTTTCATGCACTCAGTGTACAGATGAGAAGGAAGGAGGCCTGACAAGAAAGAAATGCATGCATCCACAACCTGCTCCTTCCCGGAAAATAATCTGCAGGCTCGATTCGGCCAGATATCAGAAACCACGGGGGAAGAAAAGACTTGACAACAGGAGCAAGGAGATGGATGCAGGGCGTCTTACCTGGAGCCTCACCGCTCTGGGTGGACTGGACAGAGAGCCTGAGTCTGAGGGCGAAAATCCCAGTGTAACCTGTTACAGTTACATGTCTCCTGTCAGGTTAAACTGGCCTGGAGGCGCTGAGGAAAGCTGCCTGAACTGCGAAGATAGGCAAATATCCTGTCTGAGACGTACTGACAGCCAGCTGCAAAGAGAGGAAAAAAGGATGTATATATTCATAACAGAATCAGCAGCACTGAAGATCACATGTTAAAACTATGAAAAACATGTGATCTTATAAAAAACAAACATTATGTCACATGACGTCATTTTATGGTGTAATCAGGTAACAATGTCAACTTCAGTTGTTATAAAAGGACATCAGAGTTAAAGATTTCCTCAAACACTTATTAAACAATCAAGGTGACACTTCAGGTATGTTGTTAATGTAAAGCTAAAAAAAACAAAAAAAAAACAAAAAAAACAACACAACAGCAGCTGCGTTAGGACCTAATTCTTCTCCGGTGCTTCTGACCTGGTTGTTAGATCAATTTTACCAAGTCACCACGACAAAGACAAACGCGTCGGGTAAAACAGTCGAGCCAACGCTTAGAAGAACAGAAACGGAAAAACTGAATGAAGTTTATCTCTCCGTCCTCTGAAAGGCTTTGATCTTCAAAACAAACAGGATGCATCTACCTAAATACGAAAAAGCATCATAAAACATACAGCTGCCGCCACTTAAATGCTCCTTCGCTGTAGGGAGTCTGTATGCTGGAAGCAATCTGACGTTTGTAATGTGTTTGTTAAGAACTTATTGACCATAAACAACTACTGTACAAAGTGGTGGAAAAAATTCTGCCATTAATGTTAATGTTCTTTATTAAGAAAAGTTCATATATCAATGTTCCACGTTGTGTGGAAAATAAAGTGATTTGATCGCTTTTCAACCAAAATGAAGCTTATTTTATTTATAAAAATACATTTTCTAGTTGAATAAGAAGTTAAAACAACCCCCTCTGGATGAAATTAGTTAGTTAGTTCGTTAGTTTTTTTTTCGTCATTAACTTAGCCAGTTGATTTGGACCCAATTTTATAAACAGGAGGTGGATTATTGCCAATGTTTGTTTTAAAACAGAGTTACTTTAAAAACGAGTGATGCCCCAAACACTATTTTAGTCATTTATGTCTTGTTTTTATTTAATGCAAAATAATATATATATATTGAAGAGTTTTCCATTCCTATATGTTCAAGTCAGGCCTGTTTAGACCAGTTGATGGTCCAAACCGTGCACCACATTTTTCTGCTTTCAGTGGCCAGAATTATTTTCAACTATCTCATAATTTCAAAGCATAAAATGCTCTTTGCAAAAAAAAAAAAAAAAAGCTTACAAGGATTTGGAACACCCCTACCACCTGAATGCGACACACGTCCAATTTTCCCTACTTTCCTGCATAAAATCAATGGTGTTTGTAAACAGGTGAGCACACAAAAATCCTCTGCTTTAGCTTGAGTCTATCTTCTTTCCAGCTTTCTGTGAAAAGAAAAAAAACACAACAATCTCTGCAGTCATGTGCATGTTGTGCAGTCTGTGTAGATAATTGGAAACACAGTTATTGATGTTCAGAAAATTACAGCGAAGAAGTTCAGACACGGTCATCTGTGTTGGCCCGAGGCTCTAACTTATGAACCATGGAAGCTAAGTTCTTTCTCGGTGAATAGAGCCGCTGGGATGACGACAGAAGGGAAGAGCTGAGCTTTGTAAAGGTAGACATTTCATCGATTTTGGTTCTCCTTGCCTTTGCAGTTTCTTTCTACTGCCATATTGAATAGAAATGATGTTTTCTCATCATATGTATACAGGGAAGAAACCTTTGAATAAAGTTGCGACCCTTTTTTCCTTCCTGTGACCTGGCCCGTCTTTGGCCTTCGCCTTTTAGTTTACCTTCTCGGCTAATGTTTACACCGATCTGCTGCACCCTAATGAAAGGCAGCTTTCGTTAGGGTGTGTGAGGGCAGAGAGTTGGAAATACCACGACCTCCTGACAGTTTGTCCTTTCATTAGGCGTCAAGACAAATGTCACATTCATGCATGAGACTCATTTCTAACCTTAGGCTGCATTAATCCGCTAAAGAATATGGAAATAAGTAATGAAGGTGACAAAAACAGCAAAAATGAAGCTGTTTAAAACTATTCATGATTGTTTCCTGAATTAATTTATTTAAAAATAAAAGATTTATGGATTTTTGGGGGGGTGTGGTCATTCGTCTTTGAGTAAAAACAAAACAAAAAAAAAAGAAATAAAAGCATGATTAAAACTTAATGTTTCACAGAAATATTGTTATGCCGCCATAAAATTATTATGGTTTGATATCCTCTAGTTAAAATAAAAGTTTAAAACTAAATGATTTAACTGCTTTTATTTGAAACTATAAGACAAAACGATTCCTCCTGACACTAAAATATGAAATCTGTTGATTATTACGTATAAAATAATAAGAATAAGAATAAAAGTTGTGACAAATCTTTGCACAACACTGCCGACTTCTACAGCTCTTTTCACCAACAACCTATTAAAACAACTTTGAAAATGACAATGATTATGAAACTGTTACGTTGTAAAACCTTTACTAAGATAAAGCTCTTTTCACAAACCGATAAAGTGCATCAGAAAAAAAATAAATAAAAAAATAAAAAACAGCTCAATTCTGAGTTTTCGGGAGTTGAACCTTTAAGATGAATTAACCTCCCTCTGCCCAAGGAGCAGAGCTGCTCCGGTCCTCCGAGAATTACTGCAACCTTTGGTTTGTACCTTTGTGGGGGCGGGGGGGAGTAAATCAAAGGGCACCAAGATAATGAGCTTTGGAAGAAAACTTTGAGAACACAGTCGACTAAGTTTCATCCAACTGACCCTGAACTTGCCGAATGTTCACGGCAACACTTAAGACTCAGAAGCAGAAAAGCACCAACGGCTCAGATGTAGAAGCGCTTTTGCTTTAGAAAAGGGGCGAGTCAGAGCAACGTGCATATTTCATATTCAAATTGCTATTTTGCCTCGATCTTATGACCACAATAAATTGGAGACATGCCCGCTGTAGAGCCAGCGTTTGTTATTTAGCTTATCTGCGAGTCTTGTGAATTTTTAGGGCCATTTGCTTGAGGGGAAACGAAATGTTTCCGTTTTGGTAATTAGTAATTTAATGTGGAGGTAATCACTTTTGTGCCGCTTAAAGGCTGACTCCCGAGTTAATCGGGAGCAATTCGTTCAAAGACAAATGTAAATTCACCGTTTGTCATGAACTATTAATAATCTGATTCATTTATGCTGCATCTCAGAGTCGTCGTCATCAGTCTCAGTTGGCTCCATGCAGCACAGCCACATGAACCTGGGATTAATCATGACGGCCGTCCTGTGATTGTAAACCAAAACGTGTCAAAAACATCAAGTGAGATTTCTGGCTTAAAACCAGAATCTGACCCAGAGTGAGAAGCGCTGCCTTCATCAATCCCAATATGAGACGACAATTGTATTTACTCAGTTGCTATTCACGTATTTATTTAAGAAGGATCATTAAAGCCCAGAGACCAATATCCTGTGTTACTATTATTCCTACTAGAAGACAGTATTAGTGAATTAAGTCAAAATGAATTCATTTACTATTGCCAGAGGATAGAAACACTTAATGTGATACAGTAAAAGAAATGTGTGTGTGGCCAGGCCAGCAGATTATAAACAATATGCTAAATTCATAAACTATTTCAAACTACTAATTATTGATGTAAAAAGTAAAATGAATAAATACATAGAGATTAAACCAACCATTTTTTTCCGCATTGCTTCTGCAAGAGATAAAGGAGTAAGAAATAAATGTTAGAGATGTTATTTAAACTGATTAAATTTTAATGCCAGTTCTAAAGCCCAGCGCTATTTTGTATGGGAACAGCAAACAGAACGCTGAGTTTGTGGGATGAAAATCAGGATTTTTGTCAGACGGGAACTGATTTTGACGTTGGTTCATGTGGATCCCACAGCACTGCTCTATAAATCTGAATGCAGGGCCGTCTCAGAACAACGCTCTTGTCTCAGCCAATAGGTGCAAGGCTGCTGGTTTGTTTTGGATGGTTTTCCCACTTTGGCACTGAACTAGATATGAAGAAGAAATCCAAAGTAAAACGTTGAGCAAAGACTGTGCACATATAACAAAGCCGATGCTAAAAAAAAATATTCCAAAAACATGAATCGCCACTAGGGCTGAAACGATTAATTGGAATAATCATGATTAATCGAGTACTGAAATACTCAACTAATTTAATAATCAATTAATTTGAAACTTTAGTATACAGACTCAGAAGAGAGTCTGTATAATGCTAAGCAAAGTCTATTTGCTCAGCATTTAGCCGAAACTGTAAAACATATGTACATTTTGCCTTTAAGTTAAAAACACTTTTGTATGTAAATATGTTGTGGCCAAAACTCCTCAAGTGGTCTCGTTTTAACTTCACCTGTTTCACATTTATTAAGGGAAGCTAATAGGAACTGAATTATTTGCATCTTTTAATGCATTTTTAATATTGTGCAAGAAAGGCCTAAGTGACATGATTTTAAAATCCAATTAACTGCCAGAAAAGATCACTATGATAATCGTTCGTAGCAGCCCTAATCGTCAGAGAGAAAGGTGATTAGGTTTGGTCTTACTTGACTGGACGAAGCTTCTTTGTTTCTTATTTTCGCCTCCCTGTCTGAATCTATAAGCTCAGCTACACAAATGGAGCTGGTAACTTGCAGGGAAGGAGACGTCGCGAGATGCTCATTGTCCAATCAGAAGCCGAGTTCATGAAATGTGTGGCAACATTCCACCAGTGTGCCAGGATCATGAAGGGATTCGTAACTTGGAGATCCAGGTCACAATCAGAGTGGGATAAATGTTTGTTTTTTTATAAAACTAGATAAAATTTCGGTAGCAGATATCTTACTGTGTCCTCAAAGAGGAAACAATTAAAGTAAGACAAAGAACAAAAACCACAAGTTTCGTTCAGCCTGGTGCTTACTGGAGACTTGATGCTAAAAAGCTGGTAGCAGATACATTTATATATCTTAACTACTGGTTATGAATCAGGCTATGTCCTTTATGGCTCAGTTTGAAACATTTTGTTCTGGAAATAAACTCATAATCTCACTCGTATCCCAGCTAAAAGTCAGAAAACCAGCTGATTATCTACTGATCTGCATTTAATGCATTCAAACTCTAAAGGAACATATTTTCCAACAAGCAGGAAATTACTGTGCATGACTAATTTATTGAGATAAATATCACCAGAAAGGATTTGGTAATAATTTATCACGGCAGCTATGAATAGATTTTACACGTGAGAAAGCCATGTTTCATTTGGAGGCCTGGGTGGCGAGAGATCCCCGAGCGTTGAACTCAGAAATACCAACCGCCTAAAACAAATGGAAAACACACCAAGCGTTATGTTTCTTCAAGTTAGTCTTTGAAAATGTAAAGTCACTGTGATGAAGACACATAATTATGCCTGTCTTTCTACATCCACTACTTATTCCCTTTAGTGAACACAACGTACGGTGGTAAGTAAATGAAGATTTCAAACACAGGATGGGTACAGAGAGGCCTGTGAGCCTTTCACAAAAGATCTCCGTTCAGTTTCGCCCGTCTTCCTTTCCCCGAGACGACAGCTCGGGGATGTTTGGATTTGCAGCAGATTAATTGAAGCAATTTTGAGGTGCAGACTCCAGCACCTGCAAATCCAAGCTTGGGAATACCAAATCTCTCAGTTCAGCCTTACAAACGCGTTCTTAATGTAATGTACGGCACCAAAACACAGAAGAAAAAGATCAATATAATCTCATTACTCTTAGACAAAAAAAAAGGGGGAAAGAAAACAGCTCTCGCTGCTTTCTGCAGCCTTTGTGTGTATGTGGAATGAGCCATATTGGTTTCCTCCTCTAGCTTTGAGCTTGATGAATATAACCTATTACTACCAAGAGGTATCTGCATACAAGTGAGAATTCCTTTTTATTTATTATCTAACATGACTTTAATTTCAGCTTCTCTTTCATAATTAGGTTTAAAACACTCCAAAACACGTCTGATTAAAGGGAGCTACAATAACATGGAAATGTGAATAAATCAGTTGTGAATTCACACAGAGATAAAAGATTTCCATATGAATAGTTTAATGAATAAATTATGATCGTGTTGGGTTTTTAATTAATGCTCTGATAATAATCCAGTGATCATTAGTCCCTTTGCAGACATGCTGAGAATGTATTTACAGGCACAACAATGCATTCTTAATTTAAGACCAACCAACTTTTCTAATAATGACAGATCATTGCCGGTCACTTGCTTTAAGAGCGGTCGTGTGAACAGGTGCTTTTTTATTTTCTTTCTCTTTTTTTTTCCGCAGAGTGCGACGCCAACTCGCTGCAGGGCTCTCCTGCAGTCCTGTGGGCGCTGTAGCGAACATGATGCGTAACAGGTGTAAGGCGGTGAAGAGGGCAGACGTCCGCAGCTGCTTGAGCACCGGCCACGTCTTCGCCCATCTGCACCTCGGCGTCCAGCAAAGCCCCGGAAAAGCCTGGCTGAAGGGTGTGTGTGTGCGTGTGTGTGCGTGTGTGTGCGTGTGTGTGTGTTTATGTATAAATCCCGCAGCCAAGTGTCACCACCTCTCTGCCGAGCATCCCGCCCCGCCCCGCCGCCTCCTCCCAACTTATCATTAATACTCCGCGTGGAGTCCTAGATCCTGGACACATGTGGACTGGACCATGTGTCCATTTAAGCGGAGATGCAGTAGAAACCAGAAATTTACATATTATGAATAAAAATATCCACGACATGTTTTTTTTTTTGTTTTTTTTCTGTAAGTTAAAACAAATCAAACTTTTCCTTGTGTTTGGTCAGAAACTGACAAGTAGTGAATAAAACTGACTAACTTATAACTCCTTGGGATGCAATCAGTGAAAAGGAAACAGGTGCGTAATCTCAAATGCAAAAGAAGAAAGGTTGTTTATTTTATTTCTTTAGATTCACATATAATTAAAATATCTAAAAGTACAACGGACCCCCGATTATGGATTTGTGGATTCACCCTTTATTCTGTACAATGCAACTTAAAATTATTAAAATCTTCCTAATTATGGATTGTTTTATACAGCACATGTGAAAAATTCGAAAGAAAATTCAGCCTGGGAAGCTGAACTGTCTTGGCGCAATGCTACTTAACGCACTAAAGCCTGGTGTTAGCGAAGCAGCCAATCAATGAGTGTGATTTACATTCCTTGGTGCTGACTGGCTGTACCACCAACAGCAGAAATAAGGAAGACTGTAGATGTTGGCTTCTGCAGTAGAACTGAATCAGTTTCCATTGTGTGTATTAATTCACGCTAAGGTACATTTGGTGTGTGAACTATTAGAATAGGCAGCAACATGACAAATAAGAGCGGTTTCTACATTTCACATTCAGTGGTGGACCCTTACCAGGAGTTCCACGATATGACATTTTGTGATTTATTGACAAAGCGTAATTTTACATTTACAAAAAAAAAATATCCTTGCTTTTATCTGAACATTTTATTCACGTACATATTTCCTGCTTAAAATTCGGTCGCCACTTTGCTCGCACAACCACAAAACCCAGCAGCAGATCTGAGAGGACTTTTTGCAGAATCGATTTTGTAAATGAACACGTAAGCATAGATTAGTCCAATATTGACCACGACGGAGACGGCGTTCCAAGCTCTGCTGTAAAATACAGCTCAGTTCATTACATGCCCACCGGGTGAACTGCATTTTGATGGATTGCCCCGTGACGCCTCACTTGGGTCTCTGCTGCACTCTGGGATCAGGTAATTGCTGTTAGCCTAAGTGCTCAGTCCCAAGACTTAAAACCTTTCCTCCTTGCACTCTGTGTACCCAAGTGAGGAGGAAGAGATGCAAAAAAAAAAAAAAGAATTTAAATGAGGATAAAGAATGTTGTGGTGTTGGGCTTATAGGGCTGTGCATTAACTAAAAGGCAGAATGAAACTAGCTTTTGCGTGCTGATGTATCAAACATAAACCTGAGGTCATTTGTACCAATAAAGCCTCCAGTCGCTCGCGCTCTTCTTGCATGTAGATGAACCAATATAAAGGGAGCGCTCTGTTTTGCAGGTTACGCTCTCGTTTTTCTTTAACACTGAAAACTGAGGGTTTAGTTTACCGTCTCTCTCTCTCTTCCTCTCTCTCATGTGGAGATGATAAAAACAGAGAGGGATGTTAGAAAGGGCAAAGGTAGAAGAAAAGAGAATGAAAGGAGAAGCAGGGAAAAGTAATCGCCTAAGAAATGAAACACACGGAGACTCCAGGTTTCCAATTAGTGGGAGGTGAAATAAAATGAGGAATGTATTGGAAGGACTGTCCAGAATTAAGTGTCACAAAGGGGGGAATGCCAGATTAGAGGGAGATGAGCCGAGAAGCGCCGCTCTGGCCTTTCCTTCCACACAGCTCATTTCTACTGGCTGCTGGAGGTTGGCAGGGAGAGGAGAGACAGTAGGAGGGGAAAGAAGGTGGATGCCTGGAGTCAGAAAAGCTGCTGCAGCACTTCCACTGAAACATCTGACCTCAATACCGACTCCATCATTGGCTCTGACTAGTTCTCAGCTTGAATGCTTAAAGAAAATTAACTTTCAGAAAAGTAATTTTAGGGGGGGGTTCCAATCAGAGGAGTTTAGTTTTGCATTCAGTACTTAGCAACATCACTGAAGTCACGTTCGCTGTCACTTTATGAATGTGAGTTTTGCACTTTGTTGGCTTCATCTGCTTCTCCCCTAACTTGGTCTGACTGCAAAATAAACTATAAAAAATAGAAAAAAACATAGCCGGTGCTGTGCTGTTCCGGTGATGCGTGTTTGCCAGAATAAGTGGGACTCGTTATTTTAATGAAACAATTGAGAAAATAATTTTTTACCATGTATAATTTCGATGATGCACTGATCAGTAGCATCAACAGCATAATTGATTTCTGGCTTTTAATTGTTTATTTGATCTTTCCACAGCTGTGTGATCATCAAGCAATCAAATTTGCTTGATGATCAAGCAAATATACTACATCTTTAAATAGTCAAAAATATACTACATCTTTAAATAGATTCATAGAGAATTTCACAAAAGTCTCTGATGTCCTTCAACATGTCAATCCTGGTAATCCTGACTGGACAATCTAAGCATTGTAATGAAAGGAAAGTCAAAGGAAGTGAGTGAAGTTCTAAGAACAGTAATTGTGGGTGGGAAGGCCTTTTGGTGCTGTTTCTAAAGTACAAGTTTTTCAAATGTGTCACTGCTTTGTAAAGGGTTTGGAGGAACACTCAGACTGAGTGTCCCTCCTATATCAAAGTCAAATGGTTTGAATGTTTAGGAACAACCTAGAAACCACAGAGAGTCAAGCCTTTCATGAAATGAAAATCGCTTGAACACGAGTGTTGCTCTTCACTGCAAAGCCAGTTTAAGGTTGACTGGGAGGTTTCTGATCAACAAATCCAAAACGTAATGCTTCAAGGTTGAAATACGTTTTATGATCTGATGACGAGACAGAGTGGGTTTGTCGCCGCAAGATTTGTTCTGGAGGCGCCATCTGTACCGTTGGCCTGGGGCGATTCTACGATCTGACCTTTAGGGGTGCTTAGCCCCCAGCAGGGCTAAGGCCCAAGAGAAGTTATTCGTTGGTGCATTTTTCTAAACGTCACTGCTTATTTACATACATTCACATAAGAAATCAAAATAGTTTTGTCCAACTAAAACTGTTAACAACTACATACAGATCTAGAAAAAATTAAGAGACCACTGCACTGAACCCCATTGAAAACCTCCTGGTTATTCCACGAAATATTGATTTCTGAACCCTTCCTGAGTTAAAACATTAATTTTTTTGTTTCTAAATGAATCTAAACTTGTTTTCTTTGCATTATTCAAAGTCTGAAAGCATTGCACCTTTTTTTTTATTATTATTATTTGACCTTTTCTCATTTCTTGAAAATAAATACTAAGTTTTTGCTTGGAATTTCAGAGACATGTAGTTCAATCTTCATTTTACTTAAACATGTACCTATAAAGAGTAAAATCAGAGGACTGATCATTTTTCCAGAGCTGTATATATATGAAACAGAATCAGAATACATCATACCTCCCAACATCTGCTAACATTAATGAGACACAAGCAGCTATGGAGTGACACAGTCCTAATGGGGTCTGCTCACCCAGAAATTAAAATAAAATCTACTCAAAACATTTTACTAAATTTATGGGATTAATAAACCTCAAACCATCTTATTATCAAGGTAGAAGGTCAGATTAAGGACTAGTCACACACAGGAACATCTACCAGGTATGTAATGCCACCCATTAGTGGCAACCGGGATGATATGAAATTTATTTTCTGGTTCATCCTTACAATTTTTTAATCATTATTAAAGTAAAATTGTGAAGGTTAAAAAAAAAATCCCACTGAGTATTAACAAAAGACATTTATTTAGTATAATTTCTTTAGAACCCCTCTTGGCCCCAGCCTAGAACCGCCCCTGGGCTTCAGGTCTGTGTCTGGTTTATTTTTGGTTAGCATGTTTTTTCTTCATTGACAGGAAATCAGGTTATCCAAACTGGTAAACCACATTAATAAAATAATGCATTCATAAAATATATAAATATTTCTGAATAAAACACAGAAAGTCCTAACAATCGTTTTTTAAAGTTGGAATTATGTATGCACTGTTAATCTCCTAGCATGATTTGTTCTGGCCATATTATTTTGGCTAATGCTATTACATATTAAATAAAGTATCATGCAAACTCATCTGATCAAGTAATCAAACCGTTATTGTATACTAAAAGCACAATAAATAAAAAAAACTGATCAATCATAAAATGTTCTGTACCATGATTGGAGATGATTGAGGATGAAGAGACTCTGATGTCTGGTTCTTTAGGTTCTGACGGGTTTGCAGTTCCTCTCCTGATCCATTCTGTCTATCATACAGCAGCACACTGCGCCACGACGGTCACTTTTTGTCCGTCACATTATCCATCCTCACTGACATTGTTCAGCGGAGAATGTGCGTCTTCCTCCTCACGTCAGGAGTTTTGCCAATTTTTCAGGGCGGTGGGAGTATCAGGTGGTGATTTAAAAAGACGCGGGTCGATAGCAGCTCGCCCGGCTGCTTAGTGTCTGTCTCTAGGCAACCGTAACGACAGCGACGGCCCGAAGCGTTCTGGGGTCCTTCAGCTCCCACCACGACAATTTAGGTGACCTTAATATTTCCTGTGTTTTATTTTGGTCATTATTGTTACATTTAGTGTTGATATGTGTGTGACAGGCGTGTCTATCGGACAATTATGTATCGGTTCAATACGAGAGGTGACATTTAACAGTATTTTACGGATAGAATCGCCATTGCCTTTGGCTCATTCGCGCTACAACACATTTGATACATTCTTAAATAGTGACATGCAGTCAGGGGACGCAAATGCGCTGACTGCTATTCGATAGGAGCACGTTCCTCCGGTCTGTACTTCGTCAATAATGGTCGAAAAACATTTAATATTAGAACTGATTTTCCATATTTAACTTGCGTATATAATGTACGGTGTTTTTTTTTTTTTTTTTTTTTTTTTTACAGCAACTGTCTGTGAAACGTTCTTCGTGCGCCGAGGAGCGATCATAAACGGTAGAAAACAGATTCGAGGTGAGGCAGGCAGTTCTCTTGCTTCGTGGCAGGGGGCGCTTACGATCCCAGACCCCTGTGAAAATCTGTTCCCCCTGTGTCGGGAGCGCGCATTACAGCCAGAGAGGCGAACGAGGCGGATCTGATCATTTTCGCGTCGATTCTGATCGATTTCTCGGTAAAACAACTCATATAATCAAGTCAAGGTTGTAACATTCAGTTTAATTGGCAGCTGTTGTTTAAAAAATTGTAAAATAAATAAATAAATGAGGTCTTCTGACGCTGTTTTGTGTTATTTTAAACGCGAAGAGAATCGCTCTTTTTCCAACTTTTCTCACGTAAGCCTGGCAGAAATAAAAATCAGTCACCAAACACAGTTTTCCCAACACGTAGCGTATATGTAAAAATTTTTGACAATTTGGAAACAGTTGTTCATTATTCCCCAAGGTTATGGGGTAAGGAGAGGAAAGAATGGATATTTTAGCTGGCTACAATAATCCGTTCCCCCTCCATAAAATGGGCATAAATTAATCAACCATAAACTCTTTAACTGTGCTTATTCCTCTTATCATCAACAGCAAATCATGCAAGTTTGAAAACATTTGCTCTTTATTTGCCAGCGGTATGAGGGGGAACCATATATTTTAGCCATCTGAAATAATTCGTGTCCCCTCCAAAACATGGGAACCAATTAATTTACCAGAAAAATGTTCTCTTCATTTCTCAAAGGTAAGGGGCCTTAGGATTTAAACTATCTTTCCATAGCTGTCTTATATCCAAATCTTTTAAGGATGCATATCAAATACAGTTATCAAAATGTAATTTATTAACCATTATACAACCTACATAAATTAGCACATCACAGCAAACTCAGGAACCTTAGGTTGTGAGGATAACATTAATGTTATTATTTTGAGTGTTTATGAAAATTGTTATCATGATTACTATTATTTGTATGTTTCTCTAAAAAAATCTGTACTTAGCCCAAACTTAAAACATTAACATGGAATCTGAAAACATTTATTTCAGGAAATTGTCAACTAATTAATAAATACAACTGCTTTGATTCTTTCCAATCTGTTTTTTGTGCTCACCACAGCACAGAGACTGGCCTAGTCAAAGTATTCAATGATGTCCATATAAATACGGACTGTGGGAGAACCACAGTGCTGTTTCTGTTGGACCTCAGTGCAGCTTTTGACACCGTGGACCATGACATATTACTGAATCGACTGGAGAGTTGGGTTAGACTCTCTGGTTCGGTGCTCGATTGGTTTGAATCTTACATAAAGAACAGGGATTTCTTTGTTTCAATTGGAAACTTCTCATCATAGTTCAAAGGTCACACTGACCTCTTTGATGAGATGTGGGGTACCCCAAGGTTCAATCCTAGGACCCCTCTTATTCAATATTTATATTCTCCCACTAGCTCAGGTTATAACAGGAAATAATATTAGCTACCATAACTATGCAGATGATACTCAGCTCTACATTATGATGTCACCAGGTGAGCTTTGACAACATCCCCTCACTGAATAAATGTGATAAATGACAAATGTGAGATGTGCCAAAACATCCTCAAGCTGAACAGAAACAAAACTGAAGGGATAATTTTTGGACCTAAAGAGGAACGATCTAGAGCTATAGATATAGAGTTATAGATCTAGAGTTATAGATCTAAAGTCAATGCACAGCTTCAGTCATAAAAAACTAGCGATCAGGCCTGAAACCTGGGAGTAGTGATGACCTCTGACCTGAACCTTGCGAGCCACATTATGTAAGCTTCAAACCAGTCGAGCACCGAACCAGATGCCCATGTTATGAAGGGGGAACGGATTATTTTAGCCATCTAAAATATATGGTTCCCCATCATAACTCTGGCAATTAAGTAGCAAATGCTACCAAAATCACAGGATTTATTGTTGGTGATGAGGGGAATACACACAGTTAAGGATTTGCAGGTCAATTAATTTGTTCCCATTTTACGGAAGGGGAACAGATTATTTCAGGCTGCTGAATTATCCATTCTTTCCTCTCCTTACCCCATAACCTTGGGGAATAATGAACAACTGTTTCCAAATTGTCAAAAATCTTTACATATACGCTACGTGTTGGGAAAACTGTGTTTGGTGACTGATTTTTATTTTTGCCAGGCTTACGTGAGAAAAGTTGGAAAAAGAGCGATTCTCTTCGCGTTTAAAATAACACAAAACAGCGTCAGAAGACCTCATTTATTTATTTATTTTACAATTTTTTAAACAACAGCTGCCAATTAAACTGAATGTTACAACCTCGACATGATTATATGAGTTGTTTTACCGAGAAATCGATCAGAATCGACGCGAAAATGATCAGATCCGCCTCGTTCGCCTCTCTGGCTGTAATGCGCGCTCCCGACACAGGGGGAACAGATTTTCACAGGGGAACCGAATTTCGCACAAGACCGGGACTCCGCGTCTGCAGAGTAAGAGACAGCGAGCCAAGTGTAGCGATAGATTTCTCCTCACTTCTGTCGTCAACATATATGACTACATTTTTACACACAAAACAGTTTTCTAAAGTGGATTTTCAATCATAGCAGGAAATAATAAAGTGGGGAGTTGTACTTCGATGGGTTTTCCCTTTGTAGTGGAGCATTGCACTAAGCTAGAAAATTTCGGGAGAAATTTAAACGGGACCTGCCAAAGTGTGCTCGTTGGTTGGAACCCAGCATTCTGTTGCTAAAAATTAGCATCAATGCAAAAGTAAACTATAATGTACAATGTGGAGAGTCACAAGCATGTTATCTATTCAGTATGTTAACATTAGTGCAAAAGCTAAAACTAGCCAAAATGCTAATCTTAGCCTAAATGCTGGCAGTGGCATGTGGGGTATAACTAGCATGTTGTCTTAAATTGACTTCCTCCATTTACTTGCTAAAAATTACTAATAAATTAAAATAGTTAAAAAGCTCATTTTAGGGAAAAGCCTAAAGCTAATTATGGCCTTACTCTGTTATAAAAAACAAAAAAACAAACACACTCATTTCTTAGTAACAGCCAACAACAAATATTTTTATTGTTCAAAAAAGGCAAGATTTCTTCTGCTCTTTTCAAATAGTAAGAGTCTTATACTAAACAAGAATTGTGCATTTGGTGAATTTGGCAGAAAAGCGAAAATGTTTTTTTTTTTCCTTCGTCATTGGTCGTTAATATAAAACCAGACATTCAACACAGAAGTCTGATTTATACTTTGTGACAGTTCGTTAGCACAAAACGAATGCATCTCTCTTAACACCATATTAAAATAAGGAATATTATTATTTATAAAACATGAGCTCTTTTGAATTACTGCTTATCTGCTTAGACATAAGAAAATTACAATTGGTAAGTTTTGCAAAAGTAAAAATCAGACTTTTATTTCGTACCACTTGGTTACCAGAAAACATGTTCATCTCTCAACAACTAACAACAAAAAGTGAAAAAAAAAAAAAATTCTCATTGGTGGTAAATATAAACCCGACATTCAACACAAAAGTAGAAATATGATTTATACTTTGTGATAGTTCGTTAGTAGAAAAAAAAACATGCTCATCTCTTAACATCAAATTAATAACAAGTGATATTGTTTATGAAACATAAGCTCTTTTGAAGTACTGCTTATTTCAAAAGCAGTATTTAGACACAAGAAATTCACAGTATTAAATATTGCAAAAATAAAAGTCAGATGTTAACTTCGTGGCACTTGGTGACCAGAAAACATGTTTATCTCTTAGCAACGGAATAACTAACAAATATTGTTATTATTCAAAAAACATAACATTTCCTCTACTCTTTTCAAATATATTATTGTTTTTTGTCAGTGGTGGTAAAGATATTATAAGACAGACATTCAACACAAAAGTAAAAATCTGATTTACACTTCGTGGCAGTTCGTAGCAACGCTCATAACACCAAATTAATAACTAGAAAATTCCTGAAGAAATTTAACCGCTGCCTGACAAAGTGTGCCAATCGTTTGGACCCAAATCAGAAGTTCTGATGGTAAAGAACCCCTTAGCTGAAAGGGGTTCTTTTAGCTTAAGCCCAGTTCACACTACACGATTTTTTTTTTCCCCCTTACGATAACCTTAGAACGTCCTGAATTCTATGATTGTCGCTTAAAATAACCGTAACCGATCATCCTGTACTGTGTGGTGTGTTACGACTGATTGGGTCCAGTCGGTAGAACGATGGGACCGCTCCCATCATATTCAACATGTTGGATTGCCTTGGCCGATTAATCGCAGCGTCTCAACTCGAAGGCCGGTCCCGATTGGGAATACGATTACGACTCTGAGACAGGTCCTGAGTCAGTTACTTGGCGGCCAGTCCGGAATCAGAGGGACTTGGAGGCCAGTCCTAACTCAGAGGCACGTCCCGACTCAGAGGCTGGTCCCAACATGGAATATGATTCAGACTCATGACGGTCCAGACTCGGCGGCCGGTCCTGACTCGGCGGCCGGTCCTGACTCAGAGGGAATAGAAGGCTGTCCCGTCTCAGATGTACCAACTCTGAATACAATTTTGACTCAGAGGACGGTCCACACTTGGAGGAGGGTCCTGTCTAGGTTGGTCCCGACTCGGAAACCGGTGCCGACTCAGAGGCCAGTCCAAACTCGGTCCCAAGTCGGAGCCTTGGAGGCTGGTCCTGAGTCCATCTTGTCAAAAAAGGCAAAATTGATGTCCTTTACTTCTTCCCAGAGTTTTGGAGCAAGCTTTTTGTGGACAGGGTCGGTGTGCTTCATTTTGTAAGAGGCATATCTCGATATATTACTGGACTTATAAGTCAGTCGCCAAAGAATTTTTTTCCACCATATGTCTTCTTTCCTCTTTGGTTCCACTTTTGAAACCCATCCTGTTTGCGTCCCTCAAAAATTGTTCAGGATAGGCAATTTTCATCTGAATACATCTCCTCATTAGGAAAAAAAAGTCTTTCTAATCTTTCTTTTTGTAGAGGCAAAAATTTTCTTTGGAGGAACAGGATTCTCCAGCTGACAGTTGAATTTTTTCACAATAACAGCGTGTCCATCTGGGTAATCAAGTAGAGAAATTAAATTTAGTCCCTAAGCAAAATGGAATTAATTTTTAGTGATACTTCGGAAAATCCTTTGACTCAGCTCTTCAGACAAGTCTGACAGTAGATCGACATTTATTTCTCCTGTTTTTCTCAAAAGCAAGATCAAAACTTTGCTGTGTTCTTCACGAAAATTTTCTCTCACAAGATGCAGAGTTGGTCCGTATGCCGCTTTCTCAACCAAGTTTCTCTTACGCCAATCCGGGGTTATTTGGACAGGATGTACTTTGTTGGAGCAAGCTTTTAAAACTTTCTTCCAAAAAAAGTCCTTGGGTCTCACAAAATCTTCACTCTGAGAGCTTTTGTCAGTCATCTTTACTGCGTTGAGCCCTCAAGGGCCAGAATCCTGCAGTTTTTAGATGTGCAACAGTTACAAAACACTGGAATGAAATTCAGGTGGTGCAGCAGAGGCACATCTAAAAGTTGCAGGACATCTGCCCTCGAGGACTTGAGTTTGATACCCCTGGCATAGAATATATGACTGTAACTCAGTGCTTCTCAAATGAGGCTCCATCAAGGGGGACGCGTTTGACCTCGGGGAACATGCTTTTTTATTTTTTTATTTAGATTTTTTTTTTCAATGCAGTGGAGGTGCAGTTGCACCTCCACTGCATTAGGGGGCAGTGGCGCTCTCATTGGCAGCGTGTGCGCTCGATGGTGTTGGGGTTTTGTTTGCACTGAGCATGCGCGCATTACACACAGCACAGAGTATGAGTACGAAGTGTAGACACGAAGTGTAGCTGATCCTCAAGTGACACCATGAAAAAATATTTAACAGGGATGAGAAGACGGGCGGAGAGACGGAGATAAAGAGACAAACGAAAGTCTCCCGAAAGCTAAGACGAGGAAATATGACGAAGCGTATGAACCGCTTAGCTTCACTGTGACTACGGCGGGAGACGAGGAAAGACCGGTCACACCAGTGTTTTTTTTTTAACATTGTGCTCCTGTGTTAATGTCAGTGATCATTATGCATTAAAATGTATTGATTTTATGTAGTTTTATTTTTCAGTATCATATGGTTTGACATTGTCAGTCAAAAAATGTTTATAGTTTAATTAAGGATTTAATTTTTTTTTGAATTTCAGATGCACTTTAAATCTTTTGTTACAGTTAATAAAGCTATTCTTTGTTGTAAGTTGGTTCATATTTCTTTCGTTTTTTATTCTTTTATACGTTAAGGTTACAGTGTTATGCAGAGGTGTACTTCTAACAATTTTATAGATAAATGATGCTATTTGTAGTTGTCACTGCTGTAAGTCAACATGCCAGTGGAAGCTGAGATGCAACCATTAGCATTTTAGCTACTTTTAGCCTTTTATATAATTTTACCTTATAAGCTGCGGTGACCCTTCGGTTTAGGTTAGGAACCACTGTTCTCCAGCAATTTCTAATGCTGTTTTTCCATTATTCAAAAGCTTTTACTCCTGTGATAATAATCCCATTTCGGCACTTTGCAGGATTATAATTTGTTCTGATGCCTGTGCCTGTTTCTTGCATTTCTGCAAGTCTTCATCAGTTGACTTCAAATGTTTTGGCATCTTCAACAAAAGCATTCAGCACTCACACTTGCATTTTTGCAGGAAATGCACACTTTTTCTTTTTTTTTCTTTTTCAAAACTAAAAAAGTTTATTAGATAAGTAACATGGAGTTTTAGTTGGTTCTAGGGTTATTTCAAACAGGAATGGGAGGCTGTTGTTATGGTAATCTAGTATCATACACAATTAATGTGGTCAATACGAGATGAGCGCATATTAGATGATCCTAAATTATGCTAATGCTATGCTAACATTGGAGAATGTCAGTGATCATTATGCATTAAAATTTATTGATTTTATGTAGTTCTTGTGCTTCCCACATGCCCAGATGTGGTGCAATAAAACTATGTGTGAAAAGTGCAGACATCTGGAAAGGAGCAGAAAACATGAGGGATGTTACCCCGGAGCAAATCGCTCATGAAAAGATTATTCCAGTTGGCCATATGCAGCAGAGTACATTTTTCTGCAGTTTTTGTGTAGATTAGTTGATTTCACATTTTTCCCCCCCCACAGATTTTCATCTCAGCTGTTGTCCAGGTCACTGGAAATAAGCATTAATATTTAAGCAGTGATGAGAAACTGGTTGGAAAAAATGTGGATGCAATTAAATCAATACTTAATTCTTCTTTGGTTGAAGAAATGCCTTGAAAAGTAAAAACACCAGTTGCATCTGAAAAAACCCCTGATCATGTTGCTTCACTAGGATTGTTCTTTTACTTTTTCTTGGTACATAGTGTTGTTTTTACTCTAAAGTTAACTTTTTGAATATTTTCCCCAGGGTACAAGGATGGTTTCATCAGATTCTTGCTCATTCTTCCTCATACTCAAGGTTTTGAAAGAGTTTTGCCAGAGCTGGATGTTTTGCTTGGTATAAGGAAGGTTTCTGTCTTGCAACGCGACTCCGTAGTAGAGAAATATGGATAATACAGAAGATTGTTGTCACACGGAGAACAAAACTAGTTCTTGGCAGAAATTTCTGCAGCTGCTTTTTCTGTTGTTGTCAGTCATGGCAGCTTCCCTGACCAGTTTCTCTGGAATTACATCCAGTTTTGTTTGTGGCTGTTGTACCATATTTTATGAAATTGCAGTTTGGTTTTATGATTTCATGTGTTATTCCACATGCTGTCCCCTTTGTGAAAAACAGACAAATTTTTGACCCTTTGAATGATTAACTTGAACAAATCTTTACTGTCTTCAACTACATGTATGATGCTACAAAAGGACTTCAATTTTTAGTGCTTTGGTTGAATTTCAATTCTGACAATTTTCAATAGGGCTCATGTATTAGGACTGTTGTAAACGAATATTGTAGTAATTGAGTAATCTATTGACTATTCTTAGAATTAATTGAGTAATTGGATTAAAAAAAAGATAAGACAAAACATTGGTAAATCTAACATAACAGCAGTGTTACTATCAGACACCAACATCAGTCCAATTTTTCACATTTGAGCTTTTCAGTAGTTTAGAAAACTAACTTGTAATAATAATAATAGCTCACTTTCTAAGTTAACCTGAAGAAAAGCTGTACAAAAATATGAAATTATATTCAGTGTAATAACAAAGAGGCAGGCTCACAAATATGGTTATAAAAAATGTCTGTACCCCAGCTTTTTGTTTCTGTATTCATCTTCAGTGAGTTTAATAGATGAACTCTGAACTTGCCCAGACATTTATAGCTTTTGTGATCTTGTCAGCGACGGGATTTGACACCTTTGTTCGTCACACACAGAAACATCTGCCAGCTCGGTGCCGCCACGATGAGCTCTGCCACCCATTTGTTGAGACCAGGATGATATGAAATAAATGTCCTGATTCGTCCGTAAAGCTACACTTGCGTTAATTATCTAATGCACAGTTAATTATCTAATGTGCTCTTCCCTGCTGTTTGCTTTGAACCACCACCAGGCAGCAGCTTATTGGGCATCATCAATCAACAAAATCCTCGAAAACTGGACATTATGCTGCTGACACTTAGCTTTCGTCAACAACTCAGGCGGACTTCAGAGCTCTGCGCTACTCGAGTAATGGCCCGGCCGGAACACGGTGCATTAAATAAGAAAATTCAAAACAGAGGAGTGATTTCCACCAAAAAACAAGGACACTTCTGAGTTGGAAAAGTCTGCAAAATTCACAGAAATTCCCAAGAAAACAACACATGGAGGTTTCTGAGAATCAAGTAAAAAGACACAGAAATGTCCATGTCTGAACGTGCCGTTTGAGTGGATGCGAATAGAACTCTGCTCACTGCTGCAGTCTGCGAAGGCAAAAACGAGGAACGAAACGAAGGTTTGAAGGATCCTCTTACTTCCTCTGGGTGCTTGACCAGAAGAGAAAATTAAGAAATTTAAGTGGACTTTTTGGAAAGGACCTATTCTCTCTCAGCTATCGATTTGTATCCACCAGATAAACAGTTCAGGCCGATGAATAAACATTAGACCCACTTTAGTGCTTAGAAGCCCTCTCGGAGCAGAAGTCTAATTCAAGTAACATCCATTCCAGGGGATCGATTCCATGAAGGAGCATAATGCAATCCTTGCTTGTTGTATGATCCACGAAAGCATTTCCAGCACCATCCCAGGCATTTGTCTTGAGAAAAAAGAAAAAGAAAAAAAGTGATTGTGCTGCCAGGCTACGGTGGAGAGGCATTTAAAACAAAGAAACGGCTGCTCAGGGGGCAATTAAACCCAGGTCAGGGCTGATTTACAAACCCATTTGAGTGACACGGAAAGCCAAGTTGTGTATGCATATGGAGCTTGTGCGCACGAAGGCGCACAAAAACGATCATTTACATCTAAACATTCACATTCGGTTTAAAGAGATCATTAATTCTTGCAGGAGAGCAGCGAGTAAACACAGTCACCTTCAGGTGTTTGTTGTTAAAGGAAATGTTTCCGTCGTAGGTTACTGTAATATTTTCTCCTGCCTTCATATCAGTCAACATTTCGCTTCCTGCAGCGGTTCCGGTGGAAGAAATAAGGCACCAATCTGCAGCACCGCAGCAAACCCAAACAAGTAAATATTCCAGGCGACTGCCAACAGCGGCCCACAGTTTGTCAGACAATACATAAGGGAGTCTTTTTAAAACAGTTTAAGGTTGCAATGCTTCAATTTTGATAGCTGCCAGCAGTGAAGTGAAGCCGAGAGGGCAAACCCGACATGTAACGAAATCCTTTTAACCTTAGCTTATTACTGGAGGGCTTTCTGACGTCGGGCTCAATCATTCCGTCACTTTTACCCCCATATATCAGCGGCAGCAAAACTGTCAACAAGAAGCTCACCGGCTGCTGCCACACGAGGCCTAGGAGTGTTCAGCCAAACCCAGGTTAGTTGTGCTGCCTGCTCTGACTCGGGCTTTGATACTCAAAGGTATACTTGGATAATTTTTTTTTTTTTGTTCGGGGTCACTGAACTTTCATGTTCGGTCCATACTGCTGTATATATGCACTGTGTAAAAAGACAAACAATCTGACGTCTAAACTAGCAAATGGTATTTTTGGCTGCTAAATAGCAGAATAATGAGGGACGTTTTTCTCCAGACGTTCTCAAACATTCAATTCGCATTTAGAAGAATTTAAATTATATAGCCACAATTAACTACTTGAGATCTTGGCTAATTTCTTAAGATTTGCCTAAAATGTTGATGCAACAAGACGGTCTGTTTAAGGTGTGGCCTTAAATATGCATGTATATTTTTTAGGGTTTTCTGAATTATTTAAAAGCATATTCATTGTATTGAACAAAAATTGTAGAATTTAAAAGGACCAAACTTTTCCTCTGAGCTGCTGTTTCCAAATTTCCAAAGCTTATGCCTCGAGAGCATAACACGTAGTTACTTGATTGTGCTATAAAATTATGTGGCTGGAAAACACATAAAACTGCCCCTCTAAAAAAATGTCTAAAAGATTATCTCCCATTCTGATATTTAGTGTGTAGAAATCAAAGTGGCAAATTTAACTTGCCTAGAGCAGCAAATGCTTGGTTTCATTTAATATTACCGGATAGTCAATAAAAGTAAAGATCTGCTTTTGGCGGCATTTATCTTTCAATACCAAATGCTCAAAAACTATAACTGAACAAACTCAACATGAAAACATATGAAGAAGATTACAGTCACGTAGGAATAAGTCAGACAGAAGTTAGCACACCTGACTCAGTTGGCCGCAGCATTATGTCACCAGAGCACACAGCCAGGCAGACATTGATCCCAGCAGAGAACAGCGTCTCACTCAGGCCTGGCAAGACTTCTTCAATTATTCACAGGCTTTAGCCTTGCCCCCCGGCTGTTCAACCCTTTAATGTTTCTCTCTCCATACCTACTCACTTGCTATGTTCATAAGGAGGAAGGAGAGAACAGCACATCTTCTAGCTATTATTATGAACAGTAAAGACAACAAGAACACATCAGGGGACTTCTGACTCTTCATCAAGATACGCACATTCAGATTTTGCATCGTGTCTTTTTAAGACTAAAATGAACATACAAATTTTTTGTATCCTATTTTATTGAGTGGTCAAATGGCATTACTACAAGAGACAATGATGGGTTTAGTATCACTGCCTATAGATTGTGTAAAAAAAGGACGATTTTTCATTTAGTTTATGGAATATCTTCCGTTTTCCATCTATACCCACAACATTAATACACGATAGTTTAATCACCACATGGAAATGCTGAATGAAGAAGTTGAAGAAACCGAACTGTCTATAAGTGATCAGGCTTGAAGTTTGGGATCATTTGACTTTATCTTATTCTACATGCTTTACCTTGTTTCTCATCCCAACACTCAGACGTTCCCTCTGGGTTCCTCCCAAGCTTCCTTGCTGCTCCTACAGCAATTACCTGGATTCCCCAGCAACCTCCACCTGCCTGTCCACCCTCCAAAACAATTATCTGCCGAATTGCCCATCCACTCTGCCATCCTCAGCCTCAAAGGACTCACTTACCTCTTCCACAGATCTGTATCATCTCTTATATTCCTCCCACCTCCAGTGATGATAATAATCACTAACCTTCCTTACGGTGGGGACCTGGGTCGACCATTTCCCTCAATGGCGGTTACACCCTTTCTGCAAACTCCCCCTTTTCCTCAGGAATGCTAACCTTTCTGATGCTACGTGTCCACAATTATTGCCTGCATCAGAGCTTAATTAAAACCAAACATTATGACATTCTAGTAAAAGATTTTGACAGAGGATCAACTTTAACCCCATACAAGACCTTTAGGCTGAACTTTAACACAGACCACTAGCCACACCTTAGCAACACAACATCAGGGCTCCAATGAACCTGATTGATTAAATCAGCCCAAATATCTTGTTAGGAATGTCATAGATCAATTTTGTGGATTTTTAACGATTCACATGTGGGAAATTGTTGCTGCCTTTTGGTTTTTGCCTGCTTCTTTAACTAAATCTGTATGTGCGCATCCAGATAACTTTTTGAGTACCTATGTGTATTTCAAAGGTTTCCCTCGACCTGTTTTAAAGAGTAAATCTATTTGAAGAAAGTTGTGATTCTATAAGCTTTGCTCCTGGATTCAGGAACTTAAATGGTCCTCCACTTCCAAAGCTTGAAAATATCTGTCCGATCTATAAGGTTGTTTTGATGTGCGCTCTGCTTTTTCACCGACTCAAGCACCGGTTTGTAGGCGTTATTTGCTCCTCCAGCAAAGTTCTTGATAAAATCATGTTAAAACTTGCATACATAACTCCTGACTTTTGAAACTTTTAAACTGGGACTCCAGACTCAAAACCCCAACTTTGATTTTCTTTGCGCTCGGCTCAGATCTTGCTGCTCCTGTCGAGGACACGGGCACCTCTGATCACAGAGTTACATTTCTGACTTTTCCAAGATGACTAGTGGTCGTCTTTTGAACCGCTCCGGCTTTGATCCAACCCTCCTACATCAGTTAGCTAACTTTATATAACCGACTTCACGCAGACTGGACTTCTATCACTTTATTTCTCCTCATGGCTCAGCCACATCCAGCAGATCTTGTCTTCAATGGAGAAAAAGTGGATTATTTTAAACTGTGAACATTTCTTGTCAGACTGGAAAGATTTCAAGGCTCAGATGAATATCGGAGCCCAGCTCTCAGATGAATCAAACTCTTCAGAGTGGAGAACAGCAAAAAGACTGAAAATAGGTGGCGATCTTGACCCTTTCGAAACTAAGAGAGTCTGTCGACCATCATCAAGACTTATACATTAAATGAATACTTTTTTTTTTTTTGCAATTTATCAGGTACATGGTCTGATTAATTCATTTAAACAGGGACTTAGCTGATGACTTTCACAAATGTATTTAAATGAGATCAGTCATATTAAATGTGAATTACAATGTAAAAAAAAGGTTCATTTTGATTTTAGTAAGGGAAATTTTTACCCTGCAGTACTCCAGAGGGACGAGGCGTGGATTATGAGGCACCAATCTGATCCTTTGGGAAGGGAATAGAGGCCTTCTGATGCCAACTATTGTCTTCATAGTGAGGCAAAGGTGGTGAGAAGCACCGAGACAATTTCTGGTACGTCATACACCACCGGCTTAGTCCCATAAATAACTTCCTCCAGCTCCATTTCATCCAGGAGCACAGGAGAAGGCAGAACCTCAAGGTCTGGGCTAAGATTTATTGCAATCTCCTTCAATCTCCTTCAGCTAGTAATCCAGTGGAGTTCCAGACAGTCTCAGGTTTGCTTGGCCATTAAAACTGACTGGATTTATCTGTAATGTTTTGCTTGGCACAGACAGCCACTCCAATGAGGCATTAAAAATGCCAACTCTGATTGTTGGACTTTGGTTGAACAGCAAAGTTTTATTACAAACTGCAGCCTAAGTCATCACAACCAGATCGCAAGGAAATTGACCCAATCATAGCGAAGTCCCCCTGATCGCTGTGCAGCATCTCTTTGTAAGGCTCTGGTGTGAAGAATTCAGTTTTAATGTCAGCGAACCAAACTTGTAAGTTCAATGTTTGGTCCACCTTTACATACTTCTGATAGAAGTCAGCACAAATCTGATGTAATAGCAAAAAAAAAAAAAAAAAAAAAGTTAGTATTTTAATACATCCCGATGAAATAGTTCAGCACAAACACCACGGCATCCAGTGTCTAAATCTATTTTAAATGTGTTTACAAAGCAAAGCCAGTTGGGAAACGCATTAGGCGTGGTAGTGGGGTGTCATTGGATTGCAGGTTGACTGACATGTCAGTTTACGCCGCAGTGGCCCTGCCTACCTGCCGGCACAGAAAACAGCCTCACCACAGGCCTCAGGTGGCTCCGCAGATCAATGCTGCCAGAGCAGAATGAAATAAATAGACTTTACAGGATTACTGCGGCGACAGAACTTTGCTTGCGTCAATAAGAGGTTCACGGGAAGAGAGGCTTGAAAGCGTGCGAGTGGACGCGTGTGGCGTAATCTCATATGTGTTTAACTGGCCTGGAAAAAGGAAAATACTTCGGCAGAAATAATAGCTGGGCCCGGATCGGAGAGAATGAGCCGGTGATATATGTGCACTTTTACTTTTATATGACTCAGCCATCGAGCTCTGTCCAGTAAAAGGACATTATTTTAGTCTGTTAGACGGTTACAGGGGCAGGAGATGCTTCTTTCTTAGGCTGTGAACATAATTCACACGCTTGACATCATCCAGCACTCTATGAATTTAAAACAAAGCCTGGATATGTACCCTCTCTGCTGGACTGTGGTTCCTTCATTTATTATCAGCCCTTACCCGTCAAGGCATTCATCTATCTTACCCCGGAGTGTAAGGTCGTAAAATTATTTATTTCCACCACTTTCTAAATGAAATTAAATAACTTGGACGCTTTTCAATTTATCTTCTTTGCTAGAACATGGTACGTTATAGTAGGGCTGTGATTGGAAGACAAATAGGCATTTTTGTATGTATTAAGTTGCGTGGGTGTTTGAATTCAAGATATGTTTGAATTTTCCACCTATTCAACGTGGCTCGACTAGTTTCAAGGTTTTCCACGCCAACATGCCACCAGCCCCTGTTTTCAGAACAGGTCTGCATTCGTTTGGCTTCACTCTTAACAGTGGAGAATCATTTTATTGTAGTGCAGGCAATTTCCGGTAAGCTTCATTGCGTCAAAGTGCCACATGACATACAGTATATCAGAACCAAATTTTCGCGATTGGGTAATATTGAAAACCTCAAGAATTTTAAATGTTTTATTTTTGTGAGGTTATCTTATGTGTCCTGAGAGCAAGTTTTAAATAAAATATATAGTTGTTATTATTATAAATATTTATACTGCTACAAACAAGGGCGTTGCCATGGCTATTTCTTCACGTGGTGGCAGACGTCCAGGTATTTATACTAAGACACATTTATATGAATTTATGGGTGCCAACAGGGCGGACCAGCAGCTGCGTTCAATTTCCCGCAAATTGGGATTTATGAAGGAAAGGTGCGCAGCCGCGTGCGTGCGCACGGCTTTGTGCATCTGAATTATTTTGTGCGCCACACTTCTCAAAATGTTTCCGTACGCCAAGTTTTGGTGTGAAAATTGCACACTGTTTTATGCACGAGGCCCCAGATCCTCTGTAGGAAGCGAGGCGGGTCAGGGGAAGCCTCTCAAAATGCAAAGATATAATGATAAAATAATTTATATTGCTATTTTCGCCCTGTGGTTTGTACTGTAAAGTTTTTTTTTTTTTTCAAATCGCTGGCTGCCGTTCTATAGGAGCATGTCCCTCCGGTCTGTATGTCGCCAATAAAATGGTTGAAAAACATTTAACATATGAACTGATTTTCCATAATTTAGCTTATGTATATAATGTTGAGTGTTTTTTTTTTTTTTTTTGTCATCAACTGTGTGTGTGACGTATTTTGTGTTCTGAGGAGCAATCAGAACCGGGCCGCCCATCTGCTTCAGAATCCAGCGTGTTGTGAATTCAGAAATCGTGTTCCTCACACCTTAATGAGTAGCTATTTGATCTTTTTTTTTTTTTTTTTTTGCATTCCTATCATCTTGAAGCAGTCCGCTCTTCCCCGCCTGACTTCTAACATCAATGAAACATTTTCCGCCACACAGCTGCCCCTTTGAATCCTTCTCTGCAAAGCCAGAAGACGCCTGGAAATCCCAAGTGGATCGATCGGCACGTTCTGTAACACCGAGAACACCGGCAACCAGAACCGACAACCAGAACCAGCAACCGGAACCGGCAACCGGAACCGGCAACCAGAACCGGCAACCGGAACCAGCAACCGGAACCGGCAACTGGAACCAGCAACTGTGCTGTAGTCAAAGTCGCATCAATCCCGTTGTCCCCACCCCGATATCCAGTTCAAAGTCCAGTGGGTCGGCTTCACTTCACCACGTCGATGTTTCTAAACCCATTGAGTTGCTGGTTCACTATTTGTGTCAGCAGGAACAGAGTAAGTGTGCATTTCCTTGCGGTACGTGTCTGTCAACATGGAAAAACTAGGCGGCTTCAACTGGAATGTGGTCCGATTAAGCTTCGGCACACTTCTGTGTCCTTGTCTCCTAAAAGAAAAGGATCAGAGCTACTCAGCAGACATCCACTCAGGAAAAAATAAATGTTTCAAAAGCCATAACCTTTAAAGCTGAGGAGCCGCTGAAAACATCGTGATGATTCACCGGCTTCTGCGTTCATGCGTCTTTTTGCCGCTTTCGTACTGGTTTTTGCACGGCTATCATGTCGCTGTTCCTGCTGTGCAGCCACACAGCAGTTCGATTGAAGGCAAATGTTTAAATATTATCTTTACTGCTGCGAACATGAACCTGTCCGAATGATGTTAGCTCCACATCCACTCCCCGGCCTCTTTCCCTCCTGCAGGGATTTATATGCGCGTCGTGTATAAAGGAGAGGCGCCTTTGTTGAAACGCTCGGCGATGTTGCTCTGTAATACAGTCGGTCTCATCTCTCGACGCGCAGTTCACGACTGCTACTCCAAGGGTGACATAAAAAAAAGAAAAAAAGAAAAAGGGGGGAAGAAGAAGAAGAAGAAGAAAAAAAGCGAGGCTCGTGGAAGAGAAGGGGAAGAGTGAGGAACCCAGATAAAGCTGCTGTGCCGAGCTGCCAGCAGGAGGTCTTTGAATTGTCTCCAGAAAAGAAGCAGAGGGAGGAATTTTTGGCGGCACAGCTTAGCGTAAATACTATCTGCTGAAAAACAACAGCAAAAAAAAAAAAAAACTACATCCCTCTTTGAGAGGCTTTATTGAAATGCAAAGCCTCACTCCTGCAATTCCTCACACACACACACACACGCACACGCACACACACACACGCACACACACACACACACACACACACACACACACACACACACACACACAAAAACCCTACAACTAAAACACATTATATGCCCCATTACTCTACCTGAATTACATGTTTAAACACCAACCAAGACTTTACAACATCACATAATCAGGCATTATTAGTGTCATAGTGAAATATGGTTTTCGTCTGCTGAAGCTCGGCAGATTAATTACACAAAACATCACCTCAAAGGCACCCTGGGGAACCAAAGCTCGTCTTTCTCCCAGCTCGCTTTCTGTCGCCGCGTTCAAGGAAGGCAGTTCTTGTCCTAAACAGCTGAAGTTCTTCATGTTCGAGACGTTTCCCTGCTTAAACGAGTACGATTGAAATAAACCGGGCATAAGCATCCCGCTGCGGACGACTGAGGATGATTTACGTATTTCAGTCAGGGACACATTCGTGGTAGGAAGGGTGCACGCGTCCCAGGTGTGACATGCATAAATGAGGCCTTGATAGTGCATTGTGAATCTGTCTATGCCTTCGGTGTGATATACAGGCAGTGCATTGACAACATACAAATACTTTCAGGGGCAAAAATTGACAAAAACCTGCAATGAATTGTGTGAATAAGACTGCAGTCCCTCACACTTTTCTGTCAAATTGCCGCGTCTTTACTTGGCATGTTTTTCCAAACGTGGGGCAAAAGGTAGGAAAGACAACGTCTGAGAAATTTGAGTCTTCTGTCAACTAATCTGCTCAATTTTAATAGTAAAACAAACAAACTAAAAATTAAAGCTCCAAGCAGCCTTGAAAGGCCCTTGCAGCTCAGCACCGCTCCGGCCCCCTGTGGGGGCAGTTTCCACAGCCGTCCACCAGGCGAGATGCACCGATGCGTTCAGCAGCGCTATCCGACGACGCACCAAACATCTGGTGGAGATCGACTGATGCAGTGAGGAGATACAGCTGATGGAATAACTCAGTGGAGTCAAATTCGCCACGCCCACAGTCTGCTCCATCGAAATCCGTCCATGTTGGAAACCCAGTCACACCAACATGTCTTCCTGTTTGACTATGACATTAATTGAATTCTCTGTGCGTCTTGGGGAGTTCTTACAAGTGTACTAAATGTAACATCTCTAAGATGAAGTAAGGTCAATGCGGAGGGTTTGTTTTGAAAGTTGCTAGGTGGCGCCGTTGAGCCGTTTCTGCTGCGATTTTTGCGACGACCTTAAAATACGTAACTTTCCCACAGGCTTGACACGTCTGCCAACTTTGAGCTTTTGAATATGATAAAGTCCCCAAAAAGTTAATTCACTTCCTGGCAGCATAATAAAAAGAAGAAACAGTTCGATTACAACAGGCCTTCACAATAAAACACATGTGGCAGGTTAACAACGTGTAAAGCAGCACTAATAGTAAAGCAGCGTCGCCTGCTTTGTCCCTGATTCTCTTTGGATTAGCAGTTAGCTTTAGCTTCTGGAGGAGGTCAAAAAAATGTATGTATTTACAAAAAGAAGACTGCGACTCTTCTTATCTTATTAGTTAAACGTAGAAATATGAATCACACTGCCTAAGCACAATTGTAACAGTTGCTTCTATGTCTTCAAAAAACACACGCAAAAAAAGTTCATTTTCATCCTAGAATTTCTGTTCAAAGCCATTGCAGCGATCAGCTCAGATCTCCAGGCTCTGCTTGTATAACCCGAACCCCAGAACCGTATTTCACCAGGAAAGAACTGTTCTGCCACGTCTGCTGTGCGGCGCGGCTGTAAACAATATATAGTTTCTGAAGCCTCAGCACCGAGGTCTTATTTCATCTGCTGGCTCCGAATCTCCTTTCTTCTTTGCAGCTGTATCATCATTGGCTCAGAGAGGAGCGAAGCCTCTGAGGAGGGATTTGTCTTTGACAGTGTTTGTCCCTGAGCAGAAATGATGCGGGCTCACTGGAGGAACAGCAATTCAGCCTCTACCATAAACCTGTCTTATATGAACAAAAAATAAAAAATAAAAAATAGAAAGCCACCTAAATTGGAACACCAATGTGAAACAGGTTGATGTTACAAGAGGAGGAAGCCGAGTCCGAGACCCAGACATGATTTTTAATAACCGACTGGGTGTAGAGTTGGTTGAACTGAACCCAGGTGCCAAAAAAAAAAAAAAAAAAAAACTGATTTAAATGAGAAATTAACTTTTAATTTTGATTCATGTAAAGCTTTGGGAAAAAAACGAAGAGCCCACTGCACTGAACCCCATGGAAAACCTGACACCTTTCCCCACCAAATATTCACGTCTGAACTCTTCCTGAGTTAAAACATTAGTTTTGCCGTTTCTAAATGAACATGAACTTGTTTTCTTTGGATTATTTCAGGTCTAAAAGCACTCATCGTTTCTCATTATTTGGGAAATAAATACTGCGTTTTTGCTTGGACTTTCTTACGTCACTAATGTTCATTTCACTCAAACATTTACCCAGAAAAAGTAAAAGTCAGGGAAACTGATCTTTTTAGCTGCTCTCTTCATTTTTTTTCTAGAGCTGTATGTCCTGCTCCCTTCAGGTGAAAAGGAAACACTTTTCATTCACTACCTGTCGCTTTGAAAGCTGTTAGTCTAAATATGAGTCTTTTTCCAACGTTCAGCTTTCAGATTACAGCTGAAAAAGTGTCTTTATGACAGTCAGGACAAAAAAAAAACAAACAAAACAAAACCAAACAAGAAACAATTTCTGATCATCTTCAGCTCTCAAGTTTCAGTCAGAACTTTGTGACCCCAGGCAGCGCCGTGGTTTTGACAAGTGGGTTGATTAGCGGCTGCGACGGCTCTCTCAAAGTATGAATCTTTTATCCTCTCTCCACAGCAGGCATTTTTCTCCCGTCAGGCTCTGGCAAGTAGCTGCTCTCACCGTTTTTCCTTTGCTTAATAAAACATACGAGAACAACCGAAGTCGGCTGCTTCTTTTGCCCTGATACTCAGCACGACTGTGAGAGTGTGTTCGCCAGCATGAGCAGCAATCCCACACAAACAGCTAAACCTGAGCCAGAGGAAGCAACAGTGTGACACAGACAGGAGGATCAGCAGTGAAGCTCATTGGTCTGAGTCCTGCGTTGTGGCTGAATCAAATGATTCCCCAAAGCAAATCCCGGGAATCTTTTCATGCATCGTCGTCAAGGATTAGGTTGTTGTTTTTTTTTTGTTTTTTTTTGGCAGATGTTGTTACATTTAGACAGATCTTCAAAAAAAAAAACAATAATTTGATGAGTCCGTTCTGCTTTGTGAGGATAGCTGAAGTTTTTTTTTTTAATGTTTTAGCAAATGTTAATCTAACTGGAGTTAGTGAATTAACACCATCATGGATTATAATGTTTGCTGCCCTAGTTAGCATTTAGGACAGCAGGATCTTAGTCAAAATAAAGCAGAGTTATGTAATCTGTTTCTTTATTTAGTAGTTACCACAATGATTTGGCAAAAAAAAAAAAAAAAAAAACACCCTATTTTGCTTTGTTTATAATTTGGAGAACACTATAGATAATGAGTTCATGCTCATTTGGTTGCTATTGGGCAACTTGGCTAGAAAATGTGAGATGGAGGGAAAAAAGTGGCTTAACCTCCCTTTGCTTTCTGTCGTACATGTGGGAGAGTTTGTTGGAAAACTTGCTAACCTGTTTCTATACTTCTAAAATTGATCTTGCGACGTGTGCAGTAAAATTCATTCTCGGTTAAACATGCATCTTTCCCAAACTAGGCTCATATCTGACTTAGCAGAGTGCAGGCATGCTGTGCAGAGGTTTCTCCAGGCTTCAGAAACAGGCCAGAACCCCCCGTGGTGAAGCTGCATGAAGCCGGCGCAACCATCCTGATATAAAGTAGCCTCAGACTGAAGTGCTGCTGGTTATATTTCTCAGAACAACTTTTGACTTCAAAGAAAATAGTTAAGCATGTAATTGAATTCGTAATTTCTGGAACATGACATTAAGATGCAAATGGCTGCCGTGCGGAAATTTGTACATTTTTAAACATTTATTACAACTCTCATGGAGGTATATACTATATATATATATATATATATATAATTTTTTTTTTTCAACAGTCCTACTCTACTTAACACGCGTTCTTACTTTTGAGTCTCAGTAGAAACAGTTCCAGCTGTTTCAAACATTTTAGTTATGGCTCCAAGTGTACATGTGGGAACATTCAGGCTATTTTTGATTCTATTTAAGCCATTTTCTGATCAATAAAGATCTGTGGGATATTAGAGTCAATCCAATCAGGACAATATCAACCAGGAAAAAAAAAAAAAATTAATAAAACATCTACTTTCTTCTTCCCAAAAAAACTCCTACTGCAAAACATCTCTAGGCAATGCAGTGCATACAAGGTTGTTGTCCAGCAGTTTTCCTGCCGTGTTTCACCACAAAACAAGGCTTTCGCAGGCGAGAGGGTTGTTAGTGGCGTTTGACTAATGATGGGAAGAGCTACAAATTGTTAACTACAACCTTCAATACTCTCTCAAGGACTCATCTCCTCAGAGATGACCTCCTGGCTCAACACACAAACATTTACAGAGTATAAAGCAGTTGGACTATTAAATTGCCTGGAGAATATTGGCTGTTAAGCTACAAATTACTCTGCATTCTCTGAAAAAAAAATTAAATTAACTTTAGTAGAAATACATAGAAAGCCTATATTTTTGCAGAAATGTCTTGTATGTTAAGATGTGTATGTGCTGCTCACACCCTCCGCCATGCTCTTTGCTACGCTGCAGCTCCTTCCCCACAGCAGAGACTGCTGGAAGTGGCTTGTTGGCATGGCGACTGATGGCGGCGGATTAACAGTTGTCATGCGACAGTAAGTTGTTTCTCCGTCATGGGTACAGCTGCAACCTGTACACGAGGGTGATTGAGAGCGCTAAAACACCACTCGCTCTGATTGGCTGTTTCTTATTGAGCAGTTTGTTTCTGCAGGTGGCAGTAGGACACAAAGGAGGAAAAAGAGGAGCTTTATTGTTTCCCCCCACAGATTACCCGTCTCATGTTATCCTGTTAAAATATGTCGGACGTTTTGGCAAATACGTGATTTTCTGAACGTGTTAAACTAAATCCTTTAAAGAATAGGACAGAAAATAGTCTTAAATTGCAAATATTTTCCCATAGTGTTTTCCTAAAAACCCTAAATATACTCAATACTTTTCCAGGTTTTCCTGGTTATCTGCACTCAGAGACTAGAACAGAGGCTCTATGTAAATCTATGCGTTATGAAGAAGAAACAGGCGACAAATAATTAGTAGCTGAACTGAAAAACAAACAAGTGAGGAGACTCATCAGTCGCCGGGAACTGAATTGATACGAGCCAAAGATTTACCCGGGGAAGTGCCTAACTGAGCCAGAGGGGGGGCCTGGCCTGCAGGAGAGGCTGTGAGCTGAATTCTAATAGTTTTAGGTGTAGCTGGAGTTTAAGGCTGAAGTGATAGAGCTGCCTTGGGGGAAAAACTGGGAGGAAGGTTAACAGCTCAGCCCTGATTTATTCAGCCAGATTCAATAAATCTCAAACTGCAGCATGCAGATGCATTCAAAGTACAAGATAGCTGGTGGCCAGAGCAAATAAAACATCCGTCCTCTTCCTCTTCGGTCAAATAAAGCTCAGCTCTGTTCTTTGCTGCAGCTAAATCTCGCTTATTCACACATTTAACGTGAAGTAGAAAGACGCAGTTCTTTGTTGAAGTCCTTCCTGTGGTAGTTTTACTTGACCTAATATTCCTTCCTGAATATATCAGATCAGACGAGTTAAAATTAAAACTGAGATGAACTTTATCCAAAACAGGCTTGATGCATTGATCTCTACCAACATCTGAAATATATTTTAAGGCATTAAAATTCTCTATCAACAAATGAAGATAATTTACTCTGAAAACCAAATTTCTGAAAGTCTACTCCAAAAAGTTCTCAATTTTAAAAAACGTCATAGTTTTCTATGACTTTAGAAATCCTTGGAGTCTCATTGAGGCTGATGCTGTCAGAAAATTTCATTATATGTTCGAAATTTTACAAAATCATAAAATTTTCACTGTTAACCATTAATTATTACTATTATCCTCAACCACTGTGCACGATTTTCCTGCTAGCACTGGTTTTTATTCAATAAGATGTGTTTTGTATTGGATCCCACAACAACCCAACAATGAAAAATAACACAACCGAGCTCTTTTCCCCGGAGCGAGGAAACTTTAGATGGAACTTCCACGTGGAGCACAGTCTCTCCTGGAGGCTATTTGAATTGCAGGAAGATGAGAAACGGGGAAGCAATCTTCCGCGGCTGCGCCGAAATATAACTGCAGCAGGAACAGTAACTTACGGGCCGTCGAGCGGCCTGTGAAACGCAGGGCCACAGGCGATGCGAGCGGGCGCGGCTTAACAAGCTCCTAATGAAAGAAGCTGCAGTCTCTGGGCTATAAAACACAGCGGAGCTTGGTGTTAGTGGAACAGATGAATCAAATGAGTGACTGCTGCTGTGTGCGTCTGCAGGGTCAAACGGTGTTGAAGCTGCCTCTTGGTTTTCGATCACCGGATGTCGGAGGGTCATTTGAGGCTTCGTTAAGGAAGGCAGGAGGGATGAAGTGGCTGTCACCACACACACACACACGCACACGCACACGCACACACACACACACTTGTTCAGAGGACAAAACTTAAGTGGCAACACTAGAAGTAAGAGCAGATCCCTGGATCAAAAGGTTCAAATCGATAATGTAAACTTCGAAGCGACGAGATGAATAAAACTTCAGCTGTGTGTTTCCTTGGTAAATTGTTCCAATACGGAAATATAAGTGTAAGAACATCTGTCTGTCTCTCTCTCTGTGTCCCAGGAGAAGTAATTAAAGTTTCCATCAGACACAAAGAAAAGCAAACCCATTCATAAAAAATTATTTCGGAAAAAAAACAAAAGAATGTTCATGATGAATAACTTAAACCAGTTTTCCCAAGAAAACGAGAGTTTCTTTCAAGTATTTATCTCATGTTAAATACTTTATTTCTTAGAAATGCAGCAGCTCTCCACACATAAAAGCAAGTACAGCGATTTGCAATAAAGTCGTATGATACAAACGTTGAAAAGCATCGCTCTGTCTATACCTTCTTGGCTCGAGCTCAGATTGTCACAGCGTTTCCTTCACCTGCAGTGGATTTTAAAGGAATGTCAATACAAAGAAAACTGGTCCTTTCAGGTTACAGCAAATAAACCGAAAGGAGCAAATAAGCTACATTGAAATGTCTCGACACAGACCACTTCACAAAGGCTCCTACTGCTTCTTGGCCGAATACAAACAGAGTTAAGCTAAGAAATCTGCTGGATGTGGCCCTAACATTATTGCACCAATCGGTCTGATGAACTTTTCCAAATATGAAAAATGACCTCGATTTGTTTTTTAGCTGTAAAGTAAGTAGTGGATTTCTGTGTACCTAACACTTTAAATCTGACTACAGTAACATTAAAAACTTATAATGAGACACATGTCGTACTCCAGTCGCAATCTGACTTCATTCTTCAGCCTTAGATCTCTTCTTAGAAGTTCTGGGTTTGGACCCGTCTGGATCTTCGGGTTCTGGGCAGCCTGCAGCGTCAGTCGGTGGGCTGGGGGCGTTCGCTACGTCGGGCTCTGGCTCGAGAGATGTGGAAGGGCCTTTGGAAACGCCTGAAAAATATCATGCAGAGTTCATTTCATTCCACTGAAACCTGCTCTGATCAATCAGAAGCATTTATTGAGGACGGTGAATCTGACTGACGCAGCCTGTCTATGATTGCTTTCAATACAACACAATCAAATACATACAAGTAGATCCTAGCATGTTAGCAGGAGCCACTTAGTGACTTATACTTCAGGTGACTGAATACATCTAATGCCAGAAATGCCACTAATTTGAATAGACACACTGCTAAACGCGGAACGAATGGGTGAAGAGGACCTTATGCGGAAAAAACACACAATAAAATTCAAGGCATCAACTCTGATACTGGGTTTGTGTTGTAATGAGAATTAGTGAAACAGAACACAAGCTACGCAGAAGACTTGGTCCAAGGTTACTTTCTATAAGCTGGTAGTGTCATAAGAAGCCTTGCAAATGCATTGAGTTTAAAAGAAGTCCCTAGTCTTTGGTTACAGCTTTCGGTACGTCTTTTGTACTAAAACTAATCTTCCACTAGAAATATGACAGCTTTGAAAATGATCAATTTCTTTCATGTGAAAGTAGGAGAACAGCAGCTACATTACACCCTAAATCCCTACCACTGATGGTAGAGTGCATTGTTTTGCTTTTTTCCCCACACAAAAGTCAAGTATGTGGTTTGGCTGCTGACTGAATGCATTAGCTGGTTTGCATAATTAACCTTAGAGCTAGGAATGTATGTCATCTGCCAGAAAGCAGCAGCAAAACCTATTTGAA
The DNA here is from genome assembly GCA_922788865.1 of Poeciliopsis turneri. Taxonomy (NCBI): domain Eukaryota; kingdom Metazoa; phylum Chordata; class Actinopteri; order Cyprinodontiformes; family Poeciliidae; genus Poeciliopsis; species Poeciliopsis turneri. Next base: position 1,328,723 of record CAKLNU010000675.1, read on the forward strand.
CTTCAGAAGCATATTAACTTTGTTTACTTAGTCTAACAGGTAACAACCACAGCTGAGAGAAATACACTTGCAATGGGCTGGATGCAGGTTTCACGCTGGCTGACGGATAAAGCGATGCCAGCGCCCGGAAAGCGCACCTGTTGCTAGCTGGATGTTCTTGTTGTAGCTGGCAGCTGAAGACATGGCCTGACCCAGAGCCTGGTTGGTGCCGAGAGGAGCTCCCGGGGTTTGGGCCGCTGCTGCAGAGTGAGGCTTGGCTTTGGAGTCCTTGCCGGGTTTAGTCCAAACCAGAGTGTCCGTTACCTGCAGGACAGCCCCCGTCTTCTGAGCCATGTCCATGAGCTGGGAGTGAATAAAAGGAGCAGGTTAACAAGTCGTGACATGTAACCGCAGCTGGTTACTGACAATAGGAACAGAGAGCTGGTGTACCTCCAGGTCAAACTCAAAGTTGCTGTTGCTATCCCGCAGTTGGTTGACTTTCCTTTCCATCTCCTGATATTGATCCAGAGCTCTCTGCTTGTCTCCGTGATTATAGAGGAATATTGCAAAGTTCAGGTTGACCATGGGGTTGGGTGTTTGGGGGCTTGGTCACCGAGGAAGAAAAAAAAAACTAATGATTTTTATGAAGCTTTACATTTGAAAAATTACAGTGTGGAGTTCAGGACTCACTCATCAAGATTCACAGCTTGTTCGTATGCTCTGGTGGCATTCTCTACATCTTCCAAATTAGTCAAAGCGACTGTTAATTATAGATATAAGAAAAGAGTTAGAAATAAACAAAATTCGCAGGCCATTGCTGGGCTTTTATTTTGGTAAATCCAGGCTGAAAAGTTGCACAGTGTCTATTTCAAATAAAAACATTAAAACAATTTAAATGCCCACAGATATTACAAAGTGGCGAGACGGCACGGTGTTAAAGGATTTAAACTACACCACGGATCACGTCTCTGGTCTTTGACACGGTACCTGCCAGCAACATGTAGAGTTCCCCCATCCGTGGGTTCAGATTAATGGCTGCGCTGAGGAAATGGAAAGCTGAGGCGTATTGCTGCATGGTCAGGTGTACCAGCCCCAGGTTGTACAACACTTTCCAGTCAAAGGGAGACAAGTAGTGAGCGCGCTTCAGGCAGCTAATGGCCTGTGGGAACAAGTGGGGGAGGAAGCATGGTAATTGTATCTGAGGCAGAACAATCTAGGAACAAGTGGATTTATAATGCTTCAAGGACGTATGAGTCAGATTCAGTTGTGTTACAAGCCACTATTATATTACACATATGCATTAATGATAAGCAGAAGAAAAGACATGGATACAGTTTAGTTTATATTCTGACAAAAGAGCGCCTCCTCCACAAGCTTAATTGTCTCGCCCCCCCGTTTGAACAAAAGCATTTATTTCTGACAACGTCAACAGGGTTCATAGATGGACAATAATTATTTGAATCAGGATAACAAAACAACAAAATAAGTAATAGAACACAGTTGCCAAAAAAGAAGGGAATCAATGTGCTGCAGTGGCTCAGTCAAAGTAAAAACACCTCAACTTTATTGAAATGCTGTGGCGGGATGTCAGAAACAAAAGTGTGCAAACTTTAATGAACTGTTTGTTGATGCACTGTGAGGGAGAGTGGGTCAATATTTATCCATAAGGATGTGAAAAACAGATTAAAATCAAGCAGAAAACAACTTATTCAACGAAACTGCCGATTGTGTTTCTGCAGCTATTAAAATGATGGTTTTCAAATGCAGAGTCTGCACACTTTAGCTTCAGTTTTGTTCAATAAACGCTAAGTTTAGGATCTGATGTGCTGTTTTGTACTTTGGCGGTAAAACATGAAAAGTTTCTCAGCCTATTTCCAGCTCATTAACTGATGTGCTTTATATATAAAACCTCTGGTGAACAAATCCCATTAAGCCGCTCTAACTGCTGTGCCACAGCACTTTCCTCCGAGCAAAACACACACAAAAAAAACCCCCAGCATCACTCACCGCCACGTACTTCTTCTTGCCAAAGAAGCACATGCCGATGTTGTTCCAGAGAGGGGGGCTCTCTGGCACGGCGCAAGCCGCCACTCTGTACTTGTTCATGGCCACATCAAAGTCGCCGTGGGTTTGCATCATGCTGCCTGCGGCCAGGATGGCCTGGGAAGAAGAAAAATAATAATAAATCTGTGAGTAGAGGTATATTAGAGGACGACGTACGCTTTGAAACAGAACATGATGACTGGAACATCTGACTGTGCTTGACCTTCCGCTTCGAGTGAACCGCTGTGAAAGAAAAACCTCAGCGCTGCCTTCAGGTGTTCGGCAGGAAACTTGAGTTTGAACCTGAAGAGCGATGCCGCGCCAACAGCCAGCATACCTTATAATTGTTGGGGTCAAAAGTGAGGGCGTTCCCAAGATGCTCGAACGCTTTCTGGTACTTCCCGAGCTGGACAGGGAGAACAGAACGTCATTGTCACTTTTTTGTTTTAAAAGCACAAATTAAATCGCAGAAAAGGCTGCAAGCGACTTCACCCACCTGCAAAAAGAGGAGGCCGAGCGTGGTCAGGAGTTCAGTGTTCTCTGGAGAGAATCTGAATGGAGAATGGAGGAGAACGGAGGAGCACGTTGAGCGACAAATGTCACCTCGTCCGCATCATGCTCGTAATTACATTGAATGCCTGCACTTCTTGGAGCAGAGAAGCTGCTGATTACGCCATCAGGCTTTTGTTTCAGCTTAATTGTTGCGTATTAATTATGACCTGTGTGGCCCAAAGAGAAATGCAGAGCGGAGGCACGTCGACTCTAAAATAAGACTCACAGTGGTGCGTCTCATTAAAGGCAGCACAAGTATTAGGGCATTTGATTAATTCATTTGGCCTCAACAGGAGGTAGCCATAATGAGCGCTATTACAGACACTGATGACTTTTCTCTTATTTACACCACAGCCTGGTGTTTAAAAATTCAGCAAACTGGAAATGGGGCGAATTTAGAAGGAAGCTGGAAAGGACCCCGGGTTAAAAATATGGTGAAGATGGAGCTTTTGGATGGAATAAATGACAAATACTTCCTGCAGGGAGCTCTAAAGGCTGGAAGTGATTGGATAAACAAAGGAGGAAGAAGTTGAAAGCAACCCCAGGAAGAGTTTTAGAAACTTCAACTTGAAATAAGGGATACAATTCCCACTACACAGCCTTGGAAGTGCATTTAAATCCTTGTACTATAGTAATTTTATGTGACAAGACAAAGCGGTGCATAACTCAGAAGTGGAAGAAAGGAGGTAAATAGTTCTCCAAGCTTTGGACATAAAGACATAATACAGAAAGCAATTATGAAACAAGCAGTAAACATTACATTTTAGGGACCTCTCCACCTGCTTCCCCCATCTAGAGTTTTAGAGATTGGATGCAATGGGGATTTTCACGTCTTCTCTCAAAATGTATTTTATTGGATTTAGGTTTGAACTTTGACTGGGACGTTAGTGACAGATTGCTACATTCTAGGTGCACAAAGGAGCGCTATCACAGATCCTTCCTCCCCGCAGTTATCAGACTCAACAACCATCACTATAGAGTATACTCCAAAGAAACTCAATAAGTATTCACGTACATGCTGACATCTGGATATCTCTGTTGTACAGTCTGTATTGTACAGTCTGTTTTTTACTTTCAAATCCACATGGATGGTTTGTGCTTTAAAAAAGTGTTTTGGGCTCCAAAACATTTTCTAGTAACCGCACAGTGTTTATGTTGAAATTTCGGCTGTATTACATAATATGTTGTTCTTTATTCTAGTTTTATATATTTCAGATTCTTACATTTGAGTGGGACAAGAAAGGATTCTTCTATTCTATCCCAACAAGAATATGCTTTTGAGATAAAAAAAAACCCCATTACTTTGTAGCTTTAGCTCTAATTTCACAGTTGCCATCAACTTAATTTGTTCCCTAAGATCTGCATAGACACTAATGATCACTAACAAACCTCTCAGGCCTTCACAGAGCAGGTTTTTATACTGAGTTTAAATTACAATAAATGGACTAATTAGTTGGTGTCTAACTTAACACGTTGGATTTTGGATCGGAGTATCAGAAGGGAGCCTGAATGCACGTGAACGGCATTTTTTTTAATTTTAGTTGTTTAAAACAAAACCTTTGAAAACTGAATGTCATTACCCTTCAGTGGAGGGGAAATGTTGTGTGCTATTTTGGGTTGCTGTTTGACTTAAAAACAACCGCTTGTCTCCTCAGCGGTTGCTAATAGTATGAACGCTTAAACCTCACTTACTCCACTGCTCTCTTGTACACTTCGATGGCCTTGTCGGTGTCTCCTGCCAGCAGATGAACTTTCCCGAGCATCACGAAGCTCTTGTCGTGTTTATTTGTCTGCAGAGCGGCGTTTAGATGTTCCTCAGCCTGACAGAAACAGAGCATCAAAAATAAATAAACTTCCCCCTGGAGGCAGCAACTGCATTTTTTTTTACTGTGTAACGATGCGAGTACTCACATTTTTGAAATCTTTGATGAAGTAATAACACACACCCAGGTTATGACTGATCTCCTATGGTGAGAGAATGTCAGATGCGTTGCTGTTAGTTTAATTTGCTAATAAAAATAGCAAAAAAAAGTTTAAAAAGAAAGTTTAGTGGAAACTGGATGCTGAAGAGAAAGAGAGGATCTGAAATATTTGGACCGGTTTGTCTCAGCCTTCCAATAAAGTCGCTGTTTAACAAAGTATTGTTGAGAAAAAAGAAAGTTCATTGAGAGTACTTTCCGTTCTAGACGTGACGAGAACTTCATGCTGCGTTTTTGGAGTCAAAGATGCCAGGAAGCACAAGTTAACACTGTTCTTTCAGACTTCAAGGAAAGCAGAAACTCTACACTGAGATGTGTGTGTGTGTGCGTGCGTGTGGCGGCGTGTGTGTGTGTGTATGTGCTATTTACCCAGTCTTTCTCATTAAGTTTCGCTGCTTCATGATAGAACTCAATAGCTGCTTTGTGCTTTCCAAGAAGAAATCTAGGAAAATAATACAAAAAGAGTCAATAAGAGAAATTAACCTGAGATATAATTTTGTACTGAGCCATTTCTACAAAACAGAGAAAAGCCTCCACAGGTAGGTGAATTCAGTGAGATAATATCTGTAAAATTACTGTTCCTCACCTCGCAGCAGTGTTACAATAATCACTAGGAAGTCCTCCTATGCTGATCTTGTTAGTTAGTGAGGGGGGGCTCGACGCACTCATGCAGGGTTCAGTGCAGCAGACTTACAGTGATCGGGCCACTTGCTTGAGGTTGTCTGAGCTGCTGGGATTAAGGATGGCGCAGCTCTGAAACAGCTCCAGGGACTCCTGGATCTTCCCCTCAAGACGTAAGATTAGTGCTGGATAACAACAAAGACATGGCATAAAAAAGAGGATCTTCATTTATGTGAAAAAAAATAGAGAAAGGACAAAAATCAAAGGCGCTGCATGCCATCCAAAGAGAGGATTTGGGGAAATACACCACATATTGTAGAGCTTGGTAGAGCTTTTTTTTTTTTTTTTTTTTTTTAAATTCACTGCACCTTTTAATTAACATCACATATACAGTAAAAGTGAGACGGGAAAGACCTCAGCAACGTCTCACCTTGAACATATATAGCATATTCACACATTCCATTGGTTTCCTGGAGTTGCTCTTTAATGATCACCTACAGAAACAGAGAAAGAGAGGCAGGTGGATGAAATACTGAAGAGGCATTTTGCTCAAGAGAATTTAATATAACTTGTTAAAGTCATTTTAAAACACATTAAAAGAAGAATTCCAACTGGGATAATGGGTTTGATACCTCTCGCTACTGCTTGGAAAAATAAAATAGATGAACAATAACTAGCATCTTCCAATAAAGAAGGATAACTATTTATGAGAGCAATCATCAATTAAAGTCCAAATGAGCTTTTTTTGCCTGGTCAAAGTCCTTGAGTTCAGCAAAGCCATTCTAAACCATTTATAATAGACTAGATATATTTTCTCCTAATATCTGCACTTAGCATATAGATTAAAATTGAATTATTTTTCAAAGTTCCTCAATGTATTTTTTAGTCTTCTGTTAATAAAACATGCATTACTTTATGTCAGTCTGTGTGGGGTGAACTCAAACAGGCAATCTTAGCGCTGCATCATCATCCTAAAGGAGTGTACCAGCCATTTAAAAGATGCATCAAACTTAATATTAAAAGCAATATTATAGACAAATATTGCGATACAGAAATCCGTTGCAACAATAAATTTGTATTTTTCTCATTTAAGTGTTTCTAATTGTTTTTTTTTTAATGCTTCTAACTTTATGATCTGAGTCAGTTGTGTCAACGTATTTGACACAACTGGAGTTTGGCAAAATGCAATGTTTAATGCTTGTTCCATAATTGGTACTGTATTGTATTATGTTTTTATGATTCCTTGTCTTATTTTAAATAGGGATTAAAGCTGACACGGGTTTAAAGTTGACGCTCTGAACCTTGTGCGAGCCAAATGCGCCGGCCTCACGCGCCTTTGCACTGCTTCGTCTTGCACCTATGAATTTTGTAACTTGGTGAGGATCGTATGCACCACTGTTTACGCAAATTGGATGATTGGAAAGATGCTCTTGCAGAGCAGGTCCCCTTGAACTGGCTTTTATATAACCTCTGTGAAGGCTCATTTTATGAAAATATACCTGCAATGTTAGCCACACTGCTGTCCTGGCTCACGCTCAGTCAACATGAACTTTCAAAAGCGCGACTATAACTCAGCTTTAAGCCCTCCTAAAACCTGGCTTGAAATGAAAAGGTGCCGGGTTTGTATGTTGGCTTTCTAGATACATATTCTCCTTGAGCAAGCATGAACTCTCCAGGTACTCCGACTGCCTCACACAGAACAAAAACATCATGTTAGCTAAACTGGCCCCGATTCTGGTTTCAACTATCTGAATCTGACTGTACTGAAGGTTTTGCTTTGGACTAAATGAACCGAATTGAATGAAGTAAAGAGTAAATTGTACCAAATAGTTTTGAAAGTGCCTTATTATTTTGTTATGAAATGAAACTGAACTGAAGACACTTCTTTTCCAAAGACACAGTACGTGTCTTTAGAGTATATATAGAGTTGTCAATGCTCTGTTTTAAGTATTACGCTCCTGAGAAGGTATTTATAGACTTCAAACAACCTCAAATATCCTAACCGACTGCGTTTACATTTTAAGTCATTTTCACAGTGGGATTAATGAAACTTCACAGCAGGAAATCAGATTAAAAGTCTAGGTTGGAGTTTCTGCAGATTAAAAGAATGTGCCGCGTTATCGCCTGGCACCGACGCTGATCTTCACAGTGAGAGCAAGAAGGCGTTATTCCAGGAACACGACTTACTGTTGCAAGCATCCATTCACAGAATGCTTACCATATTCATGTAGGAATACAGCAATTACTGCAGAGAACAGGCAGAGTGGCAAACTGGCGTGGGTATTTACCGAGCCCTGGGCTCAATCATGCTTCCCTTCGTGTGTTCGGACCAGATCTGACGGTGAACACACATTGGTCAATGACAGCATGAGCCACGGGGAGAATTTAAATCATTTACCTTACAGGTCTCATAGTCTTTGCGCAGATAGTGCTGGTGGATCAGCCAGTTTCTTCTCTCCACAATAGGAAGCTCTGGAGCTGGATGACATGACAGAAAGAAAGAGAGAGAGAGAGAAAAAAAAACTGTAATTGAAAAGAAACTGGGGGATATTTTAGTCACGCTACATTCTTCAGCTTTGGTGATGTCTCGTTTTGTCGAGAGATGAAAGATTAATTTTGCACGTGCCCTCCTTTTGCGCTCATTAAAAGGCGTCTGATCTGACAGTAAGCCCAGATGTTCCCCTGCAACTTCAATCCACTAGCTGGATTTAAGTCAATTCACCTGACACACTGGAGATATTTGCTTGTTAGCTAGCTTTCACTTAAGGACAGATGGCTCAGGCTGGAAGCGGTTACGTCTGTGTATGAATGCTGTCTTTTCCTCTCTCTCATACTTCAACAAGCGAATAAATAATCTGGAAAGAGCCCCTACCTCTGCAGTCTCACGCACGCCTTTGATGCGACAGTTACCATAAAGCTGCTAAGGCTTCAACCAACCCCAGGCTAAACTTTAATCAACTCATCAGTCAGGCTGTAAATGTCACCTTGTACGCAAGTTTTGCCTAACAAACACTTGCTTTTTTTTCCTCCCCCCCTCCACCACTATCTTTCTCCTTTAACATCTTGGCAGGTTGAGATATTCTTCTTGTTGCCAGGGCAACGCTGTCTCTCGGAAGCCAGGTGCTTGTGATAGAGAGCGTGCGGAGATTGAATGAAAGTGGGAGTCTGAGGGAATGAGCAGCACAATGTAGGGCTTTAGAAAAGGGTTAGGTAACCCCAAGAACTAAAGCACAATGCTCCAAGTTCTCTTCCCAGCAGAGAGCAACATTTCATTTCACAAGGAAGGAAAATGTAATTCCAGCAGAAGCAAGTTTGATTCCAGTAATCCCGTTATCTTGCACCTACTACCTTTCCCTGCGGGTCTAAAAATAGGATTCGATACATGGTAAAATAAAGTGCTGTAGCTTTGAGTCTGTCAGCAACATTGTGGAGAGAGGGAGGAGTGTTATTAAAGAACAGAGTGTAACAATACAGTGCGAATCCCCCTCTACCCATCCATCTGTTTTTTTTTTTTTATCTGCCAGGACTTGTAGCAGAACTCTGACCATAATTTGCAGGAAGAACCAGAACCGATTCTAAATGCTTCACGGAAATCCAGGTAAAAACTGGACGCGTTCGCTTCATCATGAGTCAAAAACGCTCCCATTTGTGGAGACCCAATCGGATTTGTTCGTTCTGAGAGAGAGATTCCTGGATCTGAATTCAAAAAGAACAACGCAGATTTGGAGAAGAGAGAGCAAAAATATCTGTGACGCGCAACTACAGGGGGAAACAAGAAAGGCCCAGCATGTGGTGTCCCATATATAGCTGCGTAGGGGAGGGAGGCAGGAAAAAAAACAAGAAACTTTATCCCAAAGATAAAGGAATTATGGCATTGTTGTATTGGATCTGTCTAATGCTAGGCTTAGACTAGCTTGTGTTTCAGCCACATGTTAAAGGAGGATAAGAGCAGGGAAGAGGCGTGCTGAGATCAAAGGACACATGGGGAGATTATAATTAAAAAAAAGAGGAAAAAAACTATGATAATTTTTTGGGAAGTTTTCCCCATAGAAAACTTTAGAAACCCCCTCCTCTCGTTGGGTCGTTTTATCTAATCTTCCGTTGCTGAAACATGCTGCAAAGGAAACAGTCATGTTTGCACCTTCTGGGCTTTTTATCCAGGAAAATATGCTGGGCTGCACTGCAGATAACCTAATAATAGACCATAATTCTCTTGTTGTGCACAGCATAATTAACTTTGAGCCTGCATTAAATTATTCTAATTGCATTTCATGATAGTAATTATAGAATATATAAACCTTCGGTATCCATGGACACAATTAATATCGGCTTTGTTGCTTTTTATCTTATTACTTTTAGGATTTAGACTTTTGACAAACAATTTAAGGTGATGATTACCGAAAAATAATAAGTTGTATGTAAAAATATGTACATATTAAGAGTGTCTGTCATATTTCTACTATTTGGGTCATAGCATCATAAAGCTTTCCATATTTAAAGTTGTTTTGTTGCTTCCTAGAATTATTGCTGTTTCTCTTAAAATGGTGAAACAGCTCTTCAGAAATGCACGTCTATGGTTTCTCTATATTTACTCAGATCAACTGGACAAACTACATGATCTGCTGATCTGAAGACTTGACTGTATCAAATGTGTTGTGGCTCCATGAATTTACTGGGTGTGGTTTGATTTTGTAAGTTGCACTTTTGAGAACATCATGTAGAACATATGGAGTCCCTAGTCGCTTAAATAGGTCCTACTTACTTAAACTGCAGATTGAACCCAATGTAACTTTCAGGTCTGGTCGACATTTTTTATGTCACTAGATTAAATACATGAATAATGTTCATTTATGATTAATATCAACAACTGTACAAAACAACAAAAAAATTCCACTTATTTATTTTTGGATCAAAAGAGTAACAATCTATAGAGTCAGTTTTATAATAAGCTTCAGTTATTATAGCTAGAAACATAGAGGTCAGGCCCAATTTTATGTGACAAGACAAAGCGGTGCATAACTCAGAAGTGGAAGAAAGGAGGTAAATAGTTCTCCAAGCTTTGGACATAAAGACATAACACAGAAAGCAATTATGAAACAAGCAGTAAACATTACATTTTAGGGACCTCTCCACCTGCTTCCCCCATCTAGTTTTTTTTTTTTGCTCATATTTTGTTTATAAAAACTGCCGACTCAGTGAGATTGGATGCAATGGGGATTTTCACGTCTTCTCTCAAAATGTATTTTATTGGATTTAGGTTTGAACTTTGACTGTGACTTTAGTGACAGACTGCTACATTCTAGGTGCACAAAGGAGCGCTATCACAGATCCTTCCTCCCCGCAGTTATCAGACTCAATAACCATCACTATAGAGCAGTGGTTCTCAAATGGGGGTACGCGTACCCCTGGGGGTACGTGGAGGTACTGCAGGGGGTATGTGAAGCTTTTCAAAATATCAAAAAAATCAGTAGGCTCCTCATAATAAGTCTTGGGAAAAATTATTTTGTAAAAAGTTTGATAAAATATAAATGTGTGTTCATGCACTGAATTTTATATTCAGTATTTCGTTTCAATATCCTTTAAAATAAAACGCACAGACACTGTTCGTGTCTGTGCCAAAATATTAACTAAAGGGGGTAATTTGGTTGTTTTCCATAATCAGAACTTTATTCATGATCAAAATAAGGTGATTTCTTCCTTCTCTTGTGAATAATGAATAACGGGGCAATACTGCATGTTTTTGTTATGGGCTCTGCTTTTTACTCCAACTCTTGTTTGACCACCAAGTTAGTTTGACCCACGGACCCAGCGCACTCGTCAAGGACCTGTCGTCATCATGATTACACCGTTACCATGGAGACGTGGCTAAAGCGAAGCAGCAATGCTGCTGAAAGTACAGATAAAGGAGAAATGAAGGCAAAACCAGAGCCGACGAAGTACAGAACGTACATGGAAAAGTATGTTTTAATGGGATTTACGACCATGATCTCTGACCCCCCCATGTTTTTTTGCGGGGAAAAATTAGCCAACACTAGCATGAAGCCGGTCTTGTGCGAAATTCGGTTCCCCTGTGAAAATCTGTTCCCCCTGTGTCGGGAGCGCGCATTACAGCCATAGAGGCGAACGAGGCGGATCTGATCATTTTCGCGTCGATTCTGATCGATTTCTCGGTAAAACAACTCATATAATCAAGTCAAGGTTGTAACATTCAGTTTAATTGGCAGCTGTTGTTTAAAAAATTGTAAAATAAATAAATAAATGAGGTCTTCTGACGCTGTTTTGTGTTTTTTTAAACGCGAAGAGAATCGCTCTTTTTCCAACTTTTCTCACGTAAGCCTGGCAGAAATAAAAATCAGTCACCAAACACAGTTTTCCCAACACGTAGCATATATGTAAAGATTTTTGACAATTTGGAAACAGTTGTTCATTATTCCCCAAGGTTATGGGGTAAGGAGAGGAAAGATTGGATAATTCAGCAGCCTGAAATAATCTGTTCCCCCTCCATAATATGAGAACAACTTCACTAACCAATAAACTCTTTAACTGCTTATTCCTCTTATCATCAACAACAAATCAGGCAAGTTTGAAAACATTTGCTCTTTATTTGCCAGCGGTATGAGGGGGAACCATATATTTTAGCCATCTGAAATAATTTGTGTCCCCTCCAAAACATGGGAACCAATTAATTTACCAGAAAAATGTTCTCTTCATTTCTCAAAGGTAAGGGGCCTTAGGATTTAAACTATCTTTCCATAGCTGTCTTATATCAAATCTTTTAAGGATGCATATCAAATACAGTTATCAAAATGTAATTTATTAACCATTATACAACCTACATAAATTAGCACATCACAGCAAACTCAGGAACCTTAGGTTGTGAGGATAACATTAATGTTATTATTTTGAGTGTTTATGAAAATTGTTATCATGATTACTATTATTTGTATGTTTCTCTAAAAAAATCTGTACTTAGCCCAAACTTAAAACATTAACATGGAATCTGAAAACATTTATTTCAGGAAATTGTCAACTAATTAATAAATACAACTGCTTTGATTCTTTCCAATCTGTTTTTTGTGCTCACCACAGCACAGAGACTGGCCTAGTCAAAGTATTCAATGATATCCATATAAATACGGACTGTGGGAGAACCACGGTGCTGTTTCTGTTGGACCTCAGTGCAGCTTTTGACACCGTGGACCATGACATATTACTGAATCGACTGGAGAGTTGGGTTAGACTCTCTGGTTCGGTGCTCGACTGGTTTGAATCTTACATAAAGAACAGGGATTTCTTTGTTTCAATTGGAAACTTCTCATCATAGTTCAAAGGTCACACTGACCTCTTTGATGAGATGTGGGGTACCCCAAGGTTCAATCCTAGGACCCCTCTTATTCAATATTTATATTCTCCCACTAGCTCAGGTTATAACAGGAAATAATATTAGCTACCATAACTATGCAGATGATACTCAGCTCTACATTATGATGTCACCAGGTGAGCTTTGACAACATCCCCTTACTGAATAAATGTGATAAATGACAAATGTGAGATGTGCCAAAACATCCTCAAGCTGAACAGAAACAAAACTGAAGGGATAATTTTAGGACCTAAAGAGGAATGATCTAGAGCTATAGATATAGAGTTATAGATCTAGAGTTATAGATCTAAAGTCAATGCACAGCTTCAGTCATAAAAAACTAGCGATCAGGCCTGAAACCTGGGAGTAGTGATGACCTCTGACCTGAACCTTGCGAGCCACATTATGTAAGCTTCAAACCAGTCGAGCACCGAACCAGATGCCCATGTTATGAAGGGGGAACGGATTATTTTAGCCATCTAAAATATATGGTTCCCCATCATAACTCGGAGAGGACATTTTTAATGTCGTCAACATGTTTTTCACTGAAAACGCCATCAGCTGGAAATCCTGCAGCAGCGTCTGCACAGATGCATATTTCAGTTTTGACTGGTTTTATGCCTTCCTGGTGGTCACCGTCTTCTGTTTTTCTTTTTTGTTTCTACATGCAATGTTTGCAATATGGATGTATTTGTCAGGTTCACTGATATAAGTTGTTTGGCTTTAATAAATCAGACAGTGATTTTACAGCACTGTACCTCTTTTTTCTTCCAAAAATGTTTTGCCCATGTCAGCCTATTTTTAAAGGGGTACATCACTGAAAAAGTTTGAGAACCACTGCTATAGAGTATACTCCAAAGAAACTCAATAAGTATTCACATGATTATAAGGACAGATTTGTTGAAAAAAAAAAAAAACACAAGAGGATATGATTAATCTTATGACAACAAAAAAAAGATAATATGGAAAATTAAGATGACAAAAAAAAAAAACAACTTAATTTACTATAAATATTCTTCTCAACACAATGGCTCAGCAGCTCAGTATTTCAAACCGAAGAGTGAGGGTGACCTCTGCAGGCAGATCATGTCTTAGCAGTTTTAAACCGAACCGGTTCATGGCAAACCGAGTGGAAAACAAGTTGGGTTGTACCTTTAGGTGCACGGCGCTTCTTGGCTTCAGTAGGAACTGGCAGCTGTAATGAATGAAACACAAACAGGTGAAACGAGTGAATGAAAACAGGTACAGGACCAATGGAACACAAATTCAGTGTTTCAGAATACAATTTCTTCAGCGGGTACTACTAAAGACATGCATCCAACACCATGAGAACAAGAAATCCTGTTTGGAAACCCCATTTCAGTCAGGAATATCGGTGGTCAGGGAAAATGATCAATCAAGCAAAGAATCTGAGAAGGGGACGCAAAGTTTTGAGATTAATTGTTAACACTATGACAGCAAGACAACAAGGTCCAAAGGGATCGCATTTCACAGGTCAGTAAAAAGCTTTAATTAAAAATAATATATATACCGGTATATTTATAAAGAAAGTGTGTTTATGTTAGTTATGCTAGCTTAACTTTTATCACCTCAACATGTACTCTTGCTGCGGAGTTCGGAGTATTTCGGCTCAATTTACACAATTAACCTTGAGCCTGCATGAAATTATTCTAATTGCATTTCATGATCGTAAAAAGAAGTGCTTACTGAAGTTAGTTAATCAACCACACCTATTGTTCAGGCATCACTAATGATTGCAAAATGGAAATTCAGAAACATAAATCTGCAACAGACAGAATGTTCTGTTTGGTGTTTTTATGTCCTTTTTTGTGTGGGAAATGTTTTTGTGTGTGTGTGTGTGTGTGTGTGTGTGTGTGTGTGTGTGTGTGTGTGTAGTTAACTCCTGATGCACTTGAACGTAATCTTTGCTCTGTGCTCCAGAGGATGTTGTTTGTTGTTTGCCATGGCAACCGGTCTGCGTGTGACGTTAAGCAGACACGCTGAGAAAAAAAATAATATAATCACCCGTTTTTCTACATTTTTTCCCAGGACAAATTGCATCGTTTGTTCGTAGAACGTGGCGATATTCAGAGCAATCGTCAAATAGGATGAAATATTTCAAAAAGCATAAAGAGCCATTTTTGTTCAATTTTAAATTAAATTAAATTAAATTAAATTAAATTAAATTATAAAGAGAAAGTCGCTTTGTTCTCTCTTGTTTCTAGAACTGACAGAAACCAAACTCTGGCTTTATCAGCAGAGAGAATACATATTTTACACATCCAAACATCAGCCACATTTTATCGAATCCAGTAATAGACGGTTTTGTGTCTTTATTATTTGCTATACTAGAGACACATCATGTCTCATCTGCTATGTGTAATTCAGCAGGATGAAGGATTTGCAAACCACCTGAGGGAAAGTCAGAATCACATACTTAGAAAGTACAAAGTTTGCGCTGACAAGGATTCATTTGGTTTATACAGAAGTTACTTATTCTGTTTTTGAAATGTTTAGTAACATTTTGATTGCTACAGAATCTCATGTTGTCGACGTTTTTAGCACTTGATAAAATCAGACCATAAAAAAGCAACTATGTGATGATTCTTCACAAAAAAAAAATATTACCATAAGCATTCAGCAAATACAGGCTGATTCCATGAATTAGAATATGACTGAAAAGTTCCTTTGTCAGCAGTTCCCTCACCAAGTGAAAGACATAATATAGATGAGTCAGACTACATATATTTTAACATATTTATATTTTGTAGTATGTTCAATATCTCCAAAAAGATTATTTTTGAAAGGCAAGCCTGATCAGGACGTATATCCCAATTTATTGAATAAGACTGTATGGTATTCACGTGTAAGTTTTGGCTTTATTCTTAGCACTGGAAAAGAAAAGGCCTTCCAGTAACTGTGGGTGCATCATCAGCCCCTCGTCCCCTTCTCCTCTTCCTCACCACCAACTTTCAACACAAAGTTACACCCTTGCAATGTCTGATGTGTGCACACAACCGGACAGTCTGACAGCCTCCGATTTTGCCATTTAGATACAATCGATAGTGGAATACAAGTCATTAAGAAGAGCCACCGTGGAGAACTGCTAATTAAGGAGAACTTACAACAGCTGAGTAGAAATTTAACACACGCATGCGCAATCCAACCGCCTTAAACCGCTTCTATACATTATAATGCTCGCGAAACGTTCCTAATGCAATGGTGGCTTTAATAAAGCAGGTAGTAATGGCACACGGTTCAAAACCTCGTAACTAGTACATAAGTTAATTGTAGTTTGCGGCACAGAACGCAGTGGGCTAAACAAATATCCAGTGGGTCATTTGTTCCCAACAGCTGTAAACACTCCAGTTTGAGTTTTGCATCGAGATGAAGGGGATTAAATTTGAAAGTTGTAGCTAGCGGTCCTCATAAGCTCCGACTTAGCGGCAGCTACCAGGCGTTTAAAGCAGGCGCAGATACAGACCGTAGTTTCAGTAAAAGGCGCTGCGTTATGCCCACGGAGTGTCTCGCCATCAATAGGCTCAGCGGCATTTAACGTTTACCCCGCAAAGTCCAGGCTGAATTTATGACACACACTCACCGCCGCGGCATTCTCCGCGTCCGCCATCTTGAGACGACACAACAGCAGAAGCCGTTGCTATGGTTACGAATGGACGTGTGCGGAATGACGTCTGTGAATGTTAATGAGTACAACGAGGGACACTACAACATGAGGGGAAAAAAAGAGAAAGAAATCACCTTTGACCTCTCCAGGTCAAAAACTGCAATAATGAAGGCTTGACTGCTTTAAAGAAATCTTCAGCCTTGGAACTAGCAATATAATTTCCTCATTACCTTAGAGATTGTGCTCTCAATGTTTTATTTTTTAGCTGGAGTAAGTAGTTTCTAAAATATTTTAGTAAAAAAAAAAAATAAATAAATAAATAAATCAAATTTATAATATTTTCAAATGTCTTACATCCATGACAATGTAGCTTATGGCTCAAATAAATCACAACCATGGACAGTTTGCTGTTGCCATCAACCTTGTTACATAATAAGACACTGTTATATGCTTTCCTTTAAATTTAAATTGGTTTTAAGCATCATAACATGTCAGTGCATTTTTGTAGGAACATTAAGAGAAATGAACTTCTTCAGTCACATTACGACGAGATCGAGAAAAAAAGCAAACCAGATTAACTGACTCAATGTCCTTTTCACTCATTGGCAAGTAAAGGAAATAAATTTAGTTTAAATCAGTGTTTATTGCTTGTTCAAACACAGCTATTTTCCAACACATGCCCATCCAGTAAATATAGTTTAAATAAACATATGTACAACATTTTGATCACAACAGAAAACTACAATACAGTCCTTCCACAGACAATCATATTAAAAAGTTTTGAAACTAGTTAAAAAGACACAAAGATGATACCATAAATATAGAAGTCACGAGTTTTATATACAATTACATGCCCAGTCTTATAAATCCTAGTAACCATGAAGTAACTTCCTAATATTTGCTATGTAAGTATTCTGCTTTTTCTGCTCATTAGTGCACATCCATCTAGTATTCATCAGTAATTTTGCACCAAACCTGAATGCATTACCTTGTAATTACAGGAAGGCTCAGTTATGACTGAAAACAGATGTTTCCTTCACAAGTAAATATTGAATAAAAACTTAGCAGCCCCCTCAAAAATCACATCTTCATTTACCCTTTTAGCCACATTCCATCAAAAAGCCAAACCTTCATCCCATCACCTTCATTAGTAATCAGCTCAAGTATATAGAAAAAACAAAAACACACCAAATTTAGAGAGCAGAAAAAGAGTAACAGAAAATTTATAACAAAAAAACCAAAACTTGGTACATAGTTTTCTGTAAGTACTAACGCTCAGATCAGAATGATTCTCAGGCTGCTTTATCCACCTTATTCCTGGGAGGCTTCTGGCGCCCACCGGAAGTAGCAGTATTTCATCGTAATTTGTAGGGTTTTTTTCTAGTCTATATTCATGATAGAAGTTACATTTTTCTTTATGGTTATTGTGCAATATTTAGTCAAACTTGTTTACGGCGCGCTCTCTGCTATCAGAGAGCTGCTCAGTACAGAGGATCGTATTGTGAGTTCATGAACACGATCGTTAAGTTTCGGAAAGGAATGACCGCAAATTAACAGCACTGCTAGCAGCTCGTTTCTCTGAAGAGCTGACAGTAATAAGGAAGAGAAATAAGGGTAATTCTGAGCTGCAGGTTTGTGCTGACAGTATAAAACAGCAGAACTACATAATATTAACTTGGTGTGATGGAATAAGGTGGATAGGCTCTGGATGCTCTATTGTGAAGCTCAACTCATTAATAACCATACACTGATATCAGGTTTGTTCTTAAGGCCTCGTTTTGGTTCGGCTAATTTGTTTTAAACCAGCTTCAGATGGTTGCACATTCCAACATATTGCACACTGATAAAAGGCAGTCTCAAATGTCAAAACTACCAGGCCATGTTCAAGGCATGCTTGCGTCAACATTCTTGTTTTAGCGGTATTTGAGATGCAGAATTTAGACACGTTATAATGCCATTTTGTGAGTTTCTGATTGTTCTTTTGGCAAATTTCTGTAAAATGATCAGAGTTTGTTCCGTACAACTAATCGTACTGTTTAGTCGTGGCTTGCTGGTTATAAAATACTAGCCCGAGTCCTCCAGGTATTTTTCTGGAGCAGTTTAATTCCCTTGGTTACTGCTGAAGGCCCCCTGGGCAGCAGAGCTGGCAGCACTAGCGGCGGCGCTCTGGACGGTGCGGTTGCTCAGGACTCCCTGGGAAAACTCCTGCTGAGCCTTGGAGAAGCTCGCGCCTGTATTTCTGTACTTGGAGTGGACCTGGGATAAGAATCATGAAGATTATGACTCATAGGTTATTCAGAAATGTACATTTGATAAAAGTCAACATTTAATTCGCATGACATTAACCTGAAATACTCTGCCACCCAAAGGTATTCACCCCATTGGATATTTTTTAACCCTTTATACTGCTTTTAAAAATCGTGTTCAACAAAATTTGACTTGTGACAAAAAATAAGCCAAAACAAAAATTAGCTCCTTGGTGCAGATACTGAAAGACTCTGACTGTGGTCCTGTTCAGCCAGACCACTTTCTCCCAAAACCATACTGAATCCCTAATTTAGATGTTCAAACTTTACATGCACTTATATGCCCCTGCTTAAGTAACATAATGTGTTACCAATGTTTTCCTTGGTTTTAAAAACATCTGCAATGTAAAAAATGGGTAATGGGCAAGGCTTGCACTTACCATTTTCAGCAGGATGACACCCAAAATAGCGTTGACGGTGAAAAACCCAGCCACTACCATCATAACCACGGCAACTGCCAAGTTTGAACGAATCATGCTAATTGACGAGATCCAGCCACTGTAAAAAACCAACGACAAAGAAACATGACCACGTGTTTGAAATTTTCCTCTACAGTCAATGTTACACGTTTAGAAAAAAAAAAACAAAAAAAAAAAAAAAAACAACGCTTCAACAAATTGCTGGGTTTGCTAGCATCCAAGCTATTCCCCCTCCCGATATTTGGAAAATATGAAACTCCAAAGAACAGAAGATGAAAAAAAAGGCTTTCAAGGATTAATACACAACATGATGCAGAAAATAAACCCAAGAAGAAAGGCTCTGCACTTAAAAACCCCACACAAGATAGGTCAACAGGAATCTGTCAAAGATATGCAAGAGAGTAGAAAACAAGAAAGAAATAACCACCAAAACACTTAGCTGCGAGTTGTGCATGCACTTTTACAAACCTACGCACATCATCATGCTCATACAAGACTGAAGAACAAATGAAATCAATGAAACTCTACCAGTACTAAACTCACCTGTTTCCCCATGAGGGAATGCCCACTGATTGGATAATGTACACTGCCACTTGGAAGAAGAAAACAAAAAAGAAGAAAAAGAAGCTGAAGGAGCTGTCAGACCTAGGGATGAAAAAGAAAAACAGACATTGTTCGTGTTGGGTAGCATTTAAAAGTTCAACTTTCATATTGCGGAAACGCACAAAAGGCAGAAAGGGCTTAGGAACCAGTTGTTGCTAGAAGACTCTCAGCACTCATTGTAACAACTCTTCAACTCTAAACACGGTGGGTTAAGCACCAGTCATTTGGAGTCAGATTAAAGTACATAATGGTTTATAGTTTCCATGATTATATATAATTACACCCAATTAATGACGCACAGCAACCTGAAAAATACTTAAAATTTGAATATTTCATAATTACTATATCCACTGATACTTTCAAGGTTTTATCTTCCAGATACATTGTTTCACCATAAGTGGACAGCAGCGGTCATATTGCACAGTAATGATGCCAGACAGAGTAACTTGGTGCTCCATCAGAGTCACCAAGATACATTCAGATGTTGAATTCATTACTGGAATTAGATACTGAAAGAAAAGGGAAAGGAAAAAGCAGTACAAGCATTTTTCCACAATGAAAGATTTTGTCTCAGAAGGTCAATATTGTACTCGGCTTAAAAACAGTGTTGGAAGGAATACGTTTTTCAATGCAGCTTGTGACAGAGGTCAACTGCAGGGTGATGTCATGAGGAAAGAATGGATCTTTCTAATTTAAACATCGTCCAAATTGTTTCACGCAGACTGTTGACGTTTGTGACACATGCATCCTTAACCTTTATAGTAAAGCTGGGCGCTTTTTTCTTTTAATTACCCATTCCCATGTCATAATAATAATTTTAACAAATGAGGCATGTGATAACTTATGGAAGAAAATAGTTTTTGCTGCATCCACAGCTAAACTCCAGGCTCTTTGCAAATTCAAATATTATAGAGCACTTCCACATTTCACCATGTGCAAACTCTACATCATGAGTCTACATAGTGGTCAGACTCATCTTGCACAGTGTCGGGTTTAATGCATTTGCTAGATTTGTTCCTGCTGAAGAATTGCATTACAACTATAACAGAAATCAGGCCAACAATGAATCTGGTAATAAACACTTAAACCCTAAAAGCAAGAGAACAACTTGTGAGTGGGAATATTATTGTAATAGCAATAGTACACAACAGCTATGCTATTTTTGTCCTCTAACTGCATGTCTTTA
The DNA here is from genome assembly GCA_922788865.1 of Poeciliopsis turneri. Taxonomy (NCBI): domain Eukaryota; kingdom Metazoa; phylum Chordata; class Actinopteri; order Cyprinodontiformes; family Poeciliidae; genus Poeciliopsis; species Poeciliopsis turneri. The sequence continues at coordinate 1,349,396 of CAKLNU010000675.1, forward strand.
AAAAAAAAGATAAAATTTCTTCATTTAATACTAACAAGTTTAATTGGTCAGCATTAAAGAAGTGAAGTCAAGCTTCTAAAATGCTACACATACGTGTTCATACTTGAAAAATATTCATAAAGCATTCACAAAGGTTCTTCATGACACATTTACTTCTCTTTCGACATCATTTGGATCTGAACGGAAATCTTTTACCTGAAGGCTTTGTAAACCGGCCTGTACCAGCAGACGAAAGACACAGGGGTGAAGAGGATGAACCACAGGATGGACAGACCGAAGTCCACACCTTTAGCAGCATCAGCGGTGAAATAAGCCAGGCAAGCCAGGATGTTGAGGAACAGCGTGGCGCTATGGACTGTGGTGAGTCACGAGAAAACAGGAGAAAAAAGGAGAACATTCAGTACATCCATTTGTTTTAAACACATGAATAACTTATTCCCAGATACATTTTTTTTTTTTAAATCATCTCTTTGGGTTTTGCATGAGGGCAAACAGGGAGGCAGGCTACATACACATCCAGAGGTAGTACATTCTCTTGCAGATTCTGCGGTAGTCTTCTGGGATATCCTCCTCAAAGTTCTGATAGAAGCACGGCTTTATGGGAAAGAACCTTGGAAGAGGTGGCCAGTTGTTTTCTTTAGCTGAGAAACACAGGAGGGTGGAACTGGTGTTCTTACTCAAGCATTTTCTCCGCACAACTCCAGAAAAACACGGGCAGAGCTTTACCTCCTGGGTTGGAGTCCCTGCTGCTCCTGTTCTGCAGCTCCTGCTCCTTTCGCTCCAGCTCTGCGGCTTTCCTCTCCAGCTCCTCCTGCTGCCTGACCAGATTAGCCTGAGCAGCCGCTGCCGTAGCCTGATGCACAGCAGACAAATCAGTGACGGACAAGTCGGCGTTACTCAAAAGAAAAGGCCCAGCTGAAAACAACTCAAATAACTTCAGATTCATGTTAAGGTTAGCTTATCCAAATTTTTTTCCTTGCAAATATATGGAATTAATCTACAAATATCTGAGCTTTCTGGTGAAAATATATATTTTCCTTATATACAAAGACCTTAACACTCCATTCATACCCAACATAATTATCAAATATTTACCCATTTAAGTTGTCATGCACAGCCCAGAAAACTTGATTCAATCATTTTATGTCATGATGGGAAACATTCCCAACACAACGACGCCCAAAATGTTCCTATTGTTTCCCCACCACTTACTTGTGGACTTTGTTCCACAGAAGTCGGAAGTACAGCAGGTTGGGATGAGGAAGCTTTAGAGACTGGGATGGTTGTCCCAGTGTACTTTCCCTGTGGGACGAATAAAAAAAAATAAAATAAAAAAAGACATATCGTTTGCATAAAGCCCAGACATATAATTGATCTAAATGAACTTCCTGACATCTGTGACTGTATTTTCCTTTTGAGCACGCCAAGATTATGGTGGTACAAAAATGTGTGGTTTGCATTCCTTGTTCATGTGTGTGATTTTACGTTCGTAATAAAACATGTAATTATTTAAAGGTCACCATTTCGTTGGCGGTGAACGGGTTATACTCTCCGGTGCGTTCCTGGACCCCGCTGATAGCTTGCGTGACTGAAGCATCCTGGGAAAGGCAAAAAATAATAATATTAATAATTAGTTAGTTAATATAGATGTAATTTATACACCAGTAATACATAAAGCGAGTGAAGGTGACAGCAATGGGCATGAGAGCTTGTAGACGTCCAAGATCTCTCTCCCATTAAGCCTGTCAAGATGTTCTGGATGAGCAAGTCTGATCCATGATCCTTGCAACTTTCACGACTTTAACAGAATCTTATATTTGTACAAATTCCAATCGCATACCTTCAGCAGACAAGGTGAGAGCCATGTCTAGAGGTCAGGGTACAGTTCAGGAGCATAAAAGTGGATTCACCAAGCCCTATGCCATGCCCAATCGGTGCAACGCAGTAATCCAAGAGGAGCATTTCAATCCCTGACGCATCTCACTGCAGATTAATAATTCACATGGATGGAGGCCCAGCGATAGGCTCGTCGTGGCTGCAGTAATTATTTCATTAGTTTGAGCAAGTCAAAGGAAAACACGCCTCCGGACTCATTTCTCAGGGCGATGAGAAAAACACTGAGGTTAACCATAGTATCGCTGGAGCAATTAATATCAATAAGATTTCCTGTTTAAGCTTTGACAAAAACAAACAAACAAAAGAACAGAAACTCAGGGACGTGGAGAAGATATTAGGTCTGTATGTTTGCTAACACCTGCTAATGACTCCGCTCACCTGCTCAAGTGAGCTAAACCCAGAGGAAGCTCGTGTAAAAGCAAAAAAACCCCAAAACATTTTCCTAATTACTCGAGTGGTAAAGATAAAGTGACCTACATTTAACCGAATACGTGTCTCACCACTTGTTAACAATTCTTGGCCAGGAAATACCAATGGCCGAACCCAGCAACCGACCAAACAGGTTTCCTTCCGCTCCTCGCTCGACACCTGCTCAAAGCGACGACGCGACTCACCTGGAAGGGGTTCACGTCCACCGGGTCAGCGAACGGGTTGCCGTCAAGCCCCGACATCGTGAACAGGAACGGATAAATGTTTTTTTTGTTGTTGTTCTTTTTTGTTTTATTTGGCGTGGGGAGAGAAGTACGACAGGTCCCGAACTCTTCCCCCGAGCGGCTCCTGCCTGCTCCCTCCGTGACGTCTGGTTCGGTTCGCGCATGCGTGCTGCGACAGGCGAGCAACGTCAACAGGACTTTTCCCCTGCGAGTCATTTCTAATCAATTAGGCGAGCTGTATTTATAGACGTGATGCAAATTGGTTTCAAATGTGCGCTTCTCGTGACCGTCTGCTGGCTCATGTTTGCCGGGGTCGTGCGCGGTGTTTGAATGTGAGAACACGCGCATTAATCTGACATTTATTAGTTTCCGAATATTTCTACTTTCCCCTATAAAGTAGAATTACCTGGAAGGTTTTTCCAGTTAGTTCTCTCTTGTGGAGGAATTCTGGATCATTGTTCTGTGGCGCTCCGCTTGCATCGCCGAATTCCAGCTGCCAGTCAAAAGCCTCTCCCCATTTAACTCCGTAATACACTGAGGTACACTGGATGGTTATGGATAGCTGAGTCCAAAGAGACCAGGTTCTGGGGCTGCAGAACAAGCCCAAAGCATGACCCTTCCAACACTGTGCTCGACAGTAACTGGCATGATGGCTTTGCTGCAATATGGCTTCCTACAAACAGTGCACCGTGGATTATTATCCATTATCTCCACTTTGGTTTCGTTGGTCCAGAAGGAATCGCTCCACAAGTCTTGCGGTTCAGTCAGATGCACCTTTGCAAGACCACGCTAAAATGTGTTTTTCCACAGAAAAGAGGTTTTCAAAACAGTGCTGTAGTAATTTTTGAATGAACTATTTAATTCAAATTAAATTAATAGTACACCACTCTCTAAATATGGGGGGAAAAAAACCCTAAAATTATTTGATGTTGTGTTTTAATTATCTATAGACTAGTGTTCAGAAAAATAATAAGTGCATTAATTCTTATTTGTATAGTTTCCCACTTAGAGCAAAAGTAATGTGTGAACTGAAAGTTTCACAAGAAACTTGAAGGACAACCCATCCTTCACAGATGCAGTCTTGTTTCATTTCCAGTCAGCAGATGGAGAGAAAAAGCCAGAAGAGATAAAAGGCACAGACAGATTCAGATTAAACCCAAAAGCTCTTGCTGGGTAAAATAAACAAGTGCTTTGAAAAGGAAAAAAAAAGCAGGCAATATAAACAAAAAAAAGTCAAAACTCTATTGTAATTCTCTGTAAACTAAAAGCAGCAGTTATTTTTGGACATTCAAAGCCGCTTACAAAAGAAAATAAAATAAATCAGAAACAATAATAGTGGATGCTATTATTCAGGACATACTGAAACTGCATTTCCTGTTAGGTTGTTTGCACCTTTTATCCATAAAAAGGAGAGAAGAAGAGCTCAACATACACATCAGTGTCATTTATCACTTATGTATCTTGAACAGTTTTCTTTAATCAACACATGGTGAAAATTATATATATTTATATACACTAACATCTGGAGAAATGTACCTTGTTCCATTTTGAGCAGATGTTTTTGAAGCAATCAACAAGCTTCTGAAAACCTCTTTATGGAAATGTATCCATTTACAAGGTATGTTTGACAAAATGAGACTTTTGACATCCAAGTACCATATCTACTTTTATGAGCGATCATTTTTAAATATAGATGCACTAGATATTTACCAAACTACATTCCACTGAGGTCTTTTACTGACATTTTGCAATAATACCAACCTCAAAAATCTTGATCAGGATATTTCCCAGGATGCCTTTCTTCTTGAGGTGTGAAAAAGTGAAGAAGGGGAGCTATGTGCTAGTTAGCATTTGTGCAATTAGAAAAACAAGTTTGACTTGATGTATTGCAACAGTAGAACAACAAAAAAAATTCCCTTAAATACAAGCAGACTCTAATAAAGACAGAAGACAATGTGATTTTATACTCTTTCTTGGTTGCTATTGACCAAAATGCTCACAGGAAGTGGATGAGTAACAGTTACATTTGTCCGCTATGCCGTACTTATGGCCTGTACAGTACATTACACATGTTATATGGCTGGAGAACAGTCGAATGCAGAAATCTTGTAGACGTCTGACATTCCTAAAGAGCCGGGATCCCATTGGCTGGAATGCACGCCAGCTGACTTGGTCCCTTTAGTTGATGGCGCGTTTCGCTCCGGTAGTGAGGGCGGCGGGTTTGTGGGGGGAAGCAGCACAAACGTAAAACACATGAAGTGGTTTTTGACTTTCACACTCATACGTACAGTCTTGCTCTGCACATGCTCAAAACGTGAACATCCCGACCTGGGATACTCAGAAAAAAAAAAAAAAAAAGAAAGAAAGAAAAAGATAAATATTAGACTTCAACTACCCAGCAGGGGCAGGTGTTCCAGCTTTGTACAGTATTTATACCTGTATCTTATAGGCCATAAAGCATTTCTGTGATGATAAAATTTATTAAATAAGAAAAAAAAAAAAAAAAAAAAAAAGAGTCTTGTAATAAGAGTGTCCACTGCTGACACTGATTGTTTTAAACTGTAAACTGATAAAGAAGCTAATATTTAGGAGCTTAGTGTCCAGTGAACATCGGCGATGTCTGATGGAGTGTGGGGTTTTTGCCCGTTTAGAGGAAATATCAATCTTTAGCTCTCTAACTCTGTAATATTCTCTGATAAGGAGTTCTTTTTTTATATATATATATTCCAACATTCCCTTTTCCCCGTCTTGCTGCTCAGTCTCGCCCCCTGCTGGTGCAGAGGACAGAGCTGCCAAGGCACTGTACTGTGAAAGCATGGTGGTGGTCGAGCCCTTCTTGCCTCCCTCCGTCTTCAACAAGCAGAGGCTGAAAGTATGAGCGCGTTGGTGTTCCTGCGTCCTTCATACCATGAATTCATTACTGCCATACAACACGAGGTGCTGGGGTATGTCCGGAGGGTCCCTGCCGGGCCCACCGCCGCCGTCTCTGATGCTCCTTGCGGCAGAATGTCTGGCACCTTTGAGTTTCTGCTTGCCCTTCTCTGGATTGTAAGTGCCGCGACTGGTGAACTGCGGCCGCTCATCGTAGGCGTCGTCCTGCTCCCCCGTCAGGCTGCCGTCGAAGCTGTCCGACCGGGAGGCCTGAGTCGCGTTCAGGGGCGGGGCCTGAGAGCGGGCCGGGCCGGAGCCCACCGCGGGAGACTTGGAGTGGAAACGAAAGCGGCGAGTGGCAGCGGAGGAGGAGGTGGTGGAAGAAGACGCCGGGTGGAAGTGCGACGCGGAGGAGTAGGAGGAAGCGGTGGAAAAAGAGTCGGCTGAGTCCAGGGAATCAGGCTGCCGGTGGGGCGGGGCCCGTCGTCGGGAGTCCTTCCTGTCGGGTCTGCGAGGCCACGGGGAGGAGATCACTGGACCTCTCTCTGAAATGAGACCAGATGGTTATACACTCTGTAAGGAGCCGTAAATGATTAGAATTTTTTATTTTTTTTTTAAATTGGACCCAAGCTCACAGGCATTGTGTCCTAGTCCAATCCGACTTTTCTAATTCATTTTAATTATGGATCCATGTCTTATTTTAATTCAGACTTTATTTTCAGGTCATAATTTGAATCTTAAGGTAACTCTCCCTCCCCAGTTCTAGCTTTTGTTTAACATTCTCCAGCTCCATTTTGAAGCTCATTGTAACTGCAGGGGGAGTCAAGAGCAAATCATGTAGGATTTAGTTTTCACTGAGATCCAGACGGAAAGCCTTGAACTTTGTCCAAGAGCCTGAGCTGGGTGGCTGTCGCTTAGCCTTCCACTATGAAAACACGCAAGCCGCAATGCGATTATGTTTTGATTTTGCTGCAAAATGACATACCAGAGAAGTCGGAAATGGTTTCCTCTGAATCCATGTTGAGGTTTTCGGAGCTGTCAGCCGTACCGATGGAGGCTTCAGACTCCAGGGTCTCGTCATCTGAAGCTCGCGGCTCGAGTGCCAGCATCTCCACAGTCAACTCCTCTCTGTTACGAACATTTCACCAGAAACATGAGCGCGCATAATCATCAACAGATCAATTATTTGTTCTTTATTCTATACCGAGAGTGTCTAGTCCAAGGGTGTTCAAAGTGGAGCCATTTGCGACCATTGGAATTGTTTTTGCGGACAATTCGAGAATGAATTCGGACAAAGCCATGACTTTTTAATCAAAAGCTACCTAGAAAAATATTAGACGCAACACAAAGTCATAATCTCTCCCAATCTTTCTAGTTTCTTTCTATTTTCATAATAAATGTAGCCACATCTACTCATTGCATCATTTAAACTACATCTTTGTGCACCAAAATGTGCTTTTAATAGCTGTATTGCAACTTAAATCCAGCAAGTCTGGAATGAAGTCTGACCTGATACTGGTTTTATTGCTGAGAATAGACTAAATATGGTTTCAGTTTTCTTCAAACGAGCAAAGAAAAAATCCTGTTTCTAAAAAGAGAAAAAATCTGATTATTTGTTTTATTGAAACAGCTCAGGCTTTGTCTATTGTTGAGTAAGTAGGGGGAAAAAAAACAAGCTTTTGGTGATTTTAAATCTTAAAATTACATTTGCTTTTCCTGCATTTTGAGCTGACAATTTTGGCCCACGTGACAAAAAAAGTTTGCACACCCTTGGTCTAGTCTGTTCTAGGTCATTAACCAGGTGATCCAAAATAAGACCAACTTCTTTTTCTGCAGGCTTTCGATCTGCTCTGTCAGCACTCTGTCCTCCTGCTGCATGGCGGCCTGTTGGTGCTCCGACATGTCCACCAGTGACTCCGCCCTCTCTTCGCCACCACTGTCCTCCCTCGACGCGTCGGCTCTGGGCGGCAGCCGAGGACTGGCCGGAGGCGACGGCATGTGGTAGGTCAGCCGATGGGCTTGACCTTTTCCCTGAGCATCACACACACACACACACGGCCTTAAAGATGTTGTCAACCACTGAACACAGACAATGAAAAACACAGCAGAGGAAGGGAGTATGGATTTCCACGCAGGAATTCACAAAACACAACAGTTTGGAAAAAGCTTCCTAACTGAAATCATTCTGTTTATTGTGCTCTGTGTGTGTTTTGGTTGGTGACATCACAAGAGGCACATGAATGGAGCCGATCAAGATTTAGTAATATATAAATAAAAGTAGCTTTGATTCTGTTATTTCAACACCTTTCATCCATCAAAAACAGCAGTGACACATTCTCACATGCAGTAACTGGACCACATGAAGTCCAGTTACTGCATATATCATATATATATATATATATATATATATATATATATATATATAACATATATAATCTAACAACTCCACATTACTACACCACGGGAACATTTGCACACCAACTTTACCATCTTGGATGTTTTTGCCAGCTATAATGAAAAAGCAACAACAGAATTAAAGTTAGTTTTTTTTTTTAATTCTCTTGTTTGAAGCACCAGAACTGAACAGAAAATATGCTTCCATCTAGAAATAAAATGCATAAATCAAAAGCTAAACAAACTAGATGAGCTAGTGGTGATCGGAGAAAGGAATGTGAAAAAAAAAAAAAAAATCTCCTGCCACTTTTCTGCTATAGACTCAAACCTTCACCTAAATACACACAATGTTTTTCTCCAAGAAGTAAATCTAATCAGTCGGCCCCTTGACTGTATAATGTTAATTTAACTTTAAATAATGTAACAGAATATTGTCTGAGAAAAAGAAGACTATAAATGGATTTGAGTTGATTTTCAACGTTTCTTCTGCATTGTGTTACTTTCCTTTTGCTGTGATGCACTGCACTAAATTAATAACTACATCTCCAGGTTTTAGTTTGTTAATAAAATGATTTACTGCAGCGCAGCTACCGATGTCAAGTACAGGAATCGTCTTTTTGCCCTCCGACGTTGGGCACATTTCCTGATGTAAACAACATGCGACGCGTCTATACAAATTATTGTATGACTACTCCTTAACTCAATCCAGACATTTCAGAAAATAGGACGAGAAACAAAAAGGTCACGACACAAAATGATGATTTGCTGACGTAAACCTCAGCAGCATATCCTGATATAATTCATTTCTGTCAATGCAGGTTTAGAGTAAAGGCGGTAAGCTGCAAAGAAGAAGCTGAGAACTACGATGGATTCATTATTATAAGTCAGGCAGACGTGATCACAGGTCGATCGTCTTGATTGATCTCACCATCGATCGACGGATGACGCTCAGCTTCGACTTGGCCTTGTTCTCAGCAAACTCCAGCGTATTTATGTCCTTTAGGCGAACTTTGTACTTCGTCATCTGTTCGCAAATGATGAGCTCCACACACCTGCGTAATTAGGTGAAAAGAAAAACCTCTGAATAACTGGGTGAACGATACGAAAAACAACAACAACAAAAAAAGAAGACGTTATTTCACAGAATGAACAACATGATGCAAGTTATTTCATCAGCATTTAGACACATGTAACTAGAAGCTGTTCTGTGACAAAGAAAGACGACTGACTTCACCTTTATTCTCTCCCCGTTCATCTGTCCTGATTTGTATCTATCTGATGATCTGGTTAGGCTGGATCGGTGCCTCATTGTTCTCACATGGAATAGATTAATTTAATTGAACATCGTCTCTCCGTCGTTTCCCCTCAGAGTCATGCGTGTCCACATCACACTTTGCAGAAAACACAACTGACATCCGCGGCAAAAAATAAGGAGAATTTCAGCTTTGTTGTTGTTGTTTTTTTTTTTTTTGGAGAACAATGGAGCATGTTTATGGACATGATAACCATCTGGATCTAGAATGTTTGTTTAATTATTTAAATCTGAACTCGAGTGGAAGAAGAAAAAAACAACAGATTCCAGGTTGTCCTTTTGTTAAACAAAGATGACGTTAATATTGGAAAGAAAGGAGGAAAAACTAAGAACTTCCTTTCTGACTCCTTGGGATTTAAGAGAAGAAAAGAGCAACTAATTAAAGCACTTGATTAATTTTGGTGTGTGTTGACAGAGTGATGATATCATGTGGTCATTTTTTATTTTTACTTGATTTTTTTCTTTCTTTTTTTTTTTTTTTTTAAAGTTTTAGGTTACGTCTCAGATATAATTGTGCTAATCTCTATAATCTCTGTCACCATTTTTAGAAGCTGCTGGCATTTCATAATATATTCTAAAGTAAAATTGTTTGAAAATACAGCAGTTATTGCTAAAATTTAGACAATTTTTTCTGCTAAAAGTTCAAGAATTCAACTTAATGTAGGTATTTATGTTTCACGCAAATTATTTCCCATTGAATTCCTCATACAGTCAAACCAAATAATCATCATCATGACATTTCATCAAGCATGCACACCTCAGTATTTCTCATAGTTCATATTTCTTTGACATATTTACAAGAGTAAATTCAAATACTTTTGAAATCTGCTACAAAAAAAAAAAATATTTTTTTGACGTGTAAAACTTATTTTTGCCACTGCCGTACCTTGCAAAATGTGTATGTGTGTGTGTTCTTACGCTGTGGTCTTGCTGATGTCCTGGACGCTCTGCATCGGGTCGGTGGTGTCCGGGCAGCGAAGGATGCAGGGAGCGAAAACGATGGCCAGGGCGTTGGCCGACATGCGGTTTGTCTCCTCTTGCAAAGAGATCCTGGGAGCAGAAAATCCACCGTCAGAGCAGGTGATCCCTCATCAGCCGGGCCTTAATGCTCGTGCAACCGAGATGCTTTTATAAACAGCCGCGTGCGACGGCTGCAGGGCTAATGGCACAGTTTTATTCAATAGGACTAATTCCATTAGACAGCTAAGGTTTCATTAAACGCTTAGCCGAAGAGACGTTTATTTAGAAAACTTCCGCTAAGAAAGCAGCCTCCACTTTACTGTCAAAGACGTCGTCAGTGTTTACATCCATCTATGGCGACAGAAAGGAGCTGCATTGCTCAATATGCATCAGTATTATAGAATAAAAGTGAAGCGAACAAATGAGAGATGAAAAGATGAAATCTGGGAGGCATAAAAATTGGATTTTCTGTTTGTTAAAAAAAATAAAAGAGTGGTTCCTCTCTACTGTCGCCACAAGCTTACGGAGAATGAAAAATTTCCACCGAGTCAGCAGCTTGATGCAGACGACTGACTCTAACCTGTAGCTTTAAATACACAACTTTTTTTTTTTTTTATCAACTGCCACCGTTTTATCAAGAAACTTTGTTTGTGAAGTGTTGTGATCTGAATGTAATTGGGATCAGAACATAACTATTCATTTGCTATGAGTTCAATCTTTTGTAGCCTCTAACAGATTCTCCTCCAGCGTTGCTCCATCCATTTTCTTACCAAAAAAAGCATGCCCACAGCATGATGCTGTTACCACCATGCTTTACGGTAGGAAAGGTTAATTTAGGGTGAAGTGCAGTTATTTTTCTGCCATATGAAGGATTTTGAAGTATTTATGCTGCTGTGTTCACAGAGATATTAAATAAAGTGGTTGACTATATCTACCAGTTAAACAAAATCAATTTCAGATGAATATTTTTAAAAATTGTTCAACACATCAGAGACTAGTTTGTGTATGTTTACAATTATTTAAAATTCAATTGAAATATAATGCTGGTAGTGAACAGCATTTAATAAATTCAAGGGGTGTTTTCAGGGCCAAACTTAGAAGGATATGGGCCCCTGGGCTGGAGCCAGATTTGGTGCCCTGTCCGGGAGCTGCAGACATCAGTGGATATGAATTGATGCATGCTAGCTTTTAATACTGTTCCCAGAAAACGTACTGTAACTTCACAATTTCCACAAACATGAATATGACCTTTTTTATGCATTTGTTTATATTCCATGACTTTTATGTAAAATAATGTCTGCTGAGTAAAAGAGTATTGATTAAACAAAAACAACATTTTTGGGCCACCCTCCAAAAATTGTTGTCCTGGGCTACTGCCTTTGTAAATCATTTTCTGACGCAGGGTGTTTTACTTTTGTGAGCCTCTGCAAAGAGGAACAAAAGAAAAGGGGGAGAAAAAGGCTTCTGACCTGACGAGATGAAAAACGAGGCGCTCCAGAGTGTTCAGGTGAGTTCTGCTGAGCTGGTCGATAACAGAGTAAACCCCGCGGATCATTTCCTTCTTGTCCTGCAAACCTAAACGGCAAAATCTCTGTTTACAGCTCCAGAAAACAAAAGCCAGTCTGTCTCATAATCTCCAATGAGGCGCAACGCAAAGGCTAAAGTGCTCCGGTGCTCGGCACTCACTCATTGCTCGGATGAACTCCTCGTACAGCTCAAACGTCATCAGCGGGTTGGGCAGGTCCCTCAGCCACTGCTTGAAGACGCTGGCGATAACGTGAATGTTGTAGTCGTCCAGATTGATGTTCTCCGCATCTGCGAGGTCAAGCGGCGGAAGCGTTAGAAACCCTTTTTGATCGCGCCACCTACTTCAAGTTTCTTGTTGCCGTTTACCGGTGTCGAGTGCCAGCTTGAGCTCCTTGATCTTATTGGTGGAGCCGGATTTCCTGTAAATGCCCTCGGTGTAGAGGCCGTGCATCTCGATGTAGTTGATCAGCTTTTCCACCACCAGAGGAACTGTCCGCTCGTCGTTAGTCAGACGGGCGACCTCCACTCCGAACTGTCTGGTCGACAGCTCTGGATCAAACTGTCCACACATAAACACAGACGTACGAGAAAGAAAAAGGGAGAACATACATTCTTAGCCGATCTAGAATGACTTCAGCAGGCTGTGAAACAACTTTGGAGAAAACACGATTAAAGTCACGGGAGGTTATTGTGAAATAATATGGCCGACTCACCTTCTTGCTACATTTGGTTGTCTTCTGGCAGCACTTTCTGTGGCAGGCGTACCGGCATACTGGATGGACACAACCAGACAGATCAAACAAGTCATTCCCATTGTCCACAGAGAGGCAGTGTCTCCTCATCATTCACTTCAAGTTGTGACAAAAGCAACAACAAGAAAAATTTGTTATTGCTTAAAGGAACAAAGTGGCATTGGCTGGCATGAAGAAAACATCCTGTGGGAAGAAAGGAAAAGCTGTGTGGAAAAAAAAAAAAAAAAAGAAAAAAAAAATCTCCTGAGACATGGAGCCGCAGACCTCATGAGTCCAGTTGAAAACAATCTGATTAGGGAGAGGAGGCAGAGCCTGACCGCTGAGGCCTGGCTGAACATAGACCGTGTGTGTGTTCATCATGCTCACAGTCTGTGTGCGTGTGCGTGTGCGTGTGTGTGTAAGGGCCGTTTGTGCTCGTCAGGAAAAAAAATGTAGATTGATTTCAAACAATTGATTTGCACACATAATATGCTGATGAGCTCATCTTTTTCCCATCTGGAGAAGCTGAAAGTTGCTTTTTTTTTTCTTTACTTTTGTGAGCAAAAGTAAAAAATGCCGTAGTAATCACATCACTGCTGATTAATGCAATCAGACAGCTGCAGCTTCTGCTGGTGTTTTCACTAAAACCAGGAAGACGGAGCACATCGCCCCGGTCCTAATGTCTTCTACTGGCTCCATGTAGGCCTGAGAACAGACTTTAAAAAGGCTACTGTTGATGTCTAAATCACTGAATAGCTTAGCAACAAAATACAGATCTTATTCAACACTTATTCAAAGCTCTTTCTTCCATGTGCATTTTTAACTGATCAACTATAGATCCTCCCGTCAATCATACAGTCAGAATGATTAAATTTAGCCTCGACCGCCTCTGATCTGTTAAAAAAAAAAAAAAAATAGTCTGAAGTTCTTTCTTTCAGTTCTTTAAATGGATCAAAATAAAAAAAATTGTGATAGCTCTCAGCTTACAAACACTCGAACCCAGAGCATCTCTTTCGACGGCATTTAAGCGTCACAAAAGAAAAAAAACAAAACATTTTTTTTTTCTCTGTAAGATTGAAACCATTTTTCTTCCAAGGAAGCTGCAGGACATTTTTTGTGGGTTATAATCCTGAAAAGAGGAAATCATTAAAAACTGAACAAATCAAAACTGTCCAAGAAGAAACACAGCAATGTCTCAATCATTAAAAAAAAAAAAAATACATGAAACATATTATCTTGATGTTGGATATTTTATCTGCAGACTCACATTTGCACACACAGGCGCGATCCATCATCCAGATGAGAGAGGAGCAGTATTCACAGTATGTGGGGATGCTGTACTGAGTGGATTTGAAGATGTGTCCATTATGTTCTTCTACCTGAAGAGGGCAGCAGAGCGTGTTTATTGTTCAACCTCTTGAACTTTAACGCTGTAAACAAGAACAACTTGTGTTAATATAAGTATGCAGTAAACAAGAGAAACTGAAGAGACTTACGATATCTGTGTCCTTTTTCCTTCTCTTTTTACGTTCAGGCTTAGGAAGCGGCTACATTAGGAAAAAAAACCCCAAAACCAGATCATTCATTTTGGCTAATATATTTTGCGTACCATGAAAGGAATCGTTAAACCACTGAAAAGTTACAGTTGTGAATAGACCATAAAGATGTCCACAGAATCCAACAATTTTAAGCAAACCTATCCTTCATCAGCAATTTGCTGTTTAGAAACACAAAAGTGAGATTTTGTTTTTTCAAATCAGTGAATACTCCACATGCTAACAGATTGCACAAACAACAATACTCTATGATGTGAACGGTTTATCTAATTGAAGATTTAATGTGAAGTTGGTTATGTCTTGTAATCCCAAGGGATTTACAGATGAATATACTGAAACAAATCAGTGGTTCATTCAGGCTACCTGAGCAGATAATAGGAAGGCTGAACAGAGTGTACAAAGTGCTAATACAATGCTAAAGACTTCAAAATATGCCTAATTTTGTCACATAATTTAAACACTTAATGACTGTTAATGATGAGAAGCTTTTAAAATTATTTTTCATCCTGTTCCAGCATTAAATGTTCTTTTAAAATAAAGTGCATTTATTTTTGGCATTATTATCTCATCAGTTTAAAATGGTCTTCAAACAATGTTATTATTTATCGCAATAATTTTTAAAAAATATATAAAACGTATTATCTTGATGTTGGATATTTTTAGCCATCTCTTCAAATAAAAAAATAAAAAAGTTTTCCAGTCCTGCCATTCAGTGAAATTCCCAAACTCCTACCTTGCTGAGAGCGCCGTCCATCAGTTTGTACTCCGTCATGAACTCATCCAGGAAAACTTTAAATGTGTTGACCCAAACTTTGACAGGAGGCTCCCTCCAGTCCCTCTGCTCCTGCCGCATCGTTTTTTCCAGGATGTGCTCAAACAGAGCATGAAGGTCTTTGTAGCGGATGCTCTTACCGTCATCCATCTGCAGAGAAAACACAGGAAGAGCCAGCAAGGGATTATGTTTAAGAAACACAGCTTCCAGGATTAAACACATGTAAAGGATATAAAAGATTTACTGCAAGTGCCGTGGAGTAGGAATTGAAGATGTTCAGGCGGAACTCCTTCAGGGCCTTTTTGAAGACGACGTCCACCATGGTGTCCTTCTTACTGTCCTCAGTCTCCAAATCATTGATCTAAAATATTAACAGATCAGAATTTCACCTGGATTTTAGCTTATAATTCCATTTTACGCACACACGTGACGAGGCTGTACCTTTTTAAGGAGGAAATCGTTCATGCTCCTGTAGTCGTTGATGCAGGAGAGGATCTGCAGTGCGTCGTTCTGCCACTGGGCGGGCTCCACCGCCACGTTGCTGATCTTCACGCTCCTCCTCCGCTTCACCTTGGGGGACGACTCCTTGTTCTCCTTCAAGTCCCTGAAGCCTCGGTCCAGAATCGGGTCAGGACTGCAGGGAGGCGACATGTTCTCCTGGCCCGCTGCATGGAACAATGACACTTTGTTATGACAAGAATTAAATGAAACACGTTGGCGAGATAAAAACACAAACGAAGAAGAAGAAAAAGAAGAAAAAGACATCACCATCCCCCTGGAGCTGTCCAGTTTCTCCATAGTCTCCGTCCAGCGAATCAGCCCCGCAGATCAGCTTTTCTCTGGACGACTTCTTATCCCCGTACTTCGATTTGCCCCAGAATCGCATCTTCCCACGAACCCTGAATCACAACCACCCAAAACAGACACTTTTAACACATCCAAGACCAAAGAGATGGGAGTAATTTATGAATACACTAAAAACAGACAGCTGCACTTCAACCAACCTTCCGTCTTGTGAATTTTTGTGCATCGACTCCACTTTGACTAGATCTCCTGATGACATGGCTTTGTGGAGCTTCTTCTGCTCCTCTGAGCTCAAGGGCTGAAAGACGGAGAGATAAAATGTCAAATTCATGCACAAATGTTACAAATGAAGCTTTAGTTCCACAAGGTCTACAAAATTCACTCATGGCCTTAAGTTTTTTGGAAAATCTGCACATAAAGACTTAAACTAGGAAGAAGAGGCTGATAAAATACTTATTAAAAGTCTAATTAGACTCTTAAATCTAGGTGTGGGGCTCCAAAAAAGCAATAAAGCCTCCATTAACAAGGTGAGGAACCAAGGCGTTTAATAAAACAGTGAGAAACGAATGAAAGATTATAAAATTAAGATTTCAGCCCAACTGATCAGGGAACTCAGACTGAAAAAATTACACCAAAAGCATCCAACATTCCACCAGCAGATGGCGCCATCCTATTGCTGAAAACACCAATTCCATTTGTAACATTTAGTAGCACTTTAAAAACAGCAAACAAACTTTGAAAATTGTACAATATATGAACAAAAAGAAGTTACAAAAAAGGAAAGAGAAATAATTAGTTAAACGCAGGCAGATCACATTCCGTTTAAAGGATTTCCAAAGTCTGATTAGTGAGGAGACAGAAAAGCGTGCGAGTCACATGCAAACACGGCTAATCATGGAGAAACACCAAGAGAACCCGCAGCTGTTAGAGAGAAGACAAACAGCAGCAAACCTCTAAAAATACATTTAAAATGAGTCCGACACAACGCTAAAATAAACAGGCCGACTTCACTGCTGCTACAGTCCTGTCTTCAAACACTAAAATAAACATTTAAAACGAAAGCAAACAAATGGCTTTAAGTGGAGATTTTCAGATAGATGAGGTATCCGGATTGGAAATGTCAAATCAGGATGTAAACAATAGCTGAAAATTATGATTATGAGCTCATGAGAGAAGTCGGTGTCACTGAAGCACTTCCCACCACTCTAAGCTCTGACTGCACATCAGAACGCACTTCTCCAAGAAGCTGCAGCCAGTGCTCCACATCGCTATGAGTTGTACGTTCTTTTATTAGCTTTCCATAGTGTGATGATATTGTTGACTCTCCCATTGAAGAATAATTTAAAAACTGATCCATAAATGGCTCCACTGACTATGGTTTCTGTAAACAATGCGCGGCTGTGTGACGTTCTTCGTTTGGGGTTGTAAACCGTTCACACAGAAGTCAGATTGCTCTCGCATCTAATTATTAGTATGAACGAAAACACACACAGAAAAAAATAGATCTCAGTAAAAAAAAAAAATTAAAAAATCAGAATTGAGCCTTGAGACCTGCTGTGTGAAAGCACCCCTTACTGTGGTTTTACAGGGAAAAACCAGAAATAAGTTCAGTTTGAGGCAGAGGTGAGATACAGATCGACAATGTTTCTACTGAGTGGGTTAGAAAAGTCAAAGAGAAGTCAGGCTTTAGCAGAGAGTACAGAGAGAGGGGCTGCCGGTGGCCTGGAGGGGGTACCATGTCTGAGTCACTGAAACAGGCCTCTCTCAGGCCCGCCTCTGAGGAATTCTGCTTGGAGAGGGGCAGAGTGTAGTGGCGTGGGCTGATGAGGCTGTCGCCGCCATAGTCGTCCTCTTCTGAGTCGCCGCCAGCTGCGAGGCTGGAGGCACGGGTGAGGAAGTCGGAGCGCGTCCGCGCCATTCTGGCTTTCTTTTTCTGCCCCACGCTGTTGACCTGGAGTTTACCAGAGGTGAGAACAGCATGAGGAAAAAGTTCCTGCATGGCTCTGTGGTAGAGCACCGGCCAATCGTCTGCCCCGGATCCTTCAGCCGGTCAGCTCTCAGGGCAAGAGTTGGAGCCGCCCTTGCAAGATTCAGAAATCCACAACACAAAACCTACACAGATACAAACACACGCTATGTAAACAGCAGGGAGGGAGGGGAGATTGCTTACATCTCGAGCCTTTGTTGCTTTAGACGGCTTCAAAGCTGATGTGGGTCCTTCTCTGGGAACGGTTACAGCTTGTTCTTTAGAGTCGGCGTCAAATCTGATGGATAAAAGAGACACAGGCCTAAATATGAGTCTGCTGAATCCATCCATCCTGATCTATAGAGACATTTTTCTCCATGGTTCTTTAGAAAACTGCTCAAGTTTTGCCAGACTGCGTCATGCAACAGATTCTCAATTGGACCAATGTTTCAGATGTTGGCTGATCTATAAATTTTGGCTGAATGTTTTGGGTCATTGTTCTGCTCGAAGGTGAACCTCGGCTCCACTCTCAAGTCTTCTGCAGCCTCTGTTGTGTTTTATTGCAATATTGTCTCAACTCTTTCAACTATGGTTTTCTTGTAAGACCTGTTTGGTGGAGTGTACCTCTAATAGTTGTTCTGTCAACAGATCCTCCCACCTGAGCAATAAGGTCTTTATGAGTTAAATTCAGATCAAGATGCTTATTAAAAAGCAGATAAATATGTTTTATTAATGTAAAATTATTATTACAATAACAGTGTATAAGTGCAAAAACTAAGCGGTTTTCAACAAAAAATCTTAGAAATGACTGTGACTACCCAGATGAGGGCACTGCAAATCATTAACTGAAATCCACTATTAATTGGCATCATAAAAGATTGATCAAGCAGAGAAAGGTAGAGCACACTCACGGGGTAAACATCATTTTGTCGTCTGGGGAGAAGAAGATGTTCCCTGCTTTGTCAGTCAGATTCACTGCTGTAACTTCCTGACTCTGTGGCTTCTTGCCGGCAACTCTCACCCTGATACCGGCTCCGTTTCGGGTCTCCAGAGTGAGCTTAGGGGCCCAGCCTTCCGCGGCAGGTCGGTGGTCTTTGCGTCGCTCCACAGGAGCAGAGAACGGTGGCGGGGGCAGCTGGGCAGGACGGGAGCTCCCGTGAGCGCCTATGGCGACCGGAGAGTGAGGTGGAGGTGAGGAGTTCGACTGCGTTCTGCCGTGAGGAGCTTGACCCGAGGTCTTCTCAATCAGCAGAGAGCTGGGTCGGGGACCTTTGGTGGAGGTTCTGGTAGAATCCGGCCCGGCCTGCCTGCTCTGCTGGATCCTGTGCAGGGCCTCGCCTCTCTGCTTCTCGAACATCTCTTTCTCATACCGGGCGTATTTGATGCGCTCCTGCTCCAACACTTCCTTCTGTTTTCGGATCTGCTCCATCATCTCCTTCTCGTTCTGCTGCTGCTGGTTCCGCTGTCGCTCCTCCTTCTGCTCGTTCAGCCGCACCAGCTTCTCTATCATGGACTGATCGGTCGACGAAGGCGGAGAATCGCCCGTCTGGGCGGCGGAATCTCTCAGGTCTACCGGAGGACGGATGATGGCACTCAGCTCGTCACTTAGCGGGGTTTCTTTCTGCATACTGATGACCACAACCACAGGGCGGCGTGATGACTCTCGTCTCTCTTTGAGAGGCTTTGCATCTTGGGGGATGATGCTGCCGCCCTCGCGAGCGGGGACGAAAAACGTGGGGAGATAGTTCTGGATTTTGGGTGGATGTGGGTGAGCGGGTGTACTTCTTTGGGGGGAAGCAGCTTCAGCTTCCTGTGGTTGGGTTGGATTCAATGAAACTTCCTCCACATTTGATTCAGGAGCAACAGGTGGGACAGGGGAGTTGGGGTCCTCGCCATCCATGATCTCCTCTGTAGCCTTGGGCGGCTCTTCGTCCATCATGAGAAGCTCGAAGCTGCCTTTGGAGCTCTCGCTGTCAGGCGTGCCCTGGGGTGAAGGGAGAGATGGGCTAGCCGGTGGCACCAGCTCCAGAGACCAACGCTGCTCCTCGGAGGGAGACGAAGCTCCGCCGCTATTCGCCCGGACCTTCAGCAGCTCCAGGCTGAACTTGGCTTGCTCCAACTCCCTCATCCGCCGGTTCTCTCGTTTGGAGCGAGTGGTTTTCTGGGCGGGATCCTCCATGGTTCTTGCTCGATCCTGCGCCACCACAGCGGTCGATGAGACTGAGGAGTTTGCTTCGGTTTCTACTTCAGAGTCTTCTTTCTCTTTAGGGCCGTCCTTATGGCTGCTGAGTGCATGGAGGCTCTTTTCTCGTTGTTGGTAGGAACGATCTTCCCAGGTGCTGAGATCCAGCCCCATGATTCCTTCTCCCACCTCTTCCTCCTCTTCTTCCTCCTCTCCACGCCAGATGCTCACCCGGCCATTCTCCTCCTCCTCCTCCTTCTGTCGCTGTTCTCTCAATTTTCTGAAGCTGCAAATTGAGAAGTTCCAGCGTTACTTTAACACGACGATGAGAATCTTAGAAATGAAAAGTGAACAACCAACTCCAGAGTTGAAATTGGGAGTACAAAGCCTTGCCCTCAGGAGCTCAGCAGCCGATTACAGAGCTGCTTTGGGTTGCTTGCGTCATGATATGAACTTACCAGTCAGATTGCACACAGAACAAAGCCCAAATACACTGCTGGTGCTGTGTGCAAAGATTAAGCTGCTTTTTTTCCCCCACAAGCTTTTGCAAAACCATGCTGTCATCTATCCCAAGAAGCTATTTTCAGAAAGAAACTATAACATCAGCACTCTTTGTTTCAGATACATCCTCTCACATTAAGCATTTTCCAGTATATCCTACCTTTGCCTGCTGAGGAAACCTCTGCTAACTGCCTGCAGCTGAATCACAGCAGCATACAAGCGCAGGTAGGACTCCCTGGCCTGGTGACAACGCCACACCGTCTGAATGACCAGGGCCGCAGAGGCGCGCCGACCGAGCCAGAACCTCCACGCTCTCTGCAGAACCCGAGTCGCCTCTCTCCACTGCCTGAACCTTTGACGTTCCCGGTAACCTCTCCAGTGAGCCTGCAGACACACAGCTGCCCTCTCCTGGACACCAGGGTCATAATCCTCCTCCTCCTCCTTTATGGACCGATATGTTCGCCACCATTTCTGTAAGGACGTAGAAATTATTGTTTTGAAAAATGTAGAAAATTAAACATCAATTTCTAGAAAAATAAACTTCTTGAAATATCTTTTGTGAAATCCCACAAAGTTTATGTCATTCTCAATTTCAAGCAGCTTTGCGTTCAATATGTGCATAAACCTTTATTAGTCGCATTTCCACATCATTGGCTATTTAAAGGTAGTTTTTCCATTCTCCTTTTGACTAGAATTAGTTGAAGTCATGCATGATAGTTTTCCTTTTTTTACTGCCTTACTGAGACTTTTTACAAGATTTCTTTAAATTTGTCCCGGCACATCTTTTTATTTGTAGTGACCTTGTTTTTTTGCTTTTGGTCAGCAAATAAATAAAACTGAGGCCCGTTTCAAAACAACTATTTATAACAAAAAGAGCACATAAATTATACCAACTTTATTATTACGTTCAAAGTGGACTCTGTATGGTACACTTTGTATACAATATTAGTAACGTCACATTTAAGCATCATATAACTATGAACTACATCTAACAACACCTGTTGCTCACACAAGACAAAAAGTTATTTTTCCATTATATTGTCACCTTCCTAAAATAATGTCCAAAGTCATTTTTTGTCAAAAGTGATTAAAAAAAAAGAAAAAAAAACAAAAACACATACATCTGTCTTTCCAAAATTGTATTTTGACAATGTTATAATAATTACGTTCGAAAGCTGAACTAACGCCCCACTTTGTCAGCAATAGCAATAAAGAAAATAAAGAAATAACCACTGGAACAGAACTAAAGAAAGTCTTTGCTACAGATCAGTGATGATTAAAACACTTCACCTGGATGCTGACTGCCGCCTCTCTCATCCTCACGAAGTGCTTCCTCTCCAGCCGCGCTCTGAATCGCTGCTGCAGCATGACGATGAGTCTGAGCACCTCTCTGTGGAGGTCAGCATGCAGCCGCTGGCGCTCAGCCTCCTGTAAAAACACCTGGGGGGGGGGGGGAAGGCCGGGATGGAGTCAGAATGGGCTGGCCCACGTGTTTACTGTAAGGCAGTGAGCAAACTGGCATACACACATTCCTTTATTAAAAAAAAAAAAAAAAAGCTGAATCAAAGGCATACACACAATGGCCAAGAAATCCCAGACCGGATATACGCAGACAAGAATGTCAGGCATGATCCTCTAATTATATGGACACATCCCAGAAGCATAGACCCCTCTATCAAACCCCATTCATAGCTGCAACTTTAAAAACACCAAACATGAGGTTATATCTTCATTACATACTTTTTCTTTCAAAGACAAGATGCTTCCAGGTAATACGAGATCATCCCAAACACAAACCAATTCATTCATGGCTTCAGGTATATATGGACCTGGTATATATGTCGTATGTAGGTGTTCAATACAGCACAAGTATAACTCAACTTATATGTCCTTTACTGTAAAAACAATACTACGCAGTTTATTACACGTTTGTACCCATGTTACAAGTCATTCTTGGAGCTCAATGAACTCAAATAATTTCTCGTTTCAACTCAAAGGCTTTATATTTACATGTCAATGTCAAGTTGTCCTCAAAATTAATGCCAAGGAGTTAATTTCTTAGAGCCCTGAACCGACCTGAGCTCTGAGCAGTTATTAAATTTGTGAACATTGTACAAGCTGGGGATCTCCTTCATTTTGCATTCATAGAGTGGAACATGTAAGGCCATCTGGCTATTAGGTGGCCTAAGTGGAGACAAGACCTGAGCAACTGGAACCTTTAAAAAAAAAAAAAAAAGCAACAAAATTTAGGAGAAACAAACAGAAAGCCATGAGAATCTGCCTAAAACTGATTTTATTTGTGCACATTTTCTTGTTCAAGCTAAAGGAGAAGCAGCAGCACAGATACTCAGATTTGGGAAGTTATGAGATCCTTTCAAAGTTTAAGAAAGATGAAAACCAAAAAAAGAATATCAATGCAGAATATTCAGTCTTCAAGAGTCAGTGTGAACTGTATTTTCCTTGCGTAATATGCCTTGTTTCAATAGATGGGTTCCAGAACTACTTAAGCTTGTATTGTTGGTGCAGGGACACATCCCTGCTACAACTAGCAGGATATTTTCAAAAATCAACCTGGATAGTATCTGCAAAGTGTTGTATTTGGACATTTCAAACTAAAAAGGCAAAATGTTTGTTGAAAACAAAAAAGGCCCCAGTACAAAGCCTTGAGGAACTCTTCATGCAAGTAGCTAAAGACTAATATATTGTTATGTTTTATAACAATAATACAAAACAACCCCTCACTGATTTATCTTAAAAACTATAGAAAATAATGAGGCTAACACTGGGGGGTTACATACCTTCGTCTTTCCCACTTGATAGCCCTCTGGTTGAAGATCCAGCTTATCCATACTCCCCTGGATGCTCTCCCTCGTAGAACGGGTTCCCTCCGGCAGCA
Organism: Poeciliopsis turneri; assembly: GCA_922788865.1. Classification (NCBI taxonomy): domain Eukaryota; kingdom Metazoa; phylum Chordata; class Actinopteri; order Cyprinodontiformes; family Poeciliidae; genus Poeciliopsis; species Poeciliopsis turneri. The sequence goes on from CAKLNU010000675.1 coordinate 1,372,417, forward strand.
GCACACCGAAGTGATGAACAAAGTCCTACAAAAAGACCAGATTATGGAAACAATCTGAAATACCAAATCAGATGTGGATTTTTATCCCATTTCCAGATGGAAAATTTTACATCAGTGAAAGCCAATTCAAACGACTCCGGACCAGCAGCAGCATCTCGACGATGCAGTCCAAGTGTAGAAAACCAGTGAGGAGCATCCGGTTTTAGGTCAAACAAAAATAAAATAAATACATATTTGTACAGATTCAGACATCATGCATGGTGCCTGAACTGAACACAATCAGGCCAGCAGGGGGGCCGGACAGGCACACAGATGCTGTGTTTATACAATTACCAGCATGGGGCGTGTCTGAGACCCCCAGCACAATGAGGAGGGTCTGTCCTGAGTCCTTCAGAGTGATCCCATCCGCAAGATATTTCTCATTACTGCTGAACGCGGCACAAAGCATGCCGAGGAATTTACCGTGAATGAGAATGTCTGCTGCTGTAATGATCAGAGTGAGATCACCAGAACACTTATTCTTTATGAGCTTTCTTCCCTTCGCCACTGAAAGCTTCACTCATGCGCGGCTGTAAACATTAAGTATGATGTAAAGCCACAGGTCTGCCATGACCTGAAGAGATGAAATGACAGAAAATGAAGTTTTCACATTCGGTTTGAAGTGGAAAAATCGTTCGACGTGTCCAGCTTTTTTATTATTATTACTTTTAACCTGCCAAATATCTGAAGCGGATGATGTGTGTGAAACTTCAGACCGATGGGATTCTCATCGTATTGGCACGAGAGCTGTTCGATATCGCCAACTCATTTCCAAACTTTGCTTTTCTTCAGGTGGAGCCATTCCTCTAATTGAACCCTTGGACTCATTCTGTGAAATCAAACTCCTGCTCATGTTTCCACCTGATGCTTTGGGTCTGAACTGACTAGCATCTGAAAGTCTTGAGGAAATTTTAAGGCCACAAAGTGTTTGATTTTCCTTCTCTAATGTTTCAAACAAGTAAACATCCATGTAATCAGGGTGTGGGTTCTTTGTGTCTTTTACTCACACTTCCTAAATATGGATTGAACAAATATGGCTCCATTAGTGTCATAAGCTAACATTTCTTTTGCCTTGATCTAGACTTACTGGCAAAGTTCAGAGATTTTAAATGTGCTTCCTTTCATTTTCCTTAATTATTTCAGACCACTACAATGTTCGTGAAATATGTCTGTTAATGCCCCCCAAAAAACAACAAAATATTTCTTTACCCGATGAAGGATATACCCATGTAGACATGTTATTCGATAACGCAATGTCTCGCCAATAAGGTGACCTATTCGTTATCTAAAGTCTTGGCACAAGAGGTTATTGGCACAAGTGAACAAAACCAGAGAATGGAAACTACTGTAAGAAGAAACAGGAGTGGAAGTGGGCCACTCCCGACTGTCTTCTGTCCGGCAACTAACGCCCATCTGCATTCACCACCATTCGCCTTATTAGCAGTGCAGCACAGAGCTTCTCACGTGGCTGACATCACTCCTCAGAGAGGCAGCGTGGTTAAAGACGGCTGCCATGTCCCACCCCCAGAAAGTCCCTTCTGACCCAATGCACAATGAATCAGGAACACGTTTCCTGGAGAAAAACAAAAGGCTTTTTAAAAAAAATTTAAAAAAATCATCACTGGCACTGCAGCTCCTGGGAACCTGAGAGGCTTTTCAGTTTCTGTCAGAGCGCGGTTTCAAAAAATCTTCTTGGCCGACGCGAGGTCACGAATGAAAACAAGTTCGTCTGCACAACACCCTCACTGTTTACTGGAAAACTTGATTTCTGAGCACAGAGTTTAAAAACACATTAATGAGGCTTCCCTTATAAATCAATCTGAACCTTTTAATCTGACACATTTGTAGCCTTTTTGGGAATAGAGAGGAATCATCTTTAGGATGTACAGCACTCTTAATGCATCATCGCCCCGTCTTTAGGAAATATGAAAAAAAGCAGTTGCATATTTAATGCAGTAGCATAATCTCGTATTGACAATTTAGAAAAAAAAAAAATATAAATATATATATTCAGAAGAGAAAATTCCACATAAAGACTTTTTTCCCAAAATTTACTAACTCCACAATTATTGGCAACTAACCATTTAAAGTGAATGTAACTAAAAGTTAGTTTAGTTACATCCCCAATTCTCCTGGATATTTCTCACAAAGGTGAAGAAAGTAAATATGGAGACAAAAAACATCCCTAAGCTCGGTGTTGGAGACCTGCAGTAAAATATGAAATCATGAAGTCACAAAGTCTCCAGAGAAGCTTTTTCTCTGTTTACATGCTGGACAGCTCTGTTGAAGGCATTGATTAATTGTCAGAATAATTGGTAGAATAATTAACTACTGAGATAATTGTTAGTTGTAGTCCTAGAATCAAACGACTGGAATCTGTTCAGGATGTCACTGAGTTCTGCAGGATGTCTGGAAATGAACCTTTTGTTCAAACAGGGACACATCTACTGATGTGGAGACGGTTTTGAAATCTCTGCATGTCTCTAATCTTGTCAAATGTCTGAATTTGTGAATAAATGAAATCAAACTACATTTTGCTGGATTTTATAATGGAGTTTTAACTTATTTGAAAGCTTTGAACACTTTAAAAAAAAAATATTGGGTATGCCAGTGGAGGAGATTTAGCCAAGAATATCACCGTGACGACGACACGTGCATTACCTTGAAGGTGTACTTGACGTTGTATCCAGATTGCCGGATGCGGACCGTCTCCAGCATACCTGTGTACCGCAGCTGCCTCAGCACCAAGTTATCATCAAACCTTAAGGGCAGCTGTGTGTGTGACAGAGAGAGAGAGAGAGAGAGAAAGAGAAAGAGGAGAGGAAACAGAAAACAGATTTTCTTTTTTTAGGTTATTTTTCAAATTCCCACTTCAAAGCAGGATTAATGTTGGGAAACTAAAGCAACTGTGGCCACCGTACCTTCTCTGCGTTGGAACGGATGCACTTGACAAAATACGGCTCTGACTGACCCAGAGTCTCCATGAGCTTATTGAGAGAAGCCTGCGGGATGAAACATGGGGAAAGAAGTCGTCAAACCCAACAGCAGGAGACACACGGAGACGCTTCACAGCTGTTTAACAGACAACAGCGAAACTCTGTCGCCATCTGCGAGGAACGCCGAAGCGTTAAAATCCCCCGATTCGCCTCAGTGTAACCGTCTACATACGTTTATGCAAGCATGCGGTTTGGAAGAAAACAGGATGCAGCTTCTTTTTTTTTTTTTTTTCCTTTTTCTATTTTTCATTTGCAGTGACTGTGTAATTAAACACACAGACACATGTGAGTCTGCATGCGTGTGTGATCACAGAGGCAGGAGGAATTCAGACTTTTTTTTCTTTTCTTTTTTTTCCTCCAGCATGGGAGATTAAAGCAATCAGCGCAACACAGGATGTGGAGAGTGAAGTCATCCACACATGGACTCAGGCTGCCTCCCCGCCGGCCGTCCACAGGGACCTCAGCTGCACCTCCAGCAGCCACAAAACACTCTTCACTTTTAAAGAGGACGGGGGGGAATCGAGTGTTTGGTTACGGAAATGTTACTGCCCGCTGATGAGATTGTTTTCCATATTTCAGTCAGCAGATGCAGCACTGTTGACTGAGAAAACACTGTAGTTGTCAGCTGTCAGGCTCCTGCAATGACAACAGTGCTCCTATCTTTTATTTCCATGTTACCTGCTGCCTGGTTTTCCTATTTACATTGTACATGTAATAACAGACAAAGTAATGAAGACTAATTTTGATTACGCAAACAGTTTATGAGGTGCAGCTGAGCTCATGTTAAACTTCAAGGTCCTTTTGAAGTGGTTAAAATCTCAGATTTGATCGGCAAATCTCAGATTTGAACCGGAACTGTTTATTTATTTTCATTTTTAGAGATGCACCAATCAAACTTTTTTTTCCAGCCGATTTGGTTTCAGACAGATTCTGATTTTGTATTCCAGCTCTTCAACACACAAAACAACGTGTCTTGATAGATTTATTCAAATTTAATCAAACAAAAATACTGTAATTTAACTTTGAAAGTCACTGAGAAGTGGCAATTGTATGGTGTTTTCTTTATAACTTTGTCATTTTGTGTTTTTATCATGTAAAGCACCTTGAACCGCCTTGAAAGTGGTAGCAAAAACACAAAATGGAGACCGTTCACAGATCTCCCTCCTTGATTCGAGGAGTTCATCCACAAGGGCTTGTGCAGTTTCATCAGGGTGCGTCAGTGAATGAATCACTTCCTTTTTTTATATACAAAATCAAGCATGTTTCTTATTACCAGACATGATCTCACACATTATGTCTCTTGGATATGCAGTGTTGCAGGCACACACACAAAAAAAAATCACAAATATAAATGTGAACAGAGACGTGTGTTGTCGCTTCCTCCCAATCTCTGTAAGACTTAGAAAACACAACTTTTCATAGCAAGCTGTGGATTTGCTGAACTGTAAAGCAGCGAGTGCATGCATCCATCCATCCATCCATCCATCCATCCATCCATCCATCCATCCATCCGACCTGAAATTGTGCGCTGATACTGGGAGGTTTCTTCTTCTTGTGGAGGTGAAGCAGCGACTTGGTGATGCGGTCGTGAAGCGTCAGGTTGCTAAGGTACTTTAGTGATTTGACGTTCAGTAAATGCTGCAGGCGGAAAGTCACAGTCAGCACAAGTCCAATCCAAACTCTACATTAAAGTAGGACAAGTCTTACCTTCGGAAGAACTGGTTTCAACTTGTAGTTTTTGTTCCTCCTGTTTATACAGATAAAAACAAAACAGAAATTAACCAACAGGGTTTTTTTTCCCCTCCAAACATCGAGTAGCAATAAATGACTTCCTGAAATTCTTTCTGAATGGGTCATAGAAGAAGTGGGACTTTAATTTTTTCCACTGGAGAGGAAATATTCCTTCGGAGGGTCAGGCGCAGAGCAGCGCCGACTGAGCTGGTCGGAATGTCGGGATCAGTGACGGAGCCTCCAGCTGGGCGGAAAAGGATCTCAGGAGGTCTGTCAGGTTTCCAGACATCTCTAAACTACTTCTTTACATTTCTGTTCACAATATTTGGATTTCTCTAACCAGATAAAGTTCACCTGGAATCCAAAACACGTCCTCCGGTGAACCTTTTGAATTGCATTCAAAAGCTAACCGGGTTGCAGTTTAAAAAGCACATGGGATGTCAGGAGAGCTGAAATCTGCCTCAGGGAGGGGAATGCTGAACGTTTTATTGTGCACGTTGAAGGTACTGACATCAGGATGTTGTGCGCTCTCTCCAGGAGTTTACTGCTGGCCGAGTTGACAAAGATGCCGTCTTCTTCTGTGTTGGAGCCGCCGGAGGACAGGTGGCTCTGCCGACCGACACGGCCGTTCCAGCCGAGGCCCGGAGAACTCCTTCAGGACACAGGAACAGCATTAGGGTTGGAACAAGCTTAACCAGTTGTAGTATTTATTTGGGCGGGGCGGTCACGCTTAAAATTAAAGAATTGATCCCAGTTCAATCATTTATTTTTCTCGCTTTCTTTTCAAAAGAAGAAATTACAATTGACAGAAAACATTTTGTCAGATGTGTGACAGGTTAGGGCATGGCTGCAAGAATTTCTGTTTGATTCTGAGAACATTGTGAGGATTTTAGCAATTTTACTAGTAAGTCTTAAAATTATGAGAAGAAAAAAAGTTGTTTTAATACAGAAAAAATGCCACTTTTCTGTTATATATTCTCTTATCATTTCAGCTTTATTGTCATACTGATTTATTCTCTTCGTGCTACGACTGTATTCTTGACGTCCTTGTCCTAAATTGAAAGTTCAAATAGAAGGTGCAAAACATGCTTGTTGAACAAAACGGTGGACTTTAAGCCTGCTGACATCACTGTGAAATATGGAAACCCAATGAGTTTATTGGTGGAAAAAAAAAACTTGATTGCTTACTTGACAAATTAGATTCCCCCCCAGCTCTACTAGTTTTTATATTAATAGTAAAATTATTTGAACATGTTTTTCTATGCAACATAGAAACAGCCAAGTCACAATTTATTATATTAATTCCATCCTTTTTAGCTGCGTTATGCACTATATTTACACAAACTCTGACCTTTTTAGGGTTGAATTTCTTTGAATCAGTTTTTATGTCTAGTGTGGACATTTTTCAATAACTTTTCAAATTTCCCAGTGACACCATTTCAATACTGTAGCTAAATCTAATTTTGGATGGTTGTTCAGCTCACCAATTAGCTCAGTTTTACCACTTGGCTTGTTACTCTTATAAATTAAGGCAATGCTGCCAATTGGGGCTCTGTAAATTTTTCTGGACTCATTTATTCCAACATTGTGGTCGTGTAAATGACCAACTTCCTTGAAAACACATTCGTAAAGAGGCGGTGGTACACCCTGGACAGGACTCCAAGTCCGTCACGAGGGCCAATGCAGAAACAGAATCTTGCAAAAGATCCAATTTAAAGTCTCCAGTTGCCACAATAGGGATGTTTGTGGACTGTGGGAGGAAGCTCAGGCACACAGAGGACACTGCAGATACCCAGTGAGAACATGGAAAGTTCACACAGGAAAAAAAAACCCCATCTAGTCCATCTTGACGACGCCGTCTCTCCTGGATAGTCAAGGTGTCAAAACACGATCCACATCATGGATCCAGAGATGCTTTTCTGTTCTCTTCTTTCTTCCATACTTATTGAGACCTGGAAATTAATTTAATCCAATTCTGCCATTTTCTGAACCATGCAGGAACAACGATCAACGCAAGGAAAAGCAAGGTCTTTAAAATACTTCTAGTGCTACACATTAGCTGCATGTCCCGCCATGAAATGATGCAAATATCATTAAAACTGTGTTTCCTTTGCCGATGACTGCACTCCATGTGCTTATGTTCACGCCTGTGTAAATAAAAATAAATAAATAAAAGACTTTCCTACTTTATGACTTGGAACAAAGAGACAACGGGGGCTGCTGCAGAGGCAGCAATTGATGATAATTTCGGTGCAGCTGAGCAGTTTATTTAGTTTCCATTTTCCTCCTTTGTAGATTTACAAGGACTGCACCAGCGGCGTTTCGGTGCAGGCCACACACAGCACAACGCACAAACAGCAGCAGCAACATGTGCGTGGAAACTTATACCGCGTGGTGTTAAAAGACGGTTGACTTGATTTCCAAAAATAATATGAGGGGAGGCAGGAGGAGCGGAAACGTTTCAATAGCAAATAAAACAAAAATGGTAAAGCTGTTTTTGTCGCTTTAGACGGGACCAGCCTGGAAGACGTGAAACGATTTCACCTGCTGTGTGTTTCAGACTAAAACAGCTAATTGAAAACATTGGAGGAGATTTTGTGATCTTTTGCCCTCAATCCAACTGAATCAAACTTGTACATGATCTTTTTCTCGTAATTTTTGGTAAACATCTACCACAGAAAATGTGCTGATGAACAATCATTTTATTTCTATTAGATTTTAAAAAACATTATTTCTGCAATAGAGTGGGTGGATAGATTTTCTTCTACTATATTTGTCGCAAATACAATAAAAAATGCGTTATTTGGTTCAATATTACTCGAGTTCAATCAAGTAAACAGCTTTAACATAGCTGAATGCAGGTCATTCAGCCTTTAGATTCAGATTTGCAGATGTAAGTAATGAGTTGTATGGAGTGATGCTCACGCTTCGTTTATACTCTACATTCTCAGTTTCATAAGCAGGTTTACAGTATAATGACTTAAAATCCTGTATATTACTGGAAACATTGTTGAAAACCCAATAAAGATAATGTTGGAAAAATAAACCCAACAACTTTAATTACAGAACAAGATGCGGATACATCCAGTAAAAAAAAAAACATTTTCTTTCTGATTTACTTCCAGGTTTATGTTCCTTTCTTTCGTGATTTTTTCAGAAAACTTGTCTTTGTCCAAATCAGGCAGTAAATCTCAAACTCTAGGATCCAAAATATCTGCTTAAACACAATTCTTCTGTTTGCATCTGGCCTACAATACAAAGAAGAATTTTTTCCCCCAGTGGATCATCAATCTCAGTAAACGGTGACGCTACAATATACCTTTTGTCCCGACTGTTCATCTGCAGAGCCTCTGTGAGAGTCCCATTAAGTAGTGCACTGTTGCGTCCAGCTGACACACACTTGGATATTTATCTCTCCCCAGATGATCTTCTGCAACGCATAGCTCTGACTTTACATCATGAAGGAAGCAGCTGGACTGGGTTTAGAGCTCTGTGGGTCTGTGGACGATGAGTGTGTGAGGAGGGAGACAGAAGGCGGCCAGGGGTCACGCGTTGCATTAAGGGCAGGGGTTAACGGATTCGCTCCTGTGTAACAAAAGCCGCCTGACTGGAGAGTCTCGGCTTTGCAAGTCACGGTCGTTGCTTGTTGACCTCACCATCAACAGATGATTAGAGGAAGTGGAGCTAAATGAGTGCATCGCCAAGACTGACGACACTTTAGTCAAATTTTTTTTTTAAAGATGTGAAGTATGTACTGGGCAATAGTTGCATCCAAGAGAAAGTGCAGGTTGATTTATCAGTCTCTGATCTTCCTCCTGACAATACCTCAGTTTCTCAGCTGGATCCAAACTGGATCCAAACAGTGATACCATGTTCAATACACCAGGCACTGGTTCTTTTCGCATTCTGGGCTGGAACTATGCCTTATTTTATCCTTCTACACAACTTTTATTTTATCCAGTTGGATAAACAACCAGCTTCTTTAGCAATAACATTTTGTGGCTTATGCTCCTGTTGGACATCTATACCAGTCGGCAGTCTTCCCCATGATTATGTTGGTAAATACATAACATTTATGGGTTTAAAGTCATATTTTACTGTCTTGTAATACTCTAATCATTTACAAAAACCCATCAAAATTGACTAAAATTTATATAAACAAGTTTCATCATGATCGCGAATCATTGATATTAATTAATGTGATGATTTTTTTCTCTCCTCTTCAAAAGAGGATTAAAAGTTCCTAAAAACAACAATCTATGTATTTAACTAACTGCAGAAGTTATTAGCCTGTTTTAAGTAGAGAAATATCAGCCTTTAAACAAGTTACAGTTTCAAAAGCCCCTAATATTTTCCATCATTCCTTTCCTGTGGTTTACACTCCTTTAACAAGACGCCAGAGACGGTTTGGGAATGTTTCCACGCAAAAGTCCCCGCTCGCGGTCTGACCCATTTCCGGCAGATGCGCGCTTACCGGGGCGATTTCTCTGCGATGGCGTTGGTTCCCTGAATGTCTGACAAAGGCGTCCGTGGCGTCCTTCTGGTTATGCCTGATTCACAAACAAACGGGCGTCAGAGAAAGCACAAAAACAACAAATAATTCAAAAATACTAAAAACGGAAGACAAAACGAGACAAATGGTCACACAACACCAACAAAAAAAATAACAAAAAACACACTTCTGACACCGTGTGCCACTCTGGTGTTATTACAGTGAGAGTTTTGTGCCTTTTTTATGAGCCATACAACCTAAAGGGGATGATTTGGTATTAAAGGTTAACAGGGATGTGATCTTGTTAGTGCTGAAATATGGATGATGATACTGAAGCGTTATTTTAAATTAGTCTGGATTTTTACAGTTGCTTATTAATCCGATTAGTCATTTCAAATAGGGACAAGTTGGGATTTTAATTACCCAAGAGAAGCTACCATCTAAGTGCGGTGGCAGAGTGAGCTAACTGATGCATTTGCTTCTGAAGTCGTGCTGAAGAATCACAGAGATCTACTAGGGTTAGCCTACTCAGTAAGCAAACTGGGACTGAGCATAATACCATTCTCTGTTTCATCATCACTTTGCACAACTTTCTCACTCTCATCTGGAGCTGCAAAGGTAGCACAGAACAAAAAAAAAAAAAAAAAAGACACAAAAAGAAACAAAACATGAGTGTGACTAAGAGTTTATGGAGGCCCGAGACGTCCGTGAGGTCGGCTGTGTGTCCGCCACCATGTGAGCGAGTCAGTCACTTCATCTGCCACCAACGCCGTCACCGACACAGGATTTGTTAGTGACATCTGAGGTGTAGGTGAAGTAGCGACTACACCGACAAGCTGTAAGGTAAGCTACACCGCTGAGAAGGACACCACCCAGAGGAGTTTCTGCCCCAGACAGCGCACTGCCACCATGCATTCCCACCACTACAGGACTCATGAACGTGAGACAGGAGTGTCAGGATGGCTGGAGCATGCTACTGAACAACATGCAGGAGGGAGACGGAGGGATCAGAGACCAAGCATCTAGTCTATAGTAGGAGCTGCAAAAATCGCAATAAATAAATAGAAACAAACATTGCACAGTGCCCCACATTTTGTCAGAGTACAGTAGCAGACTTAACTATGTTTTAATGAGATTTTATGTGACAGACAAATAATTACTGGCTAATTGTAAAGTAGAAAAAAAAAAAAAAAAAAAAAAGATCCAGCATAACCAGTTGCCTTCAAAATCCAGTGTCTGTTCAATCCGCTATCTGAAAATGACACTGTTGCAAACCTACCACAACAAGGCTGCCAGCACCAAGGATGCAGAAGCAGCACCAATGGAAAGGCTTAGATCACATGAGTCAAACTCAAGGTTCAGGGGCCAAATCTGGCCCACCACAGCTGTTGATGTGGCCCACATAAACAGAACCTTTAAAGGGGCAGTATTATGTGTTTTCCAGCCACACAGAATCGTTTTATGGCACAACCAAGTAACTATGTTACCTTCATTTGCTATAATGTTGTATATATAAAATATGACTAAAAAGAAATTCAACTTTGTAAATTGATGCCTTGAAATTGGGCCGCTGTTTCTTTAAGAATCTACTGTTCTTTCCAAAACTCTGCCTTCAAGAAGTCATCGCATCACTGCTCTATTAACACCTTAACAACGTTTCAATTGAGAAGCTGCATGTTTAAGGAGCTCAGCACCAGGTGCTTGCTGCTGCTGCTAGTCTGAAGGAGCCAACTAGCAAATCACTAAAATCAAAACTCTGTGTTGGTCAATCACATAAAACCTCATCGATATGTTGGTTGTAAAGTGGCAAAATGTGAAAAGGCATTGCACATGTTCTTAAGAAACAGTGACTGAAGTCTTTTGTCTTAATGTGGCTACAGTAGAAGCTGATGATGTTGGTCGCTCTCATCCCTACAGTTCCCCGAACATGAAAGTTAGGAAGGGTTACTGTTGTCTTGGCAGCCTTACTGTACTTCTCCTCTTTGCATCTCTGCAGGATCTCTAAGCTTCTCTGATGCACAGGGTGCTGCAGAAAGCTAAAACTATCCATTTTTTTCAATACTGCACAGGGAGCAGCGTCATCATGCCCTTGGAGAAGCAAAACAAAAAGGAAAGAAAGAAGAAGATAAACAAAACATAAGGGCAGAGGAGGGAGAAGGGGAGAGAGAAAAATGAGGAGATTAGACAGTGTAGAAATGGAGGATTTCAGGAGATGCAGTTTTCTACTTGAACAAGACATCTGAACAGAAGACGGTTAACATTTCAAAAGGACTCTACGACGTTCGATTCTGTGGGTTTCTGTGTGAGTTCGTGGCCAAAGTTTTTTGTTTTTTTTTCCTTTTCTTTTTTTGCAGTGTTGCAAATGTTATTTCAAAAATGAGCAGCTTCAATTTATACCGTTTTAAAATAGTCAGTGAGAGGTTTAGATATTGTCAAGAAGCTTGAGGTTTCCAAAGAGCTCTGCGGATGGATCCGCACACGCTCTGTCCAAGATAAAGATCTGGGGGAAATATTAATCAAAACTAAAATGATGGAGGATAAAGCACGCCTGCAAAGATATTTTCTTTGTTTGGAACAGCTGGAAAATCAACAGAAGTGGATTTTTCTACCCAGAAACACTGCCATTAATAGAGTGGATCGACGTGTCCTCTGGGAAAGTCTACAAACTAAAAAAAAAAATTAAAATTAAAAAATGCACAAATGACAACCAAGTGCACTGCAAAAACACAAAATCTTACCAAGTATTTTTATTCTGGTTTCTAGTGGAAGACAAAACTAGCTCATAACTAGCTTTGCGGCATTATAGAGGAACTTGTTTTAAGTCAACATTTTTAATATCCATAAAAAACTTGTAACATGGGAAAAATGTCATTATAAAGGAAAACATTCTGCCAGTGCAACTAGCACTTTTTAAAATGAATATTAAGAAATTGTTGACTTAAAACAAGCCCCTATATCTTGCTGAAAAGTCACTCAGTTAGTTTTGACTCACTATTTTCACTAGAAACTAGACAGAAAATACTTTGCAAGACTTTTTTTTGCAGTCATTCAAAGACCAAAACTCTTAGGTTTAACCCGTCTTAAGAAGCTATCAAAAAAGATGTTGAACATATTGAAAATCTATTAATATTTAAAAAAAAAAAAAAAGAAGTAAGCACACTAATCAAGCACCAACAGTGCAAAAATAAAAATCTACGATCAGACAGAATTTGGCAAACAGGTCGATGTCCAAAGCAAACTATAGAAATTTTAAAGAGGAACGTGACATAATGTCCGCATCAGCTCCTGTCTAAACTAATGCATTTTATAATTTGATGCGTTTGAAGCTTGCGGTGCATTTTAATTTCTCATTAGCATACAACAGAAACACTTTGAAATCATCTCATCAAACAGCATTTGCGTCACTGTCAAAAATATTTGGCCACGATTATACGTGCTCACCCCATACGGTACCTCCATGCATCGTCTTCTACGGTTTCTTTCTTCCCTTCTGCACATCTAGTCTCTTTAGACAAGATGGTGGTGAGTGATCACAAATCAGTTCACTAGGATTTAGTCAAGAGCATCTTTGTGCTGTTGCAGAGATTGTTCTGAATGCATTTTAACAGACACCGCTGGGTGAGTTAGTTTAAGGATTTCTACAGGCTCTAAAAGTCTATCCAAACATCCACAATGAAAGTGAAGGAAGAGCTGGAGAGGAAGCAGCAATGCTTACAGTAACAATCTGATGCTGAAACCTGTGGCATGATAAGAGTGAACTCTAAAGAGAGAGAAATGCATTTACAGAGAGAGGAAAGAGAGACAAAGAGCTAAACTACTGTAAATACATAACAAAACTACAAGCACTAATAACACAACACTGCAGAATGACGACAATCGATACAAAATGTGGTGAGAAAAACTGAACTGCAGGTCATCATTTTCTCTTTGTATTTAGTGATTAAACATTTTTTTTCTTGAACTCCGAGTCAGTTTCTGATGTAGATATGTCACAAGATTTTAAAAATGGTAGAATGTCAACTTTTAGATGTCATTCTATTCCTGTATCGTCTGTTTAAAGATACTCTAAAGAAGGACCCACAGTCGCAGTTTTTCCACGGTTTTGTGGCAGCACAATGCAGTGCTGTCCCTCCCACAAATGTTGCTACACAGTGGTAACTACCTGGTATAGAAATCGCTAGCACACAAACAAGTTCGCCCATTAATCGCTGCATTTCCATTACATGTGTGTGCAAAACTTTCTCAGTATTCCACAAATGTTGAAAATACTAATGTTAAAATTGTGGGGTATTTATTCAATGATAAATCAAAGAAAATCACATGGGAATAAGTTTGTTCATGTGATAAAAAATTAAAAACATGCCATCACCCTCCTCCCATTTGCTGTCATCTTTTCCGACAGCAGTTACATCCAATTATTGATCACGTGAAGCTAAATTAGAGTTTAGATTGCAGTTCTGTGAAATACACTAATTTCAGTTCAGTCGATAAACCACCTCATCCTTATTTACCTTTTCAATAAGTTACTAACCTGATACAAAGATATTTTAACTCCAGGTTAAAATGCTAGTGCCTGCCTACTAGAAAAAAGTCTCTTTCTCTCCATATATTACCACAAAAAACATCGACTTACTTTTTCTACTTGCTCATCAACACTCAACACGTCTTAAAGGAGACACAAAGGTTGCTATGGATGCACTCTCTCACCGGTCTTCTTGTGTGTGTGCCTCTTCCCGGCCTCTCTAAAAGCCACCAGGGCCCTGAAGTACGCCCGGAGCACCGCCCAGCGGAAAGTGGCTGACGGGTCGATGCCGATCAGGCTACAGATGAACGCGTTCTTGCTGCTTTTTAACAGAGCTACGATGTCAGGTCGCATGTGGTCCGTGTTCTTCTCCCTAAAATCCTGCGTTGTAGTGACAGAGACATAAAAATGACGACGTGTCCCTTCATCTGGATATAAACATCTCCTACTTAACACAAGACGATGACTCTTAAGCCTCGGTGAAAACTCCTGCTGACCTTAACACCGTACTTGACCTTGCCAGCGTAGTGCCTGATGATGAAGGCGGGCTCCATGACGGCAGGAAACTCGATGTAGCTGTTCCCTTCATGCTGCCGCTTGAACTTATCCAACAGCGTTTGATTGGTGGCTTGAGGGAAACTGAAATTAGGAACAGAGGCGAGCGCTTTGAAGAACAATAGATGTTGCATCTGCTTTTAATGCAGAAGAAGAAAAAAAAGAAAAAGAAATCCGCCAGAGAATCAGTATTTTGATGCACTTGTTTAAAGCCGTCGCTTGCGTCATGGATGCTGCAGCATTAATCACACTTTAAAAAGAAACAAAAACGTTTGACGGTTTTTTGATCTCTGCTCCGAACACGATGAATTTATGAAGTCCAGAGTAAATGAAAGGGATCGTGGCACACGTCATCTGATCTGCAGCCTGTTAGGAGATGCTCAGCGCCAACGCAGGAAGACGTGAAGCTGCTTTTTCACGAGCTGACACACTGTTCTGAGGCCAGCCAGGATTGTTGAGCTCTGCTCACATGTTCTCCATTACGTCTGAGACGCTGGGCTTCACCTTGGCTATTTGTTTTCTTTGAGTTTTGAAGAGACTGGTTTTAAAAGATGCTCCTCTTAGAATCTGCTTGACAACAAGAGGCTGAGAGTTTAAGCTCAGAACGGAGCAGAAAAGTTTACTATACGTAGTTCTTGGCTGGGCATCGTGTCCTGATATCCATTAAAGTGAACTATCTGCCTTCTGCTTGAGGTGTTTTTTTAAAATAGGTAAATAAATAATTCTTCAGAGAAGAAAACTGAAAAGAAAGTTGTGCAAAACCCATAAAATAAGCCGTTTAAACAGATATAATAAAACGACGACAGATTGATCTATTTTTTTTTACTGAGCACAAAGTTATAAAATCTTCAGAAGGCATCTTCCTTAAGGCAGATTTCAGGTCAGAAATCTTTCTGTACCATTAACAGTAACAGCCAGTGAATCTATTAAGAATGAGAGAGAGAGAGAAAAAAAAAAAGACATCAGGCGCTCACAGGAAGAAGACGGAGGAAGAATGAGACACCAGGGGTTCTGGAACGGGGTGAAACATGAGCTACAAAAACAAGACAGCTGAAAGGCTCTGTGCTCTCCAGCTCTTCCATGTGGGAAAACTCTTGTTTCAGTGTCCAAAAGGAGAAGAAAGGCTTTTAAAGGAGGAAATATTGTTCCTGAATTAGCCGCACAACAGCCGTGAACTTCAAAGTATCAGATGTACTTTTGTTCCCCTGCTTTGATGAAATCAATTGAACAGAAAATAAAAGTTATGATCAAATCAAGACGCATCCTGAAACCTTTTATTCAGAGCATTAATATGACGGGATGCGACAGAAACATCACACAGGTAGATGAGTGATGATTTAAAGTTTCAGGCTGCCTGAAGTGCAGGGAGGAATAAATCCTCCTTTTATCTGTGCATATATAGATCTGTCTTCATGTTTCTTCGTACCCTCCTCAATCAAACGGCCTCTTTACGATGTCTTATCGTCACTCGATCTAATTTTAATACCAAAACCGAGGCGAGAAGCAACAGTGCGAGGTTACGCAAGTCCTGGGCCAAGCGTTTCAGGTTTTACAGCAGATGGGAGTTTCAGGGTTTTAGCATGAAGACAGAACGGAGGTCTCAGTTGGAATGAAACCAGAAACTCTGCTGTCGTGTCAGCATGTCTGCCAGTTTTGCTTCAGCCAGCCAAACGCACTGGATGAACCTTTTCACAGAGAAACAAAAGGGGGAAAAAAAGAGAGAGAGAGAGAGAGAGAGAGTTTCTGAAGCAATGAAACAGTGAAACTAGATGACTCACTTGCATTCTTCGTCCAGCAGGTGGAACAGCGCTGTGGGCTTCTTGCTGATCAGGCTGATGCAGCCCGTATTGTCGATGTAATCGATGTTCCTCCAGCTGATGCCTTCTGCTCTGTATTCCTCCTGCAGGGTCACATAAAGACAAAAAGAAAGCCAAGCGTCAGCGCGACCCGATCTTTAGCCGTCTAGTTTGATAAGGCGTGTTGTTCGGTGGGATTGGGTTCAGATCCTACTTTAGGTTATTTCCAAGGATCGGTAAATCTGAGCACACGTGTGGGGCACATCAGAGCTCCATTCTTGGGCAACTTTTATTCATCATCTCATTTTAAAGTGTATTTGGATTATTTCGCATTTTAAGTGTCTTTTCTCTGTTCCTTTGTTTTCCTGTAAAGCACTTTGACTTGCTTCAGCTATCAGAGAATATTCATTTGCCTCATGAGAGTACCAGTCATTTACACATCGAGTTTGTAATTTACCAATTAAAGCAACATTCGTCAGGCTTTGTCTGACCTCTCTGTGCTTTCTTGTTCGGAGAAACGACGTCTTGCCCAGTTTCATGTCTTCCTGGGAAAGACACTTATCCAACAAAGACCTTAATCCAGGAGAGGTTTAATAAAATGACTGGATTTTTTTCTCTTGCTCCTCTTGTTCCTACCCTGGAGTCAGGAAGCAAAAAGACCCAAAAAAATCTAATTGAGTGTAAAGAATTGTTTATTCCGTCTGTGTGCAGGAATGTGAAGTTCACAGGGGAAAAATATGCAACAACAAAACTTCAATGTGCTGCAAAATAAAAATTAGATCCACAAATTTTAATATGAACGTAATGATATCAAGTAGTTAATGGAGCAATATCTCAACATTTGTCTGCTTTTCATAGAAATAGATGAATAAAACGAAAAATAAATAAGTCAAACAAATCATTTCTGAATTTTTCAATTTTAAAAGAATGTCTGGCTTTAAAGATAGCACTTTATTAATTTCATAAAGTAGATCTAAAGACATGCACAGTGAGTACAATATCCTGGACCATACACTCCTCTTCCTCCTCCTCCAAACCACAGCTGAGTAATTACCCAAAGCTGAGTCAGCTCCCTTCTGACTCACAAAATGAATATTATCTGCTTCATATACTTTCAACCATGCGCTGTTACACTGAATGAGGAACAGGTGTCTGCTAGAACTTTTACTACAGAAATGACCCATTTTTGAGGTTTTTTTTATTGCCTTAAACGTTTTTAATGAAACAACAGCAGCATTTATGCTTCTCTTTTGTCGGCCAGCATCGACATAAAGTATAGGTGAAACCTTCAGCTCCTCTGACTCGATGCTTCATGTTGTAATTGGAACATTTGGAGAAATTAACCTCCACCAGTTTTGCACACTTGTTTTCAGTTTTCATTGGAAAATAACCAAATCTGGATAGCTATATTTATGAACATTAGTTTTCTAGTCCGGCTGAATATTCTGAAACGAATTTAGGTCTGGACTTTGACTGGGCCATCCTAACTCATTTACAGATTGATCTACTACAGCATTTCATTGCACCTATGGTTCTGGTTGTTCACTTGAAAGTGATCTTCCACTTTCACTCTTCCACATCCTTTAGTAGTTAGAGTATTGCAATCAGCTGCTCTGTCTTGACATCAATGTATGTCAGTAAGACTTCATATGTATGCAATATAACTACAAACTCAAAGGTTTGTCACAGCGAGGGTGCCAAAAGACATAATTTGGAAGAAATTTTACCAAATTTACATCGTCTGTTTCTTAAAGGGGCAATGACATTCACAAAAATCATCTGTAGTGATGAACTTAATCTTCAAGATGATTCATAGCAACAAAATAATATCCAGAAGGATATTTATAAAAGAAGGCGTGATGGAAACTTCAGAGAAGTCTGTAAAAGCTCTCAAATCAAAAAATTTGATGAACAAGTCGGGTGTTAGTCTTTATAAAAACTGTTATATCACCAACGCAAGATCTCAAGTTACAACCTTTTTATTCTGGCATTTGAGTGCATGTGCACACAAGCACAAATGTGTCCATATGTGTGTGTGTGAGTGTGTGTACACAAACGTATGCATGTGAGTGTTACGTTAGTAGTGGGCGCTTCATATTTGGGGGCTCTCAGGTTGGGAGCCACAGCTCTAAAGGATTTGTTTTTTAGCTGCAGCAGAGTGACTCAGAGGTCAACAGATGAATGGAAACACTGTAACTGTAGAGGAGGGTGTGAAGCAGGCCTCATTGGAAACATAAACCAAAGCAGCTTTTGGACATTTTATCTAGGCTGAATCACTACCAGAGACTGACTCAGTGGAGCGCATCGATTTTTCCACTCTAATATCGCTCTTTTGCTCTTGCCGGCTTGTGAAGGTCTGTTTCTTTCATTCAATTAGACCCGGACGTTATGTCACAAGCAGATGCAATTTGGTATCAGAACCAGCTGTGATATTGACTCAAAAATTTTACATTGAAGTCTAAGAACAACAAAAAAAATACAATACAGAGTCACTGCTATGGCATTACACTGGCATACCAATGACAGCAGAGCAAACACTAGACTAAAAGTTCAAAACTGCACTTCAACTTAGCAAATGGTGCAGTCCAGGACCAAATTCTTCTCAATTGAATTGCTAATATATGTTTTTTGTATTTTTTTATTTTTTTTCCCAAGAATTTATATTGCCTAAGGTTACATTTCTATTAATATATTGCCGTATTTTTAATTTACGGTAAAATATGGGCAGTTTTGGTTGCCAGAAAGACGGTAAAGTTCTGGCAACCACAGCTGCCAGTATTTTACCGTAAATTAGAGCCGTCTTCTTTTTTACAGTGCAGTCAAAACAGTACATAAAAGTCAGCACATAGAGGATGACTTATAGTCGTGTTTTACAGCTTTATCAGCCCTTAATGGACTTTTACAGAGGTTCTATGGTAGACTCACAGGAGGCCAAGTGGTTAGGTTACGCAGTTAGATGATGGGGTAAACAGATGTTACTGTCAGTACTAATGAGGAGATGCCCTCATTTGTTCTGTGATATCTGTGCATGCCATCAGGACATAGATAGGAATCTTTGCATGTGATCATGCAAAGTCTGCCAGAGGAAAAGATGGCTGTACTTCGAGTGGCACCAGAACCGAAATGACTGGACTGGTGACGCACAATGATGTATTTTGTCCAGCAATGAGTGTTTATCCATCTGGACCTGCCAAAGCAGAGAACCAATCCTACCAATGCTTAAAAGACACAAACTGACTTTTGCTTCTGACCTCATTGTGTGGGGAGTCATAGGGTGTGACTTCTTACTCTGGTACTTTCTTTCAGCTGCATCCTGCTGTCGATCTACTGGGAGTTTTATAAATGTCTGGTTTATAGAGAATGGTTAAAAAATGAGAGAGCAAACCGATGGAGCCAGGAAAAGCTACACTGATGAAAATGTGTTGTTGATGGCAAAGGAAAATGGGCAGCCTTGATCAGCCAATCAACCACTCATATCAATCAAAGCAGGCAGCATACGCTTTCTGCAAACACAACTCATTAGTTAACCTTGAAACACAGTCAACTGCAGTCCGCACAGGCTCACCAACACTAGACAAGAACAGACAGAGAAAACATTGCCATTTTTATGGCTTTCATTCATGTGGTAAAACCAGAATTGGGCTGAACTATATGAACATGTGGTTCTATCATATTGTGCATCAAACGTTCAGGCAGGTATTGGTGGTGGATATTTTTATGGCTCAATTTATACCATTAGTACCAACTGAGAATCATAAAGCACTAAAACTTACCTTAGCCTTGTTGCTGACCAGGCTAACAGGGTTACCAATCTTCTACTACCAGCAGTATAATGCACCATGTCAAAAGGCATAATACGAAACCTGGTTTGTGAAGCCATCAATGACCTCACTGTACTCCAACGTCATATCAGATCTTAATCAAGAAGATTTTGGGATGTGGTGGGACGTGAGATTTGCATCCTGGGTTTGGATAGATGACAAACCTCCAGAAAGAGTGTAATGCCATGATGTTAATATGGACCAGAACCTCTGAGTAAATGTTTTACACCTTACTGAATCCATGCCTTCAGTGAGGAGGCATGGATTCAGAAACAGGGTTTAATCAGGTCGTTTCAAGTGTACTTAAGATAAAGAGTAAAATAATAAGAATGCTGAATGAGTGTGGAAAAAAAAAAATTGAATTTTCTCTAAACTCTCTCTCTATATCAATCAATCTGCAATAAAACAACAAAAACTAACATTTTTGGTGAGCGATTTTTTAACCCATCGGTCCAATGAGCAGATCTGATCTGATATTAAAAGTAGTACTTATTTCAATATTGTTGCTGTCTGTGTTTCTGAACTGGTTGGTTGTGTGACAATGGTAACGATCAAGTGCAGAATTAGCAAAAGCAGAGAAGTGTCAGCGTTAACTTTAATTTATGCAAGTACTGGTTGTCGGCATGACAGCAATCTCAATATCGTCGCACATTTTCATTTCTGAGAGGCCCTACGTTTTACACGTACAGCAGTGACTGGAGCAGCTTGTTGTTTGACTAAACTGTTTAATGCTGCATCTGCTGGCAGGCTTTAAAAGGGGGCCCAGAGAACCAAACAGGTCCAGGCAGGCCGCCGATTCTAAGTAAACCCAATGAAAACCTGCAGGCAAATCTTAAAACATGACTTTAAAAGGCCTTTGAAGTTAATCAGATCACTTATTAGGGCTCGCATCTTCAGCTGGGTAGACACAGGGGACATATGTTACTATGCGGTTCCCCAATGCAGTGACAAGAACCTCTATTGCAAAAATTTCACAGAAATGGCCTCTGGCATCAGTGCAAGCAAGTTGCTTTTTGAAATAATCGTTGTACAATGAAACTGTAAACCACTTCAAGTCCTGTTACAACAGAACCTCTGAACTATTTACATATTTAGTAGGAACACCTTCCTCTGACTAAGGGGGAAAAAACAAAACATGACCTACCTGTTCAAGCTTAAAGATGTGCTGGTTGAAGTAATGCTGAAGACGCTCGTTGGCAAAGTTGATGCAGAACTGCTCGAAGCTGTTGTTCTCGTAGTCCTCGAAACCGAAGATATCAAGAACACCGATGGACAAGATCTGAAGTACAGGAAGAGGAGAAAGAAATGACCAAAATGGACGTTTTCCATTCGGAAAATCTGGGAAATCTGGGACCAAACGTAGCAATTTTACAATTTTCTCTATTTATTACAATTTTCTCTATTTATAAAACCATAAACAATTTAAATTCGAGGGCTTCCGTTTAATTTTACCTTGGTGGTCTCCTCCAGGTCTTTGTTGTTCAGCAGAGCGTGGTTGATCCTGAAGACAATCCAGTCAAACAGAGCGCTGTACAGAGACTTGGCCATCGAGTCTCGCACCGTACCGGCCTGAGAGGAGGAAGAGCGCAATGCAACACTCAGCTAGAGTCTGCTGAAAAATGCACAGAGTGATCTAATCTATTATTGCCCTGCTCATTTTTAAAGAGTATTTGATATTTTAAGAATGCATGGGATTTTTGTGATGCCTAAAGAGGGAAGAAGGTACAGAAAATGGTAAACAGGTTTGTTTTTTTTTTACTTTACAAAACTGAGAAAATAGGCTAACAATGGTTTAAATATGAAAAATGATCAGACTTCTAACTACTGAGACAATCATTACAGCACTAAAAATATGCATCTCACTTCAACTTTTTTCCAGAAACTTAAATGCATTTTATTCAGGCTTTCATCTGGAAAAAAAACAACACAGTAGGAAAGCACATAAAGCAAAGTTAATTTATAGAGCAATACCCAAAGCTTTTCTTAAAACTCCCTTCAGTCCATCATTTAAAGTATTATCAAAATATTAGCTCCTCGTCACATTCTGCAAACATCTTCCTGTCACCTGATAAAGACGTTATTATTTATTTTGGTTATTAATTCAGTATTTATAACCTGCATTCAGAGGCTGAAAAAATTCCTGAAACAGCAGAGTAAATCTGAAGGGATTTAGAGTGAATCTATTGTTTGCATCAACCCGTATTTCTTGATGCAAAGGCAGAATTTAGCTTCCTGTAGATTTCGATTTACTGCTGCTCCTGTTCACATTTTCCCCCTTGGAGTGGAGGGATGCATAAAAAGTTTATGTTTTCTTTTTTTTTTTTTTTTTTGTCTTTAGACATACATGTGATTAATCTTTTTAAATGCTTGGTGACCCTGTTTTTGCAAGGCCAAGTTTAGAAATCGAGAAGCAAATTGTAATAGGGCTCCCAGTTTTTTGCGTTTTAACGTTGGAGTCGAAATTTAAGACACCATCCCTGAGTCACCCCTCGAGTTCACTTCAAGACACATCTGTGTTAGACATTAGAGCTCGCCAATCTGTATCTGACTTTGTGGCAGCTTTTGTATTCAACAGTCATAAAATACGCTGAAAAATGGGATCAGAATATTGAGAATAAAAGTGATTTATACGACAGGGTGAAATATAAAATTCAGACAAAGCGGACTTTGAAGATTTTTTTTTTTATTTTATCTTTTTTTTTTAAATGTTACATTTCTGCTTTAAAATTCAAGCTTTTGAACTTTCACCTGACAATAAATCCCTTCAACATGGTCATGTCATGTCTCCAATTGCTCAAATATGGATTTATGACAATGTATAACAAATTCCAAAAACTACAAAAGGCAGAAAGGAGAAAGTGGAAACTTGGCCCACATGAGACCAGTGCAGCCTTTCTGCCATGCAGCATTGTGTCACAGCAGAAAGTCCCACTAACACTACAATACACTCTGATGATTCTTCTGTATTTGTGATAACGGCTTCATTGTCATTTAATCGACACAGTGTGATTCAATAAAATGAATCACACTGTCAAATATTCTGGGAAGATTTGACCTTCCTGTAAACAAACCGCAGAGCAGCTTCCTCACACTAAAACCTCCCTTCCTCGAAATAATTAACCAGGGTGTTTATTTAGCATGCTCGCACCAAATATGTCTTCCCTGCGCCAGGAAGGATATTACCTTTCTGCTGTAGCGATCTGAGAGCTAGTCATTACTGGAAGGAAGGATGGGACGGGATCGAGACCAGAGAGCATACGAGTTGACGTCTTTTAAGTATCGTTTTGCATTATTGCAGTCAAAAGGGAATGAGACCGTCAGAGCAATATTTACACAAAGACCACCCAGTGAGCTCCCAGAGCCGTCACCGTTTGTTCATTTAGAACGACTCCCAAATATCCAGCACATCATTACGAGGTTTGGTGTGAATATTTAACACAACAGTGGATTTCTCGGATGCCGAGACGCAGTGAAGAAGAAAAAATATGTCTCTATTTTTGCAAATATTGAGAGGAAAGTTGAAATAGTTGCTAGAATCTGTCATGTCTGATGCCTTTAAACTGTAGACTGTGATGTGTGTTTATTTTTAGAGTGTAGATCTTAATGAAAAGTATGAATTCCCTTCTCCATGAGGATGCTGAAAGACTTTGTGATGTGATGACAATATGTGTGTGTGTGTGTGCGTGCGTGCGTGCGTGCGTGCGTGCGTGCGTGCGTGCGTGCGTGCGTGCGTGCGTGTGTGTGTGTGTGGTTGCAGACTGAGGGAGCCAGCAGGTGGAGATCCGGTGCTGGTGCACCCTGTCCTGTAAACACGGCCGGGTCAGGTTCAAAAAGACCCGCAGCTACGATGAGAGGACCGACCAGGTCCATTTAGTAGAACCAGAAGTGACTCAGACGTACAACTGAGCGGGCAGCTTTGTCCCTGTCGTTAAACCAGACACAAAATCTGTTAGACTGTATTAATTTTGTAGTAAGTATCCAAGTTTGATGCTGCAGCAACTCGTTTGCAAAGTGAAATTAATCTTATATCTTCAGCATTTTGTAGTTTCTCAGCCCAAAAGTTGTGAGGGAACTGATTTCTGCCATGTGACAGCCATCAGAAATGAAGAAGCAAGCAACGATGGCCATTATTTCACCTGTCCGAAAATAACAAGTGTTGATATAAACAGGAAGAAGGTTTTCTAAGACATTTCAGGGGACGACTTGAAGACCTCGCTTCCCTCTAAGGTCTTCTGAAGACTTCAATTCGCATACGACCAATCAAAGCTCTACCGCATAGGACCAGTACTTTCATAATGACCCAGGAATCTGCTGAGCTTAAAACAAATGTTTATTCAAACTCTATTAGGCCTTTGGGGGAAACTGGAAAGTAATCTCACCTCAGCCAGCTTGTAGGGAACAATCAGCTTCTCTCCCACAGTGACCGTCTTCCTTGTCGTCAGAGCTTCGAACAGCATCTCCTCTTTGACCTGGAGGGAAGAGGATGGATCAAAATCATGACTTTCCTGCCACTTTCTATGAGGTTTGCCCTGAATGTAGTTTTTTTTTCAAAACTTGCAGATTTCATTTTAAAGTGACAAAAACAGCTAATTCTGAAAGGAGCTCAAAATAGGCAGAACTGACCAAACTAACATCTCATCATCTAAGAATGATTTATAGCAAAAAATGTAACGAGTGTTTTGTGTAGAGTATATATCTATTCTAATCTGATCAAGGAAGTCAAACAGATAATCCTTAACAAAAACAATGAGAATTTCATGAAGTAAAGTAAAACTCCTCTGCCGTACCTCCAGCAGCTCTGAGACAACAGGCAGCACCTCAAGGTTGCAGATGTCGATGGAGTCGTCCCTGTAGGCCTTCCTCTTGTAGCGAATGTTTCCCAGGTGAAGGATGGCCGACAGCAGAGAAAAGATCCTGTTTCACACACCGTGGACAAACGGAAAACAGTTTAACGCCGGCGAGAAAGCGTTAGGATAGGAAAGCCCCACCGAACGGCGGTTTTCCTCCGCCACTCACTGTTTGCGCGTGGCGGGGAGGAAGCCCACCATCTCCATGGCCAGCTGGAGCCTCTCAAAGTCATGCTTCAGGTCCTCTCCTTCGACGGTGAAGCAGTCCTACAAGAAGCAGAGCCTGGATGTTACCAGCCCCTACATCCACTGGGAGCAATCGGGGCTGACGGCAAATTACTGTGAGCTCACTGAAGCCTGCTGACGTCCACTCGGTATTCATCAAACTTATCGCAAAAAGAGGCTTGAAATAGACCTTTGGAGTTTATTTTGTAACTGGGACAGAAAGAGCCAGGTTGCCTGAAGGAGTCAAATTAAGCGAGTCGTGCCAGAGCAGGCTGTGATTAGGACTCTCTGGGTCAAACCAGCACTCCCGCCTGATGTGCAGAGTGACTTGTGTGCACATGGAGTTGAAAATCTGGCCTGGCTTCCTCCTTCAAACGAGTCCACAGAAATTTGGCGAGCCGTCAAGAGAGCTGAGAGGGGACGTGATTTATGGCTTTGTTTGTGTTTAAGTGATGTATGACAAACTAAAATAGCAGGAAGGAGAAACGGGAGGCGTTTGTCTTTAGACAACAGCAGCAACGTGTGGAAAAAGATGCAGATTTAAGGTCATGATTTGGACGTAGCCGACGCTAAATTAGCACTGTACAGCACTTACACTAGAATCATGTAGTCGCTGCAATTATGGGTGAAAAAAAGAATCTGTCATTATAATACTGCTAACATAAAATGCTTAGCAGCCAAAAATAGTTCAAGCAACATGAGATTGTGGCTGAATCTGGGTTTGTTTGTTTATGAGCGGAGGATCAGCTAACCACAAAGTTAGCATAGCTTCACAAATTCATCATAATCCAAAATCTTTAACTGCAGCAATGATCACAAACTGTTAGTCTCTAGTTTCAATCAATCAGTGACTGACATTACCGCAGAAAGAAACCACCTCTAAACTCTTTATGTCTTTTCAGTGAGTCAGACTTCCTTCTGATCATTTAACAGCACTGGTGATCAGCAGTTCTCCAGATTTCCTGAAGGTCTGTGAAAGATTTTTTTTTTTTTTGGACTTTGTTGCATGACTTCATATTTTCTCCTCACTCATCTTTTGCCCATTGCAACATTTTGTGGGACATGTGGTAGAACGAAATGAAGTAAAAAGAAAAGTGGATAACAAATGAGGACGTTCTGCAGAGGATGCTTGGAAAGCTGTGTCTTTAGCAAATAGTAAAGATTCATCATTGTTTAGTTGATTCACTATCAGCACATTTAAATCCTCGCTTTAGCCAATTCACACCGTCCTACTGTTATTTTTCATACCATTATTATCTGCTGTCTCAACATCACATTTTCTTGAAACAAAATTTGTAGAGAAAATTACTCGAAATGATTGGTTGTCGGATACAAAAGGGTTAACGGCTCAGAACTGCAAAAGTACAAAATGGCAGAAGAATTACAATTACACACAAAAAAGAAACATTTCTGAAATCTCCTTGACTTTATAATAATTTCAGACGCTGGACTGAAACAGCCTGAAGAATTAAGACATTAAAATAAATATTGTTGTTTCCCAGACACTTTTCTAAAGTTTTACATCTTGTGTGATATTTGTTTCATGATGTGAACAAACAAATATCACACAAGGACATTTATAATAAGATGGTGCATTTTAGCAATATTTTAAAGTGGAAAAGCGAGAAAGCAATAAGGAGAGAACACAAATACCAAATACACGACCAATTACAAGCAATCGTTTTTGATCACTAACCTTCACCAATCCAGCATTTCCACAGTGAGTGTTAATTCACTCAAGTCTAAAAACTGAACAGATTTGGGTCATGTTTCAAAAAGTTATGTTTTCAAAACTGCTAAAACGTTGAATCACTTTGCTTTGCAGATTTTAAAGCCTCTTTCACGCAAGTTTCGTCCAGCTGCACGGTGCATAATGCTGCACACTTTGGGTC
This sequence comes from Poeciliopsis turneri, assembly GCA_922788865.1. Taxonomy (NCBI): domain Eukaryota; kingdom Metazoa; phylum Chordata; class Actinopteri; order Cyprinodontiformes; family Poeciliidae; genus Poeciliopsis; species Poeciliopsis turneri. The sequence goes on from CAKLNU010000675.1 coordinate 1,399,333, forward strand.
AGCTGGCTGAAAGACGGACAAACTGGTTGTTCCATAGTCAGAAAAAGAACAATGTTTTAAAATATTTCTGGGTGCATAAAACAGTCAGTAATGAGTACATGGGTGGATTAAATGCTCTGTTTACAGTGGAAATGCTGGACTGGGAGTGATCAAAATCAAAACGGGCACAGAAAGCTACTGAGACTAGACATACCAGCATGTCTTAGAGAAGCAGCACAACGGAGAGGAAGGCAAAAACAAACCGAGCTAAAATAAACACAAGCCAACCCAAACCAGGAAATATCCCAAAAGGCAACAAAACCAGTGAAGGAAAGGGACTTTGGGGAGACGGTGTGCAGGAAAGGTGTGGCTTGCTCCCAAAGCGTTCAGGTGACATTAAATCTAACCCCCACCCCAAACGGTGCAGATAGTTGACACTCAGCTGAGGCTCATATACTGACCGGTTCACTCTCACAGTAACTGTCCCAGTGCGGACGGATGCTTGTCTTTGTCTTCTGGAAATGTTAGGGCAGAGTTCACAGGCGGCGGGGTCAGGGTTAGACGGCGGCATGTCAACAGAGAGGCTCAGACATTTCAACGGCAGCAGAATGACCAGCTCATCATAATGCAGATTAATGTTCATTCGATCTGACTGAATAACATGATTAAAAGCGGAGGAGTAAACATCCATACACAGAAACACAGAGCAGATATTAGAGACAAACAGGGAAGAAAGCAGGTCAACACAACCTTTCTTCATGTAGTAATCACAATAAATTATGAATTAACGCACGTCTTAGTCATGACATATATATGAGTATGAGTCCATCTGTTTTTCACTCCATCTATCTATAGTTGCATCTGTTTGTCTATCAATACATCCGTCTTTACATCCATCCACCCATCCATTGTATTTTCTTTAGGTGTAGTATTTAAAGCCTGAAATCTACACAACTATTTGGAATACATACATAGTTAACATCACACATTTATGAAAAGATTTTGACTTTTAAAATGAAAAATGCACAGAAAGTGCAGTCAAGACATGACTTTGTAGTTTAGAAATGTTTGATGTTGGGGAAAAAACATGGAAACTGGGAAGATGAGTGTAATATATGTGATACGTAATTTCATGTAATCTGTAGTTTTCCTAATTAAAATGAAGAAAAAAAACCCATTTTTTTAAAGAAAACTCTTGCAACTCAAATTGTGAAAGTTGTGTGATTGTAAATATTTGAATCATTACTATATAATCGACAGAGCCTGCACTTAAAATGAGTCACTCATACATAGTTATTCATTAACACCAAAACAAACAGGCTGCTTTCATTTAAAAATGCAGAACCCACAAGGCTTAACCAGATTAATGTTTGTACATTAATTGAACTGCATTTCTGGTTGCAAGAACAAATTTATGTTAAGAAAAATACAAGTGACCCCAAAGGACTCATAATGAAAACTGACAAAAGAAAAGAAACTGATCAGGTGGGGTTAAAAGAAATAAAAAATGAGCTCTTTCTGGTGACTGAGTTTCATTTTAAACTCCACAAAACAACGCGCTGCAGTAAACCAGTAGGATGTGAACAACACGCAGCACACGAATGTCGTTTTGTTTGCATGTGAACGCCGGTGGCTGCGAGGAATGGGAGGAATTCCCTGCTCTCCTCTGAGGAGGCGGAGGAGGAGGAACCAGGTCCCTGGTTGTCATATCGTGACTATGAAAGCTTGGAGGCGAAGAGGCAACAAGTTTTATAGGACATTCAAATTCCGTATGTTTCATGTGTTTTTATGCAAAACTCGTTTTTGTGGCAAAGAGCACAACAAAGCTTTTCTTCCCTTCCTCTTATCCCGTTTTATGAGTCAGGAAGCATGTGCTGTAACCTACCCAGCGCGTATGCAGAAGCTATTATCACAAATACTCCCACAAAAGCAAAGCAAACAAATTAAGCGGCTTGTGTTGTGGAAGCAGAGAGAATTAAGATGGTAAATATCACGTGCTCGCGAAGGGAAGAGTAACTAGTTCGTGTTAAAAAGCCACCGTTGTGTCCTGACTTTTTGTTTTGCTGCGCCTGGAACCTGAGAATGATGAGCTGACGGCAGAAAAACTGAACAGAAAGTATGCTCAACACATGGGAAACATTTATTGTGCTATAAAAGCCTCTACCTGACTGAGGTAATGATATTCTTCAGGCTTCTTGAGGTGAAAGGCTTTTCTTTCTTCTTCACTCGATCCTGCCAGCAGGTAATAAAACACGTGGTAGTTTCTAAGAAAAAGAAGAGGAGGAAAGAAAACACTTCGTAAATATATAGATGGATGATTAAGTAAATGGTCCCGGAGCCCAGAAACACTTTCACTAAAACAGTAAAAAAGTCTTTATATCTTTTTTTTTTTTTTTAGTAGTTTGAAATCCTTCGTTTTCCATCTCTGCAGAAATCAATCACTTATTTGGTGAAATAGTTGAATTGCTCACACGGTGCAAGTGAGCAGCTTTAGATTTACAATACTCCCATTTAAAATTGAATAAAGGCAGCGATCTCTTCACATTTTTGATTTGTGGTTATACTGTGAATTTTTGAACATTCTGTTCCTACACATTTAAATAGGATTTTTAGGCTATGGAGTGCAACACCCTAAAATTGCTTATATTCGTTTATGTGTGTCAGACATCCTGAATCCACTCGAGGTGTAGAGACGTACTTACCGCTCATTGTGCTCTTGATAGACCAGTCTCGACTTCTCCAAGAGGTATTTTTCTACATACGCCCTGTAAGAACAGAACAATAAAAATTACAGCTGAGACCAAATTTCTTCAAGTCCTCGGACTAAAATGGAAACGTATTCTTCCATGAAAATTAGATTTGACTGGAAAAGAGTGACATCTCATAAGATAAAAATAGAAATATAAGAAGAAAAAAAAAAGACATTTTCTAACATTCCAAGTAATAAAAGTACGTCTGATTTGTGCCAATATTACATCAGGTCAATATTAGTCTGGGCCAATACTCAAAGCTGCAATATCTGAATCGTATCAGAAGGGAAGAAGTATCAGGGACAGTCCTACTTTTGGCAATACTGCAATCAAACTTTTCTTTTGCTCTCTAGTCAGCCTTTTGTTCATCTGCACTCTTTTTTTTTTAACTATTTGGTGATGAGACCACTTTGCCATCACCCTAATTTTTAGAACTGTAACACATTTAAAAATCAATGCAAAATGTAACAAATCCTTGAATTCACTTTGCAGAACTTTCTGCTGCATATGTAACAACATTACTACATTTTGTGTCTATTACTACCAAACCCAGCGGTATAACTTTTTTTTAGAAATGACTATGTAATAAAAAAAATTTTTCCAACAATCACAAACTGATTGTTTATTACATAGTATAATAAAGTTATTATACTTTAAATAACAATCAGGTCGTAGATCCTACATTACATTGAAACTTTTGCCAAATCCCAATTTGTTTTACCTTTAGTTGCCTTTTCAGTTTCGTATCCCAAACTGTCAGTATAAACCGACCTGCCATTCAAGGTAAAATGATTCAGAATGGATTTGATCACAGTTTGTCTCAATTATTACATAATGCGGTTTTATTTATGTTTTATTACATCTTAAAGTTGGATTTCATTACATACTGCGGTGTTGCTACATAATGAGATGTTACAAGCTCCCTTCACAGAATCTGTCAGATTCAAGTCAGGATTCCTGCTGAGCTTCTCTCAAATATCACTACTTACAGACACATGTTGATCCAATTAAAAGGTCAGATTAAACATTCAAATATGCCACGGATAAATCATTTGTGCCCAACGTTAGCCATGTAGAAAAAGCAGGTTTGCAGATACTTGTCTTCCTTACCCTCTCACAGTGCCGCTCTCCTGGTAGTTCACCTGAATGAACTTGCCAAAGCGACTGGAATTGTTATTATGTGCCGTTTTTGCATTCCCAAATGCCTGCAGGGGGAAAAACAGAAAAATGTGATCAGAAAAAAAGAAAACAGATAAAACTGTATTTTTTTATTTCACAGAAGTTGGTGAAAGAAAGGGTCAGGCTGTGAGTCGACTTTAGGTGTGGACAGTCGTTATGCGGATCGAGTGTGGAGACTGTTCAGCCTCATGTCGGATTACCTTGAAGAGGTCAAGGTTAGAGAGGTTGGTGCAGCACAAACCCTGACAGCTCGGTTAAGACAATGTCATTCTGACGGAGAATAATAACAGATTGCCAGGATGTCTGACAAATCGCCAGAGGAAGACTAAAGAAGGGCCAACAGGATAAGGGGGAGTCTTCAGTGAGTAATGAGATCCATGTGGCCGAGTGGAACACGTGTAGTGGTGGTGCTGCAATAAGACGAGCCAGTATTTCCCCTCAGAGCTCTGTTTTTGTTGTATGGCTGCCTGGAGGGGAAGTAAGCTTTTTTTTTATTTTTTTTTTTACCATATATAAACCCCACAGTTATTTGTAGCTCCACCACAAGTAAACAAATTCCTCTGCGAAGCACTAAGAGCTGTCTAAAGCCTCTCGTCTGTGAAAAGGGAAAACACCCCTCCCTGACCTCGCCCTTCACCGAATGCTGCTTACAAACACGCTCCAAGAAATAGCTCCAACTGTAATAAAAGCTATGGCCTCTCAGTATTTGTCCCAATACGACCAAAACAGATTGAAGAAAAATATCCTCACACTTATTTATTTATCCCAAACCTGAAGACTAAATAATGGTGTCCAGCAAAGCAGCACCATTAAGTGTGGAGAAGGATAGCTGAAAGTTGCTAGCGTATCAGGAGAGGATGTTTTACAACGCTCACTGGTCATGTGGCCTGGTAAATAAAGCGTAGTCCTTAGTTCTACGCTTCTCTTCATACAGAGGGTCTGCAGTCTAAACTTCTGAGAAATGTTTGTTTGCTGGAAGCGTTAAACTTTTGGTTGTGAAGTATGTAATTCGCCAGTCCGATGCTATGATGCTCACTGGAAATCGTCTGCACTCTGAATAACCATCTGCCACTGTCGTTAACGTTAATTCAATATTTGGAAGCCTGGCCAACACATACAGAACGGTTTTGTTCACTTCTTCCACTGCCATTGCTAAAACTACCATTCCAAAAGTCATCATTCACGAATGATTCGCTGATTGGCCCAGTTCTACTGGAGGAATCGAGGTCGATGGGAGAAATCTCAGACGGATCAGTGAAGTGAGAAGAGGATTGAGTAGGAAGGCAATGGTCACCATGTTTGAAGAGCTGGAAGAAGGTTTTTTTTTTTTTTTTTTTTTACACCTAGTAGATGTCCTACTATGAAGACAAACTTTGTTTACCACCGAGATAAAAAACATTAAGATTCTATTGGCCCACAAGGTCAAAATGAAGAACCGTGATGATATCTCTGCACGCCGGTATTTCCAGACGTTCTTGCTGTTCATGGCATCTTCTGATCTGCTTGGTTCAGTGACTGCAGGTCAGACAGAAACAGACTAACAACAGTTTCTTAGCTGATGATAAAAATTTCCAGCATCTTCAGCCAATAAAAGCCAAGAACTGCAGCCCTCAGACTGCTGTCAGGTCACGGACCCTAGCTATTGGGAGCGTTTCTGGGCTTTTTGTTAACATTCAGCAGGAAGCAGGATGTGGAACAAATAAAACACAGAGAGCTGATTTATGTTTGAGCTCTGGTTCGTTCTTTCACCTGCTCTGTATAACCAAGGTGAAGAAATCCAGATTCTCAATCCATGACGAAATAACTGGATGGTATTTATACCTGAGCAACATTCAAATCATTTGCAGAAGACCAATTAAGCAAACAATAAATACATCTAAAAAAAATGTGTGACTCATATTGAGAGCGATGTAAACATTTTAAATCGTTCTGCAGGCTCACTACAACGTGTATGCGTGTCCATTCTCCTTCCTGCAAGGCCTGTCAAGAGCTATTTAGGAACCTCTCTACCACTGCAGGCCAAAACTACAACGTATTTGGGTAAAATAATACTAATAATAACATTTTTCAAAGATTATAATCTTCCCTGCTCTCGGTCCCACAGTGTTAGTGGGACAGCGGGACTGACTGTGTTTAGACAGACATGATTCCCACCACTTCAGTTACTCTAACGGGTCAACAACATTATTCTTGGCCTCAGACCACAGAGCGAGCCAAGAGGCAGAGCAGTGACAGACTCGAGGCGGTGCCAGGGTGTTCAGGGTGTAATGTGTCTGAGTGCAGGCTCACAGTCCGGGACGCAGTCCCCAGGATGATGTTAAACTTTTCTTTTTTAAAAACAACCCTGGCTGTCTGGCTATGGATCAGTCATGCTGGGATATGATTTTTAGTTTTGCATCAGTATTAAAAGTAATATTTATTCCCATTCTTTGATCCAAAAGACATCAAGGTAACATGATGTTAATCCAGCACCTCATTTCCAAATGAAAAGCTATTTATGCTGAACACAGAGGCTTTCTGTGCTTTCTTAAAGTCCATGTCATGACAGGTGAGTCGCACGACTGATCCAAACCTGCATTTATCTGGGATTTTTTATTCATTTTTTCTTTTTTGGCTTATCATCAACAGCTTGGAGATTTTCACACCGCCTTGTGTTTAGGAATTATGTGAGCCACAGTGGGAACAGCTTTGTTTTTGTTTTAAAGCCCTTAAATCAAATGAGTTGTGACATAACAAAAAAAAAAAAAAAAAAGCTTTCCTCTGACCACACTTGGATTCCAGGATGTGCCACCAAACGTTCAGCATTTTTTCCCCCAACACAGGAGAAAATTACCCAAATCTGAATCAGTCAAAGAAAGGATTTCTCATTTGAACCCTGCAGATTCATATCCTACTCCATGGTTTCCACTAGCTGACTCCTCCACTACAGCGCATGCACAGCATGACGGCAACAAAGCAAAACCGCAGCCAAGTTGACCCTTCGTACACGCAGGTTATTTCCTAGTGGTGTGGTGTGTGTGGGCTCGTTGCATTGTCCCGGGGCCAATTCATAACTGCGACCCTTGTAATCTTAAGGCAGAGGTTCCCTGGGTGGATTGTGGTCTGTGTGGTCGTTTCATCACAGCGGTGAGAGGTGCAGTCATGGGTTCAAGCCGAGAGAAAGCACAGAGGGCTGTGGGTTCTGGCGGTCACTGCCGCTGTGTTAAAAATCTGAGCGCAGCGTACAGGCATGGCCGGATTTACGAGGATGTGGGCCCCTGGGCTGGAGCCCATTCTGGTGCCCCTGTCCACCCAGGAAAAATAATTTTACTAATGCAAATTACAATACATTAAGATTTAGTAATATACATCAGCAAGTATGAATCAATGAATGGTACGTTTAATACATCCTCTAGTCAATAACTGTGTTGTTTCCACATAAATCGACTGTAACTTGAAATTTGCAATTTGAAAATATCACTTGATAATTATGTGTTATTGAAAGATTGGAACACTAACTATAAAGTCTTAAAAAACGCAGACATTTGAAAACGACTTAAATAAATAAGTAATGGTTGGTCTGGTGAGGGCACAAGTAAAGCCTGGTGGCCCGCCAGGCTTATAATGCACTGGGGAAACTCTGAACTCCATTCTAAAGTTTGGCCCTGTGTGCAGGTTTAACCTGCCATTGTAAAACATGGATCAGAAACTCATTCCTATACTACAGCAACATCCACCAATAAATAATCTGCTAACAGTTAACCATGACCATGCCAGCTGGTTCTTTCCATCTTGGAGAAACAGACACTTTTAATGCAGTTCAAGCCACAGAAGCTATGTTTCATACAGGGGACAAGAACTAAGAAATGCGTAAAACATGCAAAGATTTTCCTATTAGGTCAATCTTCTCGTCAAGCTCTCAGCCGATTACTCAAAAACAAAACAGAAACAGGTGGCTTGTTACTGGAGCAAAGCTTGATTGAAGCATTTGCTCCGGTAACAAGCAAATGCTTGTTACCGGAGCTTGTTTTGGCCAAACCAAAAAATTCTCTTACGTTAGTGAGAAGGAAGTGCGCATTAGATACGGCGATGGAGTTAAAAGGCAAAGCCAATAGAAAAATAATCGCGGCTCTCCGGTTCCCCTCAGCTATCAGAGACATCTTTTATACAACATAAACCTCTGAATTAAAGCTGATGAGTGAAAAACATTCCTCAGTCCCAGCCCTCCTCAAAGACAAGAGCAAAACTCAAACTGTACTCATATTGAAAATTAGCAAATTAACTTCCCCTGCCAGCCGGTAAACAGTCGACGTCTGGATGAATTTTTCAAATAAGACTGCATCCTCACCCTCAGGCAATGTCAACAGGCCCACTGTTTGAATAGTGAGACGGTTATGCAGGAAATTGTGGGGACAGAGGAGCAGCCATAAACCAAATACTGCAGGATAAACATGCGAGAATTTATCTGCAGAAAATCATCTAGAAGGTATGGAAAGACAGGAAGCGTTATTAGCAGATTCCTCACTAAACCTGTTGCTGGAATGTCAAATTCTGAGCCAATTAGTGCAAGAGACAGAGCGATGCAAAGCAGCAGCACTTTGTCTAAGAATAGAGAAATGATGTAGAAATTCAGACAAACAGAAGACCTGAATTGCTCAAAAAGTCGATGTCGGGGAGGGACAGGTCTATCGCTGCATCTCTACTGAAACCACCGCACTCCTAAAGCTAATCTCTCATCTCATTCACAAGTTTGAGCTGATGGCAGAACCTGATAATTTTGTTTTCTCGCACTGCGCCAGTCAGTTTGTCGCTAAGCCATACCCATTCTCACTCCTCCTGCCATGCAAGTACTAATTTTCCTCTGCTGAACTTCTGGCCCCGTGTTACATAATCCAATCTGCATCCTGCAGCATAACATGAATTACGCTGCGCAGAAATTCCTCTCAGTCAGACTGAAAAAAGGCCAGAAAAACAAACAGGACCAGCAAACATCTGGCTTCAGAGCAAGCTTTAGGAGTTGTACAGATGGAAAATACAGTAGTGTTTTCTGTTGATTAGGTAAATGATAGGCAGAGAGAGGGAAGAAGATGAAGAGGAGGTAGAGGAGAGCAGAAAAAGAGGAAAAAAGGCTCATGAAATTTTATGAATATATTTTGGTGTTATGCATTTATCAGGAATAAAGGCAGAGGGGGGAAGATAAGTCAAAATTTGTAGCACAGCATACTTTCACTAAAGTAAAAGTAAAAACTATTTGGTGAAAAACTATCCATGACATCAAATTTAATATTTAAAAATGATGTAATCAGATTGACAAAGACATTAGGGTGTGTACAAATTCTGGTATTTTTAAGGCTAAATAAACAAACACAAATGCCTAATAACTGCAAAATACAGGGTTAGGGTTAAGGGCATAAGAAAATTATCCAAATCCACTTTTTTTCCAACAAAAATGATAAAATACTAAAGCACTTCAAGTAATAATATAGACAAATACTGTATGTGTACTTTACCTCCCAATGGCGCAGTAAATGTAAAGTAATAAAATGATGAAACTTGTATGCAAACGAAATCTTTCACTTAACTGTAGGTCTGGCGTCTTTATGGTGAAAACGAGCTTGAAGAACAGAATCACTCTGTTCTGCATTCAGTGTGATTACTCGCTCTGGGTAGAGTAGTGCAAATTTGTAATACTTCATCACATGCAAACGTGAAAAGTATCGACTCGTTTTAAAAATTTAATTGTTCTCCTTTTTGACAGAAACTCTGCAATTGAGAAATTGTGTATTTTTTTTTTTCAACATTAGAAAGAGACTTGATCACATTTGTAGTGGAAACGTAACCGTTGAGTGTGTATATAAAAGCTAAGCTTGAAAAAGTAAAACGACGTGTAAAAGAAAGCCTAACTGAATGATGATGGAGGAGCAGCAGCGCGTCCTCCATCATCATCAGTCTCTCTGCAGCGTTGGAGGGAAATGCTGTCATTCTTTCCCCTCACCCCACTGAACTCTGAGTCACTCCACCAACATCTCCAAGAGACAAAACCTGATTGTTGGGTCTGACTGACCACAGCGCCCACCACGATGTTCAGCCACCAAAATAAGCGCCTGGATATTTTAGCTTGCATCGTGTTATCATTTGCTAATGACGGCTCTGACAGGCCCACCAGCTTCGCTCGCATTGGGCCTCGTGCTGCAGCACGCAGACTTCCCCTCATCCGGCCTGAACGTCTGCCAGCAAACTGCAGCACGGCAGACAGGGGCGCGGCCCCGCTCTGTCTCCTCGTCCAAAATCTAGTGATGTTATGAAGCCACTGAGTCCAAGTGATAGCTTGAATAGAGACCTCTATCAATAATAAAACCACAGAGTGTTACTTTTAGGATAACATTAAAGCGTCACGCCCCCGGTTAGATGAACAGCTAAGAACCGAGTGGCTCCATGAAGAAGCTGAAGCCTATGTTTTCTGCATCTTCAGCACTATAGGCTCTCTTCAAAGATTTCTTGGATGTAAACAATCATTTTCCCTCTAAAAGAAAAATTCAATAGTCTGATTACACGAGCAAAAATCAACTCTGAAGACGACTGGTTAAAAGTAAAACTGTAAAGTAATCTTGTTGTATTTTACTGCTGCATTAGGCTCTGCAGGGGGCAGCATGAAGCTGGCGAGCCAATTTACACACAAAGAAAAAAATAAAAATAAATAAATAAATCTGTGGTAATACATCTTATATTGATCGATGAATCAGGTGAGATCATTAGAAAATTAAATGACACATGGCAGAGATTGTGCTGTTTATGAGTGAGTAGGTTGGATCATAATGAAGCTGATAAAATTCTGAAAAACAGAAAGTTGAATTACAATCGCAACTGGATAGAGGCAGGTTGGCAGAAACTTCCTTTTTCCCCCCAGCATGGCACTGATCTAAGCAGTAGATCCAGCAGCAGTAAAAGCAAAGCTTGACAGAAAAGCACAGAATCCAGAACCATTAGTAATGGGCTGGCCGTCAAATAGCAAATGACGGATATAAACGAGGGATCAACTTGCCAGAGAAGGAAATAAAATACAACCACCACACAAATAAGAAGAAGTTCAGTGTTTTCAGTGAGCTCAGTCTGTGGTAGACTTAAATGTAGTCTGAAAATATCAAGTTGTTTGGGGTTTTTTGCAGCAGTGGAAATTGTGTCTGTGCATTATTAATGCTTTTCAGAACTTGTTGGAATGTATTTAGCTATTAACTATGACAATTTTCACAAGTGTAGGCTGGATTGAAAAATAAATAAGTTATTCAAGAAAACCCCAACCTGTTCCAAAAAAAAAAAAAAAAAAAAGTTTGGCCTCATCATTTCATATCAACAGTTGCAAAATAAAATGAAACTTAAAAATTAGAGAGACTGCAGAATAATTTAAGCCTTGCTTTTTTTTAATGGTTTGGACAAATGTTTACACATCTGCGCTCTCGTATGATGTAACGTTCCACACATCCACTTACATTCCTCGCTCAGAGCCTCTCAACGTGTTTATTTCGTTGGCTGGGTGGGGATAACGTCGGGTTCAAGTTCGCCTGTGAACCACTGAAAAACGATGAAAGAGTCACACACCAGTGCATTTTATTGGTCAACACGTGTTTATTTATGGGATGGGAGCAAACTGACTTTATAGAGTATTACAGGAACAAATTTTAAAGCCCGAGTTACCGAACATAGAAGTTCACTCTGACACCTTCAGTCGCCACTGAGCTGTTTGTAATTAGTTTGCTTCATGGTTATTTTAGTTATTTTTGCTTTAAAAATTGAGATGTTTGTATGCAAGCAAATCTAAATGATATAAATACATAGCTGCTGTTCTTCACCTAAGCACTTGATCTGAATGTGAAGAATGATTTGTACTCCACTGATCTGGCTGGATGTTGATGAAGTTCTGCCAATAATTATCATTTGCATGTTTCAGGAGTTTTCTTTCAGTTTCTACGCCACAATTTGGGTTGGGAATGTATTTGTACCGACAACCTGCACCACAGATTTAGAAGCAGAGAAATAATGAGATCCATCTGCCTGGTCGACCCGACATCAGATGAAAACCGATTGAAATCAGGCATCGGTCATGGACTCCTACATCAATGCAGAGAGTTAGTTACGGTGCTCTAAAACCAGTTTATTCAAAAACTAAAATGTTTATATCAAAGTGTTTTATATCTGGAATGTTTCATAATAACATTCATCACTTTAATAGTCTAAAATCAAACTGAGTAATGAGGCAAATTTGGTGTCATTCCACTCAGCTCTTCGCTTTGACGATGGCCGCCGGCTGAGTGACCAGAGTCAATTTGTCAACATGTTCAGGATGTGTTTAACCAGCACTGAGCAAATGTGCTCTGCCTTTAGGAAAACAGGCCTATCTGTTAGAGCAAACACTAATCTCTGTCACCCATGTCACCAGTGTCAATAGGGGATTTCTCTTTGTCCAGATTAAATGTTTCAGTCACTCCTTTTGCAGAGCAGGTGCTTCTCATTGTCTGACATGTTGTTGCCAGAGACATGAGAAAACATGACATGAAAAGGTCTCGGACCAGATCGAGTTTATACAGGAGCGATCTGGGATTACCTTAGTGTCCTGCTGGAAGACGACTAACGGATCCAAACGAGCCCATAAGAACAACAGATCCTGACTTGTGAAGATGATCTGCATTTCATTTGAATGCATGTTAAAAGCTCTGGTGCGATTCAACTGGAAAGAGAAATTAGTCACCTTTTTGTAAAGATTAGCTATAAAAATGAAGAGAAATCTAATGTTTTTAAATAAAAGTCTTTATTTTGTGACAAAAACTAGTTCATAACATTTAGAAAAAAAACTGATTTAATACCAGTTTCCTTTGCTGCGAAACCTACATTGAATTTATGCAAAGCATAACACTAAAAGTACCAGTAATACATTTTAGAAACTCTGTGAAATTGATGTTTTTACTTCAATTGCCATTCAAAATGGAAAAAAATCCATCCATCCTCTGCTAAATCCTATGCTTTGTTTTATGTTATAAAAACAGAAGTGACATTCTTGCAGACAAATATTTACTCTCTGAAATGTATTTATTTTATTTTTTCTAAAAGTCTTGACATTTTCAGCTCTAAAGTTATATTTGCCAGTTCTGAGATCAGAATGGCTCTTTAGGCGCTAGAAGTTGCAGACCCCTGGCGTACATGTACGGATGGGTTTACCTGGATTACCAGACATAATTGTGAGTAACAATAGTCGGCACTGGTCTACAGAACCTTGCAGGTTTTGCTCCGACTTGTGCGTGCTTCTGCGATTTGTGTGTGGCTTTGTCTCTGTGTTTTTGGAGGTGTGCCATGGGGTTGGCTCTGTGGCGTGGTGAAAGATATCCGGAGCCACAGAGAAACTTTAATCCAACTCTTTACATTCTGGCTGAGTGTTTGTACAAACACGGCGAGCCACCGCTGCATTTCCAGCTGACAAATGTCTCACCTCAGGAAAGTCTGTGAGCACCAACGCCCAGCATCAAACAAACAATACAGCCACCTGTTTGTTAGTTTCCCCCATGTAGAATTTCAACATCTTGGCTGAGACTTCATGAAGCCACTGAGAAAATGAGAGAAAAAAAAAAAAAAATCCCACTCAACGCTGAGCTCATAAAAACCGGAGCCGCTCGCAGTCCAGACATCAGCAGAAAAAGAGGAAATGCACGAGGCGCAGAGAGAGGCTTCCCAAATCTGGCCGCCATACAGTGAGCTGGAATGTTACAGTGAGGGGGAGTGAGAGGTGGGGACACAATGTCCTGGAAAACACTCAGCCACGTCCCAATTTACGGTGTTCACACATGGGAAGTCAGGAAAAAGGCACGAGCTGCAACAGACTTGCGACTAATTATAAGTTCAGCTTTGAATCAAATTCTTCCAGAGCTGAAAATTTGAGACTGCTGTTTGTTGCTGTTACGAGTTAATGGGGCGTAACCAGAACTGAAGAAAACACTAAAAAAAAACAAAAACGAAAAGAAATGAGTGCATCAAAAAAAATAAATAAAATAAAACCATTTTTAAAAAGGATGAGGTAACTTAACTTTTGTAGTTTTTTTTTTCTGAAAGCTGCTGGCTGCATTTTGGAGGTTGGAGGGGAGGATCAAACTCACAAATATTTATTTCACTCTGCTTTTCTGAAAAGCTGACTGACCTACATATACGGCCAAGCGCTTCCTGAGTTTCTGGCATCTTCAGCCGCCTGCAGCGGAAATCCAAGTCGAAGTTCACCTTTGATCAACTCCATCCAACAGAAATGCTGATTTACTCCACTAGTGGAGGGTGTCTTTAAATATCAAAGTGTTAAAAATATACTACAACGGTACTATTGTTTTACTTATGCAAACAATACGATAAGTTAAAACAAAAAAAAAAAGACCAACATCAGCCAAAACCAATTCCATCCTCCGAGCCTTTATTCTGCACTTGGCACAGATGAAAATAGCAGGTCCATTAAACACTGAAATGTGTTGTCCACTAGTTTTTTTTTAAGGATCCAGCTACAGACTGTTAGAAAGGAAACAATCAGTCTACCATGTACCTTTGTTAAACACAATGAAGTTTACAAGAACTAGAACTTCATGGAGCCGTTCAGCAACAAAAACTCTCGGTGGGTTTGGTGCACAATAAAAGGAAAAGCAACTCTCACCCACTGCCAACTACAGTATTAATATTCTTCTTAAGGAATATGAACAAAATCTTAATAAAAGAGCACAAATGCTGACTTCCATTGACAGACAAAGATTCACTCTCTAAAACACACAAATAGAAAAAAAAAACTAATCATCATATAAACTGTTTTATGTGCAACTTAGTCGCATCAACAGCTTCCTGTTAGCCACTTATGCTAATAAAATCCAGTTAATGTTCAACTCAAGCAGACAGATTAGATGTCCATGGGTGTGTGTGTGTGTGTGTTGCTTGTACCCTCCAGCATGTGTATGTTGACCTCTCTCATTATCCAACACAAACACTGAGTCGATCTCCATCCACACGGCTTTCCATGCGGGAACAAAGTCACAACAGGTGGTCCAGTGGCAACCTGCTCATATGTGCGCCGCATGTCCAACATTAGCTTGGAGTTAAACTGTGGCAACAGGGTGCAGCCAGGTGTGGCGGGTGACTTACTGTAGCACAAGCTCAACACTAAAACTAATCCACCTCGTCAGGGCAGAAAGGGGGTCAATCCAATTAGTTTGATCTGGGAGACATAAACATCAGCCTGTGTGTCCAGTTTGGTCTCACAGAATCTGTCAGGATTTCTGCTCTAGACGCACAGATGTGCTGAACCATTAAAATAAGACACACTACTGTCGTAAAAAGGCTCAGACAAAGTTAGGAAAGTTGCTAATGCAGCTCAAAATGTTAACATACATGATACAAGAATATGCTCACAAATTATAACCATATTTGTGAGCCTGCCTCTTTATTACTACACTGAGTATAATTTCATATTTTTGTATAATTTTTCTTCAGGTTAACTTAGAAAGTGAGCTATTATTACAGGTTAGTTTTCTAAACTACTGAAAAGCTCAAATGTGAAAAATTGGACTGATGTTGGTGTCTGATAGTAACACTGCTGTTATGTTAGATTTACCAATGTTTCATTTTATCTTTTTTTTAATCCAATTACTCAATTAATTCTAAGAATAGTAAATAGATTACTCAATTACTACAATATTCGTTTACAACAGTCCTAATACATTAGCCCTATTGAAAATTGTCAGAATTGAAATTCAACCAAAGAGAAAAGTGCATGAACTAAAAATTTAAGTCCTTTTATAGCATAATACATGTAGTGAAACACAGTAAAGATTTGTTCAAGTTCAAAGGGTCAAAAATTAGTCAGTTTATCACAAAGGGGACAGCATGTGGAATAACACATGAAATCATAAAACCAAACTGCAATTTCATAAAATATGGTATAACAGCCACAAACAAAACTGGATGTAATTCCAGATAAACTGGTCAGGGAAGCTGCCATGACTGACAACAACAGAAAAAGCAGCTGCAGAAATTTCTGCCAAGAACTAGTTTTGTTCTCCGTGTGACAACAATCTTCTGTATTATCCATATTTCTCTACTACGGAGTCACGTTGCAAGACAGAAACCTTCCTTATACCAAGCAAAACATCCAGCTCTGGCAAAACTCTTTCAAAACCTTGAGTATGAGGAAGAATGAGCAAGAATCTGATGAAACCATCCTTGTACCCTGGGGAAAATATTCAAAAAGTTAACTTTAGAGTAAAAACAACACTATGTACCAAGAAAAAGTAAAAGAACAATCCTAGTGAAGCAACATGATCAGGGGTTTTTTCAGATGCAACTGGTGTTTTTACTTTTCAAGGCATTTCTTCAACCAAAGAAGAATTAGGTATTGATTTAATTGCATCCACATTTTTTCCAACCAGTTTCTCATCACTGCTTAAATATTAATGCTTATTTCCAGTGACCTGGACAACAGCTGAGATGAAAATCTGTGGGGGAAAAAAACGTGAAATCAACTAATCTACACAAAAACTGCAGAAAAATGTACTCTGCTGCATATGGCCAACTGGAATAATCTTTCCATGAGCGATTTGCTCCGGGGTAACATCCCTCATGTTTTCTGCTCCTTTCCAGATGTCTGCACTTTTCACACAAAGTTTTATTGCACCACATCTGGGCATGTGGGAAGCACAAGATGACCACAAACTGCATGATGAGAGCCTTGCAAGAGAGAGAGGTCACCTGCAAGGATTTAGGCAAGTCAAATGCTGAAAGGGTGCGCTTTCAGCATTTATGTAATAGTCAAACTCAGGGGTCAAAGGTGAAGGAAGGAGGACTGCATAATCTAAAGGAGCCGTCAGCTGGGGTTCAAGACTCGGCAACATGGATGAGAAAAAAAGGTTATGAGTTGGAGAAAAATTATATTGTCAATGTTAATTTTTATTTTTTAATATTACTTTTAATAATGGAAAAAATCTATTCATTCTTAATAACTTGACTCATTCTGGTCTGACAGGTCTTAGACGTGTTCAGAGGATTTTTAGGCAGCCCTGTGATTTTACTTGCATTTTATTTCTTCTGATAAAAATGGTGGGTGAATGAAATTCATTCCTTTTATGGTTCCTGAGATATCAACATTTGTTTGGAGGCATCTTTTAGCACGGTGACTACAAAAAACATGCAACACAGGGCGTACTATGGTGGCGCAGGGGTTAGCACGCCCCACGTTCGGAGGCCTCAGTCCTTGACGCGGACGTCGCGGGTTCGACTCCCGGTCCCGGTGACCTTTGCTGCATGTCTTTCCTCGCTCTCTTTCCTGTCTGCCTACTGTCAAAAATACGAGCCACTAGCACCGCAAAAACTCTTTTTCATGCTGTAACATGCAGCATGAAAAAAAAAAATCAACAAAAGATCAAATTATTCCCAGGTGTTAAACAGCATAAAAGCCAATAAACTGCCCAACTTCAAAACTGTAAACTAAACAGCTTATTTACTCAAAAAGAATAAACTAAATATACAATTTTATACATTGTATAATTAAAGATTAAATTATTCCAAATATTCAAACCCAGAAGCAAATACAACAGTATTTGAAATACTGTATATATATATATAATACTCAAACCATTTTTCTTTGGATAAATAATCATTGAAATTATTACTAAAGAGAAACATGGTCATGAGCTTCCATAAAGGAAAGAGATTATCAATAGTTCCACCTTATAACTAATGTGAATGACTCGAAACTATGATTTCATCCAAATTTTCTACAAAAAAAATTAAATCACAACTAGCGGCATCAAGAGCAGGAAAAATCTCTTGATTAAGGACTCCAGACATCACAGCGGGTTCACTGCGACTGCATCTGGCATCGCCGTTTCTTTGTCGCTTAAAATAACGGCTTTCCTGTGCGTCTCGTTTCGGCGTGAGGCGCCGCTGCAGGTGCATGAGGGGCGTCAGGACAGCTGACAGCAGGTGCTGACTGGGACATTAAAGGGGGCGATGTTGACGAAGCACCTGCAAACCGCAGCATAAATGAAGGGCCTGTGAATGGAAACAAGCAGGCACATTGTCGGACAGCTGCCGATGAGCAACTTGACTAGAAAACGCCGGCAGAGCTAAAAGAGATGAATAAGCTTGTGTTTCTCTCCCAAAAAGGTAGTGAGAACAGACAGAAGAAACAAATTATTTCCATAGTTGGAAATCTTTTAAAGAAAGTTTTCTGCTGCATGGAAAATAAGGACTTGCTTTTGAGAGCAGCTGAAATAGTTAAGCGTAGTGAAGTTGTCATTTATCACTAAAGCGAGCCACTCACTGTTTTTCAGCTCTTTGTGTAAACGCTATTGCTCTAAACAACTTGTACTTTCTCTGCACTTGGTAGGCCAGCCGTCTACATGACGGATCAACTTTTGCCAAATCTGGGCAAAACACAAACCATAAGAGCATTACTGATTGCAGCAGCAAACCCCTCAGTAACCTTTGACCTCATGTAGCCACTGAGCATAGTTGAGCCTTATACATCAGATGGGATGACAAAACTGGAAGACTATGTGCTCTTGCCCGTTTTTTTTTTTGTATACAGTTTCAGGAAAAAAAAAAAAGAGCCTGGCACTGGGGTGCAGAGATAAACACCAAGTGAAAAGCTACAGCTGCTTGAATTCTTCATTTTTCAACTGAACGAAATGTGAAACACTGTAACTCTGCAGACCATGCTTGTTAAAAGTCATTGCCTTTGAATTATTGTGAATAGTGTCCGATTAAATAGCCTTGGCAAAAATAGAAATTAATACTTCTTTAAAATGAAGAACAAAGGTTCCGAATTTAATCTACATTTGCGAAATGTACACGTTTATAAATTTGCTGCCTGCTTTTGTAAATGAAGATGTGGTGAAATAAGAACGAGAACAAGACATTTTGTTTCGAACGAGGTATTCTAAATGATAAGTATGTTGGGTTACAATAAGCTAAGCACCCTGAACACAGGGATGCACCAGTCAGCTTTTCCTTTCAGAAAGCGATTTCCAGTTTTCTTCTGTTTGCCGATCCATTCTTACAGATTCCAATCCAATCCACAGCTTGAACTTTCACACATTACTTTTGAGCCAATTAAAAAAAAATAAACATCCAGGATGAACAACATCTGGCTTAATGCATAAATTGGGAAAATGTATTTAGTGTCCAAACTCTTCTTTCATTCTTACTACCTACTATTTTCGAGTTTGTTTCTTAAACCTGAAACTATTGAATCTCTCATTATTGTTTACATTATCAAATAGGAATAATTTGGGGAATAATTGGTCTAAGAAAAGAACATCTTGGTCTTGGTCTTCTTAAGAGTCTGAACGGACACTGATTAAAAAAGAAGTGTGTGCATTTTTTAATAGGTCTATTTTCGAAGAAAAAATAAGTTTGACCAGATCAAACCTCAACAAAAACAGAAAGTCGGTATTGTCTGGAAACGCCTGGTTGGTACATCTTTACTTCTTATGTTATCAACAGAAAGCATTTCTAATATTGAATGTTTGGACCTCCAGATCTCTGGTTGATTGGTACATCTCTACCCATTACCCGAAAGGAAATGGCAAAATTAAACATAATTTGATCTATAAACAGACCTTTGTTGGATTGCAAGTCATTTGACTTACAAAGGAGATGAAGCAACTACAACAAAGGGCACCAAAGTGGATCATTAATGCTGCAGGCAATAGCCAAAACGGTGACTGGGAGGTCAGAAGAGCCAGAGAAGGCCTTGTAAACTGGTGTTTGAGAGCGATCCATTTTGTTGTTTTTTTTCAACCATGTGGTTGAATACTGCCACAACCTTACATGTGAACATATCACTGACCTATCTAGAACAAGTATGTCAGGGGAGCAACACATCTGACATCCAGATTCAGGTGTTGTACTTTACACTAAGCTATGTCATCCTGCACCATTTCTCAAAAAAATGCCACAGGCCGTATGACACCGTATGTTCACTGTCCCATGCATAAGATACAATAAACACCAGCAGTGGAGCTTTATTATGCCTTATTTGTCATGGTTCTGTTTTTCTACAGATCACTAGTGTTTGTGTTTATAGCAAAAAAGAAGGAAGAACATTCATTGTAAACGTTGTTGAGGCATACCAGCGTTACTCGAGGCATGACCGGGGCCTTCAGGATTTTACTGCTCTGTTTCTGTTTCCTTCAAGAGTTTCTTTTGATGTGGAAGATGAGTCATGTCCAGTCATTTCCTGGGATTTGTCTTAATGGATCTGAGTCATGACAAATTCCAGGTTTGCAGAGGGCAGCAGGAGGCCACAATCATTTAAATGAGATAGGCAGCTTAAGTCATCAGCAGTCCAGGTAATTTATTTGAACCTGATTCTTCAAAAGGTTCAAAAGGTTTTCTCTCTGTGAAACAAGAGAAAAACAGAAATAATCTGCAAATAAATACCAGATTATAACTCTAATAGAATAGTAATGGGAACTCTAACCAACAGATCATTTCTTAAGAGTATGGACGGATCAAAATGGGGCTGAGTCAAAAGTTTAGATTACAGCAAACCAAAATGTGTTAAAAACCACATTTAGCAGATCCACTGCTGTACAACTACTACACTACTATACAAGAGAGTGCTGGGAAACTTTGATAGGTAGTAAGAATGAAAGAAGAGTTTGGACTCACCTGGTGAAAATTTCCCTTGATCTGTTGAAACAGTGGAAATTTCCACTTCTGTCAGTAAGTCTATCTGCAGACTAAGTAGTTTGAGTCATGACTTCATCTCTAAGCAATGGAGCCAATCTAATCAGCAATAAGAACTGCTAGCAAGATGATAAAACCAGATAAAGCCCTCCGATTATCATGATAAGGTGACTCAGTAGTAGTGTCTTTGGAGCATTTCACTCCAAGGAACTTCAACATTTTAAGCTGTTGCAACATCACAAGAGTGTTTCTCAGTAAATAAAACATTATTTCTCAAGTCCAACAGGGAACCAACGATAAACTGGAAGTGGGTCAACACCCACTTCCTCCGGCTGGCTTTCTGTGGCCTCCATTGATTGAATGTCAACTTGCTCATACTTGTCAGCTTTAACATGGTGATTACTGCAGTTCTCTACTAATGCAAGTGCTGGTCAATGGTGATACCATAACAAATCAGGTTGTTTTTGTGAATCAAAGTGAATAATCTAGAAAAAGAAGGTGCAGGAAGACAGCATTAGGAACAACTACTTGATGTAGTTATGTAAAAAATAAACAGAAGGAATCAGATTTCTCTGTCCGCAGCTGGAAATTTAGCAGAGAGGTTTGGTAAAATCCTCCTGAATGTGGCAGGGGAAAAAAGGTATTAAATTTCCATCTTGACCTCTCACATTTTGCTGTTGCCATGCAACATAATTTCCAAAATTATTAATTTTTCTCAAATTATGACTGAGGTTTCCTCCCAGTTTGATTTACAACTTCTTTAAATATTTATTGAGTTGGGGATAAATCCATTATCAGAACAAGCCGATACGTGACTTGCCACATTTTGCTGGGAGATATAAAAAGACATCAGCTGTGTTGAGTTGATCTTTTCTGATCCCAACTTTTTCCAGAGACCTTTTTGGGCTCTGTTCTTTGCAAGGCAGTTTCAAATGCAGCCCAGATCGCAGAAAAACTTGATTTAAGTTTCTTATTTAACTTATTTGTTTTAGAAAACGCCCAACTACATAAGAAGACCAATAATCTAACTTCCAGTAAAACACAGAGCTCTGACAAATAAGAAATATAATCGTGGCTCTTACATTCCCCGTCTCTCTTCTGATGCCCTTTCCTCCATCTCAGCCTGAGGTAAATCTTATTTGACCTCACCCAGTTAGGGGGAAAACCCATATTAAAACGCTACTCCTCCCGGTAATAGTGAGGCCTCTGGACTGCCTGCATTATGAGAGCATCTCTGTCTCAGTGCAGGAGTATACTGAAGAAGCACTGAAGTAGATGCTGAGCAATGAAACTGCTGACTTGGGATGACTCACACCAGGGATATTTGTTTTGGTTGGGAACACAAAGGAACCCAACAGGAGCTCCAGAACTCACTGGGCCAAGGGGGTCTGTCAAAACAGCATAGTACTTGAGTTCACCCAGAGAGGATTCCCTAACATCCACACAATCAGTACTAATACAATCACCTCCCAAGTGTTAGAAATAATATCCGAACCTGAAAGGGCTTCCAGGAGAAAGTGTCTTATTTAAGCAGAAAGGACAATTTATACTTGCAAAGATGCATCTAAATGAACCGCAAGACTTCAGAAACAATGTTGTTTGTATAGAGGTACTAGAAATGTCACAGCTGGAAACAAACAAATAGTTTGTCAACTATGGGAATGGAGGGTTGGTGATTTGGGTTTGTTATTCAGCCAGAGGACTGGTGCAGACACTGAGGTGAGACAGCAGAAGATAAAACCAACCCAAACAATACAGAGCAGTACATTTTACTGTATATGCAGGCAGTCACCGATACTAGAGGCTTAACATCATTTCAGACGACACTGCCGCAAAAAGCTGAACATTGTGAGGAAAGACCGACAGCAGATAAGCACTACAGCAAAACTGTGTGAAGTATTTGTCACATTTCACGTACGCTTCTATTTGTCTTGAGAATACAGGGTCAGCTCAAGTCCAAAGCTGTTCAACTCGAGGCAGGAATAGCAAAAATCACTTTATGACTGTGGGACTTTGCTGAAATTAAAGCCTGTCAGACTTCTAAGTGCCTACATTTGGAATAATCACTGTGTTTAAGGAATGCAGAAACTTTCCGAGTTCATCTAATCAACACAACGTGTCCTTACAAAGTATGTTTTCATCTCGTTCTCAGCTGCAATCATTGAAACTCTGGAGCAAGAATCAGGATCTCGACAAAGAGCTTCAACTGTTGGCGGGTTTCCAAAACAAACCCCTATTTATGAGCGACATTTTTAAAAAAAATATGTCTTTCAATGAACTTGGGTCGCAAAGTTAACTTTTTTTTTTTACAGCGTAAATGTTGGCTTTGCTTTGCTGTGGCACATGCAGATAATGAGTCATTTTGAGGCAACAATCTGACCCGGAC
Organism: Poeciliopsis turneri; assembly: GCA_922788865.1. Classification (NCBI taxonomy): domain Eukaryota; kingdom Metazoa; phylum Chordata; class Actinopteri; order Cyprinodontiformes; family Poeciliidae; genus Poeciliopsis; species Poeciliopsis turneri. The sequence goes on from CAKLNU010000675.1 coordinate 1,422,307, forward strand.
TCAACATCAGATTGAAGCATGTTCTCCACTAATTCTGGAGGACAAAGCAAAACTAAAACATGTAGTGAAGTAGAGGAACAAGTTTGGCATCTCTTACAATTATACATTTTTCTTCATGAACATAAATTCCCATAAAATATTGAATGTACAACACAAGATGGAAGAGGCTTTTACAAATTAAAAATGTTTTGCTTTGTTGAAACTGGGGCAATATTAACAATCCATGTTTCTTTCCATCACCTTGGCATTTGTGTTTGCCTTTCAGGAGAGGGAAGGGAAGGGGCTGGCCATGTGGTATTTGTTTGGTCATGTGACAGTAATAGTTACGCTTCATGGGGTTACAATTTAACTGCTGCAAAGACGCAATGTCAGCATTGAGGTAAAAAAATATATATATCAAATTGGTAAATATTTATCAGCCATAACAGCAATAGAAATATCACATATCAATGTCAAAAAAGGTTTCTATCATCGTTACTCTTTACTTGCGGAGATTAGAGGAAACAATTTTTAAATTTAAATAAGAAACGCACAAAAGAAAAAACCCTCATAGAGGCAAATGGACAAACGATCCCACTGACGCAAACACTGTTCCTACACTGATGTCGTCCATCTCTCCCTGCAGTAGCAAAGCAGCTCCAGTCTTGGCATCAATCACCATCAGGGCAGATATGCAATCTCACTGTGCAAACAATTACGGGCAGCTCCTCTGCACTCACCGCTACTCACTCGTGTTGAGGCATTGAGGATCAAGACAATGTGCTTACACATTAACCAGAGAGTCACACACATCAATGGCATTCCTCAGGACTGCATTTACCAAACTGAAAGCAATAAAGTGTGGAGTAGTGGAGCTACCTGGTGCCTGAACTGTTGTCTTTAAGGTTACCTTTGACCTTGGCTTCTGAGGTCATAGTTTCAGCGCGACATTGATGCAAAACATTGATTTCAACTTAGTTCTTTTTAAGAGAGAATACATTAATGGAATCATTAGACTCAGAACAGAGAGGGGTTTTTTGTTCTTTTTTTCTCTTTAAAACCAGAAAAAAAAAAAGCCACTGCAGCATTTAACAGAAGATGAAGACGGCTTTTCCAGATCAGTGAACTTGTGAATTGCCACAAATAAAATGTAACAGTCAAGAGTAAATTCCTTCTCAGCTGCTTGAACTCAAAGTAAGAACACCGCCTCATTCTTAAAAAGTGGACCAAACGTAAACATGCAGCGATCAGGAGCTGTGACAGCCAGCATTGCAACCCATTGCGACATCTAGAAAGAATCTTAACACAACCCATATTTGCCTTTTCATACAGACAGCATTATGCATGCCATTGATCAACATTGTGCAACTCTCAGGAATTCAGCCAGGCAAAGAAACAATGTGTAGCTGTGAACCCATCAAAGATCATGAAATGGATTGCATTATAGTGGCAGGACTCTGAAGGAAAAAGAATATGAGTGGAATGTCTTGAGTGATGAGAAAACAACCAGTTTCCTTCACAGACCTCTGGCTGGGCCTCTACAACATCCACCTTGAGACTCTATTTCCATGGTGGAGAAAAAAACAAACAAACAAGAATCTAGAACTTGACCATTGATAATTCACAGCCTGTGTGCAGATAAGGCTCCTCTGTTCTCCAAATAATCCCCACACAGCTGGACAGAAACTGTACTAAATTTCTTTGTGCCAGTGAAGATCAACAAGAGACAGAGGCAAGAAAAGCAGCAATGTGTAACTAATGTTATGTGTGGAAGCAGCTGCAATAAGACGCACTGTGTAAACTATGACTGCAGAGATTCCAGAGTAGCTAGCATCCATTTTCCAAAGTTCTGGCAACAAACAAGGAGAACTAGACAGTAATTTTAGGAGGAGTCAAATTCACAAGTGCTAAATTCCTATCAAGTTTTTAACCGCACAAAAATATTTTAATAAAGGCCAGCTAATGTTTAAAACATCAGATAATCCCAGATTTTAGGTTTAATTAGGTCCAAATCAACTCTGAAATCAAAAGTCCAAAACTATCCTCTATGCTTAAAATGTGAAGCCTTTGTTGTGTTTTTCATATCCCCAGTTCCGCCGCACTTCAAAGGATGAGACTCAAATGCAGCAGATTTGGAAAAACTACCTGCACCAGTCTATCTCGAAGCAGCACATTCCCAAGACAAGCCTTCCCCTTAATCCCATGACCGCACCGTGCCTTAGGTCACACACCAGCACAACACTCTCCCAACGTCTTCAGGATGCAGCAAGAGCACACTACAAGACCACATGTTTTACAGGGGACTAAGAACCAAGCCACACTGGTGCACACAGGCCTCACCCTGCAGATGCACCATCATCTAGCACCACTTTTGTTCCACTAAGCAGCTTGAGAAGGTACAACCACGATAAGAAACCACAGAATATATGCCAAAACCTTGCAGAAAAAAAAAAAAATCCACGTTGTGGATTTTTGAAGGATCTTCCATCACTGAAGTGACACTTAAAGTTCTAAAACCTGAAAAAAAAAAGTTCATGTGTGGAATCGTGTGCAGAGCTGGTTTTAAAAAGAGATCAAAAAGTGACGTCTGCAGCAAAAAATCTTTTGATTGCTTCTTAGTCACCAAGAAGTAGTTAAATAAAAGCAGTATTTTGAACGCGCTACTGAAGTATTTCTGAAAGAGGAGAAGAACAACTCCCCATCCCAAATGCAACAGGTCCTTAGGCCCTAAAGTCAAGTGCTGTTTTTCAAGTCCTGTCAAATGATTTGTTCTAAACAAAGCCAATGAATAAAAGCGTATTCCTCACCTCTAATACTGGTCCGGCTCCCAATATGATTTGCTCGACTCCGCTGGCAAAGCCCTTCTGACTGAGGGCAGTCAGATGATGAATGAGAAAGTTTGTGCTTTGCGTCTTCCCAGAGCCGCTCTCCCCAGATATGACGATGCACTGGTTCTTCTGTCTCCTCAGCATTGCGTGGTAGGCCACATCCGCCACGGCGTAAATGTGTGGCTCCAAATCTCCCAGCGAATGATTGTCATACATCTTCACATACTTGGGGTTGTAGATTGGCAGAAACTTGAAAGGGTTGATGACGATGAGGATACTTCCAACGTAGGTGTAGATCTTCTCCTGTCGGAAGCGTGAGCGCAGGTTGTCCAGCAGCGAGCGCTCGTTGAGCTCCGGCAGGCAGCACAGATCGGCGTGGTCGCCCTGAGAGTCGGGTTGCGGCAGCAGTCCGCGTTCCACCATGCGCCTTCGTTCCTCCGTCACCTGCAGCCACATGTGGAGGCTGCCTCCGTAGTGAATAGAGCCATCCAGATTTTTCTGCCTCAGCAGGAAGCGGTAATCATCACCGCCGGACAGTGGACGATGCTCCAGAGCCACCCGAGGCCAGAGCATCATCCTCTGCACGGGGCAGTCGGTGGGGTTCAGAATCCATTCTTCCCCACCAAACTCCTTCACCTCGGCTAACACATAACACTTGGTGCGGTCCAGCTGCAACCGCTCGATGACGCGTTCGATGGCCTCAGCGGCTGTGGTGGTCTTGCGGGCACTGATTGGACAGTAGATGGTACCCTCTGCCAGGGCGCCTGGATAGATGCGCACGGTGAGCTCTGAGTTCTCAAACCGCTGCCGTCGGCCTAGGGTGCCCATGCCACCAACGCCACCAACGCCATCGCGAGCACTCATGGCGGAGCAGGAGCTCCCATTAGAGGCAGCAGGCCTGGTACTGGCACGTCCTTCACTGGGCTGGTGAGACCACTATCTCAAGACATCACCGCTGGAAGAAAGAAGAATAACAAGGTAAAGACGAGTAACAATCAGTATGAAAGTTCTTGTAAGAAAACTAGGGCTGTCAATGTTGATGCGTTTATGCCTGCAACTAATCTTAATTTGTTTAATAGTGTAGTTGTGCTATAATCTACCTGGTGTAGATTATTCGCATTACCTATTTTGACCTAAAAGTCTCTCTTCTGCAGAGACTTTTGTACCGTGTAGACTTTTGTACACTTAGTTCAAAGCAGTGTGTTACACGGTCTTGTACTGCGTTCATCAATGCAGAGTCGCAAACGTCACGAGTCAGCGTGGTGAGCTCAGCCGCAAATTTTGCTTTAAAAAAAAGACTACGCAGTTAGAACGGGCACCCCACGTACAGAGGCTGTGGACCTTTAAGCGGCAAAACAGAACAATCTCAACATCTGTACAATGAATGAACTTCTCTAAACTCATTTACAGTCTGGGATTTCTACGCAGCCCACTCCACCCCACCAGATTACGAAATGCACCAGATTATAACACGTGGCCCTCGTGTGCTGTTATGTAATCTGCTAAGGGGTCATATTATTTTGCTGGAGACTGACATGCACACTCACACTGGCTAAAGGATAAGTCATCAGGCTCAGTGGGATAACCATTAACACTCATACCCACTGCGAACGCTCATATAAGCTCCTCGCAGACCCCCGACAGCAGCAGCTGCCATCCTCTTTGCGCCACGCACAACCACGCCATTCACAAGTTCCCGCTTTAATGCACAGTGGCGGGACGTCGTGGGGAGAGCGAGAGATCAACAGAGAGAGACGGGAAGAGGCAGGGTTAAATTAAAACATCCCAGCTGCTGAGGAGATTTCTCTGCCATTCTGATTCAATTTTAATCATCACGCTGGAGATGAATCAGTCACACAAATGTCACCAACAATAACGCAATGAAATAATAAATTGTTTTATTTTTCTTTGAAGCGCCTGTAAAATAGAAACATTTGCAAATGGCAAATTTATGCATCGCATTGGATAACAATGAGAAGCAGTGTATCCGAGCGTAACTGAGGATTAACGTTCTCTGGGGTTGATTGGAAAGGCTCCGACCTTCTGTGAATGAAACACTGTATTACTTCACAGTGATCTCTACTTTTCTAGAACACTTTAAGATATAATTCAGCAGATTAAAAAAAAAATACTGTTTCACAACGCTTTGTTTATTATAAAGCAGACAATACATTCCTATGCATCATTAGATTTAAATATTCAGTGCATTACAGGATGTGCTGGAATCTGCCTGGGAAAGGCCTGTGCAATTATGCACATGCATAATTGCATGTGGGATTTCTACACATGCAAGGATGAAAATACATACATTTTCATCTGATAAGTTATCCGCCCCTATGTTTTCATAAATGAGCCGCATTTACCCTTGTCTGTACTTTAAGAGCTGGCTGGCAAGTCATAAATCAAGTGGAGGGCGCTCCTGTACGGAGGGATCCCGGGTATTTAATGCAAACACCAGCCTGTCATCTTTTGAACTCTCAGCTGTCTTTCAATTAGCTGAGAGCATCTGGTTGTCCTTGTTTCGATTTCAGTGATGGGGAAGGAGCCCAGATCTGATGGTCAACATCTTAGCTGAAGTGATTTATTTTGTTCATCCATTTTCTAACACCCTTCTTCCCTAGTAGGGTCATGAGGGGTGCTGGGCGAGAGGCGGGGTACATCCTGGCCAGGTCACCAGTCTGTCGCAAGGCAAATACAGAGGCAGACAGAATAAACAACCATGCACAAACACACACACATGCACACACACACCTAGTGAGAATTAGAGAATTAACCTGACAGACATGTTTTTGGACTGTGGGAGGAAGCCGGAGAGAACCCAGCATGCACATGGAAACTCCGTGCAGAAAGACTCCGGGCCGGGAATCGAACCCAGGACCTTCTTGCTGCAAGGCAACAGACCTACTGCGCCACTGTGCAGCCCACTTTTTAAACTTACAACAGGTATTTTAATGTTTGTTTTTTTATAACTATGTTTTCTGTTTCTTTTCTTGTGGAGGCATGTGATTGCTGTTCATAATCTAAAAAAACCTAATTCTGTTTCCTGTGCTATACTTTTGCCAGCATATTGGCGTCTATGTTGAGGGTGGAGTCAAGTTGGAGTTGCGGCTAAATGTTTGCCTCCATCACCAAACATCATTTTGTAAATTGTGTGTTTTATTGAATACTTAATCACCATTATCAATTACTGGCACAAGTAAACCAGGAGTTTAGCTCATATGTCTTTAAGAACACCTGAAGATAACCAATTATATACTTTATTAAAGACCAACCACAGCAGAAAACGTGAAATCGAGATGACGGAGGGGATAAAAATAGCTTGTGCACAGAGACGACCATGAAGGGCTCCAACAGGGAAATGACAACAATGCTGCACCTAGTCCGGATAGTTTCCTGTCAGCCTCTGTCCAACCTGCCATGTGTTGCCTCAGCAACTCTGCTACAACCCGCATGACACTGAAATGCTGCACAAGACAATGTTTTACTTTCGATGCAGAAATACCAAAGCAAAGAGAGAAACTTCTCTTTGCTTGAAAAAACGCAAAGTTTTTGATATAAACATGTTAAATTGAAGGATCTAGTGGGAGAGCGTTCTGTCTCCGTGATTAAGCTTTCAGTCTATGTCTGCACATAGGAGTGTGAGTGTTTTAGGCAGCAAGTCACAGCCTGTTGTCCTGAACAGATGGTCAGCTCACTGCTTAACGGAAAGGGAGGGGGGACTTAGGGTTGTGTCAGAGCTGCACCGCGTAGGACCGCACTGACTGACTATTTGCCTTCAAACAGAACCTCAACCAATCGCTGCAGTGCAATCAGAACCGTCGTTGAGAAAGTTACCACGCTATATGTAAAATGTGAAAATCTTACGGACCTTGCACTTTTGTTTTACTTGTTGATGTTTGGGCAAATTAAAGGTCAGCATAGAACTGCATTTCGAAAATAGGTGTGAAAAAGCTGTTTTAATAAACAAAAGGTACTTTATATAAAAAAGTACTCAGTCAGTAATTGTAATATTAAATCATTATTAAAAAAAACTAAAAAAAAAATAAAACAAGCTGACTAAGTGTAGCGAAAAGTCTTCATTTTTTTAAGTTTCAAGTAAGATAAAAAGTTTCATGAGTTTTTCTACACTTTATTAAAGTAACCAACCTTTGACCTCTGTAACCATTAATAGGGTATCCGAAACCAGTGTTGTGTCGACACGTTACCCACAGCTGAGCCCAGACTACGACAAGATGACCTGAGCTTGCAAATCTGCATCTGAACAAACCACAGAACTTGTGGGACAAGCTTCTCTGGATCGATGAAGCCAATCTACACACATCTGGCCTTAATGAACAGCAGCAGTCCCATTCCAGTTGTCAAGGATGCCAGGCGTATTGATTTGGGCAGGATTTTTAGCAAAAGGATCCAAGCACCTCACAGTCTTTAAGCCATGATGCAAAAACAAATTTAAAAAGCATCTAATTTACAGTGCTGCACACTGTAAATCATGTAAAAATGGCAAATATGAAGAGCAGAGTGAGACAAAGAAAATATTCTGAGGTATGACATCATGTCACCTGATGGCCGTGTCTACCCACCAAATGTTATAAGGTTTAGAAAAGGTTTAAATGTTATAAGGTGGAGATAAGTGGGAGGTTTGGGTCCTGGAGGACGAAGCAAAGCAGACGGAGCCCAGCTAGAGGAAACCTACTGAGGCCTCTCCCCCGTCTCCTTTCTCCTCACACAACTGAACCAGAAACCGATCCATTTACATGACATGACTGGTTAACGTTAAGGCACCACAGGAGAGTTATCTGATCTGAAATCAGCGAGGGCAGATTTCCCCCCACTCCCTTTTCCTCAAGACGCAGCAGATCAGGCCAGATACAATCTCAACATACCAGAAATAAGCAATGCTGGATTTCACATGAGGTAAATATTGGATTTGTAGATGGCACAAGAGGAGAGTTCCTGCTTTGAGGTATTGTTAAAGTTAAACTTGGGTCAGATGCTATCATTGTTAAACACAAGGCTGGGAACAATTATCAGAACTTGGATTAGAGGCTTAGCGCGACCTTTACCCTGAGCAAACTACGGGAACAATAGCTGATATTTACCAATTATAAAATTCAACACAAAAGATGTTCAAGAACAATGTGAAAGGTCTTGAGTCATTTATGTAAAATTAAGCCACTCAGTCACTCTTTTAAAAAAAAATGCTTTTGGTGAATGCAAGGCTTTCTCGTGCATAACAGGTTTTTGTGCTGTTTGGTTGAACAGGTGATGTTAATATCTCCCATGTTTTAACTAGCAGTTTTCTTTAGTTTGTCCTGTATGGAAAACCAATAAAGTTCAGAGCAAACGTAACGAACGTATTGAAGAGGCCTTCCTCTAGACCTAATTCTACCCATAAACATGCACAACATTCAGTAGGCCAGGTGTAATTTGTTAGGTTTCTCTTGGCAAAATTAAACCGGTATAATATATTATGGGATGTTGTAGAAAAAGATACACATGTCTGAAAGACTGGTTAGTCAAGTTTCCATGGGTCATGACTTTGCATGTGAACCAAACCAAGGTCTTATTTTCTACACTAACCATAAATTCAAAGTGGGCTGTTTTGACATTTTTTTAGACAGGGAAGCTGGGAAAAAAAGACATTGCTTAGCTACAATATACATCATATCATCCAGCTGTCAGCATGTCTGTTGCTAAAATAAACAGACTAATTCAATGTTTTAGATATTCAGGTTCCATGTATTACCTTACAAAGGGAAGACTGGTAAGAACAAACACTCTGAACAATCACACCGTCATTAAATATATCTGATCTCTTTCTTCTTTGGCATCTTTACAGTGGTACACACAAGAAACTCTCGGTGCCAGGTTGCTTACAAACTTGTGAACAGTCTGTTTAAAAGATACTGATGGAAAAAAGGAGGAGGAAGATTCTGCATTCTTTTTGTAATCTGAGCATCGTCAGTGAAGCCTTATTGGACGCTTGCAGTGAAGTGTAACTGTCTGACTCCACAATGCCGGCCATTGTTACACCGGTGTTAAGGATCGAGTTTGGTCAGCTTTCTACAATATGAGGTCATCCTTCTGAAAACTGGAAGACTGTCACTGACATCGCTCTCTCTCTGTGTGTGTGTGTGTGTGTGTGTGTGTGTGTGTGTGTGTGTGTGTGTGTGTACTCAAATGTTTGTTGTAAAACAAACTCTCATGTCCTCTTCAAGTTTCTAAGGTATCATTTGTGATTACAAGCTTTTACAATCCCATTTATTAGCTATGTGCCAGGAGATTACACTGCCAGATCATAATGTTAAGCAGTCAGTTATGTTGTAAAAAAAAATAAAATAAAAACCTCGATTTACTTTCTGAGGTTTTATTTGTCCCACTTCTACAAACCAGCAACTGATGGAGTAGTAGCCCACAGCTTGGTTAAACTGGTTGTGTCAGCAAGTACATTCAACAAAAGACTGGACCCACAAGGCTGTTCACCAGAAGGAAACTAAAACAGTAACAGCAGTAAATAACACTTTTAGCACCAGATTTGTTAATGAAACTGAACTACAGGGACGTTGTGAAAGGTCTAAAACTGAATGATGTACTGATTGTGATGGTTTTTTGTTTTTAAAGTGGATCAATCATTTTGAATGACGAGTATGTTTTGGTAAGTTTTAAACAACCAAGAAGCAATGGCTTATGCCAGACATACCATCCAAGACTGAAGTTTGAAAGATGGAAAATAGAGAACACAAAATGAACCGTGGGAAAATACACACAGAAGCTCACAGACAGACAGGCTGGATCACAAGAATAGAGATGTTAGGAAGCATCAGACAGAGACGGACAGAAATGATAGGATGTTAGTCTTCCGAAATGTGAGCTGTGGGAATGTGAGAGCAAGAAGCAGGGAGGAAGAGAGGAAAGAGCAATTCTAACAGCCAGTCTGGCATCAACTTGGACAGAGGACAATGAAGCGCTAAGCACTCATATCGCTGAGTAATTAGTCTGACAAAGCCTTTATGATTATTTAATACAATGGAGGGTTTTGTGGCACTACTCCACCATATGCCACAAGATGTTCCAAATAATTCATCCAACACAAGCTGAAACTGATTTCTGTCCAATTCACAAAACCAGCAGGCTTTTCTGGGCCAAGTGTGATGCATCTGCCTCACCACTGCATGCAATCGCAGTAGACAAGCACAATAATCAACCACTGTAAGGTACCCAAGTAAGACAGGACGACTCCGATCCATCTAATCATGCTGGGGGAAGCAACTGAAGGCTGCAAATTCTGCAAGCGCCGCACAATGTCCGTCTGGGACATGTCATTCCTTTCCTCCTGCTTGAAATCGTTGATAAACTGTAAAATCCTAATCCAGATAAATTAACAAAAGTGAGGGTGGGGGTGGTGGTGGTGGTGGGGGGGGGGAGGTATTTCTAATTGTTAGATGATACTTGTAAGATGAAAACAAAGTGATGCTGTTAAATTTGATATTGTTGGCTACACCTTTCCTACGAAGTCGAAACCGGTTTGACATCATTACAATGTATTAATAGAGCTCGGCCTCATCAAGCCTAAGAGTTTCTTTTGAAGTTCTAGAGTCGGGAAGAGAGGAACCAGAAGTATTAATCCGTTTTTCTGCATAACGATCTACCATAAACAATCAGATTGTTATTAGTGACTTTATAAGCTGCAGTGGTGGTAACACTTCACAAAATTTCACTCATGAACATACAACACTTTGAGTGTCATCTGCATTAACTTTCATCACTAAAAAAATATCTTTGCAGTGTCATAGGGCAGAATATATATATAAAGAAATCTATAAATCCAGGATATATTCAATCTGCAAGCATTTTCACGTGACAGACTTGTGCAAAAACAAGTCGCATTCATTTCTGACTGCAATGTTGTCTTGGAATATTCAAGTGCCATTAGGAAAAGAGAATATTCTTGACAAAATAACCTGGTTATTTAGTATATTCAGCCCATCAGGTGACCCTAACCTTTGGGCAAAGAAAGTCAATGACTATTGACCTGACCAACTGCAGCAGCCTCTGACCATAACACTCCCTCCACATTAGACACAAGGGTTACCCGTCTTTTTGCCCTGATGTGCACATCACTCAGAAATGGGGCGAATCCAGAATCAACGACCACATGACCCTCTTTCATTGCTCCAAAGTCCAAGCTTTGTGCTCTCAGATATAAGCCTTTTTTGCTGATCGGGTTTACTGAGCTGTAGTTGGAAACAAATTAACAAGTTAAATAGACAAACTAAGCTATTCTGAAGTCGGCATACCTCCAGCTAAAAGATATCCGACTTGGTAATAGGCTGCTCCAGGCAGAAAACTACTCAAGTCAATCCCTAACAAAAAGAAATGCTTCTGCTCATTGCTAAGGAGACCGAAACATGGCTCCATTTAATATTTACCGCTCTTTGGTGGTTTGCCTTTATTTTGTGTCTGCAGCGACAAGTTTGACATGAAGAGTTTCACAACCTATCAAAATCCCAAAGTATTTCATAACAATGGCTTTTCCACTCACAGAGGCCGTGGTGCATACACAAGAAAAAACACGCAAAACGTGGGAGTTTTCAGTTTTGACAAAGCAAGAAAAAGAAAAAAAAAAAAAACATCTGAATTTTAATTAATCATTAAATTAATCATCACCTACTGATGAAAAATTGTTTAATTACAATTTCTGGCTGATTGCCTGGTGGATCTCTAGCCAACGGTGAATCTACTAAACGATATTAATGGTCATATTGTATCATCAGTCGACTCCTGGTATTTGTGGGAGTTAGTCATTTTAGCTTCCCAAGCTGCATTTTCCCCTTAATATTTTAGATGTGCTCTGCAAAAAAAAAATAAAAAAAATCAATGAACAGGTGAATTTTTCATGATTAATCTGTATGCATTTTCACAAACAAAATCCCAAATAGGTGACGCTGTGAATTATAAACCACAAACAGGCAGGTCCACTATATACATATAAAGTCATACCGACCACTCAAAGCCCTGCAGACTGGTGCCACATTCACCCAGTCACACTCACTGACCAGCTTGGAGTTAAGTACATTGCCCTTGCACATAGACAGGATCAACTTGTAATGTCACCTACAACTTTCGGATTGCATGATGACTACTCTTCCCATTGAGTCACAGTTTCCCACAGTACTGTACCATATTCAAAAATAAACTGGAAACCATACCTTACAGTATCATATAGAACTGTTCACCCTCAAAAGAAAAAAAAAAAAAAAATGAAGATTTGACTTTTTATGTACTGCAGAAATACTAATCTCAAACAGTTTACAGCAGATAATTAAAATCCAGTCACAGTTTTTTAGGTGTCACCAAGAAGCCCTGATGACTAGGAGCAACAAGTCTGTGCTTGGATCACTGTCCGCACCATAATTAAAAATGACTGTAGGCCTCTTAACGGTGCAGCGGATATCTGAGGCAGGTCATTCTGGACGGGGGCGCCCGGGCCGGCAGAGACTCCCTCCGCATTCCTCTGGCCAAACGTCAGCAGGTGACACATTACCAGCGTGGAAATATGACACTGGAGGAAGTGCCAAAGGTGCTTGCTAAACTACGTGGCTGTCTTTTCTACGCAGGCTCCAATCATTGTTGTTGCCTGAAGAAAGAGGAGGGAGAAAACAGAGGAAGGAAATCAACTGAGTGCAGCTGAAGTCCCAAGGACAACACGGGAGGAAAACACAGATTTCTGGTTTGAATCGACAAATCAACAATGAACCTCAGCGCAGAGCTGGATCTTGTGGGTCAAACTTTTGCAATCCAATTTTATACAACAAATCATAAAATTTAGCTAAAAACAAATTGAAAGAGCAAAGTTTAGTCACAAGCTCTTAAATAAGTGGTGGGTGGATTTATTTATTGACCAAACTGGTCTGAAAGAAACACAAATGCGTTAAATAATCCCCTTCCTTCTTCTGTAAGCCTGACGTTTTGTAACAATTTTCTAATTTATTATGCTCCCACTTTGCTAAGTTGTGAAAAATAATTTTTAAACCGCTAGCAAACTAGATATATTTAAATCATTATCATGCACTTTGATTAAAACAGCCACCAGGTATTTTAAAGATGAAAAATGTGCAGTTTGTACAAACGAACACCGCTCAAAGTAAACAGCACCACTCCTCTGTTGTTACCATGGAGATTTCCACTTCCCATGTCCACTCCCAGGACAACGACAGCAGACATGGGTGAAACAGGAAGTGTTTGCACCGTGGGGGCTTCAACAATACGAAGGTTTCAACTTTCTCTCCAAGAAAGTCAAATATGTTTGTCAGAACAAACTGTGCTATAAATGATGTATCCATATGTACCAAACTTCTCTCCAAGAAAGTCAAATATGTTTGTCAGAACAAACTGTGCTATAAATGATGTATCCATATGTACCAAACTGATCAACACAAATATGAGTATCATTAAAATACTTATGTTAAATTATTTAAGTAATTCTTTTGACACAAATGTTCATTTCCATTAATTTCAGAAAAAGAAAACGCAAACTTCAGTCTAGGAAAAGGAAACAATTACATAAAATTTTTAAAACACATTGTTGTTGCTTACACAATCACAGGAAAGACCGATTACTTGACAGTAGTTCAAAACACAGCCATTGAAAACCTGCAGATGGAGGGTGAGCCACAAAAGACCAAATCTGAAAACATTGGCTGAACATAGAGAGCTGCATTTAAGAATATTAATGGAAAGAGGAATAAAAAAAAGAATGGTACTGGTCCTATGAAGATACCAGAGAAAATACCACAGTAAACACAATTTTCTTCCATGTTATACATTTCACTCCTGGTCAGCCTGCTCAGTGAAGGCAGCTACACTTATTCTGTGCTGACCAGAAAGACAAGTTTGGCTGTTTGGAAACATTTCTGGTCATGAGACAGACGGTCACTTTATTATGGTAACTCAGTTTTAAAACTATAGTTGGCAAGCTACAGGTAGTATGCTCACCTCATGTTTACGTTTAATTGTTGTAGTGAATGGAAAAATGTTTTCCCTTTCAAACTCCCTTCTGGAAACATCAATATGACACAGTCATTTGGCTGATAGAGTGGGAAAAGTGCACCACCCTGCAATAAAGTTTTCCAGCAGACGGCAGGCATCAACAATTACTCTTTGGACACTTTGCTTTTTAAGTTTAAAGGTTCCCTGGAAGTTAAACCGGGGTGATTACACTTCTGTTTCATAAGATGCCAAAAACCTGGACTTCATGCGACTGCCTTACACATGGATGTAAAAAGCCATGTTACATATGCAGAGTCTGATATGAACGCCCAAAGAAAGAAAGGAGGCCAGACGCAGAACTCCACCGGGAGCAGCTGGGTTGCATTAATCTGATCACGGTCACTCGAGACGGTGGAGCCACAGCGTGTTTCAGAAGCATCCCAGAGGTGGCTCTCTGCACGACTAAAAATACACACAGTCTCCTTTTAGCAGATGCTGTGTCAAGCTGTACTGAGCAGCAGACTGGTCTGGAAGTCAGACGGAAACAAACAAAAATCCATGGGATGAAAATTACAAGGGATCAACAATAATGCACCAAATAGTACGTGTACAATGAATCAAGCTGTTGTAGTGAAGTACTTGATGCACAGATGATTTTCCAAGCATGGCCTCGTGTGAAGGAATGCCAACGGAGAATATTAACTTGAAGGACAGGTGCAGGTAGAAGTTTATATGCAGAAAAATGACTTTTTCACTTTCGCACCACTTTTACAGGTTCTGATTGATACCATTGATTGAGATTATGCAGAGTTCATGTCCTGTTCATTCAGACATTTGATCCAGTTGTTAAAACCTTTCAGTAATCTCTAAACCACCAGTCAAAATACCAGAGTTTTGTCAAAAAAAAAACAAAAATAAACTAGAAAACAGATTAGAAAAGACTCTACACGTTAAAATAAATCAAGTCTTTTGCAGCTAACTCAGCGCAGCTAATATTGGTTATAGTTGCTCATAAAATGCCTCATCACCACAAATCAAGGTGTGAACAAGGAGGTCCCTGTCAAAGAAAGCAGGTACACGTGTCACTGTCAAGGTCAAGACATTAATCATCTTGTGGAGCAAAGCGATAAAATAACAAACCTCTAATCCAAGCAACACACACAGCAAGCGCAGGGCACACTTTTCAGGTTGTCAGCTGATAGTAATGACATGACATCTAGCGTAAGGCTGGGTCTGAGCTGCAGAATTATTCTGAACACATCTGTTTAGCATATTAGGGGGGAAAGAATCCCGACCTGTAATTACAGGGGCGCGCTGCAGAGGCTCTCGCCGTCTTCTCTGAGGATGGGGGATGACTCGCCGTCTTTCTGCCTTCAGCAGATCGGAGGCTGTTTGAAATCTGAGCCTGGTGGTTCAGCTTGAGCCGCAGCCCACGGAGAGACAGGGTGAGCTGCTGTGCGATGATAACGCAGATTTGGCTGCCTGCCTCAAAGGGGAGGATGACAGAAGATGTTGGTGAGAATATGTAGTGAGGGAACAAATGGAGTGAAGATCTGATGGTTTATTTTACATAATCTGCCTACATGAGGACACAATGGAGAAAAGCTGCACTTGAACCACAAATATGGTGATTCATAGTGGAAGGAAATATTTCAAATAGATCCAGGAGTTGAGAGTTTATTGTAAGATCTTTTCTTTGAAGATTGCCTCCTTAGATTGAACACCCTCTGACAACTCCAGACACAGGCAAGGTATTGTTTTATTTAGCCTGACTTCTCTTGTTCATGCATCGAGCCGTTGCACCAGCAAAGTGTGAAAAAGAGTCAAGAGTTTGTAGACAAGACAAGGCAAGTAATAAGCCTCCAGCAATGAACAATATAGTTTATCTCTCCATTGTTCTAAAGGAAAAAGCAAGCAAAACAGCCATTACTTTAATGCATACCGAACCATTAATGTAAGCCAAGGATAACCTATAACAACCCCCAGCTGATTGCAAAAGCCCTTAAAATATATTCTTTCATACTTAAAGGTTCAAAAAGGTAAGAGTATATTTGCAAGACTTTGCATAGATTACAGTTTAATGTTGAATACATTTAAAGAGTTGCACATAAGAATACTACAACAAATTACAAAACCTTCAAATGCTAAAAACATTCCACAGCTACAAACCTGTTGGCAATGTAGGTCTACTTGTTGAATCCATGTCTTTATTCAACTAAAGCAGATCAATAATCCACAGAAACAGGCGTATTGCAGAAACTCCTTAGCCCCCTTTCTGAACAATACTTTATTGTCAGAAAGGGGGCAATAAAGCCAAACCCTTCACATGAAGTCCTGCTGAGCTCACACCAACTTGAACTCTCCACTTGCACAGCTAAATGAGCTGGATGTCTTACATTGCCCACCAGTTCAAAATCCACCACAAAATATAGATCCAAATCAACAACTTACTTTATTAGAAACTTTATTTACACCAAGAGGTGTAAATAAAGGACACAGCCCAGAGGTGTTCCCAAGCCACATGGGAAATACAGTTTCTCCAGCAGATTCTGGGCCTACCCTCAGGTCTCCTCCAGTCAGAGACGCCAGAAAAACCTTTAAGGGAGGCTCACTGGAGGTAGTCCAATCAAACCCCTGAATCACCTAAACTGGTTCCTTTCGATGTGGAGGAGAAGGGACTCTTATTTGAACTCCTCCCAGATAATGGAGCACTTCAGCTGCTTGTGTCCAGGATATCATTCTTCTGATAATGATTTATATCTCAAGACCACATGTGAGGGCTGGAATGTAGACAGACCAGAGAACTAAGATTCTTCCTTCTTGGCTCAGCTCTTTCTATGGCAGACTATGCCTGCAACGCTGTAGGGCGTAGAAAAGGTCAAAAGCTATCAACCCATCTTGGTACGAATGAGACCAAAGACACTCAAACTTCGGTATTTGAGGTAGAAGACTCACTCCCAAGCAAAAAGGAACAAACAATCCACCTTGAACTGTTGACTTTGAGCAGCTGATTCTAATCACGACTGCTTTACACTCAGCTACAAATTGCTCCACTGTATGTCGAAGGTTGGGGCTTGAAAACACCTGGAGAATAACGTCATCTAAAGAGTCAAGATGAAACCCTCAGGTTACCAACCCAGAGGACACTATCTCCATAACTAGATCCTGTCCTTGAACTCCACAAGCAGGATACGAGACGAGAGGCAGCCAGAGTTTAATCTACATTTGTAACAAGCTTGATTTTGTGCAAAGGATGCAGCCACAGTTCTTGCTCTGATTAAGGAGGGACTGGATACCCCTTAAAAGAAACTGCAGCACCATATTCTATGGAGCAGGACAACCAAACTGCCATCACCTGTGAAGTTGTTCCTTATGGTCCATCGTTTCACATCCAGGACAAGTTAATCTAACAGATAACTGGTCAGAAACTCCTTTTCAACACACTGGAGTAGGTTTTCCCAGGGATACATACGTAACATAACCTTTGGGCCTCTAGCTTAAATTAGGACTACAACCCCAGTCTGGCAATCTCTAGGGCTTGCCCCATTACTCCATGCAACATCAGAGAGGTGTCCTCCCTTTTTGCCCACCGCATGCAGTGCGAGGAGTTGAGGTTGTGTTTGTCAGAGCTGGTTTGGCAGGGAAGGTCTGGGGTTTGCACACCCATTCCCAATATCAAATAAACAAACTGGTTAAATAATTTAATCCAATTTTCACTAGAACGTGAAAAACCTCAAGTTTAACCTCTAAAAATCCTATATTATCGGCTCATTTACAGCACTAACTACGCATTAGATGAGGCAGGAGAGGAATGCCTGCCATTATTGAGCCCAACATGAGGCCAAATTCAAAATCCATCTTATCGAGGCTGGCTTACTATCAGTTTCTTTCAGTTATCTCCACTCTTCTTCCCCTTTTTGCCTCATTCTGAGAGAAAACAGACTACTGTGGACTGTCAGAATTTCTAATAGATAAAGCCAACAGAGCAATAGTGAAGAAAAAACTCTAAGCCATCCCAGACATTAACCTCAATGCATCAAATCATTTACTCAAAACTTTGATGCTATTCAGCATGGGTGCTAAAAAAATAAAATAAAATTTGTCAACTTGGTTGTTGGTTATACATGCAGTTTCTTATTTTTATGTTCCTACATGCAAACAAAATAATTGAACAGATAATGATGAGTGGTGTCATGGCTGGACTGTTTAACAAATGGGCAGTATTGTTCACCACAACACAGCAGCACATGCCCGGGGATTAACCATGGGCCCTGTCATGTTTGTGCCGAGAGGCAGCAGGGGGGCCAGCAGCTTTGTCACCACTGTAACACAACACGCAGAAATTCAGCAAAATATAGCTTTGGTTTCAGGGAACATCTGAACGAGCAGCTGACATTTAACCCATTAAAACACCATGCACAGCTGCTGCTTACCGGTGCAATAATTTCAAAACAGACCTTGTACAAGGCCTTGCGAAAGTATTCATACCTTTTTACCTCCTCGTTTTATGTAGAGACGAGCTCTGTACACCCAATCCATAAATGGAAGGAGAATGGCCCAAATATATGCATATGAACTGCAGAACATTCCCCACAAATAGCAGGGACCAGCCCATCAAAATATTGGTAAGAGTGGTTTCTTTTTATTTTTAAGCAATTAGGTTTCTGAAGAACAATTTGGTTACATTTAGATTTAGGAAGAACAAAGCAAGGCATTTTCTGCGCCATGTCTCCCTCTGACCGTTGTTAGCAGCCACAGTGAGTTAATGAGGGGAAATGCAAAATGTGAGGAAGCCTGTGAGGCCAAAGTCTCCCTCACATAATGGCCTGCTGAAGAAAGGGGAGCTTTGTGCAGCAACACAAGCAGGTTCCTCTTTAATGACTTCATGGCATGCCAATCACTTACGCCATACAACCCCATCATGCAGGCACACCACCATTCAGAGACATCCCGATCATGTGAGCAAAATAGCATGTGATTCTTAACCAGCCCCCCCATAAAAAACAAAAGTTCAGAAAGTAACAGGTTGGGGATGAAGATGGGGTCATGTTATTGAATTAGTAACAGATTGTTCACTGCCTCCGTTTACAAGAGAACAACAAATTGCTATAATCATAAATTCAATGTTTCTAGACCGGTGCTGGTCACGCTGCCCTTTTTAAAATGTTGTAGTTCTTTTAAAGTCTTGCTTATTAAATGGATTATTTTTTTCAGAGCCGACTACTAAAAGACCTTTGGCATTTGTTAAAACCACGTGGCTTTAATAGAATTTTCTGTAATAGAATAGAAAGGAAGAATCTGTGGCTACATGCCTTTGTGCACCAAGGATGCAGATGTCTGTCAGTGTGGAAACTCTTCGGTTCTACAACAGTCTCATGGATGGGGAAGAAGACATCATTATAAGGTTAATGTAGCTAGAGTTCTTCTGTCTTCAAGCACCGATTGAAGAGAGCATCCGAGAATAGAGAAGGCCTTTCTGATGAAATTAATCAAATAATTTACCCAGCAAAAAAAAAAAAGCTGATAAACTAGGGGCATTTAACAAATTGTTTATCATTCATCGTAATCCAAACAATTTTCATTTATTGTCAATGTAAATTACAATTAATGTTCAGTGTTACTCTATTTTCTTTTTAGTTTCACAACAAAGGAGCAACAAATAGTTCTTAAAACCACATTCATCATTATTATAATAGTATCACAAAACATTGTGATAAAATTATAAGTCCATATTGTCCACCCAATGGTAAGATTGGGTACAAAACAGTTTGTTTACAAGCGCAAAGTAAACCTAAGTAATGTGTATACCAAAGAAAAGCATGCATTTGGCAAAAGGGCAAATTGCAGAGATTTAGCATAATTGCTACAGTCCTTTATATTTAAAGGAAATACTTTACAAAATGTTATTAAACAGTTATGAGAATTTGTACTTTTATAAGGCTTGGAAAACATTTCAGTGACATTTTCAGCTTCAAAGACATCTGGTTTGTTCATTCACCGTGAGGCCACACATCAGGTCTGACAGGGCGGCAGGAGGTGATATAAGAGGTGACAAAACCTGAAGCCATTTCATTGTTTCACAAAATATTCACAACTTGTCTTAAAGTGATAGTATGCATAGTTTCGGTTGTCACGGCTGTGAAAGAGACAAACTGACTCCACACACAATATTTGTATTTCATGCCTGATGAAACAGAACATCAACATTGATAGTCTGTAAACAATAAAAGATCTGAAAGAGTCACAGTCTGCCATTACTAATGTATTGCCATAACAACTCTTATAAGCATGCAAAGCCAGCCATGGGCATGAAAACAAATGAATTATCACTTTTTCCGCATGTTTAGGTCACAATTTAATTGTGCTTCTTCAATCTAACCACTGGCCTAATGACTTAATGATGACTTGAGGAGCTCATATTTCATCACTGCAGTTTGTTTGATGAAAAGTCACCCCACCATGCTTAACTCTCTATGTTTCTCTATAAAAATTACGTTTAAAATATTTCTACCTAATTAGGCAAACAGGAGATTTCACCCAAACGCTGTGGAAGACATTAGCTCACTTTTGTACAGATGTCAAAACTTTAGGATGAACAGAAATGTTGCTATTCAAAAACATCATCACTTAAGTGTGCTTGGATGAAGCTGCAAGATTTCTGTGACATACAGAAGTTTAATGCTAAACATTTCATAGTTTTACTGACTTTTCTTATGACGTCCATTAAAAGTTTATGCAAGAGTTTCTTGGCGACGGACTCAACATTTCTGATTGGTAGCCCACTTAGTTCTCACTTTTTTCCTGGGAGAGAGGCCTTCATCGTACGGGGGGGAAAAATCATCCCCAAACTGATTTGTGTCACAAAACATTGTTTTGATCCAATTCTTTATTCATTGCAGGGTGTTTGAATAAAATTAAGGTTGCAAACAATAAGAAGAGAGAATTACTCAATACAATAACTTGACCCCCAGTCCTCCTTGATCCAATCCTGAACCTCCTGCAGAGTCAAATCCTATTAAAGGGAGAGTCCGAGTGGCTGCTGGACCTACCTGAAGAACCTTTTGGACGCAAGGAGACGAACGAAGAATTGTTTCAAACAGTTCTCTCTTTAAACACAACCGCTGTGCTCTTCTAACTCAGTGAGAATACCAGCTACTCTGTCCTGGTTTACAACTTCCCCTGAGCCAATGATGGGATTATTAAAATTATGCCACAGCAGGTCAATTCCAGCAAATTAGATTTTTAAGGTCAAGTTAACTCTCATTATCTTTGCAATTAATTGCACTTCAAACAATCACCATAAAAACTAAAGCAGTAAAGTTTGTGAAAAACAATGTTTTCTGTCCTTCTGAAAAACCTTTAGGTGCAATAATAGGATGAACCAGAGGACAGAATCTTAGGTTGATTTTACACCTGGTAGTCCGGTATCACCAACTATCATCAATTTTGGTCACCAATCAAACCGATTGTTTGATTGGTGACCAAAATTGCAACATTTGCTGTATTATTTTCAGGAGGTGTGTTGGCGTCACGTTGCACTGCGTAAAACGATCCAGGCCCTCGAAAAACCTGTTCCCATGTCGCCTGTGGTGGCGCAGCACCAAGAACCGCAGAAGGAAATCTCTGAAAACAACATGAGCGCAACTTCCTTCTTCATGAAATGTAAAAAAACAAAAATGTAGTGGGTTCAGATTTTAGCGGTTGTAGGATTTCTCTTTTGTCAGTGGTGAAAGAAAACCACAAGCCATTTCTCCTGCTGGTGCTAGGTTTGAGAGTTTGTTTTGGTTGTATTTGTCCAGAATATCTTACACTATAGTCCACTTCCTGCTTTCGGAATGGTATCTGGTCCGCTTGAAATTCAGATATGTAACTGAACAGTTCACCAAGAGAACCAAGACCCAGGTTTTTAGGCAAACCAAATTTTATTTTCCAGTCCGCATCAGAGTTCAATTGCGTATGCAAATCTCCCCAAACCAAAAGCACTTTGTAGGCAAACGATCCAGAGTTTGATTAAAGCGGACGACGCAAAGCTGGTACGACTCCTTCCTTGGAAATAACTAATTTTTATACAATAACTTGATCTATTCAACTTTTAGCTGCAGAATATCAAATTAATTCACTCCAACTCTGCATCTCCTCATTGAAGTGCAAGCCATTCAGACTTTTGCTGTGCTGAAACCAATACATTTAAGTCTAAAATGCACACAACACTTTCAAGTTTTAAACCAAGAACTTTTTTTAAAAAAGAAAACGTTCATCAAGCATATCCTCTTAAGAATGCTTGAGAACATTTCTCTAAAGTTGCGAGGATTTTTTGCTCCAGGCAGAAACCCCCCCCACACTCCCATCCCCTCCCCTCCAACATTGTCCATCAACATTTATCTCCTGCAGAGACTCAAAGAGTTATCCAATATCCCAAACCCCTGCTCTCCCCGGTGGCGTCTGTCGTATCTCTGCGCACACCACCGACGTGATAGAAAACTGTGGCCAGTCCCTTTAGAAATAGCAGAGCCAGGGGCCTGTGGGGTATCAGATGTCAACGGGGAACCAGTTGCTGGAGTCTGAGTCCAGCTCATGCTCACAGCAGCTGTGTCTTCTCAGAGCCCACATTCCTGCAGGACAGAGTGGGTCTGTCCTGCAGAGTGGGTCTGCAGAACGGAGTGGGTCCTGCAGACGTCACCTGCGCCCATCTAAACAGCGCGCAGAGGGACTCCAAGGGAGAGGAGAGAGGTTCACTCTTTTCTGACTGAAGAGGAATGAAAGAACAAGGGGTGGGTCTCCTCTTTCACATATACAATCAGAAATCAAGCCATAACGTTATGAATGTAGCGCTGGATCAATAAATAGCCTTCACCCTCTCATTCAGATCTGATCAGTGATTAACTGGTCAAGTAGTTATTTCTTTTCCCTAATCATTACATGAATCATCTACTTTGATGCATTTTTGTTAGTTTAATTAGAGTTATATAAAGATGGAGCAGACATGCTGTAATACACAGATTGCAATTCCTTCCCACTCTGAACCTTTTTTTTCCCCCTCCTCCTGTACTTTCTAGTCCAATATCCCAAACCCCTGTCGACATCAACTCAGAAGTAGTCACAATAGGATTTGGAAGTGCATATTACAAATCCAGAAAACTGAACAGGCTGGAGAAGACCTGATGAATGTTATATGTGAATGTTAAAAAAAAAAAATTAAAATAAAACGAGATCAAACGTGATGCTCGGATGCAGGGTGTTTTGTCTCTGCTGTACTCTCCCTCCATTGACAGGCTGCACGGCGCAGCCATGATTCAGCATCTTCTTCACCTCGTCAGACCTCACTTTACACCTCCAGCTGCTCTGGAGAAAGAGTCGCCTGCACTGCGTTAAAAGCCGCACCGTCTGACCTCTGCTTAAACGACACATGTAAACACTGCCCATCCCACCACATTGCTGCAGGCAAAAACTAAAAAAGAAATAGACAGAGAGAAAGAGAGAGAGGGGAAGAAAAAAAAAAAAAAAAAGCAGCACCCTCTTCCCTGCCAGGTCTGAATGACCCTGGATGATGTTGCAGTTCGCCTCTTGTTATCAGCTCCGCGCAATAAAGTTTTGTCAGCTTTTTGTACCCGTTTCTGCACCTCGACCGCAAACGCCCGTCCAGATGCGCACGGCGACAAAACCGCGATGCAAACAAGCGCGCGGACAATCTCGATTAATCCCCGTGTTTGAGGCTCGATCCGGTGCCCGGGGGGGATGCAAAGCGAGCCGACTGTAGCCAACAGACAACTTGTTACATTGCTCACATTTCACAAACACACACACGCCTTTAATTGTGACTAATCATTTAATAACAAGTTCTGTCTCACACACACACACACACACACACACACACACCCAAAACGAATGACAGCTGAAAACAATGTTTCAAATGAGTGCGGATGAGAAGAACTAGTTTTGTCACAAAGACCAAACAGTGATTCATTAGGTCCCCGAGGCTGTTTTCCAGCCCACCAAGAGACAACTACACATCTCTCTTACCTCCAGGCGCGTGTTGAAGTTAACCCAGAGCCAGTCTCCTGCTCCCCTTTCCTCGTCGGGCTAAGCTGCACAGTTACGCACGCTTGTGGTCCCGCAAATTGACTAAGTCTCTATTTTAACTCTCCGCATTCCCGCTGAATTGAGTAGGTTTTCATTCCTTCTTCTGCCCACCGCGTGCTTCAAAAACTCCTCGAAATTTTTAAGCTCGCGGCGAGCACTTTTTTTGCGTTCCTCTTCTCCCTCAATGTTTTTAATTAATTCATTTTCTTTTTTTATCCGAGCGCAATTTAAAACGCAGCTTTCCGCGGCTCGCTCGCTGAGGACTCCGCTTTGCCGTCTACTAATCAGTGCGGCCACACGGAGGCGCGTCCCCGCGGCTTATGGGCGGAGGGAGGGGAGGAATCCCAGAGGGAGGACGAAGAACCTCCATACGAACTGCGAACCAGAGCGAGCTCCGAACGCGGAGTGATGATGAGTTCAAATCACCTCGGGTGTTCTATCGGCGGTGTGGGGAAGAGCGCCACGTAACTGCGTTTAAGTTAAAAAATAAAATAAAATAACATTTCAGACTAATTCTGATAAGCAATGCAGTGTGATTCTATGCATTCACACACAAAAGGAAAATTTACACAATGGAGTGTTGTTAAGTCCTTCTCATGTGTTTCTCTGTTTCAATAAGAGACAGAGCACCAGAAGTACAAATAACAGAAAATAAATAAACACCTATATGGGAAATTAGTGAAAGTTATTAATCAACTGGTTTTGTCAAGGAAGCAATCACCACAAGTGGCACACTTACTGCAATGCAATATATAAGCATGTTTTTCTGTTTTTTATTACCACTTTAAATTAAGAGAAATGTACCACTTTTCTCTCGTATCAATAACAATTGCTTGCATCTCAAAAACAGGCAATTTACACGTTTTTCAAACTTAAGAATATGTTGAACTCATTTGTGACACCGTTCCAAATACAACAAAATTCCAACTTCAGTGGATTTTAAGGCCTGTCTCGCATTTTTTTTCTTCCCATTTTTACCAGGCTTTCATTTGATTGATTGATTGATTGATTGATTGATTGATTGATTGATTGATTGAGTGATTGATTGATTGATCTTAAAACATCGCTCAAGTTTGAAACATATAAATTCCGACTATCCAGGACAGCTTGAACACATCATGACAAGAGGAAGTAAATAAAATGTACCACGGCCGCGAAGGAGCCAATGAAACACCCCGTGTTTCAAATAAACGATAACTGAGCTATGTGAGTCAATTTTAAATTTATTTAGGGCTTCAGTTAACGGGTTTTATATGGTTGAGAGATCTGTAATCTCATTTTGTGTTACACAAGTATCAAAAAGAAGCACTATTCATTTTTTATTGCGTATGTGAGCTGTCAAAAACGGTTACCCTCTGAGTTACTCCACTGTCCGGATCCCCGGATGTGCGCAGCCAATCGGATGCGAGCTTCCGATTCTGTCTTCCCAACTGTCCAGATGCGGCTTGAGGTAGCCAGAGCAATGAGGGACAATAGTGCAGTTTTCACGCTGTTCGTTGTTTGAATGTGTCTTTCAAAGGTAGGGACATTCAACGAACAGTGCATGTTTTAATGTGTCACTTTGTGGTGAATACGTTCTGTAGGTCACAGTTAGTTATTTAGCTTCGTGAGGTGGTGAAGGTAGCGGTTGGCTAGCTAGTGCTAACACTCGACTGTGTTGGCTGTTAGCTGCCTGTCACCAGAAAATGAACTGAATGCAACGCAGCAACACGACAGTTGGCTGCGAGTTTATGACCCAGCAGACACCGATGTAACACCGAGGCCTGCTTATAAATTGAGTCACTTTTTTAAAAAAAAACAAAAACGCAAATGAACGAATCAAGTCAACCCCTTTTAGATGCAGGATCAATGTGTGTTGTAAAGTTTATTTAGCTAAACTTAAGGCTTTGAAATGTCATAAGTCAGTCATGTTCATTACTTTTGTTCACAGAGTCACTCACTCAATGTCAACACCTCTGTTTGACTGCAGAGTCACTTTTTGACTAAAATTTCATTTTTAACTATTCAGTCCCTCTAAAAAGATAAGTGAGGTAATAAATACAAAGACCATAGCTGTGAGTTCAGGAATTTAATTTATTTTTCTTCAAAGGCATGAACAATAAGAATAAGATCAAACCATACCTGGGTCATGTATGGGAACCAAAGGTTTATGTAGCTACTGCTTCTTAAAAGCAGAAATCATGGTGTTAATTATTGTCCCTTTATTTACGTATGAAATGTTCAGCAAAACATCTTTGGTGAATGTTCTCCATTCTTATCAGTTGAAGTTGATGTTTATGTACTTGTAAAAATCCCATAATTGAGCCAAAATGTAATTTTACCATTAAAAACAATGAACATCCATTTGTTGAAACTAAAATGGATTCTATTTGGATTGTTTTTCACCATACTTGGCAACTAAAAATAATAGAAAATGTTAAAATTGATAAAATTCAGATAAAATAGTTGTTGTTTTGAAAGAAATTGAATCACTGCCATAATTCATTTTCCTATTTCTTGAGAACTCATTTAAAATTCATTTAAAAGTCTGACCTACTTTTGGGAGGAAGCAACACAGATTGTCAGAGCAGTAACAAGTCCTAGCTATATTGCTAATATTGATAAATGGATCATTATTAAGGCATGCTTATATTGTCAGAGGGATTTTTCCACTAAAGGAGTTGCAGAATCGTCGATAATAACATTCCTGTTACCATTTTTACTTTGTACAAACCTAACCTGCAGATTTAAAACATTTTTTTTCAGACTGACACCGCCAAAGGATGGATCCTATAGTGCTGAGCTACCAGGATAGCCTGCTGCGGCGCTCCGACGTGTCCTTACTGGAAGGCCCCTACTGGCTCAACGACCAGGTCATCGGTTTCGCCTTCGAATACTTTGCCAACGAGCGCTTCAGGGTGCTGGGCGACGCGGCCATCTTCATTAGCCCGGAGGTCACCCAGTTCATCAAGTGCGCCTCCTGTCCTGACGAGCTTGCCCTCTTCCTGGAGCCTCTGGACCTCCCATCCCGCCGCTGGGTCTTCCTGGCTGTCAACGACAACTCCAACCAGACCGCCGGGGGCTCCCACTGGAGCCTCCTGCTCTACCACCGCAGCTCCAATCACTTCGCGCACTATGACTCTCAGAACGGCAGCAACTCGCTGCACGCGCGGCGCATCGCCAGCAAGCTGGAGCCCTTCCTCGGCGCCGGCAGGAAGGCGCTGTTCGTAGAGGAGCCATGCCCGTCGCAGCAGAACAGCTATGACTGCGGCATGTACGTCATCTGCATCGCCGAGGCCTTGTGCGAGAAGGTCCGGCTGGAGGGCTCGCCCCGCCTCCCCGTGCAAATCATCACCCCAGCCTACATTACCCAGAAGCGGGCCGAGTGGTGCAGACTGATCCAGAGTCTGGCTCAGAACGACCTCTGCTGCTCTCTGTCTTTCACCTAGCTCGTATGCAGAACAGCGCCCCCTGCTCTTCCTCCTCCCCTGCCACCGTATCTACTGCTGGAGAAACAGAATGCACTCCCCGCATACTAGTGTGTAACCACATATTTATTATGTTTCCCTGACAGTCAAAGTTTAAAAATGAAGAGGCGGTGTGACGTTTTTCCAGTGTATATGCACAGCAACATACCATATGTAAACAACACCAGCATGCCTATAAACCTAAAACGTGTACATGCTTTGTGAGCTTGGAGAATGTGGAACAGGAAGCACTGAATCGTTTCTGTTGTTTGGTGTGCAGCGAATGTAGAAATGTTTACACAGATTATTGCTCAGGGGCATTTTAAATGAATTGAACTGACTATAAGAATGTGAATACAAACTCTGGCTCCTGCATCTTACCTTGTTGTTATTGTGCTCCAGTTTTTTGTTTTTGTTTTGTTTTTTTGTTGTTTTGTTTTTTCCCCTGCAGTTTCAACAGAATTTGTGTCTACACTTGATGTAGATGTCAGACGGAAGTATTTTGTGCCACTGAGTGTGTGGGTGTGTGTGTGTGTGTTGTTGGAACAAAGGGCAATGTTGAGTGGAGGAATGTATGTTATGTTCTCCAATAGTATCTCACATGCAGTCTGATCTGATAATTGTGGCAGTCGTCACATTTTTGCCGGCAGAAAAGTCGCTGTAAAAATCGCTTTTTTTTTTTTTTCCTTTTTTTTTTTTTGAATGCCAGCTGTCTGATTTTTTTTCTTTGTTTCTGTTATTAAAACTTGTTTGGCTGCAGAATGATCCGACTTATCTTCAGTTTTTGCTTTAAATGTTTTCCAATGAGTAGCGTTCTGTTTGAAGTTTTTGATAGCGTGTGTTGAAACTGATAAACACATAATTCTGACAAAGAACAAAAGGTTCGCATTCATTTCATCAAGCGATTATATTTCGATTCGAAAATTGTTTTTACATGAATGAGTTATTCCTGTAAATTTTGATTATTGCTGACAGCTAACAAAAAATGTTTCATTCATCGAAATATCGCAATAAACCAAATTTTTAAAGTAATTTTTGATCTAGAAATGTTGACATGTTAGTGGTATCCACTTCTGTCATATTTTCTAAAACACTTTTTTCCTTCTGTCTAAATTTCCATTAATATGGTTGTGGACATTAACTCTATATAACACAAATACAGTGACGTATCCAAAACTGTTTTTCTGCCTGTGCTGCTCCTCCATCATCCCACCATCTCTCGCTAACACAAAGCTAGCCACTTGAACTCCAGTAGATTAAATTGCATCCGACTCAGTTCTTGTGCTGATAAGCTGCTTCTCTTATCTGACCCAAGCAGGGATGACATTGACTCAGAACATTATGAGGATTATATGAAACTTTAAAGGATCATGCTGCGTTATCTTTGTTATCGTTAAGAACATATCTTACAGCTTACTGTCAACACAACCACTGATGATGATTTATTGGTTTGTTCTAAAAGAAAATCCAAGTTATGCCTTCTACAAACTGTTGTCGGGGGGAAAAAAGAAAAATAAAGTTACAGCTTATATTTGTTATTAATTTCTAACTTGATTATAAATAGAGGACTCCTGAGGGGAACTCTGTTTCATTATCACTGTTGAGTATAACGTCCTCCGAGTGGTTCATGTTTACTAGTCATATAAAAACTACAGCACAAGCATGGTCATGTAAAAATTAAAACATGGGTGTTCAGGATTTCCAGTATCAATTTTAAGTTTACTTGTAAATCCAAGTCATTTAAATCAACTTGATGTCTTGACTCTGAATAAGCGTTTGGCTGTAAAGAGGTCGACACATACACCAAATACATCATACCAGGCTTGAAGCATGGTAGTGGAAGTGTCATGCTTTGAACAGCTCTCCGTCGTAGAAACCGCCGTGAACTCTTCTGGTTATTTTAAGGAAAATGTGACGCATCCGTCAAGAAAAAGTCAATGCTGAAGCATCACTTGGAGCTGCAACATCTTGATAAAATGTACCAGTTGATCCGCGAAGAACTGACTAGAATATGAAAATAGAAAGTCAAAGCCCAGATTTTAATCTATTTGCAACAGGCTGAGCCCATAAGAACAGTGTTGTATAAAGTACTGAAATCTCGGAGTCAAGTAAAAGTATAGTTACCGCTCCAAAATATGACTTTGGTAAAAGTAAAAGTCACTGACTGAAATGTTACTTGAGTTAAAGTATTAAAGTATCTGAAACGTCTTGTACTTAAGTACAGAAAGTACTGTAAAAATGGATGTACTCAAATAATGTAATGAAAAGTACAAGTAAAAAGTAAAACAAGGCAAACGCAGTTTGAATGACATTTTTTATATTTTGGTAAACTTGTAAAAATACACTTAAAATAATGTACACAACCAAGTGCAGGCAAAATGAAACCTGCTAATAGATAAACCCGGCAGCATCATTTAGTTAAGAAAATTAGGAGCTTTACCTAAACCACAAGGTTTAAATAATTAATAAGAGAAAAAATAAATAAACTTGTAATCCAAAAATACAATAATCCATGAAACAGCCAACACTCAGATGCGCTCTGATGAGCGTCACCACATCGCGCAACTCTCTCTCGGTAACGTCACGATCCGAAACAATAAAGCTAATTGAAAATAAAGCGGGAAAATGTTTGAAAATGACAGATAAGGATTAATGTGAACTGAAGCGGGAACACCGCGTGTGACCCACGATGGCGGGAATCGGGACCCAGGACCTTCTTGCTGCAAGGCAACAGCGCTACCCACTGCGCCACTGTGCAGCCCCCGTTTCAAATTCATTAGAAAAAAATTAAGTTGGCCTTAATCACAGGTCTTAAATTGTGTGGAGGCAGCTGGGTTTGGCTCCTGGGCCCACTGTGGTTCAGTCAACAAAATTCAAAGTCTTCCACAGTTAAAGATTTTTAAGCAATAAATTAAAAAAACTATAAAATTCCTGGGGCTGCACAGTGGCGCAGTGGGTAGCGCTGTTGCCTTGCAGCAAGAAGGTCCTGGGTTTGATTCCCGGCTTGGGGTCTTTCTGCACGGAGTTTGCATGTTCTCCTGTGCATGCGTGGGTTCTCTCCGGGTTCTCCCGGGCTTCCTCCCACAGTCCAAAAACGTGACTGTCAGGTTAATTGGCCTTCCCAAATTCTCCCTAGGTGTGAGTGTGTGTGTGCATGGTTGTTTGTCCTGTTTGTCTCTCTGTGTTGCCCCTGCGACAGACTGGCGACCTGTCCAGGGTGAACCCCCGCCTCGCCCGAACGCAGCTGGAAATAGGGCACCAGCAACTCCCGACCCGTTAGGGGAGAAGGGTGACGGAAAAATGGATGGATGGATGGATAAAATTCCTGAAGAAATTTAACCGGGGGGCCTGCCAAAGTGTGCACCGTGGGTTTGGACCCAGGGTTCTGATGCTAAAAATTAGCATCAATGCTAAAGAAAGCAGCAGTGTAATCGATAGCATGTTGACTAACATGGACTTGCACCATTCAGTGTGTTAAAATGAGTGTATAAAGATTGTATAAGCCAAAATGAGCCAAAATGCTAATGTTAGCATGAGCACTGTCACTAGCATGTTGTCTGTAAGTGACTTACTCCATTCAGTATGCTAAACATGGCTAATAAGTACTGCCCTCCAGTAGGGGGGGGCAGTTAAATGCTAATGCTTTTAAAGGCACAGAATCAGCTGTACGGGCCGCCATTAACGCTAGTAGGAAGCGGCAGTTATTTTGAGGTGAAGAACATATGGAGGCAGCGTCCTGCTCTCCATATGCATTGCTATGGCCAGGCTCCAATAATTTATCGTCCTGAAATAGCTCAGGTCTTGGTCTGGGCCTTTCGGGATGAGACTACTGGTTCGAATTAGCCATTGCTGGGAGCAGCAGGGAGAAATCAAACCATCTGATGAGGCGCAGACTCTGGGAGTGAAGAACACTGAATTCTTTGTATCCTCTTTTTCCCACAAGGCAGTTAATCCAACCGTGAAAATTTACTCCAGATCTCCAGATCAGGGGCCACGATGCCACGTGTAAGGCGAGCACTGTGCGGCTCACTGCTCTGGCTTTTTTAAATCGTACATGTCACACATATTGTCCGCCTGCTTCCCAGCTCTCCAGAGAGCGGGCGTTGCTCTCAGTCGGTGATGGCCACGTGGAAATAAAAGTACAGTGAACGCATCCAACTGTTTGTGAACACAATGCGGTCGCAGCAGGCCTCCGCTATCCAAAACACGGAGGGAGGCTGCGGCACTTTCTGGTCCCCTGAGAATGAAATGTTCAGTCAAACTGTTCATCGTTTTCATATGACATCCCTTTTCTGTGAGGCTTCCTTCTTGCACGCATCTCATTAAAGTGTATTTTATCTGCAGATTGATTGGTGAAGTTTTAGAATGGTTTTGGAGGCTTCTTTTAGGATCTTGCAGCTCGCTTGGAAGGCCAGGCTGAGGCGTGTTGGCAGTGTTCTTCACCGTAGATTGTTTTCTTAAACGCAAGTTGTTCAAATCTTCTCCCTGAGGCAGCTCTTTTAAACTCAACATGCTCTTACTTCACCACCAAACTCAAAGCTTAAGGCTTAAAATGGGTAAGTTTCCCCAGAAATGCTGGGTGATGATATTTTAGTTTTCTTAACCCAAAGAGATTTTGTCTGGAAATAATTTTAAGCGAGAATAAATGGAGAATAATCCTCTCCAGAAGCTGTTTCGGTGCGATTCAAATGGATATTTCAAGCCCAAGTCGACCCATAGACCACTCCAAAACCAGGAAGTGGACTATTGCCCAAGGCATTCTGGGTAGATAAAACCTAAGCAAACCCCAGAGTGTACAGAGAGAAATGGCTTGTGTTCTTTCTCTAAAGACGAGACAAATCATACGACCGATAAAATCTGACGCTTCGCCTTTACTCTGGGTTTTTTTCTTCTTTGGTTTTGTTTGACTATATTACCAAATCCCCCAGTTGTATTGTTAAAATCTATCTGATATGTCTTGTGATACATGTCAAAACAACTGAATATGCAGCAGTATATAACAAAAAACATTTCATGTTTCCATTTTGTTTTTTCATTCTAATTAAAATACTTCCAAGAAATGATATTTCCGTCCCAGAGTCACCTCACCCAGGGAGAAACGCTTCATTTTATTTTTTATTTTTTTGCTCCTCTTTTTTCTCTGTTCTCAGTTAAGGCGGCAGCAGGCCTCCCTTCATGAAAGCGCCGGCTGCAGAACGTTCGCTCGCTGCACACATCAACTTAGACACATTTAACGAGCCTCTGATGTAATGGCTTCCTGGAAGTCCTCCAGCTTTGTCGCCTCGGATGGGCGATGATTTTTACAGTGTGTGACACAGATCGTTACCATGAAGTCACAGTCCGCCTCCTCGCTCACGCCGAGGGGGTCGCAGGTCAGCGGAGCAGCATTCCAGGACAGACAATACGACTCCCTGGAGGAATGGAGGTGGCTGCAGCTCGTCTGGCCATCTGCTTCGACTCAACCCCACCAAAACTCCCTTTGCTAAAACGCAGAGCTCCCCAGAAGCTTCTTTAAAGAGACCTGCAGGAGTCGGCGTCCCGCCGAGACCGATAAACTAAATCTTGCAGGAGCTAACGATTAGTATCTACACCTTTTGATTCATGACAGACTAAATTACAAAGAGGGAAAAAAACTGGGATACATTAAGGAGTGAGAAGAAGAAAACTAAAAGTGAATACTGCAATCACAGGACAGTGTCCCATCACAGCACATCTGTTTTCTTCAGGAATAAGGGGGAAAAAAAAACAAACAAGCTACACTTCAAAAACAGAATCTTATTATTGGTATTTTTGGTTTAGTTTTTAGCGCAAACATTTTAGTACACTTGAAATAAGATAACGATCTCACAACTTTCCAGCAGGACACAAGAGCTTGTTTTAAGTCAGTAATTCCTTAATGTTGGTGAAAAGGTGCCAGTTATAAGTGAAATAATCTGCCATAAATCTCAGCAAGCTGAAGAAGAATCTTCAGAATTGTTTCTGTATTATTTTAGAAAATCACATCTTCCACATGTATTTTCAAAAGGCTAAGGTCTGCTATGAGGCACAAATTACAAATAGGACAATCCAAAATCAATGACATCTTGTTTTTTCTGACGTTCATATTTCTCTACTCTTGATTTACAACATTGGACAAAGTTTCAGTGATTTTCCAGAATCTTTTGAGACAAGAAACTTTCAAAAGACTGTCGCTCTTCTTGTCGGAAAGCATCACAGAAAGCTACAAGGTACGCGTCATCTTAAAGTAGTTGCAGGTTTAATTTAAAAGCGTCCACAAATACATCATCATCCATAGAAAATCCATCAAATATCCTCAGACAAACATCATAATACAAACACTCTGAGTCTTCAAGACGTAACATCTTCATTTGAAATGTTAGAATAAAAGAATCCAAGCAACTTTTTATTTATTTTACACAGATATTCATAAATGTGATGAAAAACATACAATTTCATCTAATCACTCCACTCTTTATTTTAAAGCTATTATTGCTCTGTTTCACTGGAAACAAGTGAAATCTCTGTGCTCACACAACCTTGAAGATAACCGAGTACCTTTTACTGAAGCAAAACACACTTTATGTGACACGAGGCTGAAATGATTCGGACTTCGTCTTTACAAGAAAAAGTGCAAAAAAGATTTAACTTCCCCTCTAAAATTAAACTAGTTTGCTCAATTAGTCAAAATAGGTTGGATATAAACTCACGCTGGCAGCCGTCAAAAAAAAAATACAAACATTTCCTTCTCGCTCACGTGTCATTAGTTCATCCTCAGACATCAGCTCTTCACCATCTGTCTGCACAACCTAGCAGTGAGGATTCAGCAGCCGACAATCTATAATAAAATCTACTTTCTATTTAGAAATAAATATACAGTCTGTTTGCATAGTCTGGAAGTGATCTTGGGTTGGGTGGTCATCCCGGACCTTATAGATGCCTGGAACCTTGACGATGCGGGTGGGGGAGGATTGGAGGGTTTGTTCTGATCCTGGGATCTGTGCTGGGGTGGCGGGGTGGCGGGGTGGGGCATCACCGGCTCCAAGCGTGAAGAGGGAGGGTTTAAAAGTGGAGGGCAGAGGTTACCTGGAGCAAGAGAAGACAGTGTTGTTAGTGGAAGCCTGTCAATCAAGCAATCAAATTTTATTTGTATAGACCATTTCAGCAGCAAGGCATTTCAAAGTGCTTTACATCATAAACACAAAAACACAAAGTCATGCAACATAGAATAAATAATACATTGTTACATATTATGTTTCAAATACAATTCTAAACAGGTGCATTTTTAGTTGAGATTTAAAGGAAGTCAGGGTTTCTGCTGTTCTACAGTTTTCTGGAAGTTTGTTCCAAATTTTTGGAACTCTCCAAATGGCACGGAGAGTTTTTATCCCCGTATACATAATTGTATCCTTATGGATTAATATGGACTAAAAATGAAGTAACACCAAAACCCGATTTTAATCAGTTTTAATTTCTCATTTTCTTTTTTGAAAAATAAATGACAAATGACTCGCAAAAGTGGCTTTCATTTCAGTTCCCACTCCTGCGAGTTGTACAACAGAGCACTGGGTTCTTGTTTCATTACAAGAATATTGTTTAATATCAGGAGAGTAAAGATGCAATTTGACCAGAAAAAAAATATCTTAAATTATGGGGGTGAAAAAAAAAGTAATTTTTAATGAGAAAAAAGCTCAGAAAGAAAGTCATCAGATATGAGGTGAAAGAATAGCTCCACTGGCGTTGTTGGCGTTTGAAGCGCGCTCATTGGCAATGGAAACTTTTACAAGACAAACTGCTCAAAACTCGCCATTCAGTATAAACATGAGCTGAGTTCATCGAAGTACGTACAAGATTTTCACCGTTTTGAGGAAAACATATTCATCTTTGGCATTTTTTATTTTTTTCAGTAAGATCTGCCTGCAGGTGTGTTACTACCTCTCTCTGAGGGGCAGATTTGGGTTACTGAGGAAGGAGAGCTGCTGCTCCAGACTGCACACACGAAAGGCCAGGTAGCACGACGAGAGGATGAGGAGGATTATTCTGATGGAAGAGGAAGAGACAAACACTTTCAGATGTTTCTTCAAAACACAAAGGAACAGAGCTGGAATGTGTCTGAATGGACACTGGGGGGCGGTGTTTGCTTTCCTGTCAGGTTCTGTAAAAGTTGAATAGAAGAAAGCTAAAACATTTGCTCTATTGTGTTCTGAATGTTTTCTACTGTCCTTCAAGATTAGTTTTAGTAATGATACTTTTTTTCTTCGTCCTCTTAATTTAAAAAGTCTTTTAGACTCATTTGAACTCGTTCCTTTAACGGCTGAAGCAGGGATTCACAAAACGAGCGATGAAATAAGACGAAATAAATTGAAACAATCTGAGAAAACTAAAATACATTTACAATTGATAATGAACAATTGATTAATTTTAGACGTCTAAGATTTTAGATTTTAAATTATTTTGTTGCATCTTTCCAAATGTATTTGTTGGGCTGTTTAATCGTTTCTGATGATGATTTTTCCCAATTTTGCCTTAGTCCTCCATAAATCTATAACACCTTTACTGTTATGTTTTATCTAAATCTAAAACAGCTGCATAAAACTACTGATTACAACCATTGTGCATATGATATGATATGATATATGTGCTTTGGGTGTGTGTTTTATGAGTGAATACGGTTGAGCTCCATTTCTTCACTCACAGCAGGTTAAGCTTCATAATAAAACAAATAATGATGTGCAGAAATAGATGAAGACGAAGCACAATGTGAGGCACTGAGGTGAACAATGTTTCGTCGGAGGGCGTTTCTCTGTGGACTGAGTTTTTCAGCAGCTCTGATCTCCTGTGACTGAATCACCTCCTATTTATATCAGCACATTAAAGCCCAGAGTGTGTGCGTGCATGTGTGTGGGTGTGTGTGCGTGTGTGTGTGTGTGTGCGGGAAGCTGGGAGTCAGCTGTTGGAGAAGGTGAAGGTGGTGTGTGTGCCCCTTCATCTACTCACAGCAGGGTGAAGAACTTGAGCAGCTGGTACTCCATCTGACCCAACTCTGCCACCGGCTCTGATAAAAGACCTCTGTCTGTTTGCAGACCTCTCTCTGAAACACACACATCACAACACCACACCATCAACATTACCGCTCCGATTAAGACCTGACTGGACAGAAGCTGTCGAAGGAAAAAGGTTAAAAATCTGCGACTGTTGGAAAAACTCTTGTTTTGTGGCAAAATTGTCATTAATTGTTCGCTATAAAGCTGTTTTCTGGACAGTGAGTAGCTGCTGCTGCTCATCATCTTCTAATGACTGGACTTTAGTGGGTGAACTCCATATACTGCCACCTACTGGCAATATCAGAAAAAAAAAGATGTAGCCAGAAATACAGAGCTCCTGCAGATGGTTTTGCCAGACTTTAGGTGAAATAAATGTCGGTAATTGTTGTTGTTTTTTTTTTTTTAAATACTTCAACTGTTTCGGTCAAAACATTTCTATCCAAACTGGTTGCATTTCCTAAGATAATATTGGTGCCTTTTTCATTTCACGATGTTTTGTACTTATTCTGCAGCCATTTTGGATCTGAAGTGAAATTGTTGAGGAAAAAAGATTAACGGAAGGTTTAGTCTGACCTGCTGGTGATGTCAATAATATGCGCAGGTCTGGGAAATATTCAACATGCCGCCCAGAGCACCAAATCATTCATCCATCCAGAACTTTCCAGAGGGGCAGAACACGGTTCATGGCAGACGTTTTGTTGCGATAATCTCAACTTAATCCACACGGGCACAAAGCTTTTTAATACAAGCCACCACGTGATATAATCTTCATCTCGTTGCGTAAGAGAAAAAAATCCGAGCAGAGATCATTCATTTGCTCTCACATTCACACAAAATGGGAATCCCATTTTGTGTCCCAAGATGGTTCCTGTCCAAATTTAGCAAAGGGAGAGCTAAGTTTTTGTTTTGTTTTTTTGGCTCCACCTTTTTCATTCAACTTATAAAAAAGTAGCGTCACCTCTGGAAAATATTTTCTGTGAGTCGTAATATTTAATAGCATCGACTAAATATGTGCACAAAACATCAGAGGCTGAATGTGTGTGTGTGTGTGGATGTGTGTGTCTGTCACCTTCCAGTGGCGGCTCCGTCTTGAAGGGCGTGTCTGCTGCTCCCAGGCTGCTGGTGGAGCTCCCCAGCAGGTCGGGAAGGGACGAGGACACGGACACCACGGACGGTTTCCGTCTCCATTTCAACACCGACGGGAACTCGTCGACCACGGGGAACTCATCCGGAACCGGGAACTCATCCTGCAGCACAGCAGAAAGACGAGGCCGTCCAGTACTCAGCAAACCAGCTCATGAACATCAACGGTTTTAAGCCAGATATGAAGTTGAAAATATAACTTGGTTGTTAAATGTTTCCATATTTTCTCATTTAAAGCATAAAGAAATTCCTGGCAACATTCTTTTCAATTAAGTTTCCCAACAAAACTGTTATCAGGATTTTTCTTTCATTGGCTTGTTTTATAATTGAAACTATATTATATGATCTGCATAAATTGGCACAAAGTTGGCGATTATTCTGATGCCGTATGTCCCATTATTCTTATTATTATCATTATTATTATTATTATTATTATTATTTGCTTGTCCTGCTATGAGTCAGTTTGTTTTTGTTTTTTGCGTTATTTGTTAATAATAAATTCAGGTTGGGATATGGCCACCACAAGATTTCTGATAATTGCTGAGTTGGTAAGTGATAAAAGGTTGATTAAATAAGTCTTCCTTCTCATTTTCAAACAGAAAAGTAGTGATAAGCTCATTATTTTGTTTTGAGTTATGTAAGCACATGTTTTCTCTTGTCCTACTTGTTACTTGTTTTCTTTGTTTTTTAGAAAACCTGTTTGAAAAGCAAAAATCAAAATAGTCTTTTCGACTGAATATGCTCAGTTTTGTTCTGGAGAAGATCAAGGACGAACCAGGAAGCCAACAGAGCACAGCGACACAAGGTGACCTCAGAAAGCTCCTGATGGCATCGAGCCGATCCGGGGAATAATTCACCGCACGGCTGCAGCTGCGGCAGAACGATCGACCCTGGGCTTCCGATCGAGCCGTGCCTCATAAAACCCGTCGACGGCGCCTTTGATGGCTGAATTTGGAAGATTTTGCGGCGTTTTGTGAAAGACTTTCACTCACCAGCGATAAGGTCGGCTCTTCCATGAGCTGCTTCAAGCTCAGGCTCTTCCCGTTGACCTGCAGGGGGGAAAAACACAGACGCCTCTTTATCTGACACTCTGGCCCATGGATGGGGCATGGACTTAATGAATAAGTGCACCTGGTGTGTGTGTGCGTGTGTGTGTGCGTGTGTGTGTGTGTGTGTGTGCGTGTGTGTGTGTGTGTGTGTGCGTGTGTGTGTGTGTGTGTGTGTGTTCACGGACCTGTAAGTGTGTGCAGATCCTGCGGAGGACATCATACACACTGTCTCTTGATAGCAGGGAGACGAAAACATACTGAGGAGAAACCGGAGAATAACAGGAGTTTTATTAACTATCATTCCACCCACTGTCGTGTCATGACAAGAAGATAATCAGCGTTATTCACTTCACCTGCTAGTGGACATAATGTTTTCCCTAATTAGTGCACTTAAAGTCATTTCAACTGAAGTCTTTCACCTCTTCTTCGTTGGTTTTTACAGTGGCTCCCAAACCTTTCAGCCAAAAAAACACATCCACACTCTCTCGTTTTTATTGTCTCTCTGGCTGACGCGTCTACCTTCTGGTTGGTGTCCGTTGTGATGGCCAAGCCGTTGGGCACCAGGCCGGCCGTCTTGTGCTTCTTCACGAGTCGCACAGTGACGACGGGGATGGCCACCTGGGCGGAACGACAAAGAACTCTTCAGGAAAACGCAAACCTCGGATTCGACCTCTAAGCCGCCAGAGCGAGAAAGCAGGAGAGTAAAGAAAAAGAAAAAAAAAAAAACCCTCCGTGATAAAAGAGCAAAAGAGATGGGCCCTGCAGAAAACCAGCAAGGACACAAAACCTGCATTATTGAGTCAGAATGTGAGGAATGCGGCTTCAGTCAGTGGCTTACTGTCACTGAAACCTCTGGAGGTTCAAGGAAATAAAGGAAGAGCCGAAAAGGCCAACATCAAAGAGAAACATTTCAGAGCAGAGTAACGCTAACGGTTAAAAACGTGAAGGATAAAGACTGAGGAGCTTCCAGTTTGCTCCTAATCCTGACTTTCAGCGAAATCATTTGTAAAGCTGTGCAATCAGCTTTGCCAGGCTGTGACTTTTAAAAGTGGTCCGGATCGAGTTTCCCCCAGTCACTGTGAGTTTATTAAGCTGCCTCCTACCTTGATGTCCTTGCCGAAGAGGTTGGCATAGAAACACAGCCAGTTTCTGGAGATGTAGAGGCGGCCCTGCAGGAGGATGTCTCTAAGAAGAGCACAGGAGTACACTGACAAAAGAAGAAGCAGAGAATACTTAACAAGAACTCGAGAGATAAAGAAACAACACGCATCCAACAACGCCCTGTAGTTTAACATCACACAGGGAAAAACTCAAGCAATGATCAGGACAGAAAATAAGCGAAAGTTTACTGAATGCTGGGGCTTGGTTTATATTTTACGTGCTTCCAAATTAGGATCATGTACTGGTTTGGGATTTCCAGAATGAAACAAAAAATATTCTCCAAAGCCTGGAGGACGGTTTTCTAACACTTTCACTTACTGAACTTTACAGGTATTCTCATGCAATTTAAAAGATGACTGATGCAATACAGAGTTTCTCCACTTGGGGGCGTGGAAGTTAGCCAGGTATAAAAAATGTTTTTCTGCAGGAACTTATGAAATTAAAAAAAAAAAAAAAAAGGGATTAGTTTTTTCTTAAAGCTTTTAAAAAAAATTCTAACAGTCAAAAACAATAAAATAAAACACTAGAAGCTACAGTATTTTAAAATCATGTACAGTGACAAAATTGGGCTAAGAAAAGACCCTATAATAGCTCTTTAAATGATATAGTCCTTCTAAACTTGAAAGTTGAAATGTACCTACAGTATAAAAACAAAAAGTCCTAAAATAAGTAAGTTTTGCCATAGCACGGCTAAATAAATCTGCAGAAACAGAAGTCAATCTGCTAATCTTCAGAGGGTCGCACTCTTTTCTCTTAAAAAAAAAAAGAAAAAAGAAAGCCCTCAACAATAATCTTTTTGCTCCAAACAGGCAGACGTGCAGCGCAGATTGTTTCAGTTAGTTAAACTGAAGCCAAAAATCCAAATTTTTCTCAGATCAGTGAACACATCACGCCTTGCAGCTCTAAGAGCAACACTGTTCAGTGCAGGGAGTTGTGACAGAGTTAAGCATTTGCAGCATCAAGAAGAAGCGCCGTGTTTTCTATGGAGGCATGTCTTTAAAAAAAAGAAAGAAGAAAGCTGAATCCATGACAGCTAAACTGATCTGTTTTACTCTATACTGCTAACATTTTAATTAAGTCAGAAAAGTTTACTAAAAGCTAAACTCTGCACTGAAAAAACACAAAATCTAAAGTGTTTTTGGTCTAGTTTCTTGTGTAAATATCTTAGTGTCCTTGAAATAAGACAAAACTAACTCACAAGTAACTTTTCTGCAACATAAATAATTTCTTAATGTGGATATTTTTAAAAAGTCCACTGGCAGATTATTTCACTAATAACATATTTTTCTAGTGTTATAAGGAACTAAAAACAAGTCCCCATATCTTGCTGAAAAGTTTCTTGTACTTTAGTTTAGTCTTATTTCAAGTATAGAAGGATATTTTTACTAGAAACCAGACAAAAATATTTGGCAAGATTTTATATTTTTTGTGCCCCAGTAATGATTTTGACAAATAACAATATTGAAGACCATTTTAAAATCATATATTGATGATGTCATAGGGATGCAAGTTTTCCCTCCCAGAGACTAATAAATATTAATTTAGTAAAGAAGTCTTAATACTGGAGCTGCAGGATATTTGAAACATCCAAAATAAAACAAAACACATAAAAAACACTTAACGAGATGTGACACAAAATCGCCCTTCAAAGAAATATTCATAATCCAGCTTATTTGAACTTATCATGCGACTAATTGATTCACTGATTGATTGCTTATTGCTTCAGGCAAACTTCACCTAAAATAGCCACATTTTTAGTTACCTTGTTTATCAAACTTTAGGCACAAATTGAATTTTCAGCTGATGACATCGCCACAAAACGACACAACACACACACACACACGCACACACACACACACACACACACACACGCACACACACACACGCACACACACAGTCCTGATTTCTTCACATCGTGGGTACATGCTGTCCCACCATAAGCAGTTCATGCGCACAGAGTAAAAGCTGAGATTCGGTGACGGTACCTTTCATGAGGATCTCGTCCTTGGGCACGCATGGGAACAGTTTGTGGTACTGCGAGTTGTACTTGCTGACAGTCTGTGCAGAGGGACAGGGCAGAGTCATGAGCAGCTCCTTGGTGGACCGGCCTGCCCGAACAGCGCCAGCCCCGCCGACCCCTCCACCTTCACCGCCGCCGCCGCCACCGCCGCCTCCGGCTCCTCCGGCTCCGCTCGGCGCAGACACCACCCTCTCCCACAGAGGACGAGAGCTCTGCACCAGGCTCAGCACGTTGGCACCGTACTCACACACACACTCTCGCACATCCAAGGCCTGGAGCAAACCGCTGCAAGACACACACTGTTCCCCCCCCCGTCGCTGGTCAGTGTTGGGCTGAGGTTACCGGCAACTCGACATGCATCTGGCTCTAAGTGCAGC
Organism: Poeciliopsis turneri; assembly: GCA_922788865.1. NCBI lineage: Eukaryota > Metazoa > Chordata > Actinopteri > Cyprinodontiformes > Poeciliidae > Poeciliopsis > Poeciliopsis turneri. The sequence goes on from CAKLNU010000675.1 coordinate 1,464,420, forward strand.
TAAAACAAACACACACACACACACACAAACACACACCTACACTACAGACTAGCAGCAGCTACGCCTCATTTTGTCGCCTCTGAGCTCTTTCTCAACTACAAGGCTGCCTCTTTCTGTCTCAAATACACCTTCAGTGACTCTGCTGCTGCTCCCTCCCACTCCTCTTTCCCTCACACACATACACTCACTCTGTCCTTCAGCTGGAAAACACACAGGTACTTTCGGCTCCTTTCTTTCCCTCCCTTCTCCGTGCTGCTGTCAGTTTCTCTAACGCCAAGAACGCTCAAGTCGACCATTTCTTCCTCCCTCAAAAAGAAAATCACCAGATCGCTCCTTCACCTCGCTGCTACAGCTCACCTCCAGCCTTCAGAGTCCCTGCTACAACTTTCCTGCTCTGCATCTCATCTATCACTGTTTCGCTCTGTCGTTCCGCATCGCTCCCGGTTCCCTTTTCACTATTTATAGCACGCGGCAAGAGGTAGCTCCTGTCCTCAGAGCGGCGCTTGCAGGGGGTTAGGATGCTGTGGAGGGGGAAACCCTCAGTTAACGCTGGTCTGGAGGAATATGCTGACTCATTCAGAGTGGAAATAAGATTCGCTTCCAACGTGTGTCGTTTTGCTAAATGTCAAAAAGAGCTCGCAGGAGGAGAGAGGCATCTTTTTTCTATTGAATTAAACAACCAAAGCATTTGCCCCTCCTTGCATATTTCTTCTGTTTTTGCTTTTTAAATGTCTCAGATCATCAAACTAAATAATGAGACTAAAATAACTTTTCTGCAGTTTTCAAATGATGATTTCCTCAAACATGTGGAAAGTGATCGGCCAATGGCCGCTCTTCTCTGCAGAAACGCCTTAGTTCGGCCATCTTGGAGGAGTTTACAGCGTGAGCATCATCTTTATGGTGTATGAATTGGATTTGAGTCCATAAAGTCCACAAAAAGCTATGGTGGGCCGGATTTGGGCCCCCGGGCCTCGAGTTTGACACATGCGTCCGACACTGAAGTGTGCTGGATTCCCAAACATAACAGAAACAAAAACCTGTGAGGAGGGTCAGCGCTCCGGATTTGGAAAGATTTTTTTGGTATGTTCACATTTCACAGCCTGGCACTACTGAAGCTTTGTTACGCTTTTATTGTCTATTTTTACTACATGTTTGTTTAAAGCAAACTGGCCGAGGAACAGGACAAACTCACCGATCCCCTGTAGCATTTCTTCACATCTTCATAGGAAAGGTCTTCAATCAGCTGGAACCTGTGGTGTAGTAAAAAAAAAAACAACAAAAAAATTGCAAACAATATATAATAATAATAATAATGATAATAATATGTAAACCAAACACACTCTTATTCTATGAGTGGGACAGGTGAGCTAAAATAACAGATTGTGAAGATATTCCTGCAAATCAAAAGGAAAATCTGAGCTGAAAGAGGTAAAAACACTCAAGATGTACACGTCGCATCACATGTAGGAAGGTGCATTGTGTCTGAAGCCAAAGTTGGCATTATATGAGCGTGAGCAGCAAAAAAATGACAAAAATGACGAAAAGAGAGAAATTGAAAAATAAGAAAGAGAAAGAAAAAGAATGAAAGAAGCATCCAGCACTCTCACCATCTTTAACCTTTTAAAACAGCGATCTTGCTTACTGCAAATAAAAAAAAAAGCGATCTGCCCCCATGAGAGGCGAACCAGCACAGCGGGAACCACTGACCCGTAGAACGAGAACACGCTGAAACTCTGAGGCTCTATTTAAGGGAAACGGACAGAAACCTCGGTAGAGCTTTTCAGAAATGTCAACCACTCGAAGCACTTTCTCGCTACATTCACAAGCATCACGGCTGCACACGCAAACACACGCAGTCATACACTGATACGCAGGGCCAGCTGGGGTGAAGCGCCTTGCCCAGGGGCGCGACAACACATGACGGGGGAAGGGGCTGGAATTGAACTCATAACTCGATTAAAAGCAACATGTCATGTTGTCTCCTTCCTAAAATAATGACCAAAGCCATTTTTTGACAAAAGAAATTAAAAAAAATAAATAAATCCACCTCTTTCTTTCCTAAGGATGACTTAGGTAAAAATCACTGGTAAAAAATGACTGGTAATCATCTGAGGAAGGTGACGATATATTGCACTGGTGTTCAAGAATGATCCGTCCATCTTAAACTTTTAATGTGTATCTTTACCCAAATGAAGCTTTAACAGAGTCGCATTGCGTTTGATCGCTTCATCACCAGAACACAGGATCAGATCAGGGCCGGTCCAAGGCCTTCTGGGGCCCTAAGCAGCTCTTTCTTGTGGGACCCCCACACCGACATGTCAACACCAGATAATTTACAGTTCCTAAGCTACACTATGCGTGTAACATACCTGGTATCATTAGCATAATTTGTAATTAGCATACATTATGCCAGTACTATTATGACTATTGATTTCAACCTTACAGGAATAACAAATAAAAAAATCATTTGGATTTTAAAATGCAGAGCCATTTGTGCCATTTTATTTGAACAATTTGAAAGCAATGTCAACTTATAAACACTAAATTGAACACTGGCAGCAGCCATCAACAAAAAGAGATTAATCATCACTATCTACAAAAACAATATTGTAATAGAATTTTGTTTGCATGATTCAGTGTTTTCTTAAATCTATATTTTTCTCTATCATGCTAGTTTATCGCTCTTGGTGGCCCCCTAGTGGCATGGGGGCCCTAAGCAGCCGCTTACCCTGGGCCGACCCTGTATATAATGAGTGTTACTGTTTGCTACTATTAAGAATGGATATCCTTGTTGTCAGTTTAACACTGGTATTATTCATTACAACTAAAAATTGTAAGGTATGAGGGGAAAGTAAAGTTCCTGGGTAGCTCACATCCACGGTTCACGCCTTGCTAGCTCTGAATTGTGATATATATGTTAAGTCCTTGTGAAAATGCACAAGTTATTCTGAAATCTAAGTATATGTCCTGCGATTCTTCATGAAATGTCCTTATGAAACAGCAGCCTATCTGTCTCCACCTCGAACAGAGTTTCTGATGTGCCAGCTGCCGTTATGCAAAGCCTCGTCGTCCTCTCATTGCAGCAGCTCCGTCAGTGTCCTTGCTCTGATAGCCTGCTCTGTAACAGGATAGGATGACCTCTGACCTGAGAGAACCCTCTCTGGCTCTGATGTTTCTTTCCATGCAGCTCATTGTCACGGTGAAAACTCTGGCTGGGTGCAGGAGGGCGGGGGCTGAACGCTTTCAAAGAGCAGCAAAATGCAACGTGCATTAAGATATGCACGTCATTCAAAGCAAGGCATCCTAAAAAACAATGACGACGCAGAAAGATGTCGGGTATAACGGCGTAACGGTTTTCTGCCAAGCACGGTGGCGGAGTGGTGATGATTCGAAGTCACACTCGTTCCCCATGAAGTCCTCTGTATGCCGAAGCGTTGCAGATTCAAAATGTGAGTCTGTACGAGAGCCGAAGCTCCGGCTGGCCTGCTGCGCGACCGCAGGAGAACCGCAGCGGGCCAAAGCAACGTTTTGAACAAGTTCCTCTGCAAACTGCACCAGAGTTCACTGCGTGTGAATGTGTGTCACACAGGAAATAACTAAATGAACTTGTCATTGCTAAAAAGAGGACTGTGGGACTTCTCAGAACTTGACGGTGTTCAATTTGTTGTGTGTTTCTGTACACTTTACGTTAGATAAAAATGCTGCCAGAGCCTCTTCGGATCAGACAGTTCAGACGCCAACGCGGGCTTAAAGTAATCAAACCAAACCAACATCGGAGTTAATCGGGTCACGAAAGAAATTAAAAACCACCTCCCCTCTTAACCTCCTCAACATTTAATTATTTTGCATTGACCCAGAAAAAGAATGAAAAAAAAAAACAAAAAAAAACCCCTCTTCCTGGAAAACACATCTCTTCATCTTGTGACCGTGCTATGAACAATGGCGCATGTGTGTTGCTCTTCCCGGCTTCCTCCTATAAATAGGCGGCTCTGCACTCCCAGGTGGAGAGGAGAGAGTGATTATGAAAACCCGACCGGCGGCCCCGCGGGCGGCCAACCAGCTCTCTCCACTCCATCTGTCTCTTTCTTTTCTACGGCGGGATCCGGCTTCTCATCAGCGGCCGACTGAACGCTGACGCTGCCGAGCTGATGATGAGGTCACGATGCAGACACGGACGCCTTCAGAGGTCAACTCGTACCCAACCAGGTCGTCTTTTGACCTCCTTTGAGGATGGTGAATTTACAGCGTGGGTATAATCCTCAAGATACGATACCAGGCTCACACAACAGCTCTCTTTAATCTCTGTCGGGTTTTTTTTTTTTTTTTTTTTGTGCCTTCTTCTGCAAAGCAGGAGGTTTTGAAAATAGAAGCTGAAACGCGACTCAGCAGTCGTTCCCCGGGGAACGGAGCGACGTGTCGCGTGCTGCGAGTGTGTTTGCGTGCACACGCATGCGCCTTCCGTCCAAGGATCACTGCGCCCTTGGCTGTGAGGCAGAATGGTGAGGCTAATTACAAGCTCTAAGAATCCCAAATTAAATCCAAAATTAGAAAGTGAACACCTCCCACTGGTGGCCGGAGCGGCGGCGGCGGCAGAGTCTGAGTCAGTGTAGGAGAAAATAGGACTGAGAGAGAGAGAGAGACGGGGGGTGAAATGTCAAACAGCAGAAATAAAACATTTGGCTATAAACCTTGCAGTCTTGAACTCTGGGCCTTTAGGATGTGTCTTTAGTGTCTGGATTGAAACTCAAAGTTTTGAAGTTTGTTACTTAGTAGTTATTACGCATGCTCATTCCTAGTTTCGGTATGAAAGAATCCCAAACTAAATCCAAAATTAGAAAGTGAACACCTAATAATCCCAAAGTCTCTGGGATTATTAAAAAAGAAAGTTTGGTTTGAGCTCCTGACTGCTTCCAGCTCTATGACGGCGCTTTGCAGGTTTATGCAGGTCAATGGAATATACTCAGATTAAAGAGCTACTGTAAGTGAATGTTTATTTATTTATTTATTTTTGTGAGTTATGATCTTTTCTTTTGTAGGCCGGCTTGTGGGAATATTTGCTGTGTAGTCTTTCTAAAATCCCTGCTCTTTCAAATCAGGTCATCTGCCTGGAGCGCGTCAATATCGACAGAAACTCGCTGCCAGAGTTCATCACAAAGGATGAAATGTGCTTTAGAAAAAACCCCGCGGTGGCTCCTAAATCATATCTTCTGTCTCCTGGGACTCACAGGCTGCGACCCAGAACTAGAAAGATTACTTCTCCAGAAATCACAGGTTTTTTTTTTTTTTTTGTTTGTTTGTTTGTTTTACAGGATCCATGACTAAATCATCAACATATCTTTAAGGGTCTGTGTTTTGTGGCGAACCGGTCTGAACACGTTGAGGAGTCTGGACACATTATGACGTTCTCGCCAAGTATGATCAGAGACGAATGACAGTTCGTTCTGAGAATGTTACGGAGGTAACTGCAATATGTAACTTTCATAAAAATGTGGTTTTTTTGAAACACATTTGTTTCTCTCAGTGGTCCTAAAACACAACGCTCAGAAACAACCAATCAGAGCCAGGAGGAGGGTCTTAGCGCTGTCAATCATGCTCATGTATGAGGTGTTCATGCCTCATGCTGCTGTTCAGGCTTGAGACTGCTGGTGTTCTGGGGCCGTGCCAACGGCAGAGAGACAAGCTAACGTTACAGAAAAACTGTCCATTTCTCCAGTTCTGTGCCTGAGGAGCTGATGACGAGTCGCCTCTTAATGTGCCGCCCAGTCCCGATCAGTTCCATGTAATTAATGGGAAAAAGTCCCTGAAGTCCCAGTTAACAAGAGCTTTTGTGCAGTTTGGTGCCACGTGAACGCTGAAAAGAAATCTGCAAATTTCAGAAAATATTCTGTAAGCTCTGGGAAAGTTTGACCCGGTATCACGTACATAGAAAAACAAAAAACAAAACATATCAGGCCAGATTCTGTGCAATGCCACAAAGCTCTACTCAAAACATAGAAGAAACGAGCGGCGCACTGAGAGGAGGCGCTCTCTGCTCACTGAGTCCGACAAGATCGGACCTGACGTGTGCACGGAGTGTTAAACTCCCTCTCATTCGCAGAGTTTACCGACACACGGCGCTTCAGAGCCCGACCTCGTCCCAGAACAGATTCCCCGGCGCTAATCTGCTCCCGCCGCCCAATCCTCCTTACGTAACAGACAAACATTTTGTTTGTCGGCCTGTTGCAAAACGTCGCGACGGATTAAAAACTCTTTATGTTTCGGTCATTATAACTCGCTGCTATCAAAACAGACACAGAGTGTCGTTTGCGAGGCCTGGAAGGGGAACGCAGACAAGCTCCCTGCAGATCCTCCGTGCGAGAATGTGTGTGCGAGCTCGACCATTGTTTCACATCAAATGCAGAACAAAACGAGGCTGTGAAAATAAATCTCGCAGGGTCGGAGCCCACGGGCATCCCACAGGATGCAGATGGTTGGCGTAGGGAGAGAGAGGGAAAAAAAACCAAAACAACAATAAAATAAAAAAAACAAAAAAAAACATGTCAAAGCAGTGCAGGTTGCAAAGAGCCGCGTGACATTTGCCTGAAATGGCCGTGTGTGTCGTCGTCTTTGGAGGGGTCCAGGTCGTGTGTGGAGAGGAGGCCTGTTACTTCGCCCTGCTCCTGCTGCTCGGTCATGCTCCTGGCCCTGGACACACAAACACACACACGCACACACAATTCAGCGTTAACAGCAGGCACATCTCCCCCCCCTCGATTCCCCACGTTTGGCTTCAAACAGAGAAAGAGAGAGAGAGAGAGAGAGAGAGAGAGAGACGGTTTCTGGGTCAAAACAAGCCGACTCTGTCTTATCGCAGTGATGCAACGTTTCCAGTTGGATTCGGCTTGTTTGTAGTACATTAAAAAAAAAAAAAAAAAAAGGGGAGAGAAGAAGAAAAATGCCAACTTGGCAGAATAAAATTGTGTTCTGGTGCTTTTGGTAAATAGGTCAGTGTGTACTCGCCCAGATGTCTCATGCAGAAAAAGTAGAGCACCTTAGTTAGAGACTGTGCAGATGGTTGACCTGATGCTCCCCCCCAAGCCCACCCACCCCTCTGAAAAACACACACTTTAGATGTCTCCGAATGCAAACTCAGCGTGTTTCAAAATCAGGAGAACATAGTGGTAACACAAGAAAAATCTCCAATGCATGTGGTTTTGTTTTTCATTTAAAATAATTTTAAAGTTACCTATGAGTCGGTTGCTAATAATCAACTGAAGCTAAGAGGAGGAGGGTTTGAAATAAAGCTGGGTTGTTTTCCCATCTCTGTGTTCGGTGTGATGGATTTTGTTGCTCAGGTCAGTTCAAGGCCTCATTTGACGCTGATTTGCACACAGTTCAAATCAGACGCCAGGAGCTGGTTTTGCTGCGGACGGCGGCGTGGGGGCAAAACGGCCGGCGTCCCCAAGCGGACACCTGCTGGCGCTCCCACCTGGCCGCCGCTCTTCAACGGAAACGTTCTGGCTCCGGGGCCAGCCGTCAGTAACTTGATATTCAACAGTTCAACGCGACAGTGAAGATTTACATGTTAAAGCGCTTTAGTTTGAGGTCGTCTCTTTTAGCCAAATATTTTCCACGTACCTTGGATGATGGTTCCTAGCAAAAATTTAGATACGTAAACTTTTCCCACAATTTTTCACAGTAAAACCATAAACCTCAGGGTGCTTTATTAAAACGATTGTGTGACATGCGATACTCCAACACTTCATAAGTATTTCCTACTTATGAAGTGGTAGGAAATACCTTCATTAATTATTATTATTTCTAAAAATAAACCTCTGAAAAGTGTGGTGTGCATACGTACTTCCAATTAAGTAAACTCCCAAAATCTATACAGGAAATTGAGCCGACGTGTAAAATTTAATCACAATATCAATACAGCTGATATTGATTAGAGAACATCAGTGGACAAATAGTATCACTTTTGTGTCAAAGTTTGAATCAGAGTTAGCTTATAAAACAATACCTCTGGTTTAGAGATGTCGCACAGAGCTGTCTTTACACTTACGACTTATAATAAAAAAAAAAAAAACGAGTGTAAACTCAAAGCTTTTATCGCAGAAGCAGCTGAGAGGCTGCCAGTAACTTTAGAGGAGCTGCAGAGATTCGCAGCTCATGCGGGAGAACCAGCTGCTCGTTGGCAAACAGAGGCTAGATGTTGGAGAAATAAGCAATAAAAAAAAAAAACTGGGACGGTTTAGATCGAGGTGTGTTGGCGTGTTACAGTGGCCTAGTCCAAGCTTAGCCCTGAGCACAATTGAGAAACGATGGTAACGGTCTGAATTTGATGTTCACCGTTTCTCTCCATCCAGTCTGAAAGGCATTGAGATATTAAGAGCAACAGACAGAGATTTCATCTTTACATGTTCAAGACGTCCAGGGGGCTGAATGCAAATGCATGCCACACTTTTTAGATCTTTATTTGACAAAAAACGCACAGACATACATGTTTTGCTTTGACTTTCACAACTAAGCAGTACTTTGTGTTGAACCATTATATGAACCCCAACCCAGTAAAATACATTATATTTGTGACAAGACGTGTTTACCTGAAGTAAATTTCATACTTGTAGAGAACTGCTAACTACCCTGACAACGTCATCATAGGAGAAACCTGTCGTCAGTATATAATTATATAACAAGCTGACAACCATACTGCAACTTTTATGAACAAACCAAAAAGAAACATGGCAATTATGCCAATGAAGTTACCACAAAACTCTTAAAACTGAAGCATTTCCTTCGCTAACGTCACTGACTGCCGATTGAAATGTGTTTCTGGTGATTTTCCACAATGTGGCATTGCATTTTGGAAAATCATTTCGTCTCACTGTCAGACCACAGAACGCTCCTCTCGGAGTCTCCCGCGTGTCTTTAGATGAACTCCAGGCAATTCAGATCAAATCTAAGCTTTCCGTTGCCTCTCTACCATAAACTCTGACCACTTGAAGGGCCCGGCGAACTCCCTGCAGCGTTCAGCTCCTTCCCCCGAGGCTGCAGGCGTCTTCGACACCCTTCCTCTCCTGTCCTCTTCTTGCCAAAGCACTCGGAGATCCCGGCAGATTTAGATAAGGACTGCGCTCCTCTAACCTGCTAATTACGGATTTAACCAAACTGCGTGTGACGTCCAACGTGCCGAAAACCGTTTCTTGACTGCATCTTCAAGCAGCCGATGCACACACCTCGTTTCTCTGACTATGACGACATCAAAACGACCAAACTTAAACTTATCAACCGGATCGATCAGAATTTCACTCGTAGAACTGCTGCAATCAGTTGACACATCAGAAAGTGTGTGGATGTTCTCCATTAAATTTCCTGCCTGCATGTTGTCATTTTTAAGGGTCTGTGGTTATCGCTGTGGTTTTTCAGAGCCCGTTCTTTCCTCCACATCCCTGTTTTTTTCTGCCTTTCTAACACGGATGCAAACACCAGGCCTCTGTGCCGTCCTCTGGGGGCTGCGGGGAAGTCGCTACCACCTGCTCCTGTGTAATTACGGGTGCTGATGGAAACAGGCGAACCTGCGTGGAGTTTCCAGCGTATTAACTCTAATTGGCCAGAAGCTTTGCGTCAGCCGCTTACCTGTTCAAACAACAATGGCTTGCTGATGCTCGGAGGTAGAGCTGACTGCTTATGTGGGATCGCGGAGGATTAAATGGGACATTAAAAAGAAAAAAAAAAGAAGGCAGCTTTTTGTAATGGATAAGGCTGGGACCTGCAGGGCCTTTCCACTTTCAATCTAAGTTTAAAGGATTCAGGGATTAACCTGAGGGGATAATGGGGACGTAAAACGTGCCGTTTGGTAAAAAAGGTGTCCTGATATCAAGTCTTTACCACAAAAATGAGATGCTTTTTAATGCTAAACTGTATTGGTCTTGGTCGTACTTAAACAGGAACTTGCATTGGGGCAATAAGCTGGGGCACGGAGGTGTTGAGGGTGGTGGTGGGGGAGGGTAAAATCAGGTTTTCTACGCATCGACATGTAGTAATGGCGTAATGCTTCAGAGTTGGAAAACGTCAAAACTTGGATCGTCTCACCGCGGCAGCTGGAAAACGTGAACCGCTCCCAACAAGTTCTGCACCAAAGGGAAATGTGACCGACTGCATAGCACTGAGAGGGAATGTCCTGAAACCCGGCAAACATGAGGAGCCATATTTTACCTGGAAGCGAAGCAGCTGATCTCATCTGCTGCCAAACACCAAAAACAAACCAAAAAGCTAAACTAACGCAGAAAAAACAAAGCTAGTTACAGAGTTTACTGCAAATTTTACCGTCAAGGATCTGGGAAGACTGGAAAATTAAAATGGAACGGTGGCAAGTTTCAGGCTCATGTGACAAAACCTGAAGGTCAGACTTTTGTGTTCTCTTTTAAAGTGGATTCACAAGTCTGAAGGTGTTTTTCTCTGGGCTTTGACTAGTCCGTAGTCCAGCCTTTGTTTCCTGCAATGTGCGTTTGAAATTTAAGAGACCGGACAAGTGCACCGATAAATCAACGTGCCGGGCCTGAAAAGAACCAACTAAGCAAAACAAAAAGTCCTGCACAGTGTCTTCAGTTGCCAAGTTTTCAGGACACAGAGACATTTAAATCAACATTTATCTGGGGGAAACACGATTTGGCTTGATTAAGACACAAACAAACTTTATGCTAATCAGTAACTTCCAATTTATTTGGAACTTTTTCTCATGCAACATCCCCAGCTCATATTAAAAGAGCAGGACAAATTAAAGAAGATCTGTAGCGAGCGAGTGCTGAGCGTGTTTAATGCCGAGATGAAGGGAGAAGTGAGCTCAAGCAAGTTCCCTCCCAGGGATTCTTGCAAATGCGTCTCGAGGTGAGAAAAACCGAAGGCTTGAGAAATGAACCACCGCGAAGGCAACCTTTGATGATATTCTCAGAGGAGCTCCTTAAACACGGGATGCACTAACCCACGAAACAATAACTAATAAACACATCAATAGCAGCAACACGCAAAAGTTTTCAGGCAGCATCAAATTAGATCAATAAACTTAAATGTGTACGCTATTGATTTCCTGCAGTCGACCAAAACAAAGTAGTGAATATCTGCTGGAGGAGAAGCATGTACGGTTTTAAAAGTGCTTAAATTTGACTAGGCCTCTTTCACTCTGACGACCCTTGAGAAATAATCAACTGCAAAAGTCAACGTCTAAATGGACAGGCTGAGCGATTGTGTCTTTCCCTCCACGTCTCCAGCTTTTAAGGACGGGTGGCGAGAGGAGACTTGTCAAAGCTGATGGGAAGACGTGGCGACACCGACAGCAAATCTGTCACCGATCGCCAATGACCTGAGGCTGGTGTGGAGGTTCACCTGGACAGGCAGAGCTGCACCGCCACAGCTTTTTAATCAGAGAGTATTCACGGACCAGTCAAAGCCCGGACATGACCCGGGTCTCTACGATCTGTCTGTCCGTGTCCTTCTTTGAGTCTTGGGAGAATCATTTTGCGTTGTCACAAGACGTCCTCCAATCCAATAAGCTGTAATCTTGTTAGAGGCTGTTAGTCAGTGAGAGGGTTGAAGCACACTTTCTGCCCCCGTGTCCCTGCAATCCTTCAGCAACCATGTTGTTGTTGTTGTTTTATGCAAAACAACCGAAGGCTCCACCGTCAAACATTAAGGACACTTTAAAATAAAAAAACCCAAACAAACAGTCTGTCCTGGATTATAATCAGTTACAGGTGTTGTGTCATCAGCCTATTTCCACACCAGCAGTAACTGACACTATCGGTTTACAGTGCCATCCTGTCATTTTCCTGCAGTTTAATCCGACATATTTGCATAGAAACAAATTGCAGCTCCGCCACAGCAGCCGACCTTTGCTGTCAGACGACGTGTGATATCACAAACGGCAGCATGACAGGTGATTGTTATTACTGGCTGTGCAAGGGAAATGTTTATTATGATGAGCTTGTGGTGGGTTTCTTGAACGTAGACAAACAACACAAAGCAAACAAAACCAAAATAAATGCAAAGCAGGAAATGAATATTTTGCAACTGTCATTATTCTCTTTTTTTCTTCCCTCTCTCCGCTCGTGCCTTTCTTATTGCAACGCATCGTCTTTATTTGTTCTTGCTGTGTTTTACGGGAAGAAAGCCAATCAAAGTGCAAAAGAGGTCCAGCTTTTGGACTCTGACATCTGCACTGCTTGAGGCCTCCTGAAATAACCTCCCCATTGTGCAAGTGCCTCAAAACAGCCTTTGATGGGAGAGGTGTGTTGAAGTCTGCACAAAGCTCCGAGTGCTAACCTTTCTGAAGATTAAGGGGAGCACAATAAGTGCTGTTTATAGCTCGCTGGGATTTAAGGATAAACAGAAGTTACAGAAATAACAGTTTGGGGGGAAAACAGAAACATCTTTTTCTTCAATAAGGTGTTATGCTGTAAGGTATAAGCTCCCAAGACAGAAAGTGAAATATTAGTTTAATTTAAATGTCATAAGCATTTTCTTTTAGTAAAAAAAAATATCAAAAACTACATATAATATGTATATATATATATATATATATATATATATATATATATACATATATATATATATATATATATATATACACATTTCTAAACAAATCTCAATAGTTTTGTTAAGTTTTGTATTTTATTCCTGAACTTTTTTTTTTTTTTTTTTTTTACTTTTACATTTTCTATGGCGGGTTTTTCCAGAACGAGTTTTGCGTTTATTTAATATCAGAACCGTTGCAGTTTGGCAAAATTACATTAAAACCGGAACTACAAGCGTTTTCCTTCAAAATAAAACAAAGATACTAACTTAACGAACGCACGCTACGGGCAAGCATATAGGGATATAATATTCCGATAGTGATTAAGTAACCGCGCAGTCCAAAGAAAAAATATTTCTGCATTTTTTTTAAAATTTATTTTATTTTTTTGTTTTGCTCCACCAACACATAAATTCAGAGGCGCCCTTTTTTATTTTTGAAATCCTCACCGGAAGTTCGTGCGGCGTTCGCACTAGCTTGACTCGATTGAAAAAACAAAACAAAACAAAAAAAACCTCTCTCCTACCTGTTAGCTCTTTAGGTGCGACGACTCTTCCCGCTGTGTGGCCGCCGCGACGCCCCGCTCGGTCCTTCAGGTCTCGGTCGCATTTCCAGACGTCATTCAACGAGTTTTATCCTCCCGAACCGCAAAAATAAAGAACTACGAGTTGTGGACGAGGAGCCTCGCCGAGCTGCGTCGCTCTCAGAAGCGAGTCCGTCTGTGGATGTGGGCCGAGCTTACCTATCAGCCCAGTGTGGGCTGGGGATTAAACACAGGCTGTTTTATACCCCACCGCCTCCACAGCCAACCACCAGTCAGGGTTAGCATCTGTAGCTGAAGTGCTAAGTGGAAAAAAAAAAAAGATCTAAACTCTATGTATTATTATTATTATTATTATTATTATTTTTAAACACAGTGTTCATATTTGCACCCATGGTTAATTCAAATAAAAAATGCACATCTTTAATCTCATTATCTACAGTGAATAAAGTAAGTAATAAGCAGGATTATCTCAGCAGATATATTACTTCATTCATACCACTGCTATGCATGAAGTAATGAACTGCTAAGAAAGCCAAGAAATCACCTAAATATGTAGATATTTTATAGACATCCCTTCTGCTGCGTGCATGTCCATATCAAGATGATTTAATGCCTATAAGAAGGTTTCTGAGTGTTCTTATTGAGGGCTGCACGGACTGGTGCAAGGTCATAAAAACACCTATTGAAGCCACACTTCTAAACTTGAGGACCTGACAGCGAGCGCCAATGGAGCCACGATTCAGAAAAAGAACAACTTTGTTTTGTTTTTGTTTTTTTATTCTCATGCGTCGCACTCTCCACGCGTCGTACCAGGTTAACTGCAGAAGATTAGGACAAGTCATTGAAGCACTGAGAATATGTAGTTGGTTATTTAAAAAACAAAACAAAAAAAAATCTAATCTATGTTTTGAGGAATGAGGTTCTGCACGGCATCCTGAAAAAAAAAAAAAAAAATACTTGTATCCAATTGAAAATATGCAAACAGCAACAAGAACCCTCTCTGAACATCAGAGTGCATGGAGCGTCTTCAAGGTGTGAGTTCAGTTTCTAAGGAAGGAAGGCGCTTCTCCATGCAGGAGTGATTACGCGTTTCATATTAACACATATTAAGAATCCCAGATTCCCGTCGACAAAAGAAGCGGTTCAGAAACATAATAACTGGAGTCAGACGAAGCCCAGAGACGTGATGGACGCTGCTATTTACAGTGCGGTGAAGCTGGAGCAGGCAGTACACAGAGAGGTTGACTGTAAACACAATTAGCGCAGGGCTCACAGACCGTAAACCAAACCCAATCATCACTGTACCTGTGCGCTTCGAATTAGCACAACGGTGAAACCACAGCTTGGAATGAGGATCCTAATAACTTTTGGCCAAATACGCTAAATACCTGAGCAACATTTGAAAATATAAAGGTAATTATATTAGGAATGATGGCATTAGCCTATCATGCAAAATAGGCATAAATTTCCAAATATAGCCATGAATGGTGTGAACAAATATTGTCGTTTTTTTTTTTTTTTTTTCTGTCAATATGTTTTACTGAAACAAAAGCTATGTTGCTTCCAACTGCTACGTTGTTTTTGTGGCTCTGAAATTTCGCTCAGCTGGACCACGAGTCAAAATTTCTCTCAGGCTCCCAAAGGTCGGTGACCCCTGGCTTACGGATTAAACCAAACTGAAGGAGAGGCACAGTTAAGGCATGAACAACTTGATCTAATGTTTTGGTACAATAATGAATCATTAGAATTTCATGGGGGAACAGATACATGTTTGATTATTCTGACAACATTTGAAGTGTTATTCAAAAGCTGGTCATTTTGTAACTGATCCCCTGCAGCCTGGAAGGAGATGAATCATTTCCCTCCTCACAGCAGAACGGTGCAAACCGCAGGAATCTTTTGACTCCATGCCGGCACCTCTGTGAGGGCCTAGTTAAAGCTCAACAAAGCCAACGCTCGAGCAACAAAATGCTGCCATGATAATTATGTCTTTTTGTCGTAGTCACTTCCACAAGGCAGTGACAAGGCGTGTTATGCAAGTGTTAACAGACGCGTGACTTTGCGAAAGGCACCTGTAGCACATCGAGCAGCCGTGTTGCACACGAACTTAAAACTGTTGCACAGCCTGGTTTTATGAATAACATGGAAAGAGCCTCGAGTTTTCAGCCAAAAGCAGGGAGGCATCTGGAGGGAACGACGCTTTCCCTCCAGATGCCTCCACTTCTACTCATTACATCCCAGTAGCATTAATCCTAAGGGTTTAGCATAAAACCAGCTCTGTTGATGTTATAACAAAGGGTTAATAATAAAATGCCCTGGACAAAAAAAAAAAAAGATCAAAATAATAATCATAATAATAAAAATTCTTTGTAGTCTTTAGATGTGCAATTAGTTTCTACTTTCTACTGACGTTTGAACTGCAGGGGTAACAGAAATCATGTGAGGAAATAGTCAAAGAAACTGTGACACACACACACACACACACACACACACACACGTGACAGACTGACATACTCAGTGCGTTCCTCTGTTCCAGTGATTTTAATCCCTTCTTTTCTCACCGTTTTCTATCTCTAGAGTTTCTCAGTCATGACTCTCAGGAAAAAAAAAAAGGAAATGCAGAAACAACCTGCTTTTAGGGCTGTATGTCCATAACTAACTTCACACCAATTTAAAAAGATTTCTATCTGATTTACTTGGAAAAAAAAAAACTCCAAAAAACCCCAAACAAACATATCTATGCCATAGTGTGAGCACCAGCAGCGTGCTCTGTGGTTCAGTTCTACGCCCGATGTGGACTTCCTGTGTTGCGTTCACTGACCTGGCTCTGCAGGCTGCTATCCTCTGACTGCAGTTACCATAAGGATGGCTGTAGTGGGGGAGCTGGTAGTATCTGTCCTGGCCCTGGACCTCGTCGGCGGGCAGAGCCTTAGGGCTGGCCGCGTAGATAGTGCATCCCATGAACACCTCTTGGAAGTCGCCCTCGGTGTCCGACGAGCAGCTGGCGGACGCCGGTGTCCTCCAGGTATCCTTCCTGTGAGCGGCCTGTCCTGTCCTGATGCCAGCCAGCTGCTCAATGGAAAAGCCATTGGCTCAGCACATTGGTATCGTTAGGCCCTCCTCCTCCTCCTCTTCCTCCTCCTCCTCTTTTTCCCTCCCTTCCGCTGAGCCCAGAGCGGAGAGGATAATCAGATTCCCCCCACATTTACACTCAACAAAATCATTCCCGGCGTAATCACTCCCCGTCACCGATGTTGCATTACACTAATGCACGGAGCCGAGTCACATCAGGGGCATCGGGGGCAGTTAAAAATACCCCGAGCTGCCTCATGCCAGTGAACACCACATCAGACCCAGCTGGGGCCGGGATAGAGATGGAGCTGGAGAGAGCTGGGTCACAACGGACATGAGACATGTTGAAAATGAAGGAGCAGGGCGGGGGGGGGATTGTTAAATTTGACAGGTTTTTGGTGTTTTTTTCCAATGTAAAAATAGTAAAAAGACACTCAAAAATGTAACCGTTTCATTTCAAAATGATTTACATAAGAAAACTTTTGTTCAAATCACTGAGTGTATTCTCCTTCCATGTCTTTCACATCCAGGTGTTTCTGACGAACCTCCTGGCTGCTTCCTCACAAACTCCAGACAGTCTAGAAAAACCACTGCTCAAGACCACTGGAGCAACTTGACACAAGGTCTGACCCCATGGAAGCAAGACCTAAAGAAATGGTGGAGATTTCACACTTTGAAAATCTACATGCAACGTAATATGTAGAACATTCTGGGATGAAATATTATACAGTTGTTCAAGTATTTTGACCTCAAACTTCAGCCTGATGTTTGTCGTAGTGACCAGCTGCTTGAAACTGGACATTTGATGCAGCACAGACAGATCAGCCTGTTCAGATTGGCCTGTTCAGACAGACCGGCCTCCTGTTCAGACACCGCCCTCCTGTGGCCACGTGCAGCACTACAGCCTGACGCCTGTAGCATTTTTTTTTTTTTTTTTTCATTTTAAATTTAGTGATAAACGCGTTGAAAAGTGGAAACGTTAACCGGAAAGAGCTGGTCTATCAGTTTGATATCCAACATAAATGACTTGGGATGAGATTTTTACCGTATCAAAACAACAAAGAAGAATGGCTTTGCATTTATAAAAAAAAAAAAAAAATGTTTTGTTTGTACTGTCTTATGGTTAGCTGCAACATTTAAATATAGCTTCAATTCAAAGACTTAAGTGAAAACAAAGACTAATTGAAGTTAGATTTAGTTATTATAAATAGAGTGCATTCTCAGGATGTCCTAAGTAAAATTTTAGTAGTTTTGAAGGGAAGTTTTCAAACTTTTCCAGCGCCACAGCTTAGGAATAAAGACAATGTAAAGGAACTAAAGAAGAGTTTAAATTCACTGCTTTAAGATACAATTTATTTCTCTTAATAATATCTTATGACAGTATTCAACATAAGCTAAAATATGACATTTTTTTGTATTATGTAAAATCATTTTGGTAATTCTAATTGACCCCAAAACAAGAAACATTGTCTAATTTAGCTTCAGAAATATATATATATATATAAATATATTCATGTGACTTTTTATTAGGCATTTAAAAATACCAGGTTTCAACTATAAATAACATGGATTTGAATCAAACATTTAGAACTTTCCAAACCTTGGAAAAATTCAATTGAGATTAAAGGATTTTCAAGGGTTTTACGCACAATAACAATGCAGTTGCCCGTTGCTTTATTCTCTGGCGTTTCGTTCAGAACGTTTACTTTGAGTTTCGAGTTCAGGATCTCGTGCTGAAACGTTAATTTTCTTTGTCACATAACATGTTGGCCAAGAAGTTCAGTTTGGATCTTGTGTGACCAGATCAGCTTCCACATCATCTCTGCTGCCCTGCTAGATTTCTTCTTGTATACGTTATAGCTATTGACAACTCTCCCATAAACCAGAGTTGAATTATGCAGTGAGCGTTACTAAAAGCTGTTCGATCAGAAGATCCGTGAATCTCTGCAGCTCCTCCTCAGTAACCAGGCTGCTTCTCTCTTTGCTGGGCCTGTCGAACCTTCGTGACAAACACGAAACTCTCCGGACGACTGACAAACATTCAAACATCCACGTTTTCACTTTCAAAGGAAACACTGAGCACGGCCGATGAACAACGGAGGAGAGAAAAAGCCATTGAGCAGTTCTTAGGACAGATTGTCTCATAAAAAGATTTATTTTTTCCAGCCCAAATTTACAAAGGCAAGTTACAGAGTATTGTATAAAAAAGAACCATGGTAATGTACACTTTACACAAACTCCTGAAGGGAAAGACGACAGAGGAGAGAAGGGGGGGAGGGAGAAGAGTTCTGAATTTCTCACACAGAAAGAAAATGAAGACATTGTAAACATCCTTTGCGAGCACCGAGCGCCGGTACTTTTGGAGGGGGGAGGGGGTTGTGGGGGGGTCAAGGAGAGGCAGGATGGTGGGGTTAAAACGGAGGGGAAGGAGGGATGGGGGAGGGTGGCCGTGTGACAGGAGGTGGGGTGAGGAAAAAAAAAAAAAGAGACAAACGAGCGAGTGTCTGTGTGTTCTCACAGAAGAATGTTCGACTAGGCACCAATTGAGACAACTGCTGGCCAATAAATATACTCTTCACCATGAAACAAATACAGTCCTGCGAAATACAAGAGCCAAGCACTTTCCAATATGTTGATAGCAAACGTTAACGTTTCTGGCTTTTTCATACACTTTAGAATAAATGATTTTCACTGGGCTTTGCTTACTACTGAGATAACACTACTCTCAGAGAAAGAGAGAGAGAGAGAGAGAGAGCGAGAGAGAGAGAGAGAACAAATGCACTTGTCACAACCATTGTCTGATAAAACTATATGCAGTCTGCTGGTACTAAAACCCCACTGACTTTAATGACAACATCACAGCTGCCTAGATTACCCTTACAGATTAAGTACAAGTCACACACCACCACATTCAGCTTTTAAATCATGTCAGCCATTCTTCTTTAAAATGCGCACAAAGTCAAAATATATACCGTCCTGTCAACTTTTTTTTTTTTTTTTTTCTCCTTTCTTCTTTTTTTCGGGGGCCGAGAAACTGGTAACTTTTTGTTTTTTTCCACCCCCCCACCAGGAATGTCCATGAACCTCAAAATGAATCGCTGCGGTTTGTTAAAACGTGAGAACTGCCCGGTTTGGACGCCGGGTGGCATGATTCACTGTCGGTGCAGTGTGGGTGAAGGGGGCGCGATGTGGGGGTGGAGGGGAGAAATTAAAAAAAAAATAATAATAAATTACTTATTAAGACATGGTCAATATCCTGTCATTAAAATGCTTCAAACACCATGGTGTGACCTTAAACCTTCAACAATCAGTAACCTGTAATCAATGTGAGCAGCACATGGATAGGATTTCACCCAAAAAAATTGCCCCCCGTGGTTTGGGAGCCATGTAATTTAAAGCCTCTGGTGGTAC
The DNA here is from genome assembly GCA_922788865.1 of Poeciliopsis turneri. Classification (NCBI taxonomy): domain Eukaryota; kingdom Metazoa; phylum Chordata; class Actinopteri; order Cyprinodontiformes; family Poeciliidae; genus Poeciliopsis; species Poeciliopsis turneri. The sequence goes on from CAKLNU010000675.1 coordinate 1,483,997, forward strand.
GGGGGCCACGCTCACGTCGACAAAAAAAATAAAAGCTAACGGATGGGAATTTATGGAGCAGGACCCACATGTTGCAAGACTTCTCAGAGACTCAGAGGCAGGTCGCTTAATTTAGTGTTTATTTATTCTTTTAAATCAGGTGTCAGAATCTGATGTTGCGCATTCGGAGCAGCTCGGTCACCATGGATCTGACCTCCCAGTTGTTACGGTGAAGCCACATGAGCAAAAGAGAAGAGAAACCCCCCGCCTCCACTTGATCACATTCGCCAGAAAAAAAACAAATAAAACTCACTTCATCTGACTGAATTAGCCGGCTCGGCGCGGCAGAGACGCTAATGTGGAGGTGCGACGGCACGCATTCTGATGGGGCGCACAGAGATGTAAACCCAAGACAAGAAAAATGGAAGGAAAACGCACAAAAACACCCGGGTGGCGTTAATGGTCTGCGCTCAGCGTGGTAAAAAAAAAAAAAAAAAAAAACGCAAAAGGATTTTCGACAAGTTTCTCTAACAGTTGCATGCTTGAATAAATACAAACATTTACGCACAGAAAGGGTTGGAAGCCTATATGTTACAGCAGAACAATACATGAGCCCAAGTTTTACACCGTTTACAGGAAAACAACCAGAGCGAAAGAAGCGCAGTGACTGGACGAACCCGATCGCTCGCTGATGTGGCTTCACCGTTTTAAACCGGATGCGACTCCTTTCATGGTGAAGGGGACAAAAACATTAAAAAAACCCCCGAAACAAACCAATGACTGAACCCGGCGTCAGACACTTCCGAAGATGGACACACAATGATATGAAAGAGTTTAGAGAGAAAGAGAAAAGGAGACACGAATAGTGTTGGTTTTGTTTCTCCATGAGGTGTGTTCGCTGAAACATGACGGCATCATCCCTGAAACTAAATGTGAGGTGTTCCTTTAGGAAACAAAACAAAAACAACAACAAAAAAAACAAAACAAACACAAGCCGAAAAACTTGAAGTGATGACGATGAACATGGGAAAACTTCACTCTCAGGCTCTTAAGTCTGAAGAAAGCAGCTGTTACCGTCCTCCCCGTCCTCTCCCCTAAACATAGCCCAACGTTTGTCAAGTTAAGGATATACTGTTGTTTCACGGCGTGCTGTAAAGCCAGTCTTTAGTTTAGTCGACGCCTGTTCCCTTCCCTCTTACCCCTCCCAAGTACCCCAAATTCAACCCGCCAAGTTCTTTTCTGTGTGACAAAAAAAGAAACAATGCAGTCTGAAAAACAAAAAAAAAAACAACAAAAAAACCCCCAAAAAGAAAACACGAAAAGCTGTTGTGGCAGTCTCTTTTTGCATTGTATTTGTCGACAGTGCAAAGACTAGGTATTCAGCGGGTCGGTGTTTCCTCTGCGGGAAGGGGCAGAGCGATGGCTTTGAACCTGGGTTATACTCTCAAGTTGTGTTTCAGTCCTCGGATCGGAGAATTTGGGGTCTTTCGTGAGGAGAAGAAAAATAAACAAAAAAACCACAACAACATTCTGCCTTGCCTTGGGGCAGAGGAACGAAAAAATAAAAGATAGAAACACCATTCAACTGATGTCTAAAAGGTAACAACCAGAGGATGTTGCTCTCATGTGAGCCAGTCACATGAATCTCTGCAGGGTTGAGGTGTGACGGTCAGGTTTCCCTACAAGAGAGACGAACAAAAAACCCCATTAGTAACAGATGATATATATATATATATATATATATTTTTTATGTATTTAACCTTGTTGAGGTCGGATGTGTCAGTTTTTTGACTGAGTTTTACCATTTTATTGTATTTTCAATTAAATGTCACTTTCTAAAGATTATTTGGTAATGCTCACGTTTCAAATTCATGCTGCTGAACTGATGTCTGAAGTTGGTCCAGAAGAAACAAAAAGAACCAGAGAACAGCTATACACACTTTACAAGGAAGCAAATAAGTTAGTTTTTCATCCGACATAGTTAATTTGTACAGAATCAATTACCAACAAATCTCATCTGGTTGCATTTAGTAGGACAGGCAGGTCCAACTCATGTCCACTTACATAGAGTGTATTGCAGTTCTTTATTACCAGTTGTTTTTTTCTCAAATGTTTGCAAATGATGTGATTTTTTTGTATGTTACTTTCTGTAACTTTTGATTCCCCATCGAAGAAAATGTTTTAAACATAATAAAAATAAAACATTTGTTTTTCTTTACTTAAAAATCTAAAAATGAAATAGCAGTGGGTAAAAACATGTTCGATTCTGTCCCACTGAGACTGTGTTGGCTGCTGCAGTTCTCCTGCCTATCAGATATGAAACCTGTTGCTCTGAAGAGACGCTGCAGCATCCGCAACATTACAGAGCACACCGAGTGAAATGGGACACCTTCACAAAGTCAATGTGGATCAACTAGTTCTGATGAAATGCACTGGTTTATTTTACTGTGCTCTAAAGTTAATCAGTTTAAACTCATTCATGACTCCTGAGCTAAACTGGGATGCTGTACCAGCAAAGAGTTATCGTTAAAAAACTGGGCCGGTATTGTTGTAACTTCTTTGTTTTACTATTTTTCACCCATTTTTAGAAAGTTGTCCCTTAATGAATTGTTAATAAATAACTCATAATTGATTAATAGGACTAAAACTAGTTCTGGCAACTGAGGCAATTAAAGACCATCAAAGGACCCGACTAATCAGAGTCGATCACTGTTCAGAGGCTGAAGATTAGATTCTAATTTCATTTTAACACGGAACTTGAAATGGGATTTAAAATTGCATTATAAACCTACTTTAAAATATGCATTCGATGTTTGACATATCCAGCTGTTTTTGAGCAAATCTGTCTGTTGACATTTCTTTTAAGGTCTTGAAAAAAACCTTTGGATTACAAAAGAATGGTCCTACATAAAGACATTTAAATAAATTTAATTATTAGTAAAATTGTCTTGACTAGAAAACAATCTTTGTGGAACATTGCTTTTCAATACTTGGAGAAAAATGGAGCTGAACTGACTTGAATGTCATCTACAACTGGACCCAAACTTAAAATGTTTCCAAAGACGCAGAGATTTGTGGTGCTGCTGCCTTTTGCAGAGCTGTGACTCCTATAAATACGTAATCATCAAAATTCTACAATATTCTGTTCAGGATTCCCACAATCATCTCCCAAAATGTTCCTTCAAACCATAATAATCTCCTGGAAAGCATTTTTGCTCAAGGGACACATGAATCACACCAACCGACAAAATCATTTATCAGATTTGGTGTAATTTCACAGAGCTGCCACCAGAGGTCGCCGCAGGCCGCAGCCGCTGTGCGTCTCTGCGGCATCTTCAACATCTCTATTATAAACACTGTGATCCACTTGTCCTCAGAGGACCTACTTAGGGTGGATGAGCTGAGAGGCTAAAAGCTGCGCTGCATATTGTGCTCGACTGCAGCAGAGAGACGGGGAGCTTTGTTTGGACACAATTTAGCTTCTCTGCAGATTGCTGCCTCTGAGCCGACATAAATGTAATTGAAGACTGCAGCGTGACGCCCGAGGGTGTTCCACTCAAATAAACCCTGGACAAAGAAACACTATTTATTTCTACAGCACAGATATCTGGGCCAGAAATCATCTCAGCCATTACCGTTTTAAACTGAATGGCGACATTAAGTGTTTCTGAGCCACCTGTGCTTTTCTGATCTGCAGTCAGTGAGCTTGTGTTGAGTTTCAGTGTTAGAGGTACTTTGCCTACATCTAATGAAGTGGAAACTGTTAAGTATTATGGATTTCCACCACTTAAAAAGTGATCAGGCACAAAATCTGGGTGTCGTGATGGACTTAGACCTGAACCTTCAGAGTCACAAAAAGACAACTGATGAAGTCGTCCTTCCATCACCTGAAGAACATTTGCAGGAATAAAGGGCTATTATACCTGCGAGACTGAGAGAAACTCATCCATGCGTTTCTCTTTAGTTGCACTGATTACAGCACCAATGTCTTGACAAATCTGCCTAAAAAAATAAAAACAATCTCGTTTTAGCTGATCCAAAACGCTGCTGCTCAAGTTCTCACTAAAACCAGAAAGATGGAGCACATAAACCCAGTTCTGAAGATTTTTTTAAAAACTGATGTTTTATAACCTAAACGAAGTTCCTTTAGATCAAGACTAAAGACCGGTCTGCTTAGAGTCACTTTTGAACAATATTAAATGGATCATTGAACAACATAATTGAAATGCGTTGAAGATTTAAACCCCTTGACAAAATGTGATGTCTGTTATGGATTCACAATTGCTTCTGGTGTGTTTATGACGTTTTTAGGTTTTCGTTGCTGAAATGTGCTATGCACATAAACTTGATTTACTGATTGATCTGGGTTCATTGTTACAATTCAGAATGACTGTAGACTGACATACCTGTGGCATAGGACAGGTCATATTGCCCTGAGAGCAGCGGATACGCCAGATGGTGGTGAGAGGGCATGATGCGCTGGGACGGTGACGAGCGCGGTCGGTCCACATCCCTGTCTCTGTCCCTCTCACGCTCCCGTTCCCGCTCTCTGTCGACGGCAGCTCCCCGGTCCTGGTCCCGTTCTCTGTCGTGGGGCGGTTTGTCGCCCACCGTGGGGGATTTGCTCTTGTACTGGCTGACATGCTGATGCAGGATGTCCAGGGCTTTGGAGTCCGTTGCCGTTTTAGTGACCGTGGGGCTAGCGCGGGATTTCTCGCTGCCTTCGTCACCTCCCACCATTTTACCCCCGTAAGTAGAAAATGGATAACTTCCAGATAGGTAACCTGAGAGGGGAAAATACAATTTTGACAAGCAGATTTGGATACATTCAACGTTTGCCATCTATTATTGACAATATATTTTGGGTTGTTTACACCACAGCTACCATGAATGTCATCATATTAATCTAATGTGTATAATCCACTATCCTCTTAAATATTTTGAGAAAAGAATTAAGAGAATAGAGGTGTAGACTCTTAAAACATGGTTTATTCCAGACCAAAATGTCTTCATACAGAGCAGTTTTTTTATTTGCATTCACACTGGCAGAGGAAAGCTCTGACGTTAGCCACTGGATGAGAATAATACTCATAAAAACAACAATGTTCACTAGCAGAGTTCACTACAGTGGAAGTGAAAGGGTCTGTTGTGAATCCAAGAAGTAAGAGATTACAGAAGAGGTAGTATGGATTTGTGTTTTTGGAGCATGTGGTTTAAATTACAAGTAGTGCCAAGAAGCTAAATTACCCCAGAGCTACATTTTCATTACGCTACAGCAGCTGAGAGAAGGGCAGCTCAGAAAATCGGCAGTGTAACTTTAGTGCTTAACTTTCAACCAAGTGCCTGAAGGAGTTGTTGAAGATGGAATATCAAAGGATACTTTATGAGTTCCAAATCAATTACATAATACATCGTTTTGCCTATACCACACACTGTAAAGGTCATACTGAATTACTTCTTGGTGGAACCAACTAGGACCTTCAGCTGTGGGTAGTTTTTCCCCCCAGAATCAGATTTGCAAATTTGCCATCTTGTGTTAGGTTGTCACATGTGGGCTGGTATAACATAATAGAGAAGTATTTTTTTTTTCAAGGTGTCACTCATTGTCAATCTTTTTTTTCCATAAACTTCAGTGAACATAATTAATGTCTTGTGCTCAATAATTTTTAATCTACCGTATTTTCCTGACCATAAGTCGAAGTTTTTTTCATAGTTTGGCTGGGGGTGCGACTTATACTCCGGAGCGACTTATGTGTGAACTTAACACATTATTATATCATATCACATGTTATTTTCACACTAAACCGCAAGAGGGCGCTCTAGGCCTGTGTTGATAATGTGTGTGGCATAATCTACCTCCGCAGTTAGCGGAGTTGTTTACAAGCGACACAGAAGATGAAGATTTAGTGATTTGGAGCGACACGGATGGTTTGGTAAACTTGTTAACATGTTATTTATGCTATAGTTATCTGAATAACTCTTAATATGTTATGCTAACACACCAAGCACGTTCTCAGTTTGTTATGCGTCATGTAACATTAGCATACCGAACAATTATTCAGCCTGTTGTAGCCTCTATTCTATTTTCATTTTAAATTACCTTTCAAGGTGACATGTCTGTTCTTGGTGTTGAATTTGATCAAATAAATTTTCCTCAAAAATGCAGTGCAACTTATATATGTCTTTTCCTGCTTTATTATGCATTTTGTGGCTGGTGCGACTTACACGCCAAAGCGACTTACAGTCCGGACAATACGGTAACTATTAATGTAACAACAATATTCATATAAAGAAGACTAGATGAAAGATTTCAGTAATGTCTGTTGGCATGTAAATAATTTAATAACCATAATAATGTTGTTAAGCAAGATGACGTTTAAAGGCCCATTTTAATATTTTCATCGACTCTGGATAAACTTTGGCAGTAGATCAAGAAACTTTATTATTTTCACAAAAACACCAACAGACAATAAATCACAAACTATTTTAAAAGACCTATCTTGTTCAATTTTCACTTGTTTTAGATTTTCAATTAGATCAAAGAAAAGACAGAAATATTGTAATGTATAGTTTCACAGGCCATTATTTTCAATTTACTGTTCCACACTGCTTATTGAAAATAGCAGTGTAAAAAAACAAATCTAATTACACAGCCTTAAACCATACCAAGATATTTGCATGCCTTACAGTCAGACGCTTAACCATCTTAGTTTAGTGGAGAAAATACAGGGAAAACACATAGGCTAGCTGAATGAATACAACTAAAGTCTTAGTAGTTCTGTCTTTTTACAGCTCACATTTGGATGAAATCTTAAATCATACCTGGGTAATTCTGCATCATGACCGAAGACATGCCCCTGTATCCTGGGTGGTTGGGGTCATAGCCTTGTCCATAGGGGTATCCATGCATGTACGGCAAGTAGCCTTGGTGCTGTGCTAGTTGTGATGTGAACTGCATGTGTGGGTTAGAACGAGAGTCTTTGCTCATGGCTCGATGGTCCTCAGCACTGATTCTGGGATCACTGCTGTCTTTTCCATCCTCCTTGGGTCCACTTTGACCATCCTTCGGCCTGACCCTTTCTTCCTTTATTTTCCGATCCCTTTCCCTTTCGTCTTTCCTCCGATGCTGTTGTTGCTGGTGTTCATCCTCTAGTTGGAGTTTCTGGCTCTCGGGGTATGGCTGAGGGCAAGAAAACATGTCAGCACAAATCTGAATAGTAAGTATTTAGTATTTAGTATTTTGCTATGAGTTATTCAGTGGTACTACCTGTCTGTACCACATGGGTTGTTCCATCCCTGCCTGGCCTCTGGACTCAAGAGCTTGCAAAGAGTCTTCCTTTCCATGGTGTCCCCCTTCAGTCAGTTTCATCTTTAGCCCCTCAGCTTGCTGGGACTTTGGATCCTCCCCCTTTATGCTTCCAATAGACTTGGAAGATGGCTCAGAAGGTGAGTCTCTGGATTTGCTTGGCGGCTGTGGTATCTTTCCGAGATCTGACTGACTCGGGGCTTTGGAGAGGCTTGGTGGCATCGGGCTCTTTTGTTTCCACTCCTCCTTCATGGCGGCTTCTCGCTCCTTCATGACAACATCTGATTTCTTCTCGGCAGCTCGATGCTGTTCAGCCATTTGCCTCTGCCGCTCCTCATATTGTTGCCGGTAGGCTGGGTTGGTGTTCATCAAGTGGTTATGGTAGGCTTGATCAGGGCTGTATGCATAAGGGGGGACATACGCATACTGGTTGTAGTACAGGGGCTGCATGTACATGTTTGACCGCTGCTGGATGACCGAGGGCTGTTGTTGCTGTTGGCCAGCAACACTGGGGTCAGGTTTTCGTTCTTCATGAACTTCAACCTTTACTTTCTCCTCAACTTGATCATGTTCATCATCTCTTTTGATCTTAGCCTGACCTTCAGCCACTGGTGCAACTGGATTTGGGCCGCTGGGACTGGGGTTTACATAGTTAGGAGAGTAGTAAGCCTCGTAACTGGTATAGTAAGGGGAATCTTTGCTGGGTGTCTGATTTGGAAAGAGTGCTTTTTTGACGCTTTCCCTGATAGTTTGGTCATCTGTCCTGACTTTGACACCCTCTGGTTTCCCTTCACCATCCTCCCCAGCGTCTGAAATGTCTGAATAGGCTGGGCTATTGGTTTTGACTGAAGAGTTGTCAGCACCATTCTGGTTTACCGCATGGTGTGGTGTGAGAGGTTGCGGCATACCAGTGCCATCTATCCGACTGGCAACACCAATAGACGGACTTGGCGCATTATCGGAAAAGCTGTAAATTTTGTCAGCCTCTGCCTTGATGCTGGCCAGGCGACTCTGATGGGGGTCTGAGGAACCGTTGAGGAGACCTTCTCCTTTGTTCCCTTGATCACAAGGCTCAGAATATGGAAGCTTTGCTTCCTCTAATTTTCCACCCTTTCCGGGAGGCTTGGGACTATCAGCGTCCTTTAGACCATCCTTTTTCTTTTTGTCTTTCTTCTTCTTGTCTTTGGAACTACTTGAAGCTGGATCTCCAATAGCAGGGGGTTTAGGCTGTGTTCCTCTCATTTGCGGGCTCTTGGGGATTCCCTGTATCATTGGGGCTAGTCCTGGGGAGGAATTTGGGTTTCCAGGAGGAAATGGATACATTTGTTGAGATCCTGGTGGTCCAGAACCAATAGGACGTGGCGACTTCAAGTTTTTCTGGGCAATTTTATCAGTTTTTGTACCAGTGTTAGCCTTCTTAGACTTATCTGATCCTCTCTTATCATCTATGCCATCATTACTAGCCTCATCAGTTAGGCATGGCCCATCTTCACAGCCATCCATTGGTGCACCTCCTGTGTCTGGATCTGCCTCAACTATTTTCTTTTTACTCTGCTTTGAACCAAACTTTCCAGGAGAAGGAGAAGGACTTTGTGCATCAAAGTTTCTGCCTTTCGGAGTAACTGAACGTGCTGGGGACAAAGATCCTTTCTGGGAGATGGATGCCCCATTACAATTTCCCGGTTCAGGGTGGAGAGTTGAGTCCTCGCCATATTCACTGTCTCCATCTAAGTCCAACTTTATGTCATCATCATTGTGAGCACGGGATTGGTGGTACTTCAGTCCATTGATGTGCTTGTATTTTTTGTTGCAGTTGGGATGGGGACAGTCTATTAGAACCGGAGACGGACAGCTGCGATCGAGTGGCGGTGGAAGTGATTCCGTCTTAATAGAAGGGAGAGGGAGACCTGCGGCTCCATTGTTGGAGTTTGTCCGCATTCGTTTGTTGCCTTTGGTGTCCTCCGAGCTGGAGTTGGGCTCCATGTCAGAGGCAGGTTTGGTCTTGCGTTTTCCAGCTGAAGAAGGGCTGGCTTTGATATCCTCCGTGTTGCTGTTTGGAGGAGTGCGGCGCTCTGAAGGCGTCTGGCTGCCCCTCCGGCCCTTGGTGTTTGAGGCGGCACGTGTCTTGTTGTTGGTGGCGCCCTTGTTGTCTGATGAGTTGCTGTTCTCATTGATTGGTGTGTTGCTGTTCGGTCTCATTCGCTTACCTCGACCGCGACCATTCCTCATTTCCAGATCACTTGTGGGTGATTCACAAAATCTGCAGTTGTAAGTAAGAAAACATGTTTGAGTTAGTTATAGAAAATGCATAAAACTATGTTATCGGCCAGAAAGCTGCAATCAGTGCACAACTACAAACAATTTATACTTTTATTAGTTTGGCAATAGACAAAAAAAATTGGAGAAATGCTTTTCTTTTATAGAACTTTTTAGTTTGCAAAGTAAAATGGCCAATTTGGAGTATCTTTTTACTTTAGTTAATACAACTTTTCCTTTTGCAATCAATATTGGACAATATTCAGCTGGAAATTCTGAGGATGATCAAAATACAACTAAAGCTTGTGTCAAGATCTCAATAAAGGCAGGTTTTATGTATTTGGACGTAGATTTGGTAGGTTTATTCAAAAATAAGAAAAACATCTAATATGCAACAATAAAACCAAGGCTTATTTTACTTAACTGGAGTTGTCAGGAGAGAATTAAACCCTGTTTCTCTGAACATAATATTCAACATCTCTTACACAAATAAGCCTGTTAACAATAAACAGCAAATTAATACTATATGAATAAATAGCTGTGAACACTCTAGCTCCTTTCTCATCAAAAAATGAAGCCATTCAGTCACTTAAAATAGCACTGTGGGATTATCTCCCCATAACAGTAACCCAATTATCTTTCTGCACAGCAGTGAAGGTTAGCAGTCTGTGACAAAGTCAAACCCAGGGCTGCTATGACTCATAGCTTCCTCTACAAGTCTCTCTAAACAATTTCAACCCCAGCAGGGGATGTGAATACATCCGCAGTCTGACAGTGGTGCAGGAATTTAGACCAATTACAAGCCCCCGTTTATATTCAGTGTGTTGAAAGATTTCTGAATAATTTATAGTGAGTCCTTTATGCAGTCATGCTGCAAAGTGTAAGACAATCTTGGTGCAAATGCATCCAAGCAGACCTTATCAACTGAGCACCACAGTGATACATTAGTAGGATAAAGCTTCTACTTGCTTTCCATTAGCACTGATTTAATCTGGATTTTTTTCTGGAGCACTCAAGATGCCCATTTGAATTCCAGACTTGTATTTACATTTAGATGCAGTTTTTTTGTGTTTCTAAAGCAGGTGTTTGGTAATGTAAGACTGCCATTTTACAAATCCTGCTTTATTTTGCATCCATAATGTTGGGGGATTTGTAAACACAAGACCAAATAAATACCCTCATGCTACTGCCATGAGGTTGATGTTAGAAATGGCAGCCTTTGTGATAGAGAATGCTATCCAGTGTTGGGGAGAAAAAAAAAAAAAAAAGCTCTTAGTCCAATAATTGGATTCTGCAATCTGGCTTGTTAGAGTAGCTTTCTATTTCCACTGCTGCCTCCTGAGACATCAGTTGCTTGCCAATGAATCCTGTTTCTCCAGGCTCAACATAAAGACTAACATGCACTCGGTAGTCCGGCGGCGCACTGGCAACTCATTGCATTAAGCTGTTGCTGCTACAGCAGATTCATATCACACGCAATATGAAAAGGTTAAGAGGCTTTGTAGCGCGAGTTTGGATAGAGTATGCATCAGTGATTTGTGGCGATTGTGAACCCTCTTCCACCTTGACATTTACAATCCCCAATGCACGACAGCAACTTTAATTGCATGCTAAAGCTGCTTTTCCGCACTTGAAGGGAACTAAACAGGGGGTGCGTCTCACCTGGGGGGAGCCCAGTCATGCCGTGTGCAGTCTAACAAGGTGCCCACATAGGTCTTGTTTCTCCAGGTGACATTGACCACCAGCATGCCTGTAAGACAGGAAAAATAAAAATCAAACGTTGACATACATTGAAGCACAACGACTACGTTGTAGTAAATCACAAAGGAAAGCAAAGCTTTAAAATACACAAACATAAATATTAGGGTGAAGAAACTCTTTTACTGCCTTCAGCCTGTGAGCAAAATGTACAAGAACAAATCTTCTCTATTATTTCGGTTATACAAGCAACAAACCAGGGCTGGGTGATGTGTCTTGAAAATAATATCTTCATACTAGTTAAGATTTTTGTACATTTCTTTTCTCGTGCTTTCTTTACTAAAAATTAAACTACAAATGAAAGTGGTTGTTATTTTAGTGAGTTGCATAACTAGAGTATCATGGCCTTGCTGCAATAATTTTGGTGTAATTTGAGAATATAGTCATAACATTAACAGGATAAAGGCACAGAAGATTGCTGTAAAGTTACAAAAAAAGTTGTTTTAATGAAAGAAGCTTCTACTGAGCTGTGAGCAGCTCGGTCAGTGTGACTTTTCAAAATAAAAAGTTTGGTCAATTACAAATTCCTGCAGAAGAAAGTAATTTGATGGTAATACTGAAGTATAATTTCACAGGATGCACTTTACTTGTTTTCACAGGTAATTTTTTTTATTTTTCAAGAAGTTCTTGTAAAACTTCATCCTTCTAATATTGTAATATCACAACTTTAAGCTGGTAATATTAACACTTCATTCTTGCATTATTTTGACTTTATGGTCTTACGACTTAATTGTACAATTTTTAAGATTTTAGCGGACCCTAATATTTCATCATAAAGTTGACCTGAATTCAAAGTCAAAATAAACAGAAGCTGCAAAACACGTCTGCCAAACAAGATGGCGGCCCTGGAAACCCCCAAATAATTCAGAATTTCCAGAAATTCAATCTTAGAAGCCAAAAACTTGATTCATGGATAAAGTCAGTTTATCCATAAATCAATCGTCCAGTCCTACCACAAACACTTTTTTTTAAATCCTGCCTGTAAAGCCTCGAGTGGACTCCCTCGGGAAACCTGAAAGCCTTCGCCCCCACGGTTTGTCTCCACCACAACTTCTTAAAAAACATACACAACTAATTCAAAGAGAGTGGTTCAGTTTGACAGGCAGTAAATGAGTGTGTAAGACAAACCTATTGACTCCTCTGGCATTGCTGCAATCTGTCACATTTAGAAGCTTCTGCGTTGCCATTTGGCCAGCGTGAATTATGTAGCACCCATCGTGTGCTACCCAACCCGACCCCGGGGCCGAGCGTGACACCTGATCCTGCATCTAAAACCTCAAATTAGTTCCAGACACAACTAAATAAAGGACTGGGAAATAGTCTGTGCTTGGCCTTGAAAATAATCCTGTGCAAAATTAATTATCACACATGCACTGATCAGGCGTTTCCAGCCTATTACAGATTTATTATCTTTAAAGTCCAACATGGCTATTCTGATTTTGACCCATTCTGGGTTTTATTTTTTTTTACTGAAATGAGACTCTGATCTGCTAACCACAAATCCAAACTGATCTGAGGGCAAATTGACCAATTGATTGGAGCATCTCTACATTTGAGTTTCAGTGTTGCTGACTCTGCTATCAACTCTTGTTATTCATTGGTTCCCAAATGAATTTTACCTTTTTTTTTTTAAAACAAATATGACATAATTTAAGGGGAAAACAGGTTTTTCTGCCGATGGCTGCAAAGAAGCATCACTAGGACAAAGCAAAAAACTGATGAAATACGCTTAGTGTTTGTATGCATGAACAGAACACTGCACAAGTTGCTGCTGTGAAAGTTGCTCAAAATAAATGCGCCAGTTGAGGCTTTTCAGATTTCTAACCAAACGACCTCCAAGGATTAAGAGGAGCGACTGCGTGAAAACATTCAGGATTTATTGCCCCACACCCTCCCTCTCGCTCCCTGGTGGTGACCTCAGCTTGCCACTTCAGCACTGCAGAGAAACCGGACGATGCAGTGAGCTAACTTATCTAATGACACAGGAATGCTGGCTGGCAGCTTCTATCCTCCAGAGCATTTTATTAGCTTAGGAAAACCTCTCTTGCTCACCCCACTTTCCCTCCCGCCTTCACCCTCTCTGTCATTTCCTCTTTCAATGGTATAACCATCCCTAGCTTACAATCTTCACCCCCACCCTCATTCCCTCCCTCCCACACACACACACACAAAAAAAAACATTCACAGTTCAGACCTCATTTTTCTCTTGCTGCCTCTGGCATAAAGCAAGAAGAGCATAAGGGATTTATATATGTTTACAGCAACCTGCTGACACTTGGCTGCATGTCTCCTGCCTTCAAATCTGCGGCCGCGAAAACACGAGCACCTGGTCAAGGCTGCAAGCGATGGCAAAAGCGCGGCGGGGTCCTCGAGTTCGGATTTCTGTCACATTAAAAGAACCCAGACCCATTTTCTGAAACGCCTTCGAGAGTCCGCCCCCTAAGCTCTTGAAACACTCAAACACAAAATGGCTCTGGCAGCTGGTCGAGGCAGGGATGTAAATCAAGGCGGCGCACATGAATGACTAGCCTTTCTTGATGTGCAGGATATAGCCCTTCCTTCGCTCTGCCTGGAGAGAGAGCGGATGGGGGGTTGTTAGGAATGATACGGCGAAATCGTCGAGTCTTAATGATTTTAAATTAGCCCTTCAGATTTTATGCGGCCGTTTATGCAGGCGGTATAATGGAGGAGCATGAATGAGATTCATACATTTCTCTGGGTACCCCCCCGCCCCCGTAAATTCATCTTTGCTTGGAGTTTAGTCAAATTAATTCCAACACTAATTTGTTTTTAATCCTCGGAAAAAGAAAACAAACTGAAACTGAAAAAAAGATGTGTTTTGCAAAGATTAGTGATAGAATTTGTACGTTTTGCAATTCGTAATGTATTTCACGGAGCTACAAATGTCAGCAATGTACTTTAATATATAGCTATCGTTTCTAGTTTGAAGTACAGCTTAAGTTTTTTTCATGATAAAACTTTCTGCCAAATTAACTCAAAGCAGAGAGAAGATCAATTGTTGGAACAAAGAAAAAATAAATACAATGCAAAATCACGACCATGTCATACGATCGCACTCAGGATTCTCATATCATGATGTAGAACAAAAAATAAATCCTAATGTCACAATCTGCACATAAGGAGACTGGTGTAAAAAAAGAAAAAGGAAAAAAAAAACCCTTGAAAAATCATTGCAATACGTTTCACTCCATTTTAAAAGTTAGCTTCTAGATTTTCAGTATGGACGTTTGGGAATAATCCATTTACCCTCAAAACCACAACTTGCGATAAAAACACAATTCTTCTAATTCACTGTTATATTTCACAGGGATTTTTTGCCATATGAACTGGCTAATGTTATCCGTACTCCAGAGTGTATACCCTTTTGTCTAATGTATGCTTAATTATTTCATACTAAATGGATTATTTTAAACCCAAGATGGTTTCAACCCAAGATAAGTTCAAAAATTGGGTGTCACCGGTTGGAGTCACAAGTCTGAATCACATTTTAAAGATTGTGTTGCAATCCTGCGGATCCTTTTACGTCTTGGGACATAAAGTTGTTGCCTTGGCACAGATTTAGCCTCAGGTTCATTTAGCTTAAATAACGACCATCTCACAAAACCATCTTAAAGTCACCATGAAGATTTTCCATCATGACTCAGGTCTGAGCTGTGGCTCCGTTTTCAAGGATTTTTGCTGTTTTTTTTGGTTTTTTTCCCCCTTTCTTCCTGTGAACTGTTGTGTTGTGTTTGGCAGCGTTTTAAGGATCCCTGCCCTGCCTGAAGATAAATCTTCTCGGTAATCTGACATTGATGTGCTTGCCTTTGGGTTTTCCAGGAATTTCCCTGTATTTCTCTTAACATAACTCACTGTCATCTAGCGAAGCTGCATGAAAACAGCTGATGAGAAGGTGGAACGATCAATCTTATCGAGCACTTTCAACTCTAGTCACTCTGGCCGATTAATTGGCCAGAGTAATTTCAACCTGTCAGGAGCAAAAATAAATAAATAAATGAAATGTGCGAAAACATCCACAGTATTGCACAACGTTTATTAGAAAACTGCATTGAGGTGGAATTACAGGAAATTTACAAGCTCATGAAAAAGGCAGCTGCAATCAGAGTGATGCTGCTATAAAAATACACAATGCAAACATCTTATCTGGCACCTTGCTATGGTGCCAGGTGCTCGGTTTATTTATTTTTTTTCCTCCCCTGACAGGCTTCCTTCTGGACAGCTTCCCATGCCGAAAGCCTGGAAGGAACTCTGTAATCCTTGGCTTCTGAGTAACCTCAAATCTCAGCCTCTGGCTTTCTCTGAATGATAATAATACTGCTGCTGCTGCCTCGAGACGACGTTGGGACAACTCAATCACATTTTCAGTCCTCCACTCACTGCAAGCTGATTTGAAGAAGTGAGCAAAATTCTATTTGGTTTATGCAGATTACTCACAATGAATAAGAGATAATAACATTATACCATGCTGAAGTCTTTAGTTCTGCAGTTACAGTAAATTAGGCCTGCAACTAATCAACTCTATTGATTATTCTGATGATTAATCAATAAAACATTGGCACATTCTGCAGATTTTTCACTTAACTACTTTAGCCTTTTTAATAAAATATTAGAAATGCATTAAGACGCAAATAAATAATTCACTTACTTTTGAAAATAAGAAACAAGCTTTTAATTGCCAACAATGCAACATTATAGCATTCCTTCAGTGTGTGCTTGGTCATTAGCAGCAAAGGATGGAGCTAAAAAATACTTCTAACAACACATGAAGAGCTCGGCCTACAGTTTAGGGCTAATCTGTTGACTATGTTTTATGAATCAACTTATCAATATTTGGTTAGCAAAAGTTGCTAACCAAATGTACAACAGATGAGTATTAAACATGATGTAAAGCATAGAGTGCGGTTATCTGTTTAATTATTAGTGACTTGCTAAGAGCTATATAAAACCATGAGCTGTAAACGGCTTCATTCGGTGCCTAAAAAAGGTCAACAAGCAGCAACGGCTATGAGTCAGTGACATTAAGGAACATGGTATGTGCGCTGCACAATTCAGCATAAACAATTGTTCATTTAAGGAAAATGTTTTTTCTCTAGTTCTTGCCCCCTGCATAATGACCATTTTCTACACAACTCAATTCAGGGTCAGTATCTCAACTAAAACTAATTTGAGTTTTTATGTTTTCAGTTTCAACGTGTCAAGACAAAACAAAAATAGAGTCACACCACACTTAGCTTTTTCTCTGTTCAAAACAAAACTGATGGGTTCCGTTCGAGACAGGAAGTCAGCAAAGAGTCATAGAATGAAATGTTATTTCTCCTTTGTTTCCAAATAAAAGTGTGAACTTTAGTTTCTATTTTTGACTCACTAGCTTAAGCGCAGTGATTGCTTTAGACGTGCATATATAAAATAAACACCTGATCTTCGACAAGTGTATTAATTCAATACACAAAAATAAAAAATAATTTCACAAAATATGGATTATGGGTGAAAAACAAAATGAATCATTTTCTAAACCATCAATTGGAGCATACAAAGGAGCCTTTCTCTGAAGAAAAAAAACAAACGTCAACAGGTTTTCAATAAACTGAATAGAGTTCAAGATGACTTTGCACCCATTATTTCCTTTAATATACGTGTGTATGTTTGAGCCTTGATCCCGCTGTTGACTGACTAGATTTGTTTCTGGATTTATTTTAGTAGGGGAGAAAAAAAAAAAACTGCTGGAGTTCAAAGATCAAAAAATATAACTTGCTGAGCGGAGCTGCATTTCACTTGGGATTTGTTTTGTAGGGAAGGGTTTCAGCGGGGTGAGAGAAAAGGGTCAGAGCGATATAAAGCGAACCCAGTTCCCCGCTCCCTGCCCTCCCCTTCATGTCCCCCCTCATTGTGTCAGGCTTAATAGGGTCACCAAGGACAACTGAATGAAGCCCGCATTAATGAGAGGAATTGGCCTGTAATTTTAACACTCGTTTCCTTTCAGTGCTGTTGAACAACAAACGGCGCCTCTATTTGGGCTCTGAACGCAAAACGTGCGAGATTGCTTGGACGAGAGGACAATGAAAGGCGAGAAATGAAGTCAGGAGTAGCGAGTATGCCATGTTCTGTTCTAAGCCTCCCCCTCTTTCCCACTTAACACATTTCATTAAGTTCCAGCAGGAGCAAAAATATCAAGTCCTCTGCTGCTGCTGAAGTCTGTGTTGGCTGGGAGTTCACTGGCTCACCTCTGACCTCCTCAAGCCCAACAGAAATCTGCAGAGGTTAATGACATTTTCACTGACTGACCTTGTCAAAATGCCTTAGTTATCTCTGAAAATGGAGGATTGTTTTTCTGCGATAATTGGGTGAAACACTCAATTAGCTGCATAATATTTAAGGTTTCTAATAGACAAAAATGTGTAAAAGAAATGTCTGAATAGTACAAGGCATGGCTTAGAAAAAAAAACAGCAAAAACAAACAGAAGTGTTTGCTTGTGTGAACAATTACCAGCACTTGCAATTGTCACCTTTCAAAACACACTCAGAATCCGATGCGATTATTGACAGACTCTCTGCTAAAGGAGATCAATTTGTCTCCATTCCTAGTGCTCTGCGTGAAAGCTCTGCTTTTAAAGGCTATATGCAGATATAAAAAAAAAAAAAAAAAGTGGGAACAATGAGAAAAATGGTGTCAGTATTCATCTGCGGAGATAAAAGATAACTGGGTGCTGCCACGAGCAATAACCGTAACCTTGACAAATGAAGCGTTTGAGCACCCAAGTGTCGAGCATGTTTTCATTTTACTGTGTTATTCTGCTCTCGCGGTGCATAAAGGGAAGTAGAGCTTGTCCGGTTATGTGAGTGTCAAAATACTAAGTCCTCGGGATGACCTTTAGCTTAAATGCTGGGCACACAGCGATTTAGGACGAGCCGTATGAGTCACTTTCAGCATTGTGGAGGTAATACATTGGAATGTAGTCCTGGCAGTAGTCTGTAAAAACCCCCCAAGGGGCTTCAGCGCTCCAGTTTGAACACTCCTGGGTTAGGCGCTTGTGTGGTCCTATATTCTGATCCTCCCTGTCCCACTAAAGGGCTACATGAAAGTCTTGTAGTCTGGATTGCTGATTCTCATAAAAAATAAGGAGACAAAGATGGTAGGAAAAAAAATCTTACCATCTTTACAGTGCAAGTTTACAGCAAAAATTAAGTAACTACACCAACTTTAATTGTTGTAAAAATTGGACCTGCGTTGCTTAAGCTGCTGCTCTTTCCGAACCTTCAGGAAGTCATCAAAAACATCTCTTGTAGGTGGCGCTAGGTCCACCCCGGCGTTTTTCACAGTTCAGCGGTTGCCATGGAGATTAAAGGATTTCTCAAACTTGCATGAAAGAATCAAGGCATCTCTCCAAGAATGTATTTGAAGAGGAAAAACATTATAACTTGATATAAAACTCAAAAAAGTCAATTTTACATGATAGTAACCCCACTAAAATTCAGCTGCTGGTTTCAGGGGAATGTTTGTCTCACTGTTTTTAGACGGCATTTCCGAGGGTTCAAAGCATTTCTGGTTTTAATGGTTACAAAGTCAAAATGTCAGAACATCTCTGTGATAGCAAAGATAAAATGTTATCTTCAGGGTATAGCAGCCAGGCCATACCCTACGCAATCATTTCCCTTTAGTACTTTGTCTGGGATTTTTTCCATTGAACTCAATTTCTCAGGCAGAATTTAAACCGGGCCAGTCAGAGAACAGAAGGAGGCGTTGTGAACAATGACGTTGATTTTCTACTCCGTTTTAGAATTGTAGTCTGCCTATGTAGCTCGGCAATAGCAGAAAAGGAAGTGAATGAAGTGTTTAAAGTCGGAGTTGTACATGCTTCCAAATACCACGCAATTAAAGTCGTAGGAAAAGGAATGTTTACGACATATTATTGCTGCTAAAGATCTTGTGTCCTTACACTCCATGGGATTGTTGCTGGTACTGCACAGACAATGTTTTATGTACTGTATTTGTTTTCATATATAAGGTTTTATCTCTTATACCAATTACAACATAAATGTTAAGAAAACAGTAAAGGCTTCACTGAAACTTCAGCTTCTCACACCTTCTGCATATTTTCAACAGAATTTAAGAAAACTATTTATGATGTACCATACCCTGATGTTACATCATGGTACCAAATATGAAAATATTTAAACCACAAGGGAACAAAAGGTTCGCACTTTATATTTTTCCAACGTGCTTAAACTGTCCACATTTTTGGACAGATTTATAATTTGTTGCATTTGTTAAAGGCTGAAAATCTTAATAAACGTTTCACCTACAACGTGAACTAATTAATTTCTGATCATAAGGATGCACAAACTGTAAGAAATGTAAAAAAAAAAAAGAAAGAACAGATGAATCCAAACATCTTTCCTTGCAGTAACATAAAGTACATATATAGACTTTAGCACTGGAGGTGAAAGATGGTACAGATGACTGCTGACTGTGAGATGGGTCTGGTTGATGATTTTATTTGGATTATAAAGCCGCAGTTGAAAAGTTCAGGCTGCCTTCTGGTTTATAAAAGGAGAAAGTCTGAGGTAACTCTCCCTGACAGGAATAACAGCCTGTGAGAAGGTCAATTCTCTTATACCACAGAGAGGAACGGAGCGCGGTATTAGTATGCTTTCCACATCGTCCAACATTATCAGCTGCATGCAGCAGTCTCTACCTCCACATAAAGAAAAACAGCAGCCTACCATGCCGGAAATGACCGAAATATAAAATCCTTGACATTTTTTCCACATTTTTACATGCAAATAGTCCTCTAAGTAATCAGCACTGCAGCAGGGAGCAGTATCCTCAAATGTCATCCGGGTGAATCTACAATCTCTTGTTAAAACAACCCCTCTGGTGTTTTTCCTTAGAGGAGATGGTGCTGAGATTAAGAGACGGATCTGCCAAAGGCACATTACTCAAGCTCTCCTTGACGTGTATAAGGAAAACATATCTTGTGACAACCACTGGCAAAGCCCTCCAACTCCTCCAGGCGTATGATTTATACTTCGAGACTGTTTAAGTGTTTGGAAAAAGGCTGTTGTCGGCCAGTAAGAACGGGAACAAATGTCTCTTTTTTCATGAGATTTGAGTTAATTCGGGAACCATCTTGCCAACTTCACCCAGAGACTAAATGTGTGACTAACAAATCAGGCTCTCTCCCTCAGGAACAATAATCTGTGACTATCTGAAGTTTCCTATTGTGTCATTTTAACCACATGCATTTAGAAAAGCGACATTCTAGCTTGGAATTTGTCCACTTCCACTCTTGCACAGTAAGCACTGGTGAGGGTGAAAGTTGGCTAAGAGAGCGCCCAAAGAACAGGCAAATGAAAATCATCTGGGCGGACTGAGGAAATAAACCGTTTTACCACTTTTGCTTTAATCCTTAGGCTCTGCGCCTGACTGTTAATAAAATAGGTATTTTGTGATTGACTTTACAATCCATTTGGTTGCTGCTCATTGATCTGATTGACAGATACAGGTGTCCACACAATGCTTCCTTTATTTTCCAGTACGTCCCATAGAGTGGGCATGGCTCGACTGAAAAACGATGTAATGAGTCATCAGTAAATGACAGATGGCAGGTGAGCAATACATGCAGACATCCGTTTTTCATACAGGACTGGTGTACTTCATATTTAGAAAGCAAAAAAAGGGAGAAATTAAACAAATTGCACCATTATTACAAGTGAGATGATATATCTGGTCAATGAGACAAAACTACACACAACATCTGGACAAGATGAGATTTTAATATTTCGGGACCTAGATGGAGATGTTGTCGAGACTTAATCTATTTCTGATGAATTTGTGTGGAATTAAGTTGATAACAAAGAGGCCCAGTTTATACATGAACTCTGGTTTCTGTGCTAGAATACCCAGTCTGTGCTAGCTTTAGATTTAGTCTTTAGCCTAACACTGCTTTAGTCATTCTCCGGATGATAAACATTCGGGCTTTGAGGTTGTTAATGTTGTAATACATGAATAACAGAATTCTTATTGAAATCAGTTAAGATGCTAATTTTTTTCCAACCAGGATTAAAAAAAAAAAAAAAAAGTGGGTTAAGGTAGCTGTGGTTGAAGAATACATTTTAAGCTTTTAACTAGAAGTGCACAACTGCAGCTCTGATTTAGGTAAATGAAACAGTTCTTCAATTCAGCACCAATAGGAAGCTCTAAAGCAAATATACAATTTAGTTAGCATCGTTAGCAGCTAGATGGTTAGCTAGTGGCTCTCTGTGTCAACTAAACCTCTGCATAGACTCTGATGAGCAATTTTCCATAACTGACCACAAAACAACCGTGTATCTGCTTCCTTTCCAACTTCAGAATAAGAGTCTTAGATATAGACACCGTCATGTAAAGCATTCTTCTTCATATCTAGGGCCTGTTTTGATAGCTTGAACCAACGCAGCAACTAGACAGTGCTACATGAGATTAACTTCACTTCCATCTGTTATACATTCACATTTCTTCCATTCAGAAGCCTAACCGTTATTAACTGCCATGACAAAGCCAAAGCTGGAGATGCTGGAGATGCTGCAGTGATGGCGGCTGTATAAATAATCCATGAGACAAACACTTATCACAAACAGCTTATATTATTCATCTATTAGGGAGCATAAGAAGCTGTGGGACCTGCTTTGGGAATAGCCTGCTGTGAACTGAAGGATCGGTGTATGTCTGTGTGTGCGTGTTGTGTGTGTCTAAACGCCACACTGCCACTGGCATGGAGCTGCAATGTTTGGCTAAAGGGGCCCCCTCTGTGTTCCCTCTGCCCTGGAGCAGGAGCCAAGGCGTTCTGGGCTCCGTTTCAAGACCAATAAACTTCCCCTGCATCTCAGAGATGGCATTTGGAGGTATCAGCATGCTAAGCCTGGGAGGGGCCGCCCCCGTCGCCCCGCCGACACGACCCTGGGAGCTGCCACTGCCTCATCTGCTCTGAGGGGATTTGTTTCAGTGCTAGGCCTTAAAATACCATCGCTGTGACCCCCCCCCCCTCCTCCCCACCCCACCCAGCTAACCTCCTCCTGATGTCTATGCTTCAGTTAACTCCAGACTGACAGGATGACAGACTTTCTCTTACATTAGACATTTTTTTGTTCTTCTACAAAAGACAGCTGTAATTCCTTTTTAAAAAAAGGTATGTGGGTTTTATTTTAGAGCAACCCATGATGCATTTTAGCTTCCATTATCCAGATTTGGACGCATTTGTGCTCAAAGCCTGAAATTACATGAGACAGAAATAAAAAATAAAAAAAATCCATTCATCCTCATCAAGCAAGAATGTTGTCAGGTCTAACCAGAGGTCCAGTTTCTTTGATCGCTTTTTATGATGTGTTGCTTGCTTCCTCCTCGTCTGCTTCCTTCTCTGGCATTCAGAGTGAGTCGGGTGAGGCGCAGACAATTACTGGGAGCTTGTTGTTCATTTACTCCCACTAGGCCAAAAGGCGGAGGTGATAAAGCAGCTGTTGTTTGGCATGCTAAATTATATCCGCACGTACATTTAGACAGGGGGTTAAAATGCCTGAAATCTGCACATATAAAAGAATTCTGGTGAAGAATCTGGTAAATTCACTTCTAATCAGAATGACTGCTGTGTTTTTGTTCCTGGTTCTTTGAGTCTTGTTTTTGTGACAGAGTTGGTTCTTATTTGTTGAAGTAACAGCAGCTGCATGGGGGTGTGACGCAAATGGCAACCAGGTCGATTTCATTCCAAGGCCAGTCAGCGGATTTTTAGGAGCTTGTGCCATAAAAAAACATGATGCAGAGGGAATACAGCACATATCTTTGTGTTGTTTAATGTGTGAAAAAAGCAGCACAATGTAAGTCATTGAGAATGAGTTCACCGACTATACCAAAGCTGAAAAATCTGAAGAATGCAGATTTTAAGAATAAAACGACAAACTGGAGTTTCCTTTTAAGACACGACATCAGGCTCTCTTACAAATAGAAGCTCATTTATCTGCAGCCAACAAGCATCGAATTCAAAGAAGCTGTTTTTAAGCTAAACATTTGGCTTTATTGTTCAGTAAACAAAGATTTTTTTTGTTGAATTTGAGTTAATATACAAAGCTGATAAGTCATTAAATGGTAAAATTGAGAGTGAGGCTGTGGATAATTTTATTGACTGCTGAATTGTTGCTACTTTGATGGAAAACCAAGTAGAATCAAGCAAAAGCCTTGGTCAGAGGAAAATACAATAGAGGCGTTAAAGATGTGCGTTTTGATTTGTATCTCAACTCTACTCAACATATAACAGGTTCTTATGTTCTTCTTTGCATCTCTTACAAATACAGCAAAAGTCAGTTTAAACAAACTCAGAATGAAAAGTAAACAAACTCCCAAATTGTAAAGAAATGAAAAATGTAAACGAAAGAAAAATACAGTTTTATTTCTGCTTGCTGAATCATTTATGGCCTTATATACAGACTGACCTTTCAAACACTAAATAGAGTAAAATCGTAGCTGTTCGGCCAGGTTTTTATTCTAATGATGCCATTCTACCGTGTAAATTATATTTGAACTTAATGAAAATATTTAATAAATATTATTAAGGGAATATGAGAGTTTGCTTACAGAAGTTTTTCTGTGAAAATCAGGGTAAAAAAAAAAAAATCACATCTACAAAGCGAAAACATAACTATATTTATGAATTGAGTGTGTGAAGCTGCTGAATTGCTACCTAATTGTTGCAGTTAAATGTATACATATATTTTGTATATTTGATGAGTTTATGTAAATCATCTCTAAGTAGCAGATGGTGCTACTATTGGAAACTGGATCTTGTATTTATTGAAACAGGAAACAAATCACGAGATGCACCATCTGGTGATTTTTTGTTCTTGATTTGAAGGTTTTATAGATTTTAAGTTTTTTGTTTTTGTTATGTGAAGATCTGTCAGGGTTATTTAGTTTTATTAGAAGTGATAATTTGTAATATTTCATAAGAGTCAGCAGGTCCAAACAGGGTTCAGAATCGCAATTAATGGAAATATAACTTAATAGAAAACCTTCAGAGAATTTTGTGTAATTTAATAGAACTACACGTGAGATTTCTGACTTTGTAGGAGTTTTTGTCTTCATAATTCATTAAAACCAGTAAACTACCGACACAACCCCAACAATTACACTGGCGTTAAACAGCATACTACCAGCAGCAACACTATGTCAGTACACAAGTATGGCATGTTGCAACCAGTCAGTAATAAAAGCTTTCAATAAACTGTAATTGTGTAATATTGATCTTGGTTACATTAAAAAGAAACAAACATTTGTTTATTCCACTAGCAACAGTAGCTGGTGAGAGAAATGCTTAACTTCCACCCCTTGACAATCAATGGCATAAATTACAGTCTACCAAATGAGTAGTACAGGATGAAAACATGCATGTACATGCAATTTGTTCCTGTCAGCTAACATGGACCATATTTCTTCTCCATGTCCATAAATCCCCAGTAATAAATTGAGTGCTTTTGATATTTGAAACCGTGCTTTTCAACGGCGGTCGCTCTGCCCTTTCAAACCGCGGCTCTTGTTAGGGGGGGAGGGGAGGAGGGAGCCGGCTAACTTAAACGAACATTAAAAAGAAAAAAAACGTACAATTTAAAAAAAAAAAAAAAAGTCATATCACATGTAGCTTCTTCCTATCAAGCAACTCTCACGGCAAATTTCAAAGTAAGTCTAAAAACCCTGACAGAAATAAATTACGTCTGCTCGACGAGTCTTTTTCCTCCCAGATAAAAAGAAGAAGGAGGGGAAAAAAAGGCATCTTCAAAGCGAGTGCACTTGTAATCTTATTCGAGTGGTCTCCAAAGCTCTGACAGCCATAACAACCTGTGTGCTACACCTGCAGAGTGCCCACCCCCACCTCCCTATCACCACCTCCCAACCAACCCCCCTCCCTATCTCTCTTCACCTCACCACTTTAAAAACCACTCTAAAGGACCCACTGTCCTCCTCCCCACTGGGCCAGACAGGACAGAATCAGAGGAAAACACAGCTCCACCAGACCAAACCACCACCTCTTTCAGCCAAAATACCAGCTTGAGAGAAAGAGAGAGAGAGAGTGCAGGCGAAGGACAGGGGGAATGGGAATGGGGGGAGAGGGGGCAGGGCAAAAGGAGGGGGCTCAATCACTCTGTGGGAGGTGGAGAATGAGGGAGAACAGCATAGTACTGGTTTTGGCTCAGAGCCATGTTTGTGTCACTAACAGAAGTGGCCTTGTCTTCCCCCCACTCCCACCCCCCACGCCATGCACTCACTCTCTCCCAGTTTGCCTGGATACAGAGTCAAGGGGTGACCGACTGGATGCTCTGTGACAGAAGAGAGGGAATCAAACACGGCTCAGAGCTGGAGCAGAAATCACAAAAAAAAAAGGATAGAAGGGGGAAAAAGCCACTCAATGGCAGGGTCTGTTTTGGGAATGTTGATGAGGCAGAGAGTTTTTTTTTTGTTTTTTTTTTGTACCTCTCCCCCTCCACTTCTCCTGTTTGGTTCCTCAAAGTGAACCAACAGGCAGCACTGTGGATGTGTGGGCGATTTGTACTCAGCATGCCCGCAGAGCGGCTGAGCGCGAGCCGCTTTGAAGATTCACTGTTTGCATTATTTCACATTCACAACAGAGACAGGGGAGATGGGGGGAAAGAAGCAAAGTTTCTCAGATCCAAAAGGAACCCTGATAATGATACTGATACATCTTAAAATTAAATAAGCTCAATGTTGTTTCAATCAAAGGCTGGGGGGAAAATAAAAAACAGAATGCCTAAGATTTCGCTCGGATTGCACCGCAGGAGATGAGCCAACTCTATTCCCAACTGGCATGCTTGCAAAAAGAAAAAAACAACACAGCTTTTGTTGTGGAGGCATGATGTTTTTGAGGAGATATCTCTGTGCAACAAACTCCCGTCTGCACACTCCCAGGCAGAGAAGAAAAAAAGAAAAACAAATCAAGGCCACCTAAGAACTGGCTGCCAACCACTATGCTGCCTGGAAGTATAATGCAGTATGTGCTGTTAAAGCACAAATTGGTGCCACCACTATTTCCTCAGGCAATGTTGGGTATACTGAATTATATTTCAGGAGGCATAAAGGTATGAAGAGCAATGACAAAACCCAAAAATTCTTTGATGTCTTCGCCACACAGCAGTCACTATGTACACCTTCAAAGAAGTTTACATACATTCATCAATGGCACAGATGAGGGGAGCACCCAGTGCAGTTTTAGGGCAATTACTGATCTTTAAAAAACCCCAGCTTGCCAATTCAGGTTTTGGTCAACACAGATGTTTTTTTTTTTTTTTTTTAAATATCTGAAAAGTCGACAATAGTGGAGTGACTACTGTTAACCGCACACATGCAGATGAGCCCTGGTGTCTGGTCCTCGTCTGCACACAGTTGCGTTTTTATTACAAACATATGTAACACTTTGACCATATTCTGCTACCGTTGAAAAAACACACTTTTGCAATTGTGGTTTTTCCATTAAGTAAAAAAGGCAATTAAAATCACACGTGAATATGTTTGTTCACATGATGTCAGCTAAAAACGTAACGTGTCATCATCCTCCCGTCTTCGCCGTCAAGTATTCCGCTGGTAGAAATGTCTGGCCGTTGATCACGTGACTCGTGTGATGCCAAAAAAAAAATTCTGTTTCCATGGTAGTTTCGCAAAAATACACAAATTTTTATACAGCTGAAAAAACCACCTCATCCACATTCGAATTGCTGTAAACTGGAACCTGCTACAACACGGTTGTCATTGTTCACAATGAAGCCAGATGTAACATCAACATGGGCTGAAAAGCCGTTGGCCAAGATAGACGTCCCTGCTGTGAAAATCTAAACTTTCAAACTTCAATGAAATTTGCAGCTGCCCTAATGTACAGGCCAAATCCCTAGCCAAAGGAGACAGATTGAGGCTTATAGCCACAGGGACACATACAGTATTTGGATAAGTCAAGGTGATGCTTTCGCACCTACATTGACACACAGTTTTGTGTCAATAGCACAAAACTGTTCAAGGCTGCCTTAAGATTCTTCCAACTTCACCTCAGAACAACAATTAAATGGCTGAACCCTGGATATAGCTGGGTGCTAAAGCAGGACAATGATTTCAAACAGATTTCTAAACTGTTCTTGAAATGAATACAGAAAATTGAATCTATCAAAAGTTCTGATCTCAACCCAGCTGAAAATGTACAGACTATACGCAAAAGGCAGGTCAATGCCAGAAAACCAACCAATGAATAATTGAGCTCTACTGTGAAATCCAGCCGGATTTATTCCAGAAGAGTGTTGATGACAAGCATAATCAGGGTGCAACTTGTTGAGGAATATTTAACATTTCACCACATAACTCTGAGTAGTGATTGTGTTTGAATGGCTTTGACTGTGTGGATTAAAGAAAATCTACAAGAAATTCCAACCATTGCTTAAGCAAAAAAAGCTAAACTAGCTGACGGGAACTGTACAAGACAAGACGCATCAATCCCATATGTTTTACAATATTTCCTCTTGTGCAAAAACAATGCAGAACCTCAATGTTTCACGAGAACTGAATTTTCTGAGAATTATGTTTAATCACTTCTCTTACCGTCTTCGGTTTCTTGCCACACGATGCCTTCAAGGTTGACACTGGTTCCGGGCTCGCAGGGCCCCAAGCACTCGGGTTCTGTGGCCAGGGCCACGTCGGACGTGTTCACCGCCACCGAGCGTGTACGCACCATTATCTGCTCGCACGGCGAGGCGATTTCGCTGTTGCCGACCGTGGCCAGCAGGTGGAGAGGGGGAGGAGCTGGCGTGGAAACGGGAGATTCCATCTGCGAAGAAGGACAAAGAGGTTTGAGAGACAAAAAAAAAAAAAATAAAACACACAAAAAAAAAAACAAACCCATGAAACACTTCAGAAAATCTTTCTAATCACACACACAGAGCTAATGTTGTTCAGCATATGACTGTAAAATAATGTTTCAACTACGGATACAATCAAACATTTGGATGTTCACCCCTCACATTGCATGCTTTTGTATTTCCCATTAGCTAATTCCAGAATGACAACCACTGTTTCTGAGGCTTTTAAATCAATTATTTCATGACTTGAATTAACTTTGTCACATTATATGTTTTTGACTAACCCAGTCATACAAATTTAAAGAAATAATACGTAGCAAAATTAGATAGCAAAACTGAAGCCAAGGACTTTACTGTTTGAATGTCTCACACCAGTCATCAACTAGAAGGAGCTGAAGATGACAGAAAAACCGTTGTCTTAACGGTTAGCATTAGCTTCTACCATTTTTTTTTATGTGGATAGCGGTTAAGCGTTAGCGCCTGCTAATTTCTAAAAAATATTAGCGATTTAGCATTGGCTTCTGTTAATTTTTTATGCGTCTAGTGGCTTAGCATTAGCTTAGATAATTAGGCTTTAGATAGTTAGGCTTTAGAATAGCTCAGATTCTTGCTTTGCGAAGTACTGGTTACTAAATCTAACTTTTTGGTTAGCTGTGCTCACTGCTGACAGTAACAGCTGCCAACATTAGAGCAAACATATCCTCTGCTACAACCATGGCAGACATTTTGAAAAATGTCCACCAGAAAGTCATCTAACGGGCGATTTTGCTGCAAAATCATACCATATGTAACACGGTGGCCATCTTGGATAATTGCTGCCATCCTGAATTATTCAGAGGATAACTTTTGCTTTTTTTAAAAACAAAAACTAGCACCTGGGGACATTTGTACCAAGTTAGATTTTTGTATCCGTATATTAACGGTTTTGCTCATATTTGATTATCTACTGCACTAACGCTATGATTCAGCCAACATGGAAAGGGAAGTGGATATTGAGAGATTCTGGTGTTGCAGAGGCCCTTGAAAGAGATCCTCAATAGAGCGAAGGGCGATGCAGCTGTAAAGTGGTGCAATGAACTACTGTGTCTTTCCTCAACCTTTCTGCTCAACCCCAGAGATGATTAGCAGTCAGGGTATAAAGAGGAGGAATGTGAACTGCCTTAACTGCCTCTGTGGAAGGACAGAATTAGAAATGCAGGGTCGAGCAAACAACCCCCCTCGCCACAACCAGCTCTTCCAGCTTTCCTCCCTCGCACACAGCAGAGCTATCCCTGACACCCAAATCATCTCGCAGACTGATCACTCATTAATTCTCTCAATTAAAAAAAGCTAGTTGCGGTAAGGGAGTAGGCCGCTGAGGGTCAGTAATTGATTTCACCTGTTCTGACACGCCGTGACAGCGATGAAACGACAGCAGGTCCGTGTGGGAGAGGAAAACGAAAAGGACAGCCAGGCGGGGACACAATGAGAGCGACCAAAACTGGAGGCAGGGAAATGTGGGTGGACAAAAACAAAACAAAACAAAAAAAAAAAAAAAAAAGAGAGACATACTGAGGAAAACTGACGGTGATTTCAGGGCAATTTAAGCATCACTCTTAGTGCTCTTTATTCAAGGCAGTCGACATTAAAGCGCTCCAAATAATTAGCAGTGAACTGCAGGAGGAATGCTAGGCTGCAGCCAGCGACGCGCATTTCTTAATTGGGCATAAACCACTCAGTGCTCTGAAATATGCTGCCAATGCTGAATCCAATTACGCTTAGATGACAAAACAACAACTGACACAGTAGATTATCAGCCTGCAGAGCCTTTAAATAATTGTTTGCAGGGTACGTAGCGATCCAAAAACTACCAAACAGTCGCTCCTGACTAGGAAGTTTATTGCATTTAGATGAGACAGTAAGTCCACCACTTTGATACAGAATCAAACGGATGGGCTGCTGTTTTTAATCGCCTTCGTTCAGTGGGCTTTGCTTCAGGTTTACCAGACGAACAAGCTGAAACTCGACATCGGCAGTTCTCAGATGTTTGATGAAATGTCGACCAAACTGTTCCCGTGATGAATCTCGTCTGATTGGCGAGAAAAAAAAACTAATTATGATGCCGAGTTTCTGTTTCATCCAGTGTGATTTTAATCTTTCACTACTAAGTGTCGAAAGATGAAGTAAGATTAAAGCTTACCCCCGTCCAATTTAAGATATAGTTATAGATTATACACCGAGATATTCTGTGTAGGTTGCATCAGTCACAGGATAAGAAATCTAAATCCACGATGACCAGGGTATTTTGAAAACCAAACATTAATCCGTGATGAAATTTCACATTAGCTCTTGTCAGCCTTTTTGCTTCATGGCTTTCTGACATGTCAGGGTGGATGGCCCATTTTTACTGGTGCCTAGAGGAAGAACTAATTAATGTGTTCATGGCAGAGTCGAAGCTGACGAAGTTGCTTATTCTGAGTGGACGAGACGGGAAGGGTAGTTCACATTGAGCTGTCGCCGTCCAACGGTTCTGGATTTTATGGAGCCACACAGGGCTCAAACCAAAAATTGACAGCAGAAAATCAAAGATAAAAATAGAGTGAGCTGCTTTCAAATGGACACATCGATTATTTGTTAATGGAGTCCTACTGGTTATTTTGTCTGTTCTTTGTTTTGTAATGCAGCTTTTATCATTACATACCAAATCCAAGGTATAACCATTCATAACGCTAACAACCAACAATTGTAAGAACACCGTTTCTCCGGACGGGCAACCGGACTTCACTTGATCCCCAACCAGACAAAGCAACTTTTTTTTGTTTTTTTGAGCACCAGAAACATTAACAGGAAAGATTGATTAGAAAGGTTTAAAACTGATGCATTGAACTGTGAGAGAGGGAGTGCGCACCAATTGCACTATCCTTGCACTTTCCTGAGATGGTATTATTTCCAAATTATTGAATCTTTGTAACTTTTACAAATTTTTTTTTTTTTTTTAAACCACAAAAACATGTTGCTTTTGCAGTCCACCAGGCCAGTCACTGGCAGACTCGCCCTGCCACTGCACATGACAGGCTTTTCTGGGAGAAAGTAGTTTTGCTAATTCAATTCACATTACATATTCATATACTACAGATTTTGTGATTCCACTTAATAGCAGCTACCAGTAGGATGACGCTTATAGGTATTTCCATTCCAAACAGACTCAGAAGCCTAAATAAATGAGAAAATGGTTTAATAGAAAGTACAGGAGACCCCTGGTATTCATGGATGTTGGGAACTAAAACTGTCCAATAGCTAAAATTTTTTTAAACATTACAAACACCAAATATATCTCAACATGCATTAATGCGCATTACCGCAGAAGTTAACATCTCTAGTCTTCTTTATTAACAATCTTAGTGGTGCACCCAATCGGTGCCAAGGAAAATGATTGGGGCTCTTTGATTCGCTGGTTTGGACACAGCCAATCGCATGTCCCGCAGCATTGCACTGAGATATTTCCACTTTTCAAGCTGCCTTTTCTTTTTTGATAAGTTGTACATTCTACTTTAAACAAATTATAATTCAGATCCAAGCATTTTTATGACCAAATAATTAACTGTAATGAAAAATAAACAAATACATCATGGCTTACACAGATGAAGGTGACATTGACCTGGAGGGTTAGCTGGGTTAATTACATTGTAATTGCTTTAGGCATACTTTACCTCTTTATGGAAAGCTGTGATCAACAGTTCCCACTTTAAATATTTTTCATGTGGTTTTCTTGAGGTAAAGTTTTCTGGTGGTGACGATGTATTTAAGCACCACTCATAAACCACATTAATCATAGTAAACCGTTTATTAAAAATGTCTGCCCCATTGTCACCAGAAAACACCATGAAAGGCTTTCACTAAAGTTCCAAAATGCAATCATATGATTTCAAAGTTCTTTTTCTATGCATTACTTTTATTAAATGATGAAATTGACCCAAATCACAAGTCTGTTTTACACAAGTAATGTGTCAAATTGGTCAACAACCACACCACCAGTAAACAGTTTCAGTGCTGTGTTCAGCAGTCTCTAAATGTTAAAACAGTAAGCAAATAGGGAGGAAAAAAAGTTTCAATTAGTATGAACATTAATATGAGCTCCCGCCCTGCAGGTCTGGTTTGCAGTGTAATTGGAAACTCATTATCTCAGGAATTGGGAAATGTTAATATCTGAAAAGACCCTTTTCAGCTTCCGGATTTCTTAAAATCAGGTTCTAAATCTAATTTTGCTTTCTATATTCAGCTTTCAAAAAGTGGAGAATTAACTTGAGTCTAGTCCTACTTATACCGGCAGATAATTAAAGCGAGAAAAGATATAAATTGTAAAAAAAACACCCCAAAACAAAACATATTATACATTCAGACACAAAGGTGTCCAATTAATTGTTTTTCCAATTGGATCCATTTTTTATTTTGCTTAATTATCTCCATTAGTGTGCAGCTCAATTTCACTGTTATTACCCAACATCGCTAAAATTAGGAACTCGATCTGGATGAGCTTTAATACGCTCTGCTTGTGATACAAATCAAAGATAAAATTATTCCTTTTTAAGTGTTAGAATTCCCCCGAGAAATATACCGGATTCAAGACCCATTCAATTAGGTCTGATTAACTAAACACAATCTCAACGTTAACAGAAAAAGGGTCACACGGCTGCTGTGTTTACCTGCTGTCTTCATGTGTGAGTGAATAAAAAGATTTTTGCCGCAGGGTTGGAGCGTACACACAAACAGTAAAGTGCCTGACGTTTTGCTCGAGATTTAGAGAAAAACCACGAGCAACTGAACTACAGAACTCGTAAGATTACAAGGCTTCACCCAACACCCAGCCCATGCCAAATTCCAAGATTTCTTCCCCCTCCTTGCAATAACTTGACAGACGGATTTTGAAAACCACAATGCCCGACTGTCACGCAATCTTTTTCGAAACTGAATCCCCCTGGAGAAAGCCTCACTGCAAAAAAATAATGTTTAACACACTGGGCCTGGAGCTGTGTGTAACCAGGGCTCTGACTGAAGGGGAATTCTGCCTGGATTTAACAGACCAAACAGCAGACTGAGCTGTGCTGCGCTGTTTACCTGAGGACAGTAATCTCTGCTTTAACGTTTACGCAACAAAGTCACACAGTGAGACGTCGGTACTTGTTCTTTCACGGCTGATAAACAGAAAAGACCGATTTTGTTTATGGTGGTAAGGACCCATTTTCAGACCATTGTCTGACAGAAAATTCTAATGCAACTGATGATTAGTTTAGCTATCGATTAGTCTATGGATTATTCTAATTGGATTTAAAAAAAAAATTCCCACATTCCACTGATTTTTCACTTAACCTTTTTTTTTAATGCAATATATCACACATGTATTAAAATATGCAAATAGACAAAAAAAAAATTCAAATAAGAAAATTAAACATTTTGTTGCCTAAAATGCAACGAAAAAGCATTTTAGGATTCCCTCTAGGATACACTTGATCATTATTAGCAAAGGTTGCACTTGCAGCTAAAGAAAGATATACCAGCTGCCCTTTCTGCCTGATTTATTTAAACAAAGGTAGAGCTGATATGTTAATATTTCTTTCTGGATTAAGGTTAATAGTTAGAGATAAAAGGTGCTTACTAGGAGATTTTCTTTCTACAGATTTTTAGCCAGGTGAAACTAAAACCAACACTAAAGTTTTTTATA
Source organism: Poeciliopsis turneri (assembly GCA_922788865.1). Taxonomy (NCBI): domain Eukaryota; kingdom Metazoa; phylum Chordata; class Actinopteri; order Cyprinodontiformes; family Poeciliidae; genus Poeciliopsis; species Poeciliopsis turneri. The sequence goes on from CAKLNU010000675.1 coordinate 1,517,887, forward strand.
TCTTAGATATAATGTACGTATATGTATATATATATATATTTTTTTTGCAGTTTTCCAAATTGCCCGTTTTGAGTGTTTACTTCAGTAATCAGTTGCTAAATCAGGTGACGATTTCAGTGACCGAATAATGGTGATTAATCGTTTCATCCAAACAGCAAACATTCAGAGAAATGTAAATATAAACAACCATTTTGTGAACTCAGTGAACTAAATCATCTTACACAACATGGGAGGACTAATGTAAAATCTGCCATCTGGCTCACTCTTGAAACAATGAAAACTTGTCTGTTCGGAATTAGCGATGCAAATGTTTCGAAACAGGAAAACAAAAACAAACAAACCCTGAGATAAACCACAAACACATATTGATGTGTGAAAGATATTTGTGAAACGCAATGCCTGAAGAATTAAGGGTTTGCACCTTTGCTATTCAAAGTTGCACAGACCATGACCCAGCTATGAAATAGTTCAAAACATTTGATTTGTCATAATTTACGTAAATATATTTTAGAGCTGAGAGAGTGAGTTTTGCTGATTAAACACTTCTCATTAGAGAGATATAAAAAACAAAAAAAACAAAACAGCTGCAAATCCAAACAAACCAAGCCTGCTGCTTAAGAAGATCATGAGAGGGCTCCAAGAAAATTCAGAGACTTTGATTTACTCCAGTGTAATCCTGTCATGTATAGCCTGGATCTGGTTTTTAAAAATAGCAACGAGTCATTCTGTACAACACAGCATAGACTCAAATCGTTTTCACACACAAACCTCATGTTAAACATGGACGCACAATAAATGTTCTGGTCACGGTTTACGCATTCATACAAAGCAGCTGCAGATCACAGAAGGGGGGAAAAAACGGGGGGAAAAAAAAAATCCTGCAGATGTGGTTCTATACCTAACACTGCTAAACCCTGAAATCATCTCTGGTATTTTCTTAGCATTAGCAGCTGTTTAAAGTGAATACCAAAAGCAGCTTTCTTTTCCTCCAATGCATCCCAGATTTTCCCTCTCAGTCGGCCTCAACTCAATTTAAAGCTGCTCCCTTAAATTAAATCATGTGAACTGACTGCAAATGTGTTACTATTTGGGTTAAAAGAACACCTGATTATGTAAAGTGAAGTGTAGCTACAGTATTTCATTCCAAAGTAAAATAAAGTGGCGGTGAACAGCTTGTATAATTATGATTATACCTACCTACAGGTGTGTGAAATGTAAATAATTAACTACAACAACAATATCCTAACATGTGTAAGCTAGCTTTAAGCTTAACTTTAAGCATATGTTTAGCTTAGCCTGTCTGTTAGCATACTTGTGTTGATTAGTAAAGTGAAATCACCAATCACGTTTCTTTTTCCCCACTATAGCCCGTATATTAACAATAAAAAAAATAAAGTTACTCCAGGAATGGTGCAAGCAGGATTTCTTTTATTTTTTACAATAACATTTTGTTCCCGTCTGAATATGCTGCTCTGACAGAGTTACCTCAGTCAAGAAGTTGCCATAGTGTTCCAACATAGAGTCACCTAAACGGATGTAGCGCTGCCATTTGTTTCTAGAGATTTATCGGACTCTATTGTCAACAGGTATGTCAAGTATTCCTAATGCTGACGTCATAATCGGAGCACTTTACGCACACCACATGCTAATGCTGGTTTTTATAGGTTGTTTTCACACCACTCGTTGATAATTTGTCTCATAAAATATTTTGGTGTTGTTCCACATAAACTGGAAGTCATAGAAAATCTTGTTCTCCTGCCTTATAAAAGTACCAGTTTGCTTTGAACGTCATAAAACTTTATGGTGACTGTTTCGACTGCTCTCTGTGCAGCCATTTCTGGAGAAACCAGAGCTATATGACTGTTGAATCAATAACATATACAGTTTAACAAACTGCATTCAAACAAACACTCCATTTTTTTTTTTTTACTGGTAGTTATGCAGTTAAGTTATAACTAAATAAGACTGAACATTTATGTATTTGAACAAAACTGAAAGCCATCGTTTGCACCAAGCTTTTCTGATCGATGGATTACCACTCAGGGTTTTTTCAACCATGGTCAAAAACGTCGGTCTAATGGTGTTCATAATTGTCAGCGCCTTAAAATTACCAAATATAATTTTTTATTTTTGCTGTGAAAATCTGCCCTGACGTGGTAACCTAACCTGACCGACCATGCTCACTGACCTCGCTGACGAAACGTACCGACAAAAAGAGAGAAACAGAAACAAAAAGTAGCTCTCAATTAAAAAAAGCAAGAGGCCATGGAAGCACGTCTTTTTGACAAGCTACTTCATTTCATAAAACAGAATTATGGCTTACTTTTAACAGACTGAGATCAGTGCTTCTGGTTTAATGATGAAACTGTCTCAAAGAGCGAACCTCGTTAAGCTTTATGTTGAGTTGCTGAGGATTAAAGCTCGAGGAGGTGCCGTTCTCACACTTCACACTGGCTCAGATCACTGCTTCTTCCTGCTTTAAAAAGAGACCCACTTGCAGAATTCCTGCAAGGCTGTAAAAAAACTTTACTGAAATGATTTGCAGGTTTATATAAACACCTGACCTTAAATTCAAACCAATCTGCAAAATGTAACATTACGACTTTTAGCGCAATTTTCTGGAGGAGAAAAAATGCAATTCATAAATGAATAATCTATTCAATACCACCACAGCACACTGTTTAACAAAACATGAGAAAAGAAGTCAAATGGACTACCTCTGGCACATTGCACACTTCCTTTTCCTCACTCTCTTTGAAGCTGAGACTAATCACAGACGGAGAGAGAAAATACAAACGGGAACACCTGACATCTATTGTAGACTACCAGCTGGGAAACGTTCTCAGTTTCTAGGCAACTCCTCTCGGTTTCAGCTGCTAATGTGATTTCAGGAAAGCATAAATAATACAGTGAGGAAACTAAACGGCGATGAAATCAGTCACCCTTGACCTGCAATCTCACTAGAGCTGTAATGAGCAAGAAAGGATCTAAACAATTTAAACAGCTACAGACTCAGATACTTGCCATTTGACATAACTATAAGCATATAAAAGACATCCTCACATGCTCTGCGACAAGCTTTGCACAGCACGCAGATTGTAAATTGATTGTAAATCCCATGTCATTATGATGCACCTTGGCTGATGAATCATGACAATTTGTTTCATATACATCACAATATCAGTTCTAAGCAGCAGTTGTGATGTAGAGCTAACCTGGTGTTTTGCACGTCCATTTTTAGGAAAAAAATCATTTCATAACAGCATAAATACAGCCATGCACTATAAGTAAGACTTCCTTTTGTACAAAATATACTCAAAATGAAGCAGAATGTCTTTTATGAAAGCACGAGAGGCTTCGCCTGATGAAAAGACAGCATGCAGTAGTCAGGAAAATACTGCTAGAGCTACCAGCGACATAATGGGAAGTAAAAGTGATATAAAAAGACAGAAGGCGCAAGGGACCGCAGGGCAGAGAACCGAGCCAAGATAAGTGGAGCTTACCAATTTGCTCACTTATAAAGCAGTGGCCTAATTTACCAAGTGAAGTCACTGAGGATAGACTTAGTTCTTTTTATTATATGATCAAATTGGGGTTGGAAAATCAAGCCTGCATTTGGGATGAATCGCCTTTTGTTTATTGGCATTTTAAGAGTTTAAATTGTGTTTCCTGCTTGTAAAACTGTGGCGTGGCCAAATTTCAGTAATTACTTTGGTAAATAAAACTAGAAAAGAGCAAATGTAAAACCACAATTTTATTTTATTTTTTTCCATGTTGAATTTGAATAATTTAGGAAGTACATCACCAATTTCAGTGATGTAATTTCAGCTTTTTGTTCTTTAAATCAACTATTTCAATTCTAATGCCATACAATGTCAAGCATGACATGTTTAGCGTTAGAAACGGAGAAGATCTGATGGAGTGAAACCACCGATCCATCCACTAATAAACACAAAATGGGTCGTGTATTGAAGGAATTCAGATTTTACAGCATTTAAGTTCTTAGAAATGCTTTTAGTCAACATTATAAACACATGAAAATTTAATCAGATTTTTTTTTTAATTTGTCAGATAAAATTTTAACATATGGGTGTCAACCAATATGACCTGACTTTTCAGGTCATATTACGAAAACTTACAACCCAGTAAAGCTGCTTCAACCCTTATACTAAACATTCTGTTTATAGATTTAGCAGCTCTGTGGCATAATGTTGACATAAATACAAAGGCATCATTCTGAGGCACGTCATGTCAGTATCAGTCTTTTAAATATTAACACAACTAAAGCTATGAGCACAAACTAAATTGAAAGAGCATTGAATAAATTGAATTGCAGCATTCACTCCACCGGGACGAGCGTCTATCGACGGTGGACTGTCGCTCGATTGTGTCAGTTGCCATTTTGAATGTTTCCTTTATTTAAACATCATTTTAAACAGCTTACATCCCATCAATACAAGGTTTCCTCTACATGCAACTGACCATGGCGAACCGTCACGGCAAAATAAAAGCCGCCGTGCCATCAGAAAGAAGTTGTTTTTTTTAAATACACGTTAAAACAACGCAAAGCATATGAAATCTATAAATTTATAGTCTATACTCAGTATACTTGTGCACTTATACTAACCATAGTCAGAGTATGAAATTAATTTAAATATCACAAATCTTTCTTGTGAAAAACCAACACTGCTGCTGTGCGCTGCTTTCAGGAGTGAAGGAAAACTAGAGATGAGAGTCCGAGGTACAGGGTGAGAAGGCGAAAAGAAAGTCCCAAAAGAAGCTTACACTGAATGCATTTTCAGCTGAAGCCTGTGAAAACGACTCTAATCTTAACGCATGTTCCATATGAATGATACTGCAGTAGTTGCGTAATAATGCTCGACCTTCATGTATAATGTTTTGGACACATTTTGGAGCCTTCCTGGTTATGTTGTTTAATCAGCAGCATCCCTCCCACAACCCACCATTACAGTTTGAAAATAAATCCTAAAGGAATCCCTGCAATGAGGTGAAAACATTGGATAAAGATAAGGCAACAAAGCGATCTGCGAACGAAAAATGTATTAAATCAAATTCATCGGTACGACCAATACCAAATAAGTTGGAGCTAGCTTGAACTAATCAATCCGCTTTCTTGTAACGTTCTCAAGCTATGCTCTGGACGCCAACCAAAAGGTAAAAAACAATTATAACAATTAGTAAGGATAGCTTAGCTACTTACACAAAACTTTGGCTCTGATTTGTGTCCGATCTGAGATAATTAGCTACATGACAGGTTGGTTGACTGGCTAACATTCAGCAGGTGGAGTGGTACACTTTCCTCTTGTCTTGGTTCAGTCTGACCTTGTCAACCTAATTCCTTCCTCTTTTTTTCTGCCTCAGCTGGCTGCTCTGAGACTGGGCCTGGTATTGTTTGTTAGCACACACTGTGGGGGTTGGGTGGAAAGTGTACAAGGGTGGGCTGTTTGCTATCATGAGCAGCACTGTGCAGAGAAGCAAAGCAAGCCGGACATCCCTTTTCATTGATGGCAGTCAAAATATGTGAAATGGGAGGTTGGGGTTTTACTGATGATATTTAGAGAAGAATCCAAAAAGCAGAGGTGCTTAAAGGCTCAGGTGATTTTTTTGAATTTATTAATCAAATTCAAGTCCAGACAAGGCAAGAGTCAAGAACCATCAAAACTATTATGCATGCTAATTGAAGTACCCTACACCTATTGAGTCATGATTTGGTTGCAAGCGACTAAACCAGCCATAACCATGTTTGAAGAAGTGATACAGCAAGAAATCAGCCGCTGGATGAATCAGACGATTCGTATTTGGATTGTTAGTTATCGGTTGAAGGGACACTCAAATGTCTAATCACTAGATGCATTATTATAAGCATTAAGACAAAAACCCCTGTGGACATTGTAATAGAAGGGAAAGGGCTGAAAAGACGAAAAAACACAGAGGTATAAGAAGCCGTTTGATAGGAAATTGTATTTTCGAGGAAATCTAGACACACATCTGCACTTTATTTAGATAATGAGATGATAACAGGAAGGTCAACCTGAGCATAACAAAGTTCCTCTATTTTATCCTCCTTTTGAGCTGTAAACCTATCCTATTTATGGTAAACACACAGAGGTGTTTTTGTATCGCTGGGTGTGCAAATCACACCAACTGCACACACGAGGCACCAAACGCAGCTTAAACTGTAAACTTTAAATCATTTTGTGGCCATTTTAAAATAGTAAAACCATATTTCACACTGCGTGCTCTCTTATGCGTACCTCTGCTTCGAACATTAACAACTACTTAAAAATAATTCCTTTCTATAATAGATTTAAAATTAGTTAGATGTGTTGGCAAATCAAAGCTTTTTGGAAAACAGATAAAAGTGGCAGAACTCATACATAGTACAGTTCAGCTTAATCTTTTATATTTTTGACTCGTTAAGAGATCTCATCTCTTTTTGCTGGTAAAATGATTTGAAAAGTGAGCAGCATGAGAGCAGACAGTACTTTATACACTACATTTTATGCTGCATTATTTAATAGTATTGTCTCTATAAAATAAACTCACACCACATGGTTAAAGAATTCCCAAGAGAAAAACAGCCACCGCTATCCCTCACTATCAATTATTGAAGCAGTTGTCGCAGCCGCACTGCATTCTCGGCTAGTTCAACCCTATACCGTCTAAACGTGGATTTGGGATTCTATCCACTTCTCACATTCCTCTTCCCGACTATAGGTCAGTTGACAACAACAGTATCTATTACGATGTTACGCCCCATCCTCGTCAAGGTCACCCACTTGCCTCCGACAGGGAGAGAAGCTGTGCTGGGAGCAGAAATCCAGATAAGCTAAGCTGAGCCCACGAGGATTTCTCTTTCTCCAGCCCACTCCATAGTCATAAATCTTATCTCTTGGTAAAAGGGAAACCTGACTGCAAACTGAAAGGCTGTCATCAACCGCTCAGCCGCCTAAATTCCCACCCAAATACCGATCATTCAGTCCTCTTACAAGTGTAAAGGATTTGTAAAAAAAAAAAAAAAGAAAAGAAAAATGGCCAGGAAGAAAAGCACCCATACGGTTTACTTTTACCCATAATGCAGCTTGAGCAAAAGGACGGTTTTATTTTTCAAGTCGGTTCGCTTTTAAAAGCCAAAGGCAGTTTAAAAATCAAACAGAGTAACAACACTTGAACCTAGACATGCTATCCTGAAATCTTATCAGCGAGGCAACAAAGGACATTTTTACAAGGCTTACATAGCATACAAAGAAAACAAGTTGTTATTCAGGCGGTGAGATTTCCCCAGAGTTCCCAACCTCAAACTATTTATAGATGTTCTGTTAATCTGTTTCCCTTGTGTTAACACTCGGCTGTGGGTGGTGCCTTCTCCAAACATTAGAAAAACAATCCTCAGTCGCGCATCAATAAACACGTTTTTCTTAGATGAGATTTATGCCAAATTACTCTCCATTGTTCAGAAGCTAACACCAACAAAAACAAGCCCTACTTAGGTCGCAAGCTGACAGCACACCTTCAGACACGGGGTATTACTTTAAGAAATCGCTCAATTAAAATTAAAAATATAGGTACACAACAAGGAGATACCTTTAGATAACCCTTTGAACAGCTTCGAAAGCTCACTCATGGCTTGTCCTTCTAAGATGCAGTCAAGGTTTTAGCAGTTCAGACGGAGCCTCGGATGATAAATGAGCGGAGGTTCAGGCTATGGCCAGAGGAGGAGAGATGTATATCTGTACATATGGAGGAGTGTACTCAGCTTTGTTCTACGAATGGCCCTTGAGCTGCACTCCATGCTCTGCCCCTCAATCTGCCTTTCTACCCAGGCCTTGCTACTCTTATTGACCCCAACTGCAGGCTGTCTCATTGAACCATGTCTACCTTAATGGGTGGTGATGTGCACTATTACCAAGTGCCAGTAGTTCCTGCACTAAAGCCTCAAAAAATCCTATAGACCTTTACGCCTTAATGCACCTGGAGGCGACGACTGCTGCAGCTCATACCACATGACACTTGAACACAGATGCTGGTGAAAGGACGAAACGCCCGAAAAGGCAGATTAATAATACAGCAAGGTGACAGTAAGGTAGCACGCAATCCATCTATTGATTTTCATGGTGAAGCTAGAACTGGGTTTTCAAAATAAAGTGAGCAAAACATAATTCAGATGATCATTTGTCAAATAATATAAGATGTAACATTGATGAAACGTTTTACGCTTAGCTTTGTTTTGCTTTTGTGATTTTGTCTTTCTCCTGCATGTGTTTAGGTCCTACACCTCATCACACTCTCCACAACTTATGTACAACCTGTGTGCAATTAGAAACAGGAGGTAGAAAAAATTAAATCTACCAAGTTCACAAATTTGTCTCTCAACTGTGATCTCAAAGGGGCTGCACTCTACAGATGTCCCCGGCCCATTAGCGACTCAATATTCACAGACTTTTCTGTCGAACGTGATTACAAAGTGTTTGCTGGAAATTTGCCTATCAGCACATGTTTTTAAGAGTATATCTTAAATATTCAAAATGCAATTTAAATTGAGAAAACATTGTTAACTGAAATAAATAAAAACAGTGATTAAAAAAGGAAAAACTAACTGGAACTGTCACGCGTTTATAACACTAATACATTCTGAAATTACAGACCTAATATCCTTTGATTTTGTGTTTATGAAGCTATTTAGTAGCTTTTCAAACTTATGTCAAATTGACTTACTGTTTTAAGAATTAAACCCAGTTGTTAAGTGTTTCAGAGGATGTCTACAGTATTTGTGAATCTGAGATATTTGTGGGCAGCAGCTGTCCAAAACCTCTTGTCAATACTGGAGGTTCACTATTCAAAATATACTGTTCAAAATCTTGTAGCTGACAAGAACTTCTCTTATGGCACAGATTTTGCAGATACATACACATATCTTACTACACATTTGTGCTCATGAGGAACCCTGGCATTGGTTACAGCCAATCCAATGATTTATAACATAAAGGGAGGGCATATATTGTCCACCTGACCCCTGTAAGGAAAAAAAACAGGCCAAACTTATTGCCAAGAAGTTATTGCACTATTGCAACTTTGTGCTATGTTAGCAGAATGATAACTTTGTAACAAAAACTACTAAAATTTATATACTTCAGCTACTTTAAAAAAATCAGTCCTTGTTCCTGAATAGTAGTAGTATAGTAGTTATCCTAAATAACCGGTAATAAAGAGGGAATGATGTATGTCTTACAAACAAAACCTCAAAGGAAAAGATGGAAACAGAAACTCTCACGTGGAAAAAAACTCCAGCAAGGATTTTCTTTTCCAGTAAGACATTGTGGGGGGTTTTTTGGGGGTTTTTTTAGACATAACTTGAATCATGCGTGTTAATAGATATTAACAAATGTATAAAACTGATCTCCAATGAATGCAACATGCATTTCAACCCGTCTATATTTAAGTTCTAACATGTAAACATTTGAGAATTACAAAACTAAAACGTTTGCACTAATGATAAAATTCTTCAAGAGCTAGACGTCAAAAACAAACCAGTGACTCTCAAAAACAAAAAGCTGCTTGAGGTGGTTTAAATCAACTTGCAAGAACAAAAGCACTTGGTGACCCTTAAGCACCTGTGAAACACTTCTACGACTTAAAATGTCAGCCCAGTCCAGAGGAACCGTGAAACTGAACTCCCAGGCAGACGCTCAAATAAATAAAACCTCTCTTGATCATTAAAACCACTATTAAAGTCAGAAAGTGGTGATGTTGATGTTGAGCAGGAGTAAAGTGAAACCCACTATATCTCACCAAATCTCCCCCCATTAGCCAGACGCTCAGCAGAGGTCTGCAGCTCTCAGCCATCAGACTTTGATGACCTTGTTAGTTTGAGTGCCTAATCTGCTAATGCCCTGATAAAAATAAACAGTCAGGGCAGTCATTGTAGTCCCCCCCCCCACACACACACTTCACTGTCCTTCCCTGTCTGCAGCTGCTATCCATGAAACAGATGATACCTCCATCTTTATTTATCCTGAGGACTGACTGTCAAATTGACAGCAAGAAGAGCCGGAGGGGGGCGGGGTTCCTGCCGGTACAAAGATAGATAACTGCCCTTTAACATGATGTGACTGGTTTATGTCGGATATTGGTGTTCGCAGTAAATTCTGCGATATTAGAAATGAGTTATCCGTTTTATGACGCCCACTAAACTCTATTATTAGCCACAGGCCCGATAAGCAAGAATTTATTTTTTTAAGCTACGCACGGCTTCGAGGAGAATTTTGTTTGCCTTCTTTGATGTTAATAATTCACACACAATAAGTTATAAAAGGAAAGGCTGGAATAAATATAAATTCTTAAAAACACAGCATAGACCAGACATAAACAATAAAAGCGCACCAGTAAAACAAACGCATAGCATTATAGCTGTAATAAATGTCTATTGTGACCAGTGGCCTCTTTGCCAACGAGCTACAGTTATATATTGAACTGAAGTAATAACTTGCAGCATATAACGTCAACAAATGGAGCCAGCAGCAAAGTCTCATTCTTTCAGGATGCATAATCTAAATGGATGTGGTTAAATATAATTCAGCTCTCCAGATGGACAGAGAAGTCCCTCCTCCTAATCAAATGTGCGACTTCAGCTTATTGCCGAACACTTAACAACTCGCCATCCTCCCTTATGAACAGGGAGTTTATTTCCTTTTTCACTTCACCCATGTTACTCCTGCAACTACATTAACACAATGAGAGATTTAAAAATAATGCAACGCCGGGGTGCAAGCGGCGTAAAAACAAACCGGAGCGCACCTCGTGTTCTTAGCTTGCAGACTAAAAAGATTCGCCGTAGTTACGGATCACTGCCATTGACTGAAATAACAAATTCTTAGCGTGCTATTCATTCATCACTCATTAAATCTGTTTGGTTATATGGCACAATGAGACAAAAGCAGCATGTCAGCTGACTGTGTCAACACACTTTATCAAACTCCCACGATGTTGCTCACTGCAGACAAATAAGGAGTCAAAAGCCCACAAATAAATAAACCGTACGTGCTTTGAAGGGGAGACTTCTCTGCACACAAAGGAGCAGAATGCATAAAGGGTCTGCAGGTAAAGGTAACATTTAGATGAAAAAGTACCAAGCACCCGTCTGGAGAGCATGTCAACACACGCTGCAGGAAAATATAGGGTTATCAGCGAAACAGGGCCAACTGGCACTAAGGTTCATTTACAACCCTGATCATGTGAATTTTGCACTTGCACATAGTTCATGGATCGGAAAATCGTCATGCACTTAAAAGCAGAAAGAATTACATCTTTATTTTTAATGTCGGCATTTTTTTCTTTAAAAGCTTTCATGTTTACAAACTAAAACTAAAACAATGTTACTAGACAATGGAGCTTTATGATTTTCACGAGGCATAAAATGTGGATGGAATTGCTGAATCGAACAAAATGAAATTGAGTGTAAATGTAAAACACAGAATACAGAAACGGTACTTTACGCATTGAACTAAACAAATGAGTTTTTAGCCAACAATCTGAGTCTATATATCAGCTATAAATTTATATTGTTTAGAGCTATAACACTTGTCATTAATAGCTACATCACTGAAATAGTCAGTTGGTAAGTGATGCAATTTTAGTTTGAAGACCAGTGCTTATGGAGAAACATCAACAAGTCAACCAAACAGAGATGACGGGTAGCTAGAGTTAACCACAGCGAAGGGAAATGCGTCTTCACTCCAGACATTCTGTTGCCTTCGTCCTTTCAAAAGCTAATTCTCATGTTTTTGCACGGTTTATGAAAACAATATTCCAGCAGATTTCCCAAACATCAAAACATTTTGAAGGTAAATATTAATGCTAAACACAGAAGGATCAACAACTTCTACGGCGTTGGCGAGGCGATTCTCGTCCAGGCCAACATCCACCTGGACTGTTGAATGTTTTCCCTCTGTGTCTGGGCTCTAGTCAATTATTTCCAGCTGTATTACCCACATCATAACCTTGCCCAGAACTGCTTCAAATAAAGAAGAGCTGAAGACTGCTGACCATATGGGTCCGGATAGAGGATGTGAGAAAAACAGCGTGATGCGACGAACAGCGTTTCAACGGGGGACTCGTTCTCACAACAGATAATGCAACGCTTCAGTATTCAAGGACACCAGCGAGGTCTCTGGTGAGCATATCAGCATTCATAAGAGGACTCTCTGCTGTGGCAGGGGTGACTTTGATGCATGTTTAAGGAAAGCAAGAAGCATGAGAAAAATCAAACCCTCAATGCACAGGGGAGCAGAAAAGTCACTGGCATCCAGCCAGTTTCTGAGAACAACTTGAGCAAAGGACAACCGAAATTTATCACTCGTGGTATTAACGCTTTAATTATTAAAAATTGTGTACCAATAAATAATGTAAAATACTCACTGGAAGGAGGAATAAAGGGGATTAACACTCTGAAAGGAGGGGGGAAAAAAATCTTGATTTCAGGGAGCAAGAGGCAGAATAAATTGCTGATGTTGCAATAAAATCTCAGGCAAGGTGTCAAATTCAATATTTTTTAGTAGTTAGTCCATAAATTCTTTATATAGTCCCCCATCCAGTTTACACTGGACTCGGGCCTTTCGAGGGACTCTTTTCTCTCATTTTCTAAGTGTATATTTCCCAAACTGAAAATGTACTCAAAAGTTATTGTTTGGCGGAGTTTTCTGTAACAGAGCTGGTTTAATTGGGTTGTTCTGCTGACAAGCACTTCATCATAACTTCTTTTGGACTGTTATTTTAATACTCTCATTCCTTCACAGGCCAAGTCTGACCTGGTATAAACGCCCGCGCCAACCCCATAAATTTAAAATGTCACGTCAACAGTGACCCCGCTCCTCGATGCCAAAGTCAAACAGTTACATGTCATCGAGTTTGGAGAAGCTTGGCAGCAGGGTGGAGGAAGACACACATGTTTGTGTGCTTACCACAGAAAGTGTATTTATTTTCGTCTCTCTTGCAGGGCAGTGGATTGGCGCGAGGATTTCAGCGCGGCGATGACGAGTTAAGCTGTTGGATCCCAGCCCGGGCCACTGTGCCTCAAGACGCTTTAACTCATTGTCAAATATTCGCATTTCCCTGCATATTTAACACAATCGGCTTCGGTGTAACGCTCTCGTGAGAGTTGTGTGTTTCCAAATGAGTAAATCCAAGGTAAATAGGGCTGGAAAGGAGGAATGTGCACTGAATAAAACATTCATTTTCCTCTGTAATTAATTAAGTATTGAAAATGTCATTTTCAGCCTGATATGTTTTGGTTTAAGACGACAATGTGCGAGTTAGCGTCTTGTCTTTCGTGGAGATGATCCGGATTTAACCTTATAGAGCAATTTATAAAGCACCAGAAAATGACCCAAAAATCTGATTTGGACATTATCCAGGAATGCCCTTTGACCCACGCAGCACACACCAGTAGATTGACCGTGTCGTGTTATGAGGTATGAGTGGAGCGTGCAGGAGGAAGGGCGACTGATAAAGTATGCCGCGGTCACCGGGTCAACCCTTATCGACGGAAGCTCCTGAATTTAATCTCTTCACTGGAGATGTTTCTGAGACATGTCTTTGTGTCAAATGAGCCTCTTCTCTGCAGTTCATTGTTTGTATTCCTTTTTCACTATTCTGGAAAGCTATTCAGACCTTTGTCTAGGTTTGGGAAGAATTCAGATTTTTACAAGATTGGCATTGAAAACATTTTTCTAGCCTTCCTTTAGTAAGCAGGCAACATAGTGATGAAGCACAAGATTATGACATGCTTATCTAAAGCATAGAAGTAATTGTAGGATGCGTCATCGCTTTTACAATCTGCTAAAAGTGAACTGATATATCTGTAAAAAATAGGTTATTGGTCATAACAACGGCATTAATATTGGATATCGGATCAAATTTTCTTACCTGTGCATCCCTTCATTTTACATCTTTTGATTTCTCAGACTTCATTTTTGGACCCCTCACTGATGCTGAAAAAATCGCTAGCTTTAGTCTTCTTCACAAAGTAACAACTTCCACACTGAGGAGTGTTGTCGGTGCTTTGGTAGGATGCAGTCACAGGTCGGAAATCAGAAGGATTTTTGAGTTTCCAAATGGTCGATCATCTGTCAAAGCGGAACATCTGATAATTCCATGCATCTCTTTTGTAGATGAAGTGGTGTGGAAACGTCCTAATCTGACTTTACAAGCTTAAATGTACAAGTCTGAAGAACAAGTTTATATTTCAAATTGTGGATTGCTAAAACCCCAGTAGTTCATCTTTTTTGAATATTCGGAAATAAAAACAATACAGAGAAACAAATGGCAAATTAGAATCCCTTTGCTGTAAAATAACAATGAGATTTACATTAAAGTATAAAAAAGACCACGCTTGTTAAAAGCCCAAATAACTGGTAACAGGTTCAGTTGTTCTAATTTCTCTTGTATGTGGTGAAATAAATCTATCATCTCATAAATGTTTGACATTGGTCCCAAAGGAGGGACGTGTTCTCCCTTTAATTTCTATCAGGAGAATAATCCCCTTTTGAAACCCTTTTTAGGGTGAATTACAAAGGCCCAGTATTCAAAGAGATGAGTGCAGAGAAGGGGGCGGGAATAATCACAAGGGCCTGGCTGTCTGTGTGGATTAGAATGGGAAGAGAAAATCCTTTCATCTCAAATCTGTACTTCCAAGCTTGGGAGCATGCTTGCACAAACCTCTAAAGCACACTCCTCATAAAAGAAAACCCAAAGACCTCTATATTGTCTTATTCTGTTTTAACATCCAAGAGGCAGTTATTTAAATTTAAACAGATGGAATTCAATTACGCTCCAAATGAGTCTGACAGTCGCAGGATTAGAGAGACGCTTATTAGGGAAAAAAAGAAAAAGAAAAGTGTCGTTCTCCGGGGCTGACCTTTCAGTTTGACAACACAAAGCCCAGGAGGCCACCCTCATGTTCTTACTTTCCTCCATCGTTTCTCATGCTGAAATGTTGACGGCTGCACTATTTTAGTCAGACAGCTTGTTGACAGAACCTCCTTAGCCAGAGAGCAACAACTAACGTCTCAGCACAACACCATCTGACAGATAAGAAAATGGATTAGCCATTATGCGTGTTTGCTCACTTGTCTAACTTTGTGAGTGTGAAAACAACTGTGCATGCGCGCAACAGGAACTGGCACTTAAAAAAAAAAAAAGAAAAAAAAAAGACTACTTTAAGTTGTTCTCGCACTAAAGGAGAAAAAGCCCTTGCTGTTAGAAAACTACTAAATAGTTTAGAGCGTTAGAAAACAGCTGGACTGGAAATGGAAAAAAAAGAAAAAGAAAAATACAATAAATATTTCTGCAGTACTAGAAATGTACCTGATAGAATCTCGAACGAAACTACATTTCCAGATTTCAGAACTGGAACAATCAAAACATGATCGCATTGAAGTTTGTTTTCCAAAAAATAAAAAATAAAAGAAGTGGTATTTTTAGGGTGAAAGTAGATAAGCACACAGCGGGGGCTGGGGGAGGTGCACTGTACAATGAAATCTGTGTAATGTAGCTCACACTTGAAGAAATACGAGCGAGACGAGCCAAAGCTAACAGAAACACTCTTTCTTCATACTCTTACTCAATTCAACTGCGTGCAGCAACAATGACGATGTGTGCCAAGGACATGAAACACAAAGAAGCCTGCAGGTCCAAAACACAAGCAGGCAGAAGAAAAACAACATGAACGCTTGTTTTGGGTGAGGAGACTGCTGGTATCCCCATTTGGACAGAGTGTTTCTCACATACCACCAGCTGCCTCACATAACTCATGCAGGTTTTTCTACATTTACTTCAAACTGCAAAGAGTGTAATTGTTCACAAAAATCATAGTCTTGGCATGTGCCTTGGCTTTGAAGTTACTATTTGGTACCATCTCAGTCCAGCTACGGTGAGGTAAGCAAAACAAAAAGACATATTGTTTTCTTTGTACAACATAACTTCTAGACAAAAGCTATTTGACCATCTCAAAATCAACATTCTCTGCAGAATATGTAGAAAAATAAATGAAGTGCACAATTAAACATATCTTAACTTGATCTGTTCATGTATTTGTATTAGAAACTGTATATTAGTAGCCCTGTTGCAATAAGCAATAAATCAATAACTTGCATGATAAATTAAAACAATTTCCATTTGCATAATTTATCGTTTTTTTTACAAAAAAATTAGATGACAAAAGTCTTGATTCCGGTGCTTTGGTCTAAACTGGTCTTTTTTTTAAGGGCAAGTTTGTTTACAGAGACGTCATAATTAAATTTCATTTGTTGTTTCTGTTGTTTTGGATATTTAAAATGTCTCCCAGTTCAAAAGTTAAATATTCTTTAAACATTTAAGCTTATTGATCTTTGAGAATGTGTTCTTGCAGTATTATGCCATTATTGTTATATCACTGGAAAATGATCTCAAAACTACAATATTATCGTTTGTGCATAACTCATGGGACAATTTATCGTCCAGCAAAACATGGTATTGTGACAGGCCTGTACATAAGAAATAGCATATATATTACTATAAGAAAATAGAAAAATCAATGAAAAAACTGATAATTCATGATGAAATCAAGCTACTTATGGCATCTAAGTGTGTCATTAAACTAATTCTTTAAAAACTAAGTAATAAATTGAACTAAAACCAAACAAAGAAATTTAAACTTTATTCAGCAATAAGAGTCGACAACGAACACAACGAAGGAATCTATTAAGAAGAAAGCACAACTTCTAGCAATGGTCTTTTGTTAAGTATCGACTGCAGTTTCTGTAGAAAAGTTTGTTTTGATGTGCAGTCAGAGCTAAGAGTGGTGGGATTGTGGCATGATGAGCTGCAGTGACACAGACTTCTTTTCTAAGTTCATAATCATGATGATCCACAACAATCAGGCAATGTTTCCGTCCAGATTTACCATGTCTGGCTTTTTCTGATGTAGAATTATGATGCATGTCTCACATCAATGACATAATGTTGGATGAAATACAACAGGAAACATGAAATGCTCAGGTTGCAGACATTTTGATACCCATCTGAATTACAACCACTGGAAGAGCCACAGATCAGATTTTTTGGTGAGTCAAAAAGATTGTAGTTGGGCCACTGAGACTGCCGTAAAAAAAGACGCATTTAAGTTGCATCTGGGCAAAAAAAAACAACAACCTAATTTTGGGTTGCATTTGTCTGCGATGTGGTATATTATTATATCCACCCTTTTTCCCACCTTTCTGCACAGAAAACAGACCCAGGTACCAAACAACTTCACATTAGAAACATGAGTGGTTCCCTGAAGTTGTTACACTCAAACATCCTGCAAACAATCCCTTTAGGGTGAAGACGATCTGTTCAGGGGGAGGGCAAGTAGTAAGTTTCTACACCGCTCTCCTTCAAACAATGCCTTGCTGAACTTCCTCTTTGTTCAACTCCAAGCGACAAGGATCGTTAGATTACAATGATCTTCTCAGTTTGTCGTTACTGATCTGTTTTTTTGTTTGTTTTTTTTTAAATCCTGGAACCTGTGGTGTCAAAGTACACACGTCTTTTCACATGATACCACTGCGGAGACAAAACCTTTGGAAACAAGTGAGAAATCCCCAAACTGTTTTACAACCGTAGCAAGTCGGTGCAAAGTTTGGGCCACCTCTTTTCCGCGTTGGGAGAAAAATTCCAGTTGAAGGAAGGGAGGGTGGTGGTGGTGGTGGTAAGGGGTGAGCCACGTCTGCTCCTCCCCACTGTGTGGGTTTTGTTCTGCTAATCAGACCACATGCCTCAAGGATTGAGGAATCCGAGAGCTCTCAGCCAGCTCCTCTCATTCCACACACAGTCACAGCGGCCTGTGACAAACTATTCAGTGTGTTGTGGGGTTAAAGACTCTATCCATTCATAACACTACTCACCCGCCTGCCCTCCTCTCCTAATCTCAGGCAGTTCTAACCCCCTGTCCTCTCTTCCTACCCCTCATATGCCCTCTCTCTCTGTTTCTCACCAGAGAAGTGGATTCCTTATCTCTCTACATTCAACACGCCGAGTCTGAGTAGGTTTATTATTAGACTACGCTCAAACCACACAGCCACCACATATTTAAATAGAAAAACAAAAATATGAGTATATTCACTTAGTCCGGCCCAAAGCTTGGATATTCGCCTTCCTCTTTCCTCTTGTTTACTCCCCCCGCCCACCACCTCTTCTGTATTTTGTTGGGGGTTTTTTTCCCCCCCCCCCTCTGTTCTCTGCTGCTACTCACGCATTGAGAGGCGAAACGAGGCACGTTGGAAATTTGCAGGCTGACAATGGAAGACAGCTGCTCTGGATGCATAAGCTGAATTGGTTGTACAAGCCTTAGCTCCCCAACAACCCCCTACCCTCATCCCGCACATGCCTCCCTGCTAGTGAGCGGATCCAGACGCAGCACAGCACACCTCCTGGAAAGCTAAGCGGAGAGAAAGACAGGGAGGCAAAGACAAAGCGTGACAGGGGCTTTGTTTGACAGATCTGGGATGATTTTTTTTTTTTCCACCCCTTGCCAAAGTGGACCAAGAGATTTCTGTTTGGATAATGTTGCTCATTTCTGCTCCGCACACTTACCTAACGAAGACAAAACTGATGAAAGAGCTGGTTTTTAATTGGACGACGTCAACTATGAAAACAAACTAAAAGCGGGAGTCAAAACACCATCATCTTTAATTTGCAAAAGCTGCTCTGGCAAAAAGAGAATCAATCTTTCCATTATATCATCCAACATTAGCAACAGCATAGAAATGTGTAATAAAAAGCACACACAGCATTTATACAGAACATAAATGTAGTATCCACACACATTCATCAAGAAAGTAACTAGGTGAATCTGGTTGCAAGTGATAGTGTTGAAAAAGAAAAAATGTTAATGATTAAAGTACCTTCCAAAAAAAGGAGCAGTCATGACAACACACAAAGCTTCCTCAATTAGCAAGTACAAAAAAACCCAAAAAACAAGATCTGCTATATTAAATAGACCACTCAAGAAATTATCATACTATAAATGCATCTGAATTACAGCCAACAAGACGTAAATTACTTTTAAAATTCAGTGTCATGTTGTTCCAAGAAAGCAACTAACAGCAGCAACCACATCAACAGTGCGTGTCTGACACACTTTTTTCAGTCCAAAAAATAAAAAAAAGTATGCCTTTTCTACCAACTCTCCTGCAGAGGAAAAGAGCTGCCTTTAAAATAGTAGGGGAATGTTTTTTGGGGTTTTTTGCCAATTCAAGGTTAACAAGGAGTTGGATGCTTTTTTTACGTCTTCAAACTGCCTTGTTTTGTCTGCTTTGATTGAACAGTAGTTCATTTGACTAGAACATTCAGTTTGTTTTTGGAGGTGTGAATGTACAATCAAACTGAGGCAAACCGAAATAGTGAACTCTGGTCTGCCTAAAGAACTAGGTCTTGGTCCGGTTGAAGTGAACTCTGGTGCAATTCGAATGTGAATGCCAAGTGGACCGGAGATCACTCCAAAAGCAGGAAGCAAAGTATACTGAACGGCATTCTGGGTAAACTATGAAAACAAGCTCGTAATTCTAGCACTCGTGGGAAAAATGAGGCGTCGTACCAAATGTCTCAAATTTGACGCCATTTCATTTTTGCTTACATTTTGCAAAGCAGGAAGTTACACTCATGTTTTCTTCATAGGTTTTCGTGTCGTGTCCTTTTTTGGTTTTTGGTCCAGCGCCACCACAGGTGAATAGAGGTTTTTCAACCTATTCACAGTGCAGCGTAAAAGCCAAACGCACCAGATGAAAATCTAACGAATATCACAATTTTGTTCCCCAATCAAAGCGTACCACACTATCAGGTGAAAACGCTCTTAAATAAACTGTAATCAGTATGAAATATTTCAGTCCAGAGTTAATAAATACAGGTTTTTAGGCCCCCCTCCTAGAAGAGCACTGAAAGGTTACTTTTTGTGTTATCGAACATAAAATGAAGTTTACAATCCAAATTTGTTTTACAGAGCCAAGGTTCAGTTCGTGTTTAATCAATCCAGTGTTTTAGATTTGGAAACAGTGGACAGTATTAGTGGATTTTCTTGGATCACAACTTCAAATTATTCCCATAAAATCTGCCTATTTGCAGTTTTTGTTTTTAAAAAGTCTTGAACATAGACATATAAAGTATATAGATATACTATTACTATTGAAGGAGTAATTCCAAAACTTCAATAGAAAAGGTACTGACAGTAGCTAGAGTTCTTTCTAAAATAAACTTCACTGATGAGAAATATGCAATATGGAAAGGTGTTGTACCTCGCCCCTACAAGGACCTAGAAACATTAAAAATTTAATATTTTTCCAACACATTCCTGACAATGTCAGAAGTTGGATGCTGCACAACCTCACAGTTTTCTAAAACTCAAACTAATGGTGTTACAAAAAGCTTTTACCAAAATTACAAGAGACACGATAGGCAGTTTTAAGCTCTTAAACCTGACACCTCTTTTTGAGAGTTCTGCTCAAAATGACATGCCCAAAATGAATCGAGTACTCAAGGTATTGAATGAGAGCAAGTGAAATGACACTTGATTAAAACAATCTGCCTAAATAATTAGGCCCGAGCAGCTAAGCGCTGCGAAGGCCTATTGTTTTTGTACTGTTTATTATTATTTTTCTTCCCACCTCTTTGGGGGGCTTTTTGGGGGCCTTATCATATTCAAAAACTCACCAAACTTGGCGGAACCATAAAGGGAGTTTAAAAATTTTGATTTTTAAGGTCAACACAAAAATCACACAAGAAATGGCTCTACAGTGCCACCTAGAAATTTTCAAAGGACCCTTTCCTATTCACTTACTTCATCGTAGAGACATGAAATTTGGTACACTTGTAGAGCTCCCCAAGACGCTCAAAATTTACAATTAATGTCATAGTGCAAGTATCACAGAAAGTCGGCCATTTTGGATTGAAGCTCCGATTTTGACCCCATTTTTGCCGTTTTCAGCCTTTGTATTTGATCAAACTCCTCCTAGGGATTTCGATTGATCGGCTTCAAACTCGGTGAGTCTGTTCATAAGGCATGTCCCATCTAAAGTTATCAAAACGGTGAGTTTTTGAGTATGCTGAAGGGGGCTTAGCAGGGGTCAAAGTTCACCGACTCACCAAAAAAAAAAAAAACTTATGTCTCCGACACAGAAACTCACAGAAGCACCAAAGTTACTGTGATTGATCATCATCGGGTCTCCTACAATACCCTATGGTCGAATGATGACATCACTTAGGCCACGCCCCCTGAGAACAGGAAATGTAATGTTTTACTGTGAACGGTCGCGATGTGACCCCTTTGACCTCATCAACATGAAACTGTGCCCAGAGACAGAAGACATGTTGGTGTGTTGAGGATTCCAACCCCGACCAGCTTCGATGAAGCAGGTGGCCGTGGCGGCGTGGCGAAGTGACCTGTAACGCCATTGCCATACGTTTGGCTCTCAATTCCAGAGTTTCGGGCCCAGCTGCTCCAAACTCTCTAGGATGAATCCTCGTCGACTCCCCGACAGGAATCCTTCACAACATTTGGTGGCCGTGGCCTAATTTTTCTATAGCGCCCCCTAGAAAACTTTAAATGATTAGCCCCAAGCCATGCTTTAACCTACAATTACGAAACTTGGTAAACATGTGTATCTTGTCAGGACGTACAAAAAAGTCTCTTGGAGCCATGGTCTAAACCCCACAGGAAGTCGGCCATTTTGGATTGAAGTTCGGATTTTGACCCCATTTTTGCCATTTACAGCCTTCGCATTTCATCGAACTCGTCCTAGGGATTTCGATTGATCGGCTTCAAACTCGGTCAGTCTGTTCATAAGGCATGTCCCATCTAAAGTTATCAAAACGATGAGTTTTTGACTATGCTGAAAGGGGGTTAGCAGGGGTCAAAGTTCACAGACTCGCCATAAAAACATAAACTGTTATATCTCCTACACAGAAACTCACAGAGGCACCAAAGTTACTGTGATTGATCATCATCAGGTCTCCTACAATACCCAATGGTTGAATGATGACGTCACTTAGGCCACGCCCCCTGAGAACAGGAAGTGTCATGTTTTACTGTGAACGGTCGCTATCTGACCCCTTTAACCTCATCAACATGAAACTGTTACCAGAGACAGAAGACATGTTGGTGTGTTGAGGATTCCAACCCTGACCAGCTTCGATGAAGCAGGTGGGTGTGGCGGCGTGGCGAAGTGACCTGTAGCGCCATAGCCATACGTTTGGCTCTAAATTCCACCGTTTCGGGCCGAGCTGTTCCAAACTCACTAGGGTAGATCCTCATTCACTTCCCGACAGGAATCCTTCACAACATTTGGTGGCCGTGGCCTAATTTTTGTATAGCGCCCCCTAGAAAACTTTAAATGATCAGCCCCAAGCCATGCTTTAACCTACAATTATGAAACTCGGTACACATGTGTATCTTTTCAGGACGTACAAAAAAGTCTCTTGGAGCCATGGTCTAAACCCCACAGGAAGTTGACTATTTTGGTAAAAGACGTAATTTTCTCTTCAACATT
Source organism: Poeciliopsis turneri (assembly GCA_922788865.1). Lineage (NCBI taxonomy): Eukaryota > Metazoa > Chordata > Actinopteri > Cyprinodontiformes > Poeciliidae > Poeciliopsis > Poeciliopsis turneri. The sequence continues at coordinate 1,540,461 of CAKLNU010000675.1, forward strand.
AATGCAGCCCTGAAAATATAATTTATGAAGGCCATCTTAACATAATAATTATTTAAATATACATAGTTATGTGTTTTGGTTTGTTCCAATAATTCTTACACTAAAAATATTGATTATTCTTGGTTAAAATAATAAGTACGTGATTGATCAACTGTCACTGTTTAGAAACTATTTCCGTAATTCGCCACTTGGGGTCAGTGTTACTCCACCAATGAAAAATCGGCACTATATAGTATTTCCAGTAGGGGTCAGTGTTACTCCACCAATGACAAACAGATCGACGAACGCATGGACGCATCTAAACTTTGCGAGAGCGTCTGCCGTGAAATTTCCAAAAGGATAGCGGTTACATATAAACTGAGAGGTTATATGTAACCTGAAAGGTTATATGTAAACACTTAGATAGTTTTTGTTGGCTTAAATCACGCACTAAATGTAGCGTTTTGTTAATAACTGTTATTTACTACTGCAGGTAAATGCATCTATATAACTTGTCCCTATCTTACTGATAAGTCAAGCTTGCAGAAGCAAGCTGCTACGTACGAGGTTCGGCGTATTACGCTGTGGACTGTACTTTGCTAACCAGTTGGAGCTGCTAACATTTCCTGAACATTTTGCACGGACTTTGGAGCCACAGCACCGGACCACGCTCAACGTTTTGCTTCGGGTTTTTGAGCTGCAGATTCGAACAACTCTCGTGAGCCGGAACGGACTGTTGAAGCGGAGTTGGAGCAGTTTTATTGCCGTTCATTTAAAAACTGGTAACTCGCGGTGCGGTGAGTAACGCTGATTATAGGAGCCGCCATGTTTTGGAACTCCGAGGACAATGCTAACCGAGTCTGTCAGGCCTGCAACGTTTGTAATGCTAGCGCTTTTATAATTAAAGAGACTGAATAGTGTGTTTGATATATCCAGTTTGATAAATTGAGCCTTGTTTGTTGTTATGCATAGAACCTGTTTAAAGGCTTGTTTAAAAGAGCTCTGACAAAATGCTAAGTATCTTATTACCAATCCATTGGGGTTATAATATTTAGTTGTAGCGCTTCCTGTGATTAATACCTAATTAATGGCTGGGATTGAGCCTGTGCTATTGTTCTGACAGTTAACTGTGCTCTGCTAATGTGCTTTGCCCTTGGTTTATTACTGACCAGAATGGTTTATTAAGCTGGAACATCTTGAACTTTAAAATTTTCCTCTGATTTTAGAAGGTTGAAATTGCACTGCATTTACATCTAAGTTGTAGTTAGCATGAAAGCATGTGGGCGTGGCTTAGTGTGAAACTGAATATTTGCCATGAAAGATGAAGATTAAATAACTTCCAAATGCAAGACGACAGCTGGACCAGACTTTCTAATTCTCTCTGCAGAACAGTCCTTAACACATTTACATGGTTACTTCATAACATCACGTTAGCCCCGCCCACTTTTAGCATAGAGTGACCTGTTTTTTCTGCTGTATATTTTACTGTTATTCTATCATTATATGAGTTTCATGATCTGAAAACTGACTTAAAATGATGAACTCTGTGGAATGCTGGCTGCTGACCGAACACGAATTTGGGTGTAGAAATGGCAAACTGCAGTGCTTCGCCATGTGCATAAGATCGGCTATAAATTACTCATGGATCATCCGACTGGCGCCAAACTGGATATGTATGACCTTTGTTGACCTCTAAGGAGCACAACAGCATTGAAATGTAATTTGACTCCACTGAGCCGCCTAGGTTAATCCACCAGCTATATCTCCTCGCTAAATGCACCAATCTGCAACACATTTTTTGTGGGTCGTCAGGGAGCGCCGCCGAACGCATCGATGCGTACCGCCTGGTGGACGGGCGCGGAAACTGCGCAACGGCTTCTGCGATGGCACGTGGGCGGCCCTGCTGGAATCAGTGTAACAGCTTCCGCGGTGCCGTGCAGGCGGAGGTGCTGGAAATTGCGTGAGAGCGTCTGTGGTGGCTGGCAGCCGGCGGTTGCTAGTTCCCCCGCGGTGGCCAATAGGCCGGAGCGGCGCTTGGCTGCGAGGGCCGCCCGACGCCGCTTGCGGCTTTAATTACGAATGTTCTTTTGAAAACAAGAAATTGTGATCCAAAATATTTAACAAAACAGTAAAAAAATACAGAATCTGACTACCACCTGTACTGAAACATAAATGAAGTCAAGCATAGACGTTATAGACAAGTAATTGTTGATAAAAGTTTTGGTTAGTTTTTTTTTTTTTTTTTTTTTTTAATTATAGTTATACCATTTATTAATAATTCATTTTGGGGTTTTCTTAGAAAACATAAAAATGAGCTAATATTTGTCTCCAAATTGAGTAAAATTAACAATAAAATTGAATGCAAAAATTATACAACAGTGAAAATATAAATAATTTGCGTCAAGGTGTCAAAGACAGTTATCAACACAGACATGAAACTTGTGTAGGTTTCTTCAAAATGCTATAGAAAACCAGTGGTTCTCCACAATGAGGAGAACCATAATCATCACCATCAGTGTAAAATCAACTCAAAGAAAAGAAATGCAAGACAATAGATGCAGAAAAAATATTTTTTCTCAATTCAGAAAACAAAAGACAAAAGCAGTGAAAACAAACAACGTCTCTTGGTAAACATTGTTGTGAAGGGAATTCAATATTCAAAACAGGTTGAAAAGGTTCGAGTATAAACTATATTTACTGAATGAAAAATGATGAGAGATGAATCCAGACATTTATACAGAATCGATAACAAGGGCTGTGCAGAATTGATTAAGGATTCTTTCTAACAGTGGGATTTTATAATAATGATAACTAGCAACCTTATCTGGAAACATTATTTCTTGTACAAATTTATAGTCAAATAGCGTCAAAACATTTATTTTCAAGCAACCCAGTTGTTTGCAACAATCCGTGACTACATGAGAGAACCTGGCCTCATGGAACCAGTCGCCACTGGTTATAATGTAGCACTGCCCCCACTTTACACCCACTCACAAACCACTCTGGTAACACTTTGTATCCGCTATTAAACTACAGAAAGAGGCACAGAGAAGGTACATAACTCTGAGCCTAAAAGTGTTTTATAAAAGTGCATTTAAGTGGCTCAGTAACTGGAAAAACTGAGAACCAGCTCTCTTGTCTCATGGATAAACAGCCATGAACTTCAGGGAAATTACTACTTGGCAACTCATTAGCACTTCTTTTTATCATGGAACAATGAAAGCAAAATATCAGCGAAAGACTGCATCAACACAACAAGAGCCAGAGTTTTCCTCTGCTTAAGCGTTCAGACTTTAACTAAATCATCAGTTACTGCATATTAGCAATGTTGAGTTATGAGTTTACAGACAGCCTGGGTAGGTCAGGACTAGATCTGTGAATGTCTGATGATTAAATATCTAATCTGAACATCAGTGCAGACCACAGTGTGTCATTAGACCTCTCCACTGAACATCACAAAGGAGGGGAATGTGGTTTTAAATTGGCCCAAAAATTCTTGAGTGCAGGTCAGGCCTGAGCGAGCAATGAGTAAAAGGAAATCTGAAAACGGCAAAAAGCCTGTTGGAAAGCTGCCAGTGAAGCTCTCGTTGCAGAATGTAATCTATAAACTACTTGGAGTCTAACTTTTTCCAACCGCAGCGCTTTCAAAGTTTCATGATTTCATGCTGCCCTTGCGGTAAAATTTGTTTAGCAAGAAAAAGTGATAACCAACCCCAAAATCCTTCAACTGAACACACCAGGCTAAACAATCTGGCAATAAAAGTAACTCCAGCTGGCTCTGAATGACCACTGGAAAGATGTGGTTGGGCTATCAAATATTCCTAAATAAAATGAATCATTTCCTGAACAACTGAACTATAAACACAAGCTGACAACCGTATCCGTCTTCCAATTCGCTGTGTCAATCTGTTTTCTTGTGCGGCTGAATAGCTATAGATAATTACGAGTTATTCTGTAAACTCACCTATGATTAATGTTGATGAAGGGTCTCCATGGCAAAGCAAAACTATACAGTTTGCAAATTTAATATTGTGCTTCAAAAAAATACGGTTGCATGAGAGCTTCTTTTTCAAACACACAGTAGAGATACTTACAAGTGACGGAAATAGGATCATAAAATGAGTATTTATGAGAGCATAATAAATCCTAAGTATTCCGTAATAAAAGTGGACATTCTGACATTTAAAGGACTGAGGCAAAATCCGCAACACGTAAAAGCTAGGCAGCAGTTTTACGTGACCATAGGAGGCAAATATTTTGAGTCGAAGCAGCATAATTAGCAGGAAAATCTTAAGTCTGACACATGCTGGTGTAACAGACCTATCTCTAACAAAAAAACAGGGTAGGACCTCAGCACCTGTTAGCAGCCTCAGGAAAAGAATATACGTTCTGCTTCTGACTTGCGGCATTTAAAGGAAAATTCACTTTTGTGTATCCCATCAGGCTATATTGGCCATTTTGATTTACGTAAATTCTAGCAGGCAGTTTTGATTTGCACTGGCATGTCTGGGAGGGAAGGGCCACGGTGAACCTTGAAGATGTGTGGAATGCGTGGTATGCTCCGTTCTATGCTGCCAAAAGGAGCAGTCCCAGGAATAACACACAAAGACTCAGCCATTATTAAATCATATTACAGCAATTATCGCCTACACCTTAACTCTAAAGTCAACCTCACTTTGTGGAAATAGTTTAACAACTGACATGCAAGTGAAAAATAAATTAAGAAGCAACTTGTTGAATCTAGATGAGGTGGGGAAAAAAAAAAAGAAAAGTCTTATATAAACCAGGACCATCAATGTCCATTATGAAAGGCATTGTTTCTAATTCTTTTCTTATTCTTCACATCTAATTTTGTTTTGCCTACAAGCCCGAAGCAATTCACATCACTGTGAAGGCGACTAATGGTAGTTGTGGAAAAATGATTAGTGTCAAACATTTTTCACATGCAGCAGCGAGCGGCTCCCTGAGGGCAAATTCTTCAAACAGGCAACAATCCAGAAATCACAGCGGCATTGAGGCAGAGCAGAGACAACGCAGTACAAAACTACATATCAACCGCTCTGTGACCTCAAACGCCTGTTATATCAGCATGCTGCGATCCGAACGCTCTCAAATAAATGACTCCGAACACACTGTGGTTAAAAATGGCAAAATGTTCAATCACAGCGATGTGCAGGAACAGATGAAATGGGTCTCTTGTTATTGATAATCTTTAAGCGCGGTGCTTGAAAAGAATGATTTCATCCATTTGTGTGAACTGGTCCTCAAGGGGGAGTTCATATTGCATCACTTGTTTTCTAATCCACATGCCATAAACCATCTTATTATCAAATAAAGGTTAGCTGAACTCTATTAGATCTCTATTGCTAATTGATCAACTTTGGCAGAAGTTGATCCAACTTCATGGTGGACATCCATCGATTAGAGTAAAAAGATCTTGGGTCCAAATGCTGGTTTGGGCTTTTCTGTTTAAAGTTTGCCAAACCCAATGGACTAAGCATTGTTTCTTTATTTTAGGTACAAATTTTAATACACCAGTCATAGCGACAGTAAAAACTGATTAAGCCAGGTTTGTAGTGGAAGAGTTGAGCTGGATGCAAGTTGATGTGGACCAACTGAGGTACCTGCACCTGGCTTTTGGTCTCACGCTATTATTTCAAATCATAATCGCCGACTTCTGAAATTTTTTTTGACATTTTTTAACACAAAAACACGGTGGCTGCTGGTAGACGACCCTACTACCTTCCTTAATGGTATAAACCCTGTAAGAAAGTTAAAATGTTCATAAACAATAATTTGCCCTACTTAATCAAAGCAGCTTTTAGTTGTCATTTAGGGCTCAAAGAGAGCGGTCTTGCTAGTTTTCCAAACACTATCCCTGAATATTTGTTTATTCAGCAAAAGGGGATCTACATTACAAAATTAATCCAATCTTGTAGATTTCTCCCTCATGTTGTATCAAGACATGCTAAGATTTTAAAAAGGTGAAACTGGAATAAAGTGAACCGGTGGTATTCGTGAGGTTAGGGATCACAGCTGCCTGTGAATAGCTTAATTCCACTCATACTTGAGAGTCTCCTCTAAAAATGGCTTTACTTGTCTATTTCAATAACTCAAACACCAAAATAATCCTCTGATTAGTAAGCACAGTGGAAACTGCTCTAGCAGTACAGCATAAGGTAACATCCACAGCATTTAGTGTTTCTGTTCTTGGGGGTTCAGCCAAACAGCAGCAAGGAAACAAATAGTCCTCCTGGATTGGCCGCTATTGGAGTATTTCACACGCCAACAGCGTGTGAAGCACCCCTTTATCTAGGTATTGATAGGGAAGCTTTAGAAAAGAAATAATCTGCAAATAAGTGAATTTTCCAACAAGACAAAGTCAAATTTGGTTGCTTGAGAACATTTCTGGCTTCACTACCAATCACCAAAAAGTTTTCAAACTATAGTTGGGTAGCTATAGACAGCAGCTACCAGTTGGTTATTATAGCCAACAGTCCCAGAAGTTAAGCAGTTCACATTAGCCTCTGAAACTTGTGTCGCTCATTTAAAAAATGACCTTAGAGACCTTTTGTACAATAATCACTCAGAAAGCACTTAGCAATTGAGTAAATTATTACTATGTTTTATGTTTTGTCTCTATGCCAAAGACGATACATATTATGCTTATCATATTTCATAGCAGTAGGGGAAAAAACAGTTCCATTTCTGTTTAAAATACAAAAACTTTGTTTCTATTTTACAATCCTGACATTTTTGATGAATACATTACCAATCAGGTCTTCAAGACTCTGCATGTATAGATTTCTTAAAGACATTCAGAGGCTTTAAAGGACATTTAAATACTCGGTTTAATGGGCTACGAGGTGTAACATAGCATGCGCTGCTTCACAACTACACACAGGTGTGCTGAAAGCCACAGTGTGAACTGAGCGAGCTGTAGTTTGCACCACTACCCCCATTACAAGTCACCCTTTCTTCTGTTTCATAGCTTTTACAATCCTTGGCACTACTTAAAAGAATGAGCTGTAGCACAAGAGCAACAGTCTGTCAGGCACAGGCAGCAAAGAGAAAGAGCTCAAGCTAGCTCTCATGAGATCCCTCCACCCCCAGCGCTGGACAGCAGCAGCAATGCAGAGCTCTTTCCTCTTTCTTCCCCCCTACTCCCTCCTTGAAAGTAACACTGCCAATGTAATTTTCCATGAGAGCTGCTCCATTTATCAAGGCCAGTGGCACATTGAGGAAGCTGACAATGCCTCACTCCTCTAGATTTGTATAATGAGAGGTGGGAGAGTGAGACGCACTCACAAGGTGGTTAGCACTTGTACGAAGGAAGCAGAGATGATTTATTCAGCTTCTGAGAGCCAAAGCTTTGGGGAGTATTAACTTGGGACACAGAAAATGTAGCCACGGCTATTACACCAGCACCATGGAGAACAAGATTGCTAAAGAGACATGTACTGATTAGCAGATGGATTACACAACTCCGGTTCCTTTAAATGAACCCATTTTGAAACTGTTTTCCAACACCCTAATCCTCCTTTATTTCAACTGATCGCACTTTGCACAATGCACAACAAGCATGTATTACACAGCTGAGCTGAACTCAAACTTCCCCGCCAAAGAAAGATTGAACGTGAAACGAGCCATTGAGTTTGACACAGTGATCCAACTACAAGCAGTAATCATTTTTCTTTGTCATCTCTAATTTCTATGAATGCCAGTTTCACAGTGAACTGCAGGATGCAAAAAACCCCCCAACAAAAAAACAAAAAGAAATCTGAATGCTCCATAAGGTGGATGTACGATAATCAACGATATCTGCACAGTTGCAAAATGGTTCTCTATGCAGTAACATCTTCATTACCTGCTGACAGGGAAACATGAAACCATTTTTGAAAGCTAAATAGGTTTCCTGAAAAGGAATTACAAGTTGGTTTTAGCTCAAGGGCTGTAATGTGATTGTGGTTTAAATTTTTGTTCCCTTTCATGCACCACAATCAGAAAGAAAGTTGATCCCCAAAAAATAACAGTTCTTTGACTAACAGAAGGTCCACTTTCTACAGAGGCACTGGGGGAACAACTTTCAACATAATGAAATGAATTCTGATCACCAGGGGATTCTCAAGCTTTTTCCTTTCAGGTCAGAATTTCAGAATAAAACTGATTAATCAAACCGCCTCTGATAAGAGCCTGCTCGTTTTGCGCTGTCCAGGATATCTGGTGAGTGGCGACAGTTCATAGCCACAAACAGTGATAGCTTACTTTATATCTACTTGCCAGCTCAAAGGAATGGGACAAACTTTGCTTGAAGTTTTTGTTAATAAAAAAACAAAACAAGCAAACTGCACATTGAGTCACCTTCAAGTTTGTCCTTTGATTCGGACGTCTACATGTTTTTTTACCGCATTGGAAGATTTCCGATCAGGCAGCAAAGAGAAAGAGAATAATTGGTTGAAGTCATTCCAACAATGTTTAGGTCCCTGTTTCACGTCACAAGGTCGTCACATTCCTGTAACTTTAATGAACTGAAGGGGCGATACCGGACTGAAGACCCAGGGTGACATAAGTTATATATATAAAAGCAGAAGCATCAGCAGTCAACCGGTGTGAAGTGGGAGGACACGTACCTCTTGATTTTCCAGCGTCCGTCAGATCTGAGAAATGTGCTGCTCAGTGAAATCTGACGCTGATAACATGCTAAGGATGCTCCACAACAACTGGTCTTGTATTTAAAGCACTGAATGGATTTGAAAAGGCAGCATGATGATCACAACAAGTCCCTTGGGGGCCGTGGGGATCCCCACACATCTCATCCAGTGCTCAGATGAATGCTGAGTGTTGAAAGCCACACCTCTTTGATTCTGTAATCTCAACAGGAGACCATAAAAGCACCAATAGTCCGATCTGAATGAATGAATGAATGAATGAATGAATGAATGAATGAATGAATGAATGACGTGATCCGTAGTGTGAGCTAGTGCTTCTTTGTTAATTAAGGAACGATGATCTACAACGAACTTTACTTATATATTAGTGGTTAGGTCTGCTTGATGTAGTCTGTAAACACATTTTTTTCAAAAGTTTAAGGACACTCATGAAGCAGCACAATGGTCATCGCAGTATCGGAGTGAGCAACAGCACAATCCCAAAGAAATGCTTGTATGCAATATTTACTAGGCGAGGTACAGCACATGCTTCAGCAACACGAGTCATCGACTAATACCTAAGTTCACGACATGATTTAAATGCAAATTTCTCTCCTGATTTCCCCCATCTGACAATTACTCCAATAACTGGGATGAATCTCAAGATAAACTTAAGAGGTATTGCTGCCATGTGTGGTGTGTGAAGATTAATCTAGTCCATTTGGAAGAATGCCGGGGACCACTTTGATCTAAAATTGGGAACACTCAACATGTTGAATTGACTTGTCTCAATGCCACAGAATGTCTGGTGTTCCTCGAGGAAAATGCATTTAGTCAATGACTGGCTAAATGGATGCAACATTTAGCCAAAGAGGAATTTAAAATACACCAAAGACATGGCGAACCAGAAAATTTGGTTAACACTGGAGACATATTTTGTCTCTGTTATACTTCAGAAAGTATTGATTTTTCCTAGTCTGCCAACTTGTCTACTCTTAATTCACGTTTGGTGAGATTTTATGAGATTTTCCATTTGACATTTGAATGTCAGTGAGTTTGTGTGTGGTGCATTGCTCATGCCATATACAGTGTGTGGTTGAACCTGTTATGGCTAAGACATTTTATTGCCATGTGTGTGGTCTCTCAGGTTTTAAAAATCTTCCCAGGCAAACTTATCATCAAGTGGAGCAATTGACGAGAGGGAACAGTGCTGCTTCCAGAGAATGTGTCCCTTTAAAGTACAAATCTGATTGAACACGAGAATGGTTTTCATCAGTGATGTTTTTGCGTCATAGAAACAGGCTCCAAACACTATGACAAGAAGTGGTAAAGGATTCAAGTTGTTTCCTAAAATTTGAAAATAAGCAAGGACAAGCACATTTAAGACCTTTTGGTTGAAATACTCATTCTCATAATGATAAAACTGATGAATTGATGGCAAAAATATTGAATTTTAAAAATTTGTAAGGCAAAGTTTATTTGAATGTAAAATATGATAAAATCACCAACCTAAATGCATTCTTCTTGCTGTACTTGACCCTGATTTTTCTGTTATGGAATGACAAGTTCCTCTATGCAGAAGCACATATCAAAGAAAAACAAACTGCCTAACAAGAATTAAATGCTCTTTTTGTGTGTTTCCTTTAACTGGGCTTACCTGACTAAATAAAAGCCTCTTCAGGTCGATATTAACTCTGCTTTTGAATCACACCTCACCACACTTGTTTTCAAGGATACATTTCAACAGCCTGCAGCTACAAAGCGGTTCTGACCTCTGTCTTTTATTCATTGGTGCCTGTTGTTCTTGTTGGTTCTCCCAAAAAGAGGTTCTTTAATTCTAAATACACTATGATTACAAAGACTTTCCTAAAATTCCTTTCATAGCTGTCCAGCCACAGGAGGCTCTACAGCTTGTGTTCATGACGGGTGTCCTGGATTTAAGGAATCAAACAAGCTTCCTTGTCGCCCATCCCCCACGCCACTTTCAGAGCACCAGGAAAACAGAGGAAGGCGTGCTGAGCACCAGCTCCCCCTCCACACACACACACACACGCACACACACACACACACACTGCTCCACCAGGCATTGCCGGGGCTTGTGGGATTAAGAATGGAACACGATGACAGACAAAAACAGTCCTCTGCACCTCCCCGCTCTGCTGTCTTTTATACCGCAAGAGCATGAAAAGGCTGCTATGAGGCATACAAAAGACACAGTGATAGATCTGCTCTGAGTGAACAAGATAAGTGTGGGTGAACAGCAACACAGATCTTTATATTATTCTTGTATGACAATGTCAGCGTCGAAATTGTTCAACAGCAAAAAGAAAAAAATAGAACACGCTTCGACGTCTGCTTGACTTCGCAGGCGAAATGTTTTGTACCGCCTTAGGCTGACAGTGTCGATTGTCTTCAGGTCCGCAATTAATTCTTCACTGGCTAATGTGAAGAACTTTAGTTAACTGTTACTTAACAGGCTTCAAGAAGTGTTTCAAATGGGAGATAAACTGTCCATTCCTTTAAGATAAATAAAGCCTTTGCAGTCAAGTCAGGAAAAAGAACATCTCCACTGTGTGGACCATTTCCTGTGGCGGGTCACGGCATCCCATTCGTCAAGGGTGCTCTCATTCATAGGACGGTAATAAAAGAGAAAACAGCAGTGGGCCTCTTTGCATGCATCACATGTCAGATTGCTTTAGGGAATGCAGTGCATCTCCATGCCCGCTGAAAGCAACAGGCTGTCAAAGTGCAATGTCAAGAAGCCCAAAGCGCTGGGTCAGATTGTATTAAATTGATATCAATGAAAGGCAGTTTTGTTTTAAAGAGCTACATCTACGGCTTCTAAAACTCACTAGAGAAAACAGAAAAACTGTGGTATTCCAAACACGCCAATCAGTCTTTTCATTCTACTTGTTTTTTTTCTTTGGTAAAAATGCTTTGATCTAAAGAAGAAGCAATACGAGTACATCTCCAATTCAAGAAGGAATTAATGTCAAATGCAATTCAAATGTGATCCGTCAAAGCAAAAGGCGATGATAGAGTTTCAACAAACATCCCAACGGAGTAAAATGGACAACCTACCTTCTCGTTTTTAATCTTCTTTAACGTCTTGCATTCGTTGTTAACATTTTCCACCTCATCTGGTTCAGTTTTGGAGATCAAAGCTGGTACTATCCCAACAGATTCAAGTGCAATATTCCCTATTTGATTAGCATCTGCCAAGTCTGTTGATTGTGTGTTCTCAAAGGACGCATTACGACTATTTCCCAAAGCAACTTGGGCCTGAGATACGTCCTTCTCAGAGACGCCAATTGCCACGACTGGGGCGCCATCTGTTTTGTCTTTCTTATTTTTCCCGCCGGCTCCTTCCTTGTCTTTTTTACCACCGAGAACACCTCGGGAGGCCTTGCCCCCTTTTTCCATGTTCTTCCCAGAAGTGGAATTGTTGCCGGCAGCGGCCGCGCTTGCTGCTGCACCTGTTGGTTCCCCTTGAGTCCGTCCGGTGGGCTCTTTTTTCCCCCCATCTGCGGAAGCTTTGCCGCTATTGTCTTTAGAGTTCTTGTTGCGCTTGTATTTGGATTTGCTCTCTTTGCCTTGAGCGCCAGAGACCGGGCTGACGAATCGAATGTTGTCGGGCAACGCTGCCACTGCGCTGGGTGGTGCCGCCATGCTGTCCTTGGTGCCAGACATCTCAAGTTTGTCCTTCTCTAAGTCCGCGTCGAGGTCGATGATCAGATTTCCAACACCGATATCCCACTCATCCCCGCTGTCGTAAGTGTCCACCGCATTCGAGTCCACACCTTTCCCGCCTGCAGTGCCACCACTTAGGGACATTTTAGTGCCAACGGCCCAGGAATGCCTCGGTGAGGTCCGACACCCTCTCGGACGGTTGGGAGTCAGGGGCAAGGGTCAGAGAATCTTCACGTTCTACTCCTTCCTGTCCCATTTAACCACATTGTGCCCTAGAAAGAAAGCAAGAAAGAAAAAGGCACAAATTAATCCAACAATTCAGACACAGAGCAGCGACAGCATCTCAGAACACAGCAGCTCATTGTAAAACAAACGTTTGATCGCGAGCCAGTAATTCTTGGATGATCACTGTGCAAACCACCACGGTAATACCCACTGGTAATAGCTCTGCTCCGAAACCCGCTCTCCATAATCACTTCCCACGGTCGTCATGGCAACCGTGGGAAATGTAGCCTAAATCCTGCTTTGACAGCCAAGGTGGCCCCGCTGTTCTGAATGACTGACTTTCTTTTCACAAAGCGCTGCAGATAGTGTCACTGCTGATAAATAAGTAGCTGGCCGATCGCACAGCCCACATGCTTTATAGAGCCATACCTATTCAACTCTACAGCACAACAGTCATGTGGGATCAGAGGGAGTGATTCAGGAGAAAAAGCAGGTTGCTGCATTTGCTTACAGAGCATAAAACAAAGGTCATTGTTTTAAAGTAAATCAAAACTATGTTTTTCCACAAATTCCACTTGCATCCAATTGTAGACGAGTTGGAAATCGACAGGAAAAAAATAAAGCAAAAGCAATCCCGGCCTTCATGTGGATTTTGGATTGTTCTCTCCAAATATTCATGAATAATGAATTGAATGAATACACTGACTGGTTGCAGAAAGCTACATGAAAACGACAGATCAAAGTGAACCGGTTGTGTCCATTTGTCTAAAAATATTTCCAACATCTTTTTTTGCCAAATGCGACATTTGAAAAGATCCTGGGAAAGATTAAAAAACTGGGAAAGGAAATAGATGTCTCAATGGGAATCACACAGGCTCATCACCTGCAGTTTACAGCTGCACTAGCGCTATCACAATTCTTCTACATTATGCTTTAACCTTCACTAATGTATCACGCTGGGAATGATAACATTTTAAACATAAGCTCCATTAAGAACTTAGGAAGTTCTGTAACCATTATATTTTATTTTGTATTATATCTAATGGAGTAAAATCAAATAAAATTTTATTTGTAGAGGACATTTCAGCTAGAAGGCATTTCAAAGTGCTTTACATCTTAAAAACACAAAGTCATGCAACATAGAATGAACAATCGAAACAATACATTAAATTAAGTGCCATCGTTAATTCGTAATTGATTATGTCTCAAATAAACTCTAAACAGCTGGGTTTTGAGTCTAGATTTAGCAGAAGTCAGTGGCCTCCTACTGCAGACAGAGGAGCAGCAGGAGGCTGCGCTGGCTTTAGCTGTAATCAGGGATCCATTCATTAAGCTTTGTTTATTATGTTCCAAAAGCACAATTGTGATCGATGTAATAATTTGTGCAGCAATCGAAAATGAGCACATACCGTGCGGATTATCCTTTCTTTGCCGTTGTTCGAGGGGGGGAAAAAAAAAGAAAAAAAAGAAAAAAGCCAGACAACTTATCGGACCACCTCTCTGCTCCACTGCTGTTAACGAAATCTGGGATCATGTATTGTTTTTTGTTCTTATAATTCTGCATAATTCACTGTCAATCCTTGCGTGAATATATAAAGCAGTGTTGCTGTTAAGCATTTTCGCTTACATGTCTATCACGTCGCCGTGACAACCTTATAGTGACTATTATCATGTTGATGTCAACTTTGAAACAACATGAACTCATAAAACCCTTCATCTCAACATTATCAGCCAAGTGTCACATGAAAACCAGTTCGATGAGAACACTCTTACCACCAGGTAGTTTAATGTGCGACACAGGGTATGCGTATGCAGGCATAAAAATCTATCCTAGCGTGGACATGTCCGGCGGATGTCCACTTCGAGTCCGCGCGGACTCAAGGGCGCCCAGAGTATGTTGGTACCTTAAGGCACTACCTAACCTATTTTAGTTTCTTTTATTCTAAAACAAGAAAACCACAAGTTCCGCACAACAGATGTCGTTACTTCTTTTTTTCACATACATAGCCATATTTGATAAAGCGCTGCTTCGTGCTCCTTTGATCAAAATAATATGCTGATTAGGGATGGCGATTATCAAATTGTGTCCCTCTATGGTGCATTTTGATCCAACATGACAGAGATAAATTCTGCATTGAGACATTTATAAACTCTTTATAAAAAAAAAAAAAAGAAAGAAAGAAAAAAAAAAACACTCATCTTGGGACTGCTAAGTTTACATTTAATTCCACTGCATGAGAACAGCAGGGAAAATCTAAATCCTTAGTATGGATTTATTGCTGCTATTGTGTGTACTTTAGGGAGAATACTGCGCTACTTAATATCTTCAAGTAGGCTATTTAATAGTTCCTAAGTTGTTCTGCAGATGCATGCTATATAGAAAACCAAAACTAAATGTCATGGAGTGAAAACATGACATTTATTTGTCATGTTACGCTACTAGTATGGGTGTATTTCAGACATTTAGAACAAAAAAAGTAATTATTGATGTACTGACAATGTGTCAAGATATAAGCATTTCATATCAGCCAAAGTGGATTCCGAGATAACTGGGTTATCTTTGTTTGAATTAGATTTTGTTTAAATGATACAGAAAAATGCATGTGTTGCTACATCAGGCTAGTGCTGAAACAGTTCACTTAGAACAGTCATTTAATTTCAAATTCAGACAGCCACTTTTAAGCTTTATAGAATCATATAAGTTAATTTGTTAATCAAGAATGTCTCTCAAGTTCAAGTGTGTAATCATCTTCCCGATTCATTTACTTGTACTATATTCAGCCAGGCTAAACTACAAATGTGCATTCGCTTTGACATTTAAAGCATGTGTTACTTTGACTCATTCAGACTGAATTCCCACCACAGCTGAAGGTCCTTTCACTTTGTTACCGTTGGCAAAACTAATTAGGTCAGATTTTCGGTATGCTGCTATGACAAAGAAACCTTGTTGCTAGTTTTTGAATTTTCTGTTAAGAGCTGAAGTACATGAAAAAACACAAATCTCTCGACACAGAAGAGGACTGTTCCTTTTCATTAAACATCACTCATCTGTCGGTAGACCAACACTGCAGAAGGGTCACAGATTGCAGCCCCCTGCCCTGCAGTGACGGAGGTAAAACTGTCGAACAATCATTTAATCACTGCGCCTGCTTCTTCCTCACAGATGGTTCCCCAAAGGAACAACAGGAAGTGGTGGGTTTTTGGTGGGCGGAGAGCTGCAGCTGTCCCCATAAAGCTGCTTTAACAGTTGTGAGGTCCAATTTGTCCAACACGTCCACAAAGGAAAGGTTGTAACTCTATCAGCAGTTGACCCACTGTACACCTCCTTAGCTAGAACCATAGTGCAAGCCTCTTTTGAAAAAGGACAAAAAAGAAAAAAATAATAATCTACCGAGTGCATGAATGAGCAAGTGCTTCATTGAGCGAAAGGCATACCTGCCCCCACAGGGCTCTTTTTTATTTTTACAGATCAAGTTTCACTTTGCTTATCTATCAGCAGCTATGTAGGGGTAACTCTGGTGCTAATGTGAAGACAAGAAATAGTAAGTTTACCAGGGAATACAACTAAATTAGATAAGGAGGTGGGGGAGTCTTCTGAGTCCCGAAACAAAAACCAAGGCCATTAACCAGCTTTTTAAGAGTGTTTCCAAACCTGACAGTCTGGTACATTTGCTTTGAATGGAGAACAAAACTGCAACATTTGTAACATTTTCAGCTGGTGTGGTTCATTTTCACAATGCACTGCGCCAAACAATATGAAAATTAATTTATATTGTAGCGCCACTACACCAAAAACTACTGAAGGAAACAACAAAAATTTTGTAGGATTTCTCTTTTGTCTTTGATTAAAGACCCGGGGCTATTTTCTAGCAAACATGAAACTCACACATTTGTTTTGGTTGTATTTACCCAGAATGCCCTGCTTAACAGTTTGCTTCCTGCTTTTGGAGCGATCTCTTGTCCACTTGGATCCCCGAGACCTGGTATCGTTCACTTTAATTGAACCGAGGCCTAGCTTTTTAGGCGGACTGGAGTTTGCTTTTTTGGTCCTAACAAGAGTTTGACTCCCCAAAAGAACCAGCTATGCAAATGGACAAGGCTTTGCTTAAAGTGGACTGAACCCTCACACTGTTTCAAAGCGATAACTGATGATCAATAAGGCTTCAGAAAATACAACAAGTCATTGCTAGCATCAACTGTGGTCAAATGAAGGACTCAAACACAACCACATAAAAGCCATAAACCAAAAATATAATGGCTTATAGCAGACAGCATTTGTTTCAAATAACACTGTAGAGTTTGTATTTACTGTTTAGCATCAAAAGAAAGAGCTACAACTTCTTAACTAAATCTGATGGCAGGTGTTCCCAATATCAAGATGAGGCAAAAACATTTATTGTTAAACGTTAAAGTTGAAAATACTTGGAATATATCAAGTACCAAAACAAGAGTTGGATATTTGCCAAGAAAGCTTTATTGGCTTTTCTCCACTATGGTAGCTGGTATGATTAGAATTATGAAAGTCTCATTATGCTTTTACTTTTTCATTGAGGTACAAAGCCACTCGCAATTATTATTTCTCATGTCTAATCCCAAGTGCTCCACAGCTTATTAAGGACAGAGAGGAGACTCGCCAAAGTTACTTTTAATTGTCTTGTACAGACGGAGAAGAAATCACGGGAGATTTTAATCTCTCTACGATCTGAAATGCATGCCCTGCATAGTTGCGGTGCTATGCGTCATTCCAGCTCCAACTAGTCAGACGATGAGTTTTCACGAGGAACTGGGCCAGAGCCATCCTCCCACACGTTACTGAAACAATAAACCAAAGGGCAGGAGCAAAGAGACAGTTTATCTTCCGTCAACTACATATTCTTTCAAATTGAGAACGTATAGAGTTACTGACTTTGGTCAGGAAAAATAAACAGTTTGGAGACCTACTGTTGGGTATCAGATGTGATTTTACTTAAGAGTTAGTTGGGAGAAGAAAATCGGATGATTTAAATTTATTCATAAAGTTTGAGTCTATTCATTTCAAGGAATCTATGATCAGGTCATCAATGGTAAAGGACTGCTTCGGTGCAGTATTTGGTAGATTTTCCACCGTCTGAGGAAAGGAAAATAAGAGTCCAGAAAAAGTGGGTTAGTCATAATCTAGACAGTCGTCACAATTTTCAGCCATAGTATCGCAACTACATGTTTTCCTGATACTGTGCAGACCAACATGATACAAATAAGTACATTTTTAACTAAACTGCACACTATCTGCATTTCCATTGATAATTTTACAGCATGAATTGGAAATATGATAATAAATTTGCATAATGGAAACCTTGCCAATTCAGAAAAAACAATTTTTTGGATAAAAATTGCTGGGACAAGGTGGTTTTTCATCTGTATGAAAATGAATGTATTATGTGAAACTGCAAAGGAAACACTTTTTTCGCACCGCACGAGTCATTAACATCCAGATGTCACTACTGGCAGAAACCAAAAAGAAGATTTCAGGAAGTTGTATGGGGATGAGGGTGCGGCAATGTTTTTAATGACCATAAACAAACTTATTCAGATGTTTCTAATTGCATTTCTAATTTATTGCAACAGACAAAGTTTTCCACACACTTGTAAATGGAAACAACGCTACTGTGCAAATAACTGCCAAATTCTTCCTGATGAACTTTAGCTTTTAATCTGCTGGGTTGACATGAAGGATCTAAGAACATGTACTTTATAACCATATGTCAATTTAATAACAAAGTGTCTCGGCACTTTGTAGTCAAAGAGGGGCTTAATGTCAACCAATGAACCATAAATCATTCAGATAGGGATCACCTGCATTACTTTCACACTTCCAAATGTTCAAAAACTGAAAATCACACTTTCTCAGTGTGTAAACCGATCATCAAACAGCATACTCTTTGATCCATGTTTTAAGTTGAATAAAAAGACAATAAAGGTTGGGAACACATGCTTTGATGCGTAAATTGCAGTAATCTTGTATTCTTTTCATTCTCTGTTGGATACAGAACTACCACTTCAATCAAAGAACCGGTGGCACTTCTTGTTCAGTGTTTGTTACATTTCATTCTTGAATTGAGATGAAAGGAGCAGGAAAATCTGTAGCAGCAAGTAAAAAGCCTGATCGGTGCATACACCCACTGGCCGTTCTGTCCCTAAGATACAGCCGCTTCAGAAGGACTGGGTCATCAAACAAGTTATTGTTAGCAGAGTGACTCATCAAATTACTCAACATATTTGACATAAATTAG
Organism: Poeciliopsis turneri; assembly: GCA_922788865.1. Lineage (NCBI taxonomy): Eukaryota > Metazoa > Chordata > Actinopteri > Cyprinodontiformes > Poeciliidae > Poeciliopsis > Poeciliopsis turneri. The sequence continues at coordinate 1,559,272 of CAKLNU010000675.1, forward strand.
TTGCGATGGCTTTGGAGAAAGACTTGGGAGTCCTCACTGGATCTGAGGATAAAGATAATTAGAGTGTATGATTTCCACAATGTAGGAAACACAGAAGGAAAGTTAACATGGTTGAATGTAAAACTTAAGTTTTGTCAGCACCAGTTGACTGGTGGCGCAAGGATGTTACTACCACTTGTAGTGAAGAATAAATCAGATAAAATACAGTTAACATAAAAAATAAACAAAGCTTCTGATCGTTATGCTGGTTTTCCTGCTAGACGTATTTAGGTGTCCAGTGAAACTCTGAAACTGAGATTTTATTTTATAAAATGTTAAAACATCATTTGTTTTGCGCCAAATGTTTGAGTTCTTTAAATGATGAAAAACAGAGACAGTTAAAAACTTTTAAACACCGTGCAAAATCATTTGATGCTCTGCTGAACCACAGCAGTTATATTTGTAAAACCTGAAGAACAGCAAATTTGGATTTCTGGCATTGGATTTGTTGAACTGTTTTCATTACCTCAAAAAGATGTGGATTAAATTTTCCTACTAAGCACTTTGGGCAGTGTCTAGGGCCCTATGAAAGCCATTTTATTTTCCGTTTCATTCCACTTTTCCAGTTTTTATTTCTCTGAATTCCAATTTTTTCCATTTCAACCATATTTATTTACCCAAAAGGCAAATAAAATTCTTGTTACCTAAAATTTGTTCTTTTCTACTATATTTTTCCTTAAGATATTGCATTTTTATTCTATCGTTGAGCCATTAAAATAAATAAATAAATAAATAAAATACACATATAAATTACAGGCCTTGTGTAATTTCAACTTGGCAACTGTGGCCCATGTGAAAAAAAGTTTGGACACCACTGGTCTTAAAGCGCTTACTTTTTGTGAGACATAAAATTTTATGTGCACCTTATTTAGCTCCTACCAAGTGCTTAGTGCCAGAAAAGCCCCATTGACAGTATGTTTTCATAAAACATGGCTGCTTTCTTTTGACACACCACAGCAACAATAACGTAAGAATGAAAATATTCTGTCTGCATTTACTGTGAAATGCAGACGTCAGATCTATGATTTGACATCCTATCCGAGCAAACTAGTGAAATCTGTCAACTGTGTTGCTTCGTGTCCTACTTAACTAATGATATTGGCATAAAATGATTTTTTTTAAGATTATTTTATAATGCGCCATATAAACTGTTTTTGATGGAGAATGAAAGTTGTACACAAACACAATGACTCAACTTGTAAAACATCTTTTTTTTTTTTTTTTTCTCTGTAGGTCATGTATAAGGGAACACCTTATCTGAAAAGGCTCAACAGAAACCTTCATGTAATTGGATTGTGCGGTTGAGCTGGTTACCAGAATAGAAATGCAGCCAGCCAATCCAGGAGATGGGAATCAGAAGTCTGTAGGGTAGCTGGATTCCTCATTGGCTAATAATTTCACCACCAGAGAGAAAAGAAAACTGTCAGTCTCTTGCATCATTCTTGCATCAGAACTGGATCCAAAAACCAGTTTTGTGTTTTAAAATAACCAGCATCCATAATGTTTCTCTTATTGACAAGGCTACAAGTAGAAACTGAATTAATTTAGCATATAATTATTTGCAAACCTCTATTGAAATGTACAATATTTAATAATTGTAGCAGAATAGAGTATTTGTCTTCTTCACTTTCTCTCAAGAAGAGTCTGTGCACAACTTTTAGACTGTTTATACAAGTCACTGATCAGTCTTTTCTGTGAGCTCACCCTCTCCCAAAAACAATTTTAAATCTCATCTAACATCTTTTGAGAGCTGGAGACTTGAGTGAGAATCAATCATGCATAACTTTGCCCAAGAGGATGTGCACACAAAAAAACAGCATGACTATTAGCCAGAACTGTGATTGCAAAGGAAACACTCTAAAATCCAGTTTGCTTTTATTATATCTGAGAGAAAAAAAATGCTAGCTTGATTGCAGCAGAGCAGTGATCCTAAAAAGACAGTCTATCATTGATAAAACTCCATTAATCATTAAAAATTTATTTGCGTATAATATAAACATGATGGAACCATCATAAAGTCGCCACTTAACAAGCAATAAACATCATATAATGTCAAAAGCCATCATCAAAATCATCAAGTAAATACACATCAAATATGTTGTTCTACTTACAATTAATCAAAGGCCACTTTAAACAGATGGAATTGTAATCTTTATTTGAAGAAAGGGCAGTGTTCCAGCTGTTTGGCAGTTTTCTGGAAGTTTGTTTCAGATTAGTGGTGCATAGCAGTTGAATGCTGCTTCTCCATGTTTGGTTCTGGGGATGCAGAGTAGAAGCAGAAGACCTGAGAGGTCTGGAAGGGCGATACAGCAACGACAGCAGATGTCTAATGTCTTGTGGTGCTAAGCCGTTCAGTGATATATAATTGTAAAACTGTAGCGATGTACGCTCCATCGTACTGGATTTGGTGACAACTTAATGCGTTGGCGCTTCAACCTCTCAATATTTGCTGGTGACATAATTTGTATTTTTAACCAAACCTTCTCAATTGTATAAATACATGAGTGGAGAACTCGGGTATAAAATTAGACTGGGATGCAAGTTTCAATCATTTGCTGTGTTTATTAGCTAAATGAATAAGGTCCATTGGTCTCATATTGCTCATGAGTTGTGCAACAACTGAAACGCCTCTTATCATGCACAACCATATCAATGCCTTTCATTTCTGAAAGGTTTGCTAGAAACTGAGATGCGTTAGTGCAACAATAAAAATATAGGGGGACTGTCAAAACAGCAGATACAGTAGATATAAATATACATATAAATGTAACTCAGCCAATTAGTCCCATTGCCTCAGCGGCAATGTAAACTTTCTAAAACTTCTAAATGAGTTATAGTGGCAGTCATCTATTTTTCAGAGCAGCGCTAATGAGGTAAATGTGGGGATGAAGTTAGACAAACATCTCGAGGTGACATGTCAGATTATCGTCTGCTGGTTTTAGAAGACGCTGCAATTATGTTGTGTGCTTAAGTCTCTTCTTCTAATGATCACCAAGAAGTTGAAAATATGAAAATGGCAGAACTAATTAGCCTCTTTTTTTCCTCCCTTTTCAAAATCAACTCTGCTTCCTTTGATGGCCATATCTACAGATAAAAAGACTTGCTTCCAGGGATTAGATAGGCAGCTTTGTCTTAATGTAACCTGTAGTCAAACTGAGACAATAATGGGATGTGGACTTTTAAAGTAAAATGTCCTCATCTCCCTACATATATGTTTTTCCACAAGAACTTGCACTAGTATCTTTAATAGATAATTGTACTTTTAGGAAAAGAAAAGGTATAAAACTTTAACTGGCATATTTGTTTTCCTGAGAGTACAAATAAATTATCCAGTGGTGGTGTATTTATAATAGCCTCTATTGGAGCAGATGAAGGGAACATCCACACACAAGCTCCACTGTTAAAGAAGAAGAAGAAGAAGAAGAAGAAAAAACAAACTCAGACAAGGTGCCAGATTGATTTTTCCCGAGTTCAAAGGGGCCTGGAGCAGAAACAGGAGCAGCTCCATTAGCATGCTGAGCCATTCCACTCCACGGCTGTTTCTGAATTACACAAGCAGTCACCAAGATTCTCAGAACACTTCTAATTATCTGAGCTCTCGCCGGTCTATAATTGAATGCAGGTTGACGTGGTAACGGCAGAAGCGTCCGCGGTGGAGCGCTTGTTTGTATTTGTGGGTCAGTTGTAATGGAGGCTCACTCAGCGCATGGGGGAGTTTAAAGGCTGATTATATATTATTACAGCGTCCATCTGTGTTGCTGGGTTCATATGTAAATATACCTGTCTGCAGAGAGCTTATAGACATGAAGACAAAAACTGAGTGGCGGAATACAATAGTATCAGAGGAGATATTTCGACTGACCCAGATTGGTTTGACTTCTTTCTTTCTCATCACCAAATAATAATAATAATAATAATAATAATAAATTTTATTTGTAACGCACCTTATATTTCAAAGAAATCTCAAAGTGCTACAGAGACTAAAAAAAATAAATTGTAAAGCTTACAGTAAAACATACAATAATACATCTCACACCAAGTGGTACCAAAATAAACATTAAAACTAACAATTTAAAATAAAACTTACAATTCTAAAAGGCCTGTTTAAAAAGGTGAGTCTTAAGACCTTTTTTAAAGGCCTCCACACCTTGTGGGGCTCTCAGGGGCTCTGGAAGGGCATTCCAGAGCCGCGGAGCTACTGCCTGAAAAGCCCTATCCCCCATAGTGGCAAGTTTGGTCTTAGGTTGATGCAGGATATAAAAGGAGGTGGAGGAACGAAGACTTCGAGAGGTAGCGTGCGGTGAGAGGAGTTCACTGAGATAAGCAGGAGCAGTTCCATGGATGCATTGATAGGTGAGCAGACAGAGTTTGCATTTTTCTTATTTGGTGCAGCCCTCTGATTAGGGCTGCACCAAATATTAGAAAATCTTCCGATAGCGACAACATTGGTAAATAACAATACAAGCCTATTTTCTCCTTTCCTCTCTTTTTTCACCTTTGTAGTCTCTGTTCTGTGTGACGGGTCCACTGTGGACAGGAACTTAGCAGGTGATAACACTTCTGTAACATTATGATAAGTTCGAGCGGTGCATTAAAGCAAACCGTCTAGTAGTAGTACCAGCTACAAAAAAATTGTAAGAGACCATATTTGATCTTTTAATTGGCAAGCTGTAAATAAAACCCATGGTTGTAAAGAAAAATTTGGCAAATATAAAACAGTACAAATAAGCATCGCTGACCTCAAATTATTTGTCAGAATATTAACACTTAAAAATGTACAAATTAAAAAAAGTGAACGTTATTAAATATTTAAATATGTATTAAAAGTCAAAAGCTACAAGAAACTTTAAGTTGAAGTGGTGTTAATGTCCTGTGTGGTAGTCTGACCGCTTGAACTATGTTGAGCAAAGACTTCTTCACTATTAAGTCATTTTCTTAGTGTTAGTCATACACCTCGCTCTATGTATAGCCACTCGATTCAAAGCCAGAGCAGCAATTATAACATTCCAGTACAAAATGAGACACTCCTTCAAGAATTTGGCAGGTCATCGATTGTGACTGAAACATTACAGCGAGACCATCCCTTCACCTCACAAAAAAGAAATGGGAAACATCACTACAGTCAATGTCCCAAACAAAGTAGAGTTGGAAATGAATCTGGTTCAGCCTCACCCTTATCTGCTGCAACTTTTACTTACAGAATATATATATATATATATATATATATATATATATATATATATATATATATATATATATATATATAAATAAAAACACACAAGTGGTATATTGGGCCAATTGAAGAATTATAGCAGGTTTTTTCTAAGGATTGTGTATTAACCTAATTATACAAACAATAAATTGAAGCTCATTAGTCAAATCAAACCAATAAAGAGACTGATGATAAGAGTGTATGAATTATGATGAAAAAAAAACAGTTACAAAGTTACCAAGTCCCATCTCTCATTTTTATCCACAGTATTGAAACGTAATGGGAGATCTTTAACAGCTCAGTCCATTTTTTAAAACAGTCTCATATTTAAAATCACTCAGTTGTTTAATAGAAACCAATCTGTGTTTCCAAGCTAGTTTCAGTGGTAGGAATTAGCGGTGGGCTGGGGTTTGCAGGGCTTAGCAAACCGCAAAGGGTGAAACTCTTCCTCACCGTGGAATATGAGCGTGACCGTCACGCCTGACTGCCTCCAGTTAGCAGGACTTTAGCTAGGCCCCAACACTATTTAATGGAGGGTCTCTTGATTGTCCATACCGTGACCTAAAACAGATGCTTTTCGCCTTGCCAAGCAAAGAGCATTGAAGTGTGGTTGACCAGACACGTACAGTGGCAGACTAAATGCATTAGAGATTCCCATGCAAAATGTTCATGACAAATAGTTCCCCGTTTCCCCAAGTAATAATGAGCAAACCTTTATTTTCTTTAGAACGAGCCAAATTGTTCACTGAACACGGTTTTTAGCTCGGTGAAACAAAAAGGGCGATTAGCAGCTGCCACTTCATGTTAATACTAAAAAAAAAAACTTTTATATTACAGCTATTCTGAGACAAAACCAAAGGAGATGCTTTCAAAGAAAAGTCACAACCTTCATATAAATGCAGTGAAGAATCTTTATATTGGATAGAAAATATCTTAACGACTCAACACTAAGCCCACTGACTCCGTCCTAAAGAACACAGTCGTATCAGAATGATGGCAATTATTTTACTGCCATCAATAAAATAATGTTTGTTTTTTTATCTGCTCAACAATCAAATACACCAATGTATCATTTCACAAATACTAATTCTAAACCTGTCTGCATAGTGAAATGTCTGTCTGAAATAAATGATCATTATCATAATAATGGACAGAAATTGTGATTTAGCAAGAAAACTCAATGTTTGCGAAAACTAAAAACCGACAATATGGTTGATATTCTTTTGTTATTTAACCACCTTTGGTTCCAGGGGATTAATATTTAATATAAATATTTTTGAAAATAGGGTTAGATGCAAATATTTTGAGCTGCTTAGTGACACAACTGCGCTATTTTATCCTACGGGTGTGATGAAGTAGAATATTTAATGACGTCTATTTTTACAGCAATATTTCTGCTGGTCAGACTCTACATACTTATATGTACTGCAACAAAAAAAAAGACTAGTTTTGAACAGTACATTTTTTTTAAATAGTGCAACAAATAGCACAAAATATTGAACATTTTAAGTCCATATTCCCTATCCCTAAACCACACAGAAAAGGTAGAGCACTAAATAAAACAAAAGCTTCCCATTAAAGCCTTGACAGCAATACCAGCACAACGAATGTGTTGGCCCAATTACGCGCATTAGGGTCACATGATCAAAGGAGTGTAATTTGATTGGTTAAAAGCAGGTCGACACGCTCAAGTGCTGATTTGCTTTAGCTCAAGTCACCAGAAGGCCATCACATTTATTGATGCATCTTTATAGGTGAAATTTTTGTTTTTTAAATAAAACAGACAAAATTGTCCAAAACACAAACATTTTGTGTAATAAATTTATTGTAAAAAAAAAATAATTCTAATGAGACTATATTTCTCCCACATATGTGCATCAAGTTGTTTTTTAATAATGTGAGGCCACATTATTAAACTGTGTTGAAACATAAAGAAATTTAATATACTTAACTAAGGCTCCTTGTTATCCTGACTCATTAATAAGAAGGAAGAGTTGTGAAACAGCAAAGCTTGAAGCGAACAAGCACTCAGTCTCTTGGCAAACAATACAGTGAATGTTTGCAGAGCAGAAACAAACATTTTTTTTCAATCTACAATTTATTAGTTACTGGTTTAATTGTGGGCAGGCAACAGTATTCAGTTCAACTGCGGGGGTCTACAAACAAATCGTTACTTTTCTTCTTTTAGAATCTATTCTCATGTTAGCTTAAAACCCAGAAAAGCGTCACAGAGAAAACGGATCCAAATTACTATAGAGTCAGAAGTCTATGAAAAGACACCAGGCAAGTACTGAGTGAATAATATACTGGACTACTGTTTGTATCATGGGCAGCTGTGCTGCTGCCCATGGTACAAACTAGAGAAAGGGCATGGCCGACCATTAACCCCAAATATCTGCCCGACTCTCTCCAAGCAGCTGCATAAAGAGGCAGAGTCACAAAGAAGCAGAGCTTCCTGCTGTATCAACACTCTGACACTTCAAGTCCCAGCAGCAGTGCCACATTTTTAAAAAAAATGACATTGACATGGAACGCAATAATTTAGACCCAATTCATCAGTGACCAGGCGTAACGGTCCCAACTTTTAACAGCATTTGCAGTCCGAATGGCTTTATTTTTTTTTTCTTCTTCCTCTCACTCCAAACGCAGGGAGCAGAGGAGCGTTATTTTGCAACTGAAATATTGCTCGTAAAAAGCGCACAAGCTGACAATAACAGCTGACAGTAAGTGCTGACATGTGTACACACTCAATCACTGCTGGCATTTGAAAGGCAGGAAAATGTGCGTCAGGGAGCAGAGGATGGCACGCTACATCTCAGTCATGATAAAACACCATTTTCAGTCCCACTCTGAACGGCAATAAAAATCAGACGCATGTATTCGTGCCTTAAGGCTTTCTGGAACCAGCTTCCTTTTCTTTCAGTACGTTTTAGCACCTTGATGATGTCACAACCAGATTATGGTCATAAAGAAGAACGATTTCTTGGAGCTGTGTCCCTTTTATTTTGAACATAGAAATAGGGAGACAAATGTTCTGAGAAAGGCAAAATTGATTTGGCTGCACTTTTCATGACTTCTAGTAAAAGAAATTATCTGGACAAGCTTTGAATCTACAGAAAACAGTGACAGAATACAAAAATATGAGACATTATACTTGACCAGCTGGTTGATATTTGCTTCAGTCTTTTCACCATATTTTCATTTATCTGAACATCTCTCTGGAGATCACATCATTTCAGACTCCAAAAATGTGAGCACAACATGACAGAAACTGCAAGCATACAAGACAGCAAAGAGATAAAGTAGTAGTGAACCTACTTTAATAATCTGCAAGCAAGTGGCTCTAAAAACTCTCCCATGTGGATGTTTTGAGTGAAAGAAGACAACCCTAGCTAAGTTAGCTGGTTTTAGTGTCGGTGAGGTGTGGAGCAATATCTCCAATAAGTTGTTTTTTTATTTTTAGAGGACGACATTTACCACCGAGGTATTCTAGCTGTCAAGTATTAAACTTGGAGTAAGATGGCGTTGCATAAAAAGGAAGGTCAACATAAAGCAACCTTAAATCAGTGTGTTTTATCTGTTGCAGCTTTCGACCTATGAATCGTGATGGATTTGGAAATGCTGGGAACTGTTGTATTGGTAAAATGTTCTCTTCAAAATGAGAACATTCCACCAATAAAACAGATTTTTCACTCAGGCCTAAGATAGATACTCATGTTTACCGATAGTACTCACTAAAATTGGATTCTAAAGGCCAGGTTAAAATCTAGGTAAATTAAGACCGTAGGGAAAAAGTGGGCGAAATCTAAACTAAGCAAATATTTATGTGGACATCACAGTTGTTCAACATCATCTCGGCTAAAATGGAGGAGACTACAGAAGGAAGTTTCTTACAGAGCATGTCAGTTTGATGTTTCACGCCTGCTTCGGTGAATAATCATGCTCTGCAGATATTCTGCCATAATGAAATGGGTTTATACAAGATCGGGACGATTATAAAATAATAGAGAGTAAAACAAAGTTTTTAGAAATTTGGTCAGTTTTATACACATATATTGACAAAATTTATTAAAATAAATAATTACAGTGAAAAATAAACTGGTTTAAGTGTTTCTGGGTTTGAAACTAACATTATGTAGCCACAAAATGGAAATCGTGACGTAGAAATGGACGGGTATAAAAATCAGGTTTCAGAGTCGCCAAATGAACCCAGAGACAATTCACACTGATTAAAAGCATTCACCACTTAAAAGGTAGCTTTGGTTTACAGAATGGTGATCTGAGGATGGTACTGAGACGCAATGTGTGAATTGAAACATTTAGGTTAAACTGAGGTGACTGTTGCCCACCACTAAATGTCTAAGTGCCCTCAGGCAAGACACTTAAGCCCCACAACTACTGGTCTGTGTTTTATGTGCATCAGTGTGTATTTTGGTCTGCAGATGGGTAACTGACCAGCAGAGCAAACTTGAAAGGACTACATAAGTGCAGTCAATTTAGCATTGTAACAGCTCATTGGCAGTGGATGTTTGCTTAGCCTGAGCTTTCATTCATCACCTCTGAGCTCTCTACTGTGAACAAATGGAGTCAGAAACACCTGGAGCTGCAAAATGGTTATAAAGTACAATTAGCCTGCGTCACTCAGGGCAACACCGCATGTTTGCTTAAACATATTTACCTTATTCAGACATCCGACGGCCCTGTTCAAACAACTGCTGCCACCGTGACCACCGTGTCATCCATTACAAGGAGATGCACAACACCCCTCCCCCTTGCCATAAAACAGCAATCCAGCTCTGAGTGGACGGTCACACTATGACCCAGAACACTAAAAAAGCACAAATTTGCTTGCTTTATCCTCTGACTGTCGCTAGTATAAACAAACTCTGATCCGTCACATCTTCCATCAACCTCCCCCGTTCTGAAGGTCTGCCTCCGCTCAGTTTCTCCGGCGTCAATCTGCTTGTCGAGTTGAGATTCAGAGCTAACAGGTTGCCTCTGTGACGTGGCGTTCCTCCAGTTTGCGTCGACATCCAATCTAGTTTCTGAACAGGTTACAGTGACGCGGGATCGTTTCAAGTGTGACATATTTTAACACGTGGTCGTCCAAGTATTTCTCTTCACCGCCATAAACAGCGGAGCTGAGTTTACGTTCCTCCGGAGAGATTTGAGTCTCTCGCTCTCCAGCAAACACTAACAACCTGAGAACTACTTTATAGGTATAATTTTAGTAGACAATTTAGACTGTTGGCTGTAAAAATACAGCTAGCTCACAAAAAGAACATCTTGTACTTTTTCCGTTGTCGTTTTTCAAGGCTTATTAACTGTTGGTATGATTACAAACCCTTTTTATTAAAAAATGTGTTTTGTCTTCAAACTAAATCGCAACACAATAGGGAGGGAGAAACTGAAGGCTTAATGGAAACAGACAGAGCTGCTCAGTTTCAGCTTTTATTGTCGTCCATGTAAATTCCTCGTCGTCACATCGGCGCAAATCTGCCGTTAGTTGCTGAGTGAACTAAAAACACAAGCGCGTTATTTTCAAACCAGTCACTGCAGTCTGAATCACTCACATTAAAGCTACAAGATTGCTGCTCTAGCTGTTTAGACAAATGTCCACACTGCAAATGTTTTTATCATGGCCAATAAGCTTCATGGTAATGGCACTGAAGCCAAAAGAAAACAACATGCACTCCCCGCAGCTACGCAGCGTGATCTGTCCAAATCCATTAGGTTGTTTTTTTTCTCCCCCCTCTGAACTGTTGCTTTATTTGCTTGTATAAGATCTTTACTCCTGAGATTAACTGTTCTTTCTATTGATTTCCCTCGGCTGAGGAACTGCGTGATGCTGTTTATCACGGCATGGCACGCGTTTCTAGTCCAAATGAAGGTTTCTGTTCCATCGCCGTGATAGAATACTGAGGAATAGAGGAAAGTAATGACGACTTCCTGCAGTTTTATTAGATATGACGTTCGTGATGACTGTCTCATATGGACAGAGGGAAGAAGTCAGCGAGAACATGCTAACTTCACACAGAAGGACTGAACGGTGCTACTAACTGTGCCACATTTCACTTTGGTTTTTAAAGGAATTATCCCTAATTTTGAACAATAAAATTACAGTTTATCTAAAAAAAATATGGAAAATTAGCTTTTCATTCTTTGTTCATTGTACCAAAGATAGACACTTGTGTTTAAAAATGATGCACGGTTATTCTCATTTATTTTATCAATGCTTAGATTGTGTCGTTGGCCGAGTACTCTAGCATTTCTTACAATATTACAGATACAAAACGAAGACAGGAATATTTTTTAGATATCGATTATAAGCAAAGCACTGCAACGTCTATTCTCAGAACGCCCCCCTTGCTCTCTGCTATGCTAAAGCTACGAATCTGTCGTGAACACTCATGCTAGTTAGCATAGCCACCAATGACGGCAGATAGACAATTTTCCTGTAACTTTAAGCTGTTTCTCCACCATTGGCGCATGGACCAGCCTGATCGACAGCGTTAAGATCCGCCCCCTGGACCTGATTGGTTGTTTCTGAAGTGGGCCGCTGCATTTCTGCAGATGCCTCTATAACCAGAGTAAGAAGGCATAGGAGCTCAATTTTTTCACAAATTATTTGTCTCATGTTAAACTGTCACAACATAGTGGCAGTTTCAATAAACAAGTAAAAAAAAAATTGTTAATAAACGTTGCATAGAGCAGCTTCAAGCCAATCAGATGCGTTTTACATTCCACTTTACTTCCCATTGAGCCTGGCATGCAACACTATATTCTACTCTGTGCATATTACCGCGTTGCTTCAGGTGACATGCAGCCAGAACATTATAACAGCTTTCTTAACCAAGTTAAGTGTCAAAGAACGTGCTATGGAAAGAACCTCACTCCTCTTATCATTGCTGAGTAAGTGTAACACTGATAGAGTCAATTTGATCAACTTCACTGTAGCGTCCAACCAGCTCTCAGCGTTTGCCTAATCCTAAATGACTCCAGTTGGTGCTTGGAGCAAAACAAATCCTGATTGGGACATCTGTGCTACGGATGGAAAAATGAAATAAATGACAAAATTACAGCTCCAGATTTTATTCTATTTTGTTTGTGTAGTGATGTGAGCATTTTTCTTCCTTAGCTAACCCATGTGTGGGCACAAGCTGCTTTGATAAATATAGCTTTTTAGGTAAACCGTTAAGCCATAAAGCATTTGTTTCAACATGTGCTGCTAGTGAGATGAATCCAGACTGACTTCCTAAACACCAACAGATTTTTGTACTAAAAACAGACCTTATTTTTTCCAGAGGAATTCAAGCTCTAGCTAAACATCCTTCCTCTGCTACGAATGTGTAATTTGCGGATGTTCTCTAATTTACTCATCAATATCACAAGTGAGGCTGGTGTCATCTGAGAAGCAGCGTTATTTATTTTTTTTAGCCTCTTTGATTCGGCAGATGACAGTGGATTCTGCGCTATGATTAGGGCGACAGGGACAGATCCTCCCACACGCTGCCACCGTGCTACAGTATTGATGTGCTCTGAGGCATTCCCGCACATCACTTCTTCAAAGCCCTTTTCATGCTCTACACTAAGCTCGACACACACACGCAAAAAAAAAAAAAGAAGAAAAAAAAAACATCTTTATAAAAGTGCTGTGACATTTTCCTCCCGAATTTGAGGACACTAAACTGCTTTCTTTCAACAAACTAAACAGCTTTCTGCAACAATCGTTTAAGTGGAATATTCAATTAATTAAGTGGAGATGAAAAATGACCATATGCGAGTTGCAGGGAAGAAGATAATCAGTGTCAGAATCAAGTGAAGCACGGCTGAGTAATGAGGTCATGTTGCTTATGAGAGGATGAATGAAGACGGTATTGAAAGCAGCGGCGTTTTAGACACGTTAAAGCGATTAACGCTGCAACGACGACAACAACAAAAACAAAGGGGGGGGGAAAAAAACAAACAACCAACTTGAATGGATTTTCTTTCTAAGAACACACACGGCGCAATACTTAAAACCAAAAGCAAATGAGACAGCGTTTCTGCTGCACTAAACACTGTGCACACAGGCTATAAAAGACAATATCTTTATAGCCAGTGTGGGGGGAAGAGCTGAATCTAACCTGGGCTCTCATCCCAGGAAAAGATGGATCACCAGTTTCATGGCAAAAGCAGCAACTGTGCAACAAGCACTCAGTGTTCTTTTTTTCTGCTGTAACTGGCAATTCACAAATTAGAAATCTAATCAATGCTGCAGAAACGACTGCAGAGTTGCATATTCCTTTACAGCTTCGCGGCCACATACTGTACGGCCGACAAAATGGGAGGCATGGAAAAAAAACGAACAAAGGATTTAAAACTGCCCCACTCAACAACAACATGGAATAAGATGTGAAGATTAGCAAAATTAAAAGAACAGTTCTTAATCTTACTTTTCTCTGATGAAACGTTTGTCTCGAGCTCAAGAGTATATACCGTAGTGGGCAAATAATAGGTTGTAAAGACACTAAACCGAACTGCATTTAGCCTGTAGATCTGTACCATCACTAACATTTCTGCAACCATTTTGCCTTCAAGTACAGTAGTACACAACGAATTGCATTTTGGCATGGCGACCTTAAAGCAATATCAACCGACTGGGAAAAGACTGGATTGAAATCCAAAAACTAACATTTTTACTCCATCTCCACCAAACTGTATTTATCTCTGTAAAAATATGCAGTAAAGCAATAAATAGACATAAATTAAGACAGAATTATTGTTCAACACAAAGTTTAACAACTAACATTATAGAAAATGTCGGGTAATAAACGTCCTTTGGACACTAATAAAAAATAGCTAGAGAGATCAAATATGAACGGCGAGTAACCTTTAATATTCATCCCTGAACATTGCATGCTTGTTTAAAAAAAAAAAAAAAAAAGCCTTGTATATTGAACGCCAACTGAATTATGCATCTTGACATTTACTAACGGCAGCAATTTTATAAACAAAACAAAGGCAAAAAGGTTATATCTTTCCAAAAATGCATCAATTCCCTTATTTAAAGCTAAATATTAAAGAGCTACTAACGTCCCTGAAGGTATTTGAAAGTACCATCTAAATTAGTGTGCTCAAGCCAAATCCTTTCTTAGCTTGCCTTTAGTTGGTGTGTGGCCATGAGATGATGGCAGTCTTACAAAGCCAACATAATCCTCCTGTCCTGGACTAATCTAATGCCTCAGACCTCTAAACAAACATGGTTAAACTCCCTTGTTCCACTGTGTCTCTTTTGATATACAACCCAACGCAGAACAGGTTCTGTACTGCAAAAATCACCGCTGAGCAGGTTGGGGAGAGGCATTCCACATTTGAGGAAATGCACATTTCATGAGCGAAGACTTTAACGCCAACATCTGCAAAGGCGAACGAGAAAAAGGCAGAAAGCCATTATACTATCACTTTTACATTCAGCTCCCAACAGCTTGTTTGTCGCCAACGTTAAACTGTCGAATAAGACGGGGATTCGCTCGAGTCACGTTGCTGGTGTTCAATGCCGAGTGCTAAATTTCTCCTCACATCTGATGGCTCTGTTAGACTCATAAAAATGTGTCTGGCAAATTACAACAAGCACACACTACTTCTAACAAAAAAAAAAAAAAGATTTCTGCTGAACAGAAAATGAAAAGACAGTCGGACAAAAACAAACCTGCTCTCTTGACAGTAGAGAAGAAGGCTGAGAAAAATAAAAGAAAACCACGACTGCTGAGGTGAGCCAACGGGAAGAACCACCAGACATGAATGAATTCAATTTTAGGGCAAATCCTCTGGGCCTCATGTTGGGATATTACCATCTTTCGTATCGATTCTAGTATGACAAGAGAGGAGGAATGTGTAATAAATCTGAAGATAAAACACCCTTGTAAGTAGAAAATCAATGACAGACAAGTTGGTAAAGAATGCATACAGATTAACCACTCCTAAAGCTTCTGCAAACAGCTTTAATCATTACAGGTACAACAACTAAATGACACTCATTCCTGTAAAGCTGTTGTGTTGCTCTTCACACTGAAGCAGTTTATTTGGTCAGATGACTCACTGCAATTGATATGCTCTGCACTTTGCAGTGGAGAGATCTCAGATTTATCAATTATTTATGCTTTTTATGTTCTTAAAGCCGTGTGTGGATCTCCACTGAGGCCACATTTCCTGTATGTCGCAGAAAATTGTTTTCTGAACGGGATCCTAATTCTGATCTCTGCAAAAAAAAAAAAGGAGCAAAAGCTACAGCTAAACCGCGGGTCTGGTGCTGACTGACTGCTATGCCAAGTTCTGCCAATGTGTTACCAAGACTAGTTAAACGCTCGCCGCACATTAGCTCTGCGTGACACACAGCATGACAGGGTGTGAACAGTTCAGTGGGGTGGATTCAATTCTTTTATGTTTTTTTTGGTCCAGTAGGACAAGCCAACAGACTAAACATATAGCCGTGTGTAATTATGTTATTAGCCAACAATGCAGCGAGCTCAGTGAGAACAATTAAACTTCTCAACGTTCCTTTTATTGCTTTGGGAGCTTGTGGATTTATAAACACAAACAAGAAACCACTCAAACAGAAAAAAAATAAAAATAAAATACACTTTCACACATTGTGTTCTCTGTGAATGGCTTGAACTGGTTTAATGTATGATGAAACTCCTGGGCTAAGTGTTGGCTCTTCTTTTACGGCAGGCACTTCAAACGTTTTACAGATCTTTTTATGTTTTTCTGAGGATGAAGACATTTCTTGAAAACAGTTATTTTGTAGTTTTGCAGTCTTTTGACATTTTTTTAACCGTGTGTCAGGCAGTAAAAAAAACAAACAAACAAAAAAAAACACAACAGGGTTTGATTATACAATTGTTTTGAATAATTTTTCTAACTATTTCAAGGAATTCAGGTAATGGGAGTTAAGTGGATAATATCTACCACAGAGTTTCCCACAGAAAACCTGCAAAGCCCGGTGAAAGGGATGCTAGGGCAGTCCACCAGTGTGCTAAAAAATGTTGCTAGTTACAATAATTCAGAGGTACAAAAGCAGGCATCATAAATCGGTAAGAGTGTGTGAGGGGGTGGTGAAGGGACGGCACAATTGGTGCACACACAAACCCACGCCCAGTTCAACTATAAACCTAGCTTAATCCTTCTTTGCTGTCTCTGGTGTAAAAAGCACCCTTTTTAAAAGCTTGGTAGAGGTGCAAAGAAAGCCTGGTGGCCCGCCAGGCTTATAAAACACTGAGGGGAAACATGTTCCAGTAAGAGGTCTGTCAGTGATTTTGGTTTCACCAGTGAGAGTAAATCATATTTCCATCATTTAACATGTAACAACAGTGATAACGATAAAGCTTTCAATAACAAAAGAAATTCTGTCATACCTAAGATTTTACCACTTTTATGATTATCGTCATTATAAATATAATTAAGAAACTGAGATATGGGAGAAATAAATTGACACAAAATTGTTATTTAATTAGATAACTAAAATATGTTTTGTTTACAGTTACAAAATGGAAACACATTGATACAGTAAGCATATGGAAAACTAATATCCCAAAATGGCGAATAGACAAATTCACCAAGAATCTGTGCAAACAATGATGTATTTAAAAGGAATTGTCTGAAAAATAAAACAAAACAAAGATTAAACTGAACTTCTCTGTCAATTCATACTCACACTAGAGACGTTTTCTTTTGTGTTTTAGCAAGCGCTGACTACGGAATTTGTTATCAACTCTTATCTTATGACTTCAATAAACAATGTCTAATAATTAGGTCATTTAAACCATTACGCATGCCAAAGGTCATGTACAAAATGGCGGTGTGTGGGTTTGACATGGGGTAGGAACTGGTGGAGGAGAGAACCGAACTCGAGGCCATAAACACAGTACGTTATTACATCCTCTCCAAATAAGACAAATGGATATCTTATTTGGAAATAAACAGCATTTGAGGTGTTAAAACGGTATTATTAAGTCCTGGTTGTTTCATGCCCAACGTTTGGGAGTGTGAACTGATCCCACTTCCTGCGGCACGGTTTCTGTACCAACCATGTGTCAATTCCTAACCAAAAAGGGAGACATCTTGTACTGGCTTTGGCGACTTCCAATTTAAAACAATGTCCTTCAGTCCTCTGCAAGCAAGAAGTAGGAATGTGACGCCAATAAACAATGTCTATCAGCTAGTGCTGGGTTAGGCTTATTGTGCCTTAATAAAAAGCCCTAAATGATCAAATTTCAGGGTCAACTCAAGAGGTCCAAAATGGGCATCAAAACAAAACAAAACTACCTCCATGCACAAGTAAATAAAGCAGTCTGCAAAGGTTCGACAGCAACAACTGATAAACGACTAAACAGAGAAATCTAGATATGAACCTGGGTGAAGGGCTAACCTGGACTTTTAGAAGTTTATCACAGCAGCTTATTTAAGTTTGGGGTTATGGTGGTTTAGTTCATGCAGCAGGTCAAAACACTAACACAGTGATTAACTTCCTCGACTCCCAAACATTCAAATCACCAAAGGAACATTGAGCTAAATGCCCAAATGCAATTGTTTAACCACTCGCCTCCATTTTGTGGCATTTAAAGTTTCATTGATAAGGACTTTATTTGAAGGCACGACCCATGCCAGGAGGAACCCATGTTCACCCTGCTCCTCCAGCTGGCCCGGTTAAAGAAAGGAAACATGTGGAGAGAGTATATGAAGCCTTTCAGTTTTTCTGTGGGTCCGTTCCACTCAGGACCCCCTGGGGTCCCACGGCTCTTACTCTGTCCTGCTAACGCTTCACCACAACAGCGTTTCCACGCACGTAAAGGAGCAACATGAGCGACTCAGGCATGTGTGTTTCTTTCTCTTTTTACAGTTAATAAACGTTATCGTCCCCAGAGGGGGGATAACCGGCTGTAGCGCTCCTCCGGCTACAGAAATGGAGTTAGCAGTTGCCCAAATGTAGCAGCTCGTGTTTAGCCATTTGCAGGACAGCTGAAAGCCTTAGAAAAAAAAATCCAGCGGGGCTGAGTTAGCTTGGCGTAATGAGCTAACTACCGTGAGAGTGAGGTTAGCAGGCTGGCACAGTAACACAATGAGCTCAGTCAGCCCTGGCTAGCTGCTGCATGCTGTGGTACAGCTAGCCTCCTAACGTTAAATGGCTAACGAGTCGTAGCAGTGTTAACAATGACAGAAAGGGGTTAAAAATGGGACAAACTTACCGACTTAACTAAACAATCCTATTCCTAGCCGCTCTCCGTCCATGGCGGTGCGCGCTCCGTGTAAAGGACAGAATCAACGTGCAGGCAGGCGGCTGAGTTTGCAGCAAAAACCTCTGAATACAAGCTGGAGCTCTAGTAGAAACCAGTGGCAGCGCACTCCCCCAGACACCCAACACAAGAGAGGAGGGGAGGCCAGCGATTCACTGGACTTCTGCCATCACACTTCGAGACATCGTCCGCGGCGAAAACAGCCGAGTCCCGGGCGCATTTTCACCGCTGCCTTCCCGAGCCCCGAGCGAAGCGGTCCGTCGGTCGCAGGCTTCTGCAAGTGAATTCCACGGTGAACGGCTTTCCATCCAGGTTAATTCCTCCGTGTTCGCCCGTTTGTGAAAGAGAGCACCGCGTTTGCTTCTTCGTGTGGGAACCGATACAATGTAGTCAAGCAGCAGCAGCAGCGGGAGCGACGAGGAAATCCAGGAGAGGAAGAATGGATTGGACTGTTGCGCTCTCTCTCTTTCTCTCTCTCCGCAGCTCCTCGGAGCGAAAGGAAAAGGTGGAACTGGATCCACCGGACGGCGATTTGACAAGCCGGTTTTTCAGTGGGGAAACGTCCACCATTTGATCCCAGCAGCAGCAACCATGAAGTTGACACACACAGCGGCGTTTGTGTGCTGACGTCTGGGGGATGGAGCTAAGATTTTAGAAGTGCCGGGGTCACGAGTTCAAGTTGCCTCAATCCCCAGTTCTGAATTTGTTTCGTACCTCTGACCCGCAAGGTCAACAATGTCCCTCAGTGTGAAAGTTGTATGTTTTTTTTGCCCTATGTATTAGGAACAACAATCATAAACATTAGATGAAATGACACAAAACTCACTGACATCACTTGATTAAGCCTATGAAACTAGAGACTGCGGCACGTAAACATTAATGCCAACGAGTCAGTCGGTCAGAGGTTAGAACCAACCCATTTTCTCTTGATTGCCACTGACCGGCCAAATTCTGATTTCCATAAATGATCAAAATGCCTGACTACCAGCAGCAATAAATGGATATCTGACAGCCAGATGGCTTGCTTGCAGGTACATAATAGAGTTGGTGTAGCAAGTTACAGTATTTTATTATTAGCCGGTTATGATGCTGACCTGTTGCTGTGATTTGTTCATTAAATATTCCTCCAAAAAAATAAAATTAGACATTTATACATGCAGGAATATTCTTCAAAAGATGTGGCACATCGTTCGGGTCTCAAATTAACACCTGGAACCAAAATTAAGGAAATGGGTGCTAAAAAAATATGATGATAAAAGGAATATGTCTATTTCATACCTATTTGATGAGCAAAATCAATAAAAACAGCCTTATTATTCATATTCCTATAGTATATCATTATCAGCTGTAGTATTTGGTATTTTTAAACAGCACTTTTGTCCATTTTAACACCAATAACAGAGTCGCGCATTGAAATTTTAGGGGGCGCAGGTGCTCGAGAATAAAAAAATGGTGCCTTGTGTCTTACAAGCCACACAATGCACTGCAAAATATAAAAGTGAAAAATCAGACGGGCACTTCTAACTTAATAAGACACACAAGCCTTTTTATACTTAACCCGGCAAAAACTAGTAGATTATCGGCAGGCGTTACTGGCTGCTATAATCCGTATGCACTTGGGTGAATATGGGGATTTCTTTGCCAGTAGTCGACTGTTAGGTGTTTTAATTAAAACGTTGCTCTTGTTGACCTTTTCCATGCAAGTTAAAGCAGCCCATTGGAGTGAAGAACTTATATCATAATGATAAACTGAGTGTCACGCCAGAGGGCAGGTAGACGACAGATTCATCATCCTGCTCCTCTCATCAATGGGTCCAAATTAAAAACAAAACACGACAAAAAAAAAAAAGAAAAAAACGTAAGGCAGGTGGAAGATTTTGAAAGTTCTCGTGTTTCATTAGAAAGCTTGCTGGACGTCATCCCATTTGATTTGGAGACGAATAACTAGGAGGCCTCGATGCTGAGGTCAGAACTGGATAAAACAAACTGGGCGTCCGTACAGTCCTGTCTGAATTCAGCCGTGTTCTCAGTTCAGTGCAATAAATCTTTTAGCAAACAACCAAAGGGGAGCGCGAGCCGCGGGGGGGGGGGGGGAACAGAGTCATAAAAAAATCATGTCAACAATAAGATCCTTCCAGATCTGTCACAGTTTCAGCTCTCGTAGCTCTACAGATAACCTTTCATGTTTACGAGCCTCAAATGCTGGAAAAAGGCTTTAAGTCGTTGTCTTGCTCGGCGCCGGTTTCCCTGGCAACAAGGATATGATAATGTTGCCTTTGACATGACAGAAGGAATCATCTCGCTAACAAACAGAGACAACAGGCGCAGGGAGGGCTCGGGGAGAGGAAGGGGAAGGGGGCTGAATTAATGGACTCATTTTCACACAGAGGGAGACACAGCAGCGGCGGCGGCGGCAGCAGCAGCGGCAGCTACTCACCATCCTCCATCTTCCTCTATTGCCTTCCATGCATTCCTGCTGGCAGGCACACTCTGGCTTTCCCAAGGGAACAGCCAGCCTCCATTGGCAGGCCAAATAACAGTCAGTGGCCGGCGGGGACCAGAGGGGACAGAAATCTGATGATGGCTGCCCTTCAAGGCTGCGGGCTCCAAAAACCGAGCATGAGCGTCATGCCATCTAAAACCTGAAATGAACGAGCTGCATGGACGCCATGTGTTTTCCATCAGTGAAAAAAAAGAAAAGAAGGGGGCTAATCAGCCAGCCATGTGGAATCACAGAGGGGTTGGCTCGCTTCATGTGATCTTCTTTCCATTACTCCATAAAAGAGACTGTAAAACCTTGAAGCCCATCTGAAAGAGACTTAATCTTCAGTACTTTTGAAAAAGAAAAGAAAAAAAAAGTGTCAAGTAACCGTCTCAAAGCATGTTCATAAACGGCAGGGGGGGGAATTCCTCTTTTTCCTAGACTAGATGTTAAGAAGACACGAGTTAAGAGAGCGTCGTTCCAGGAACTTAACTGCTGCGGTTCATACTAAAGTGTTCACCATATTCTGCTTGACCTTAAATTTATTCCTCCTACTCCACCGCAGGACGAACTTGTTTTTGTCTGAGGTGAAATTTAGTCACCAGAGCTGTCATTTTCTGCTCCTTGCAAGTGCAGAAACATGGCATATAATGTCATCACGTCTATGTTCCTCTCGGTTAAGTTAGGTCAAGCCTTTTGTCGGCGTTATGGACCGGGAAGCAGGTCCGGGTTCTGGTGTGTGAGCCGTCTGACATCACGCTGATTGTTCATTGCAAGTGTTTTCCCACCAATCTGGTTCCAGTGGCTTTGGTACCAAAACAAAAGATACTTACTGGGCCACAATAAATGACCCGTTTTCTAGAGGTGAGTTTTAATAAGATCGACATCAAGTGTTTAGAGCTTGATATATAAAATGGTTTACAAAGTTACAGTTCCAGAACTGCTAGACTTTCCAGTGACAGGCATACAAGTATGTCTGGAGTACACCTGCAGCTAGCTTGACTAATTAAGTGGCAATTATTAGCTTGTTGTACTTGTGTTGCATGAATGTCAAAAAGCATTTGACAGCTACAACAAAAAAGCAGGCTTCTTCTACATAATGTCTTTACTTCACTCAGTGAAATAAAATCTAAAAGGCAATAGATTGCTAAAAATCAATGCGTCGCGTTTCATTAGCAGAAGCAATAGCATGTAAGATAAATGTTTGTGGTAATGTAGTGAGCTTTGTTTGAGGTTCCCATGACGTCATCGTGTTAGAATGTTGTTCCCTCATCAAAAACGTAGCTGGAGTGTCGAGAAAACGTTTTCTCTCACAAAGCACACCCATTTCCACAGATCCATCTGACGGAGCACTTCTCCATATCTCTCCACCAAGCTCCTCCAGACTAGCGGCAGCAGCAATTAGCAAACACCTGGCGTGTCTGCTGAGCTGATCGTGCAAATTACTTCTCACTGTATTGCTCCTAAGGACGGCCGTTAATGGAGAAGCACTGTCATGGCGACATGCGTCAAATTAGGAAGTCAAGATTTCTCTTAAGTTATGTTTTGATATAGCTATGTTTCATCGTACCATTGCGGCGATACAATGAAACTGCAATGTTTTGATCAAGGTTATAGGCTTCTTCTTCGATTTCCTTTTTTTTTTGGTCAGTATAATTTGAGACAAAACTATGAAAACACTGAGCTTTCACATAAATAAATACCACTAGCTATCTCTCATTTTCCCACTTTTTGTTAATGTAACCCTGCAGAAGAGTACACAAAGCTACTTTCACAACCATTTAAGAATATATATATAAATGGTTTGTTGTCCATTTTATAAACACTCTTATATCACAAAGTGGTGTTCATAAATCCTGCTTAAAACAGGATTTATAAATCAATCCTATTTGCAGATATTCTTTTAAAGAAATACCGGTCATATGGAAAACGCCAGCCTGAAGAGTACAGACTATTAGAGAACGACGACTGTTTACAACAACATTTACTATAAATTAGGCTAGTGAGAGAGTAAGCCGTCAATCTGAAGTGATAACTAGATAATTACAGGGATTTTGCTCTCGCTCTCTCTGCACTTTGAGTATCTAGAGAAATGCAGAATGCAACAGAGGGAGGATGAGACTTGTGAAAGAGATACGATGTAACGGCCTGGCTCCATGATGGCGCTCGGGCGGTGAAAAGTAAAACCCTTTTTCACGAAATCAGTCAAGGACTGGTTTTAACGCCAGTGAACGTTTAGTACCCCTCACCCCTTCAAGTAAACACGACTGGTCAGAGTAAAAATATCATAACACAGTGTAAGAAAGAAATCTGCACTTCCAAAACCAAAATGAAAAAAAAATAAATAAATCAACGTCCTCAAGCAACATTCTAGTTTTATGGGATATTTTCTTTGGTTTTTCCACAGGGAATAATCTTTTCTCTCTTTTTTTCATCTGGAGATAATGTAAACTTCAGCTTGCTCGTTGGTTTGGATTTTTTTTTAAAATTTATTTATTTTTTTTTCAAACTCATAAACGCGTCCCTGTGTTGTCTTCTTGCCTGTGGTTGACAGGTACGTTAATAATTATGACATCAAACACTATGTAAGTCACGCAGCCAGGCCACTCACCTGTCACTCAACAAGGTCACGCCCTGAACAACGCGCAGCTATAAAAGTGTGTCGCTCACAGAGCTGCACAGGAAGACAACGAATGACAGAGACTAAATCATCTTCTCCGCAACTTGCTAGCAAGCCGATTCCACCTCCGAACTTCATCTGAACTTTATGTTAAGGACTGACTGAGTTGTTCCAAGTGTAGAGAACGGGAGTTTTTGGTACTTCCTTGCTGGTTTCTATGATTTGTTTTCTAGGATATGAATATTATCAACGTTGAGGATTTCAGCAGCCTGTGTGTAAACATTCGGCCATTTTATTGCAACCTCTTGTTTTACAATTGGGGAACTTGCATTACGGCAACAGCAAGGGCTTTTCCCGTTTCATAACCGCACAATGTATATCGGTGAGATTTTACCTGATCGATGGACGCACTGTGTTTAATCAAACTGATAAATTACGTCCTCGGCAGCGTGTCAGCACATTCTGCAATTAATGAGCCATTCACTTTATTCAGGTGTTTGCAGCTGGTGGCCCCTGATCTAAACCATCCATTTTAGACCTGACTGTATGTGTAGCGTAGTTCCTGCTGGAAGGTCAATCGCTGCATCATACTGCCACCACCGTGTTTCATGATACACACGTTTTCATGTGTCTCATGAAAACGTGTGTATGTTACATTTTAATTTCATCTGGCGAGAGAGCCCTTTGTTTTGCAATGATTATTATTATTATTAACTTTTCATGCAACAGCGCAGTTACACAGGGACGAGAGTTCGGCATCAGCTAATGCAGAGCATTGGAGCTAATTAGCAACGTCTGTCCCACGCGCCGACATGAAAACAATGACTACAATAGAAGACCTGACATTCACAAAGAACATAATTCTCTTTAACAATCAACAAAGCAAAAGAATAAAATCAAACATTAACATTTTATATACATGGATACATTTGAGGTAGAAGAACGGAATAAAATTTTCAAAGTTCACCAAATTCACTTTGCCGTTTCCCTTCTTCTTTGTGCTGATTTGTTCCTTTTTCTTCTAATTTTTTATTAACAAACCTTTGAGGGCAGAAACAACACAGCTGGATTCCATTTACCAATTCAAGCAGCTTCTTAAGACGGTTTGTTGCTCTGGGCTTTACTTAACAGGACCAGAATAAAGTGATTATTTCTATGTTTAAAAAAAAAAAAAGATGTATAGTTTTTTTCCTCCATTTCACCATCACGCTCTTCTTTCTGGTGATCTCTCATACAACCCGATTCATGTTTGCACAGTGACAATTACATATGCAAAGAATTGGGAACAAACAAGTGAAGCAACCTGAAAGAGCAAAAAGAACGGCCAGGCCCACTTCCTGTTTTTTTTTTTTTCTTTTTTTTTTTGCTCAAAGGAAAGTTTATTTCTGGAGCCTTCGCAAAGATTTACTGCAGATGAGCAGCAGCAAATCTTCCACATATGAGAGACGCATGAAAGGACAGGAGCTTCACAGTTTGTTCGGGATGTTCTCACTTGACTTCAACTCACGATCCGACTCCCTCCTCTCATCGAAATTAGATCACACATGAAAGCCGCGGCATCTTCTACTGCATGTGCTAAATTCGTCTTATTTGGGACAAAACCTGGATTTTGACCCAATTAGTCAAACGGCAATCATGCCACAGTCACAGGGTGTGTGCAGGAAGACGTTTTTATTTTTTATTTTTTCTACACATGAGATGCCTTGAGCGAACGTTTCATTCTGAGTTTCGTGGGTGTAACTCTCTTTGGTTCTCGGTATCTCCAGGTTTTGTTGCGGATCTGCGCCTTCTTTCCCTTCTTCTCTTCTCTTTCTTCGATTGAATTTTCACAGGATAAGAGCGCGTTTGCAAGCCTGTGGCGGAATCAGGTCTGCATTTAATGTCTGTCACGTCGCGACGTGCAAAAGCTAATCCCGGGTAATCACGTTACGCAGCCGCCGCAGCGTCGCCTTCCTGAGAAAACGGGGAGCCTGGAAGGGACTATTTTACATATTCGGCGCTCGACGAAACAATATATTTTGATATTTACGTCTCCCGACAAGAGAGGGCTTTGAATCCCAGAGGAGCCGGATTTGTGTGAAAAAGCCGCGGAGGTTTGTTGGGGCGTTTCACCCGACGTTTTTAGATAGAGTCTGCGTTTCTCCTCCTTTGGAAAAATTGATGCGGCCATAATTTGAGAAGTCTTTCTGATGCTTTTGCGTTGCAACGGATATAGACCACCATTCGCCAAGTCAAAAGGTCAAAGGTCAAACCAATCACTTAGCAGCAGATCTTTAGAAATGAAAGCAAATGAAAGAGATTCACGACGGAGAATCCAATTTTAATTGAATCTAAACGTCTGCTTTGCTTTTGGGACGTCAGCAGTTTTTTTCTTTTGTTTTGTTTTGTTTTAAATGAATAGTGTTCTTCTGTTTGGATGGATTTTCATCTAATCGCGTTTATTTGTGCTAGTTATGGATCTGGAATGTGCTTTTCCTCGAGAGTAAAACAGATTATGGCTCTTCCCGAACCAAGGTCCACTCTCTGACCTTCGCAGCTCGGGATCTTGTCTGCGCGTTCGTCTTTCCGACTTTGATCCGAGACGTCTCGCAAACGTTCTGGTGTGTTCACTCTGAAGCTGTGCACAGAGCAACGGGCAGCAGCTGAGTTGTGGTCGAGGATTTATGTCATTTCTCTTCATCCCAACATCCAAGTTGCTCAAGAGAACGAATCGGACCAAAGCTCCTCTAAAAGCCCAGACGTCTCCAACCTGAAGAAGACCTTCGACCATTTTCAATCTCAAGACCATTCCTCTTCTGTGAATAAACAAATATGTACGTAAAGAAAACCAAAATAAGTCCGAGATGGTTTGGGTTTGTTTTACGCCAAGAAGTTATTGAATTCACAGTGACCTGCTCTGTTTACCAAAGTATTCTAGAGCCAAATCTGACTTCACCTTTCCCCTCTATTTACCCTTTAGCAACATTTTTACCAGCGTTTCACTGAGAAGAAGCTGGGATGACCAACTCAACAGATGTACAGCTGCATCGGATGTTTACTAATTACTGCTGGCTAGTCTGAAGGAGCTGAGGGGGGGGTGGGGGTGGGAAACCACAGCTTCGAGGAGGAGCTAAGTCGTCGAAGGCGGTACTAAGTCCAACGATGCGTTTTGCACAGCTGCGTGGTTGCCATGGGAGATTGAAGGATTTCTCAAAAATGTATGAAAGAATCGAGGCAACACTCTGGGTGCGTTTCTGACGAGGGGAATAACATAACATGACATGAAGCTAAAAAAAAAAAAAAAAAAAAAAGAGTTGATTTTACATAATACTGCCCCTTCAAGGAAGACATGCATAAATAAATGCCAGGAAACCTCAACAAAGAAAGACTAACACAGAGAAACCCAGTCTAAGTTACTACTGTTAATGGGGGCTGTGTAAGTTATCGTCTGTTTCACTGCTTTAGTGAATACAGTGACATGATTTGATCCGTTCTCTGCTTTAGGTTGGATCTGAATACCTTTAGAACCTGGCGACGACCCGATCTTCCTCATCTCACCTTTAAGACCCTCGAACTCAGTTTATTCAGTGACTGTAAGTTTTAAATGACTGGCCTTGCCGTCTGCAAACATGGGATTCAGCTAAAAACAAAACATAAACTCTCTAATTATTGTGTCTTTTTTTTTTTTGAGGCTGCATAACTCTGGCAGAGCAAATCAAAGCGTCCCTCTGTCTGTTTGGCTGAACTCTGCTCCACTGCCGGCTCCCTGAAACACCGCCCGCCTTTAATTCATATCAAAGTCCCGTCGTCTCCGGGAGACACCGCGTGCCGCCGGAAACTCTCTGAACGTCGCAAAAACTTCCACGGAGGCTCCTCCGCGTTTAATCCTCCCGTCAAATTGCTCTTCGGCGAGCAAATATTGACGACGTCCTTCCCAAAACGCGCCCTTTGTGCCGCCGCCCCGGCTCGACAGGCGGCCCTCTGTGACGGATTATGAGGCGGATGAGCCATAAGCCGCTCCAAGGTTGTATTGTTCCCCGGCCTGCCACCACCTCTCCTAAGAGCTCCAAAGCCTAATTCTTCTTGCAGGCGTGTGAGGATGGGGGGATGGGGAACCCCGTGGCCTCAGACCAATCAGTCTCTCAGCAAGCGCACAAAGGTCCCGTTGCTTCTACAACTGGAAACTCGGCTTGATGGGTGGAGGAGGGCGCACTGTTGGGGGCTGGAGTCAATTACATTTCATTTTCAATCGGGACATTCAACCGGGCGTCCTTTTGGGGCCAAAATGATTAAAAAAAAAAAGTTTTTCTTTTCCTTTTGCGTCTGATTTGAGTTTAAACCCGAGGCGAAGTGGATGAACACTGGACGACGACAGGAAGTTCAGCAGGAGCTTTTTACTCCAGAAACAGGTGGCGTCTGCTCCGTTGCCACGTCGACTCCGATCGGTTCTCTCCTCGGCGGCAGTGAGTGATGGAGGAGACTGAGCTTCAGATACATGAAGAAGAGGATGAAATACCAAAAAAACAAGTAATTGTAGCATTGTCCATCAGTTCAGTTTAGTTTTATTTTGATAGTTCTCAGATTCATAAAATTAATGTGACAAGATCGAAGTGAAAACGACACACCAGTGGGAAGGGAGCAAAAAGAAAATGGGAAAATAGCACTTAAAAGCATTTTTAAATGCGTTATGTTCTTAAATTTCAACATGATACTTTAGTGAAAAGTATTTCTGTTTGCAACTGCATCGTATCGAATTCTTGCTGCTTCTTCCTGTTGTCATTTCATGTAGTCGCCATCGGATTTCTAAGAACTCAAAACTCCAATTGAAACACAGTAATCGACCAGGGTTTGTTTTGTGGTTAACCAAAAAAAAAAAAAAAAAAAAGTTCCCAGCACTGATCCTTGAGGGACTCCACATTTACAATCTTTACATTTTATCATGAAGCTGAAAAGCAAACTGATTTTCCCGCGAGACTCCAGGCAGCACTTCAGGACGCATATGGCAAGTGTACAACGCTACACCATGTTTAGAAAAAAAATAAATAAAAAAGATAAATGTATATATACATATATATAATGTGGCCCCATACCGGTGAGTATGGTTGTCTTTATGGGCGTAATCTTAAAACGTTTCTCTTTGCGAGCGTTTGTCTCTTTCCTCCTCCATCTTCTTCCTGCACAGAACCGTCTGCGTAGCTGCAACAGTTTAGAGGCGCACAGTGCGGAAAATTCGGTCCACTCAGACGTGTCGAGCATAAACCAGGCTTAGGAAACAACTACTGCACAGCTATGGATGTGAAAATGAGAGTTTGGAAGACGAATACAAATACGAATACGGCCTGTTTATTTGAGGGCTTAGCTCAAACGAGACGGGTGACTCTTAACTGCGATGTCTTTCCAAAAGATTAGGTAGTAGCCTCACCAGGCAGCAAGTACTGTAGGTGGCCCCAATTGACTCTTTGACATAATTCTTTTTGTACAGCTTTAAAAAAAACCCCAAAAATAAAAAATAAAAAGCCAAAAAACCCTCCTAACCATTTTTCCATCCAATGAAGTATAACACGCACATGTGAACTGAATGAACGCTGCAACCGTTTTATCAATGAGTTCATTGTAGTTCAGGTCTTTTTCCAATTTAAAAGGTTCACAGTGAGCCTTTGCTCCACTCAAGCACATCACATCATCTTTTGTACAAGAAAAACCAACAGCACATGATCTCATGGTGTTTATCTAAAGAGGCTTAGTAACAACTGCATGTGCTTAATTGTTCGGCGTAACAGCAAACAGCCCTTGTTTATGTGAACCTTGGATGTCTGTTCCCATCCGGAGGAACGCAGCCGATCTGGAAGGCAGGAAAACAGAAGAAGAAGAAGAAGAAGGAAGAGGAGGAGGAAAAAAAAAAGAAAAAAAAAAAAAAAGGCCACCCACAGGGCAAGTAGCTGTCATCACGAATTCACTAGAGGCTCAGTTCACTCAATTCTTTGGCAACCTCTCTGACAAAAAAAAAAAAAACAACAAAAAAAAAAAACACCTTCTATTGAAGATCCTTACAAAGGAGACCTCTTACGTTCTCTGGCTGGGAGATTACTGGGAGGGCTGGTACAATTACGCGCCCTCAGCCTGAATGGAGCGGAGCACAGAGTTGTGGCTAATCTGCAACTCAAACAAGACTAAATCTAAGCTAATCAACGGCGAATCACAATGCCAGGCACTGGCGAGAAAACACCACAACCTGTCATGTGTGTGCGTGCGTGTGAGAGAGAGAGAGAGAGAGTGTGTGTGTGTGTGTGTGTGTGTGTGTTTGTGTGTGTTGGTGAATCACGCCATGCTTTTCAAAACTTGGTGAAACACACCCCTGGGCTTGAAACAGCTCAGTCAAGGAGCCATTCAACACATTTTGAGAGGAATACACACGCACACACATGGCAGTGCAGGAACAAGTGAAAACATAAAATTACATTGTGCATGAAATATGTCAGGAACAGCCTGTCATAGCAGCAGTTAAGGGGCCAATAAGCAGAGTGTGTAAACCCTTAATGCAGCTGCCGAATATGTGATTAAAACACTTCATGGTTAGCGGTAGCGGTGGACTCCAGGAGCACTTTTTTTGAATCCAAAACCGTGACTTTTGTTTTCATTATTTGAAGTGAACATTGTAGCAGTGGCACTTTTATTTTAGTATTTGGAGGGGAGTTTCTTCAAAGTCTGTATTCCTACTACAGATTACTGCCTTTTATGTAATAAGGTTTCTTTAACATAACCAGCAGTTACAGTAGTTTTTTTTTTTTTTTTATGAATTTTACTTGATATTTTTACCAAGCCGACAGAGATCTGCGTTAATGAAGTGCAAATCGGTGTTGAATTTGGGGTTTCAAATCTGTGTTGATAAACTTCAAAAGTGCGTAGTTTTAAAATCTGTTTATTAGCTGTAGATGTGTGTTTCACTGGAGGTGGGGGGGGGGCGGGGCTTATAAGCTAAAAACACATGTCGCATTTTCGTGTCAGATCAGTGTTTATGAACTGCAAACAAGTGTTATATTTATGGTGTCAGACCTGTGTTGAAAACTGCAAAGAAGATCCAGATTTGAGGTTTCGCGTCTGTTTATAAATCCTCCAGAGCGACATTTATGGTTCCAAACAGGAGGCACAAACACAAACGAGAAACATTCAATCCCTAACCAGTGTCCACTCAACTTCCTTTTAATATTTTCTACAAAATTGTGCTTCGTCCTGAGCCAAGAAGCTAAAATTGACATTAACTTAGCAATTGAGAGTTTGCTCACAGTGAGAGCCAATCAGTTTGTCTCCACCATTGAAGAACATTTTTGAGTCATACTTGACACTACATGTCCGTTCAGTACAGGAAGAAACTCTCAGACAGGTAACTTGATGTGACGTAAATGCCCACATTTAGCAAAATAAAACACACAAAAACCCAAAAATGATTCAACTATGAAATTCCCTTTTATTACCATCCAACAACCTAAGAAAAGCCCAAAGAGGCACAGACTCTTCAAACCCTTTGCAGGTACTATGAAAGAATTTTGACTCAACCTTGTTAAGTCATGTCCACATTCCAGTCTGCATTAAAAATGAAACCAGAACACACCCATCAACCTATGTCGTCTTCTGACAAATCCTCT
The DNA here is from genome assembly GCA_922788865.1 of Poeciliopsis turneri. Lineage (NCBI taxonomy): Eukaryota > Metazoa > Chordata > Actinopteri > Cyprinodontiformes > Poeciliidae > Poeciliopsis > Poeciliopsis turneri. The sequence continues at coordinate 1,590,521 of CAKLNU010000675.1, forward strand.
TGAGAACATTTAGTTAGCAGAGCTTCAGAAGAAAGATTATTTTTTTTCCCCCCTCAAAATCACGTCAACTATCAAAAGCTGAATTACTCAGTGATATTTTTAGCTTAAGTTTGCGTTGCAGTAAACACTTCCTGGGTTTGATTAACTATGTTCAGTTGAAGTCCAACCTTGACTGGTTGTTTACTCCGTGTTTCCATTCAGGATGTGTCCATGTCCAGTCTTTTCTTGACTTTCGCTTCATGGGAAAACATGATGTCTTTTCTCCTTGTCGTCTAAACTTCTTCATCGTCAGCTCCATCTTTTGTGTTTTCTGCCCTGCCTCGTTCTGAGCAGAGGTGACTCACAAACTGCATGTTTGCCAGCGTTTTCCAACATCCTATTACACACGCTTAATAGCACGCGCTGCATAGTTTAACCTTCTCTATCACTGCTGCGATCTTGGGTCTCAGTGGGCCCTGCAGACTGAACCCACATGTGGGTTGCGTTTTATAACACCATTTGCATTCAGTTTAACACGCTGAAGTGACAAACTGTAACCTCAGAATCAGCTGCGACAGTGAGAGCTGTGAATGTTGTTGACGTTTTTCTGAAATGATCGATAACGTCGATACGAATAAATAGATTTTTTCATCGACTCTCCGTCTTACGGAGTTCGCTGTGGAAAACAGGTTTGAAGCTCTGTGGAGATGAGCAGGAAGAACACACCCAGGGAAGATAACGCATGTTGTTTGGGCTGAAAATACCCATGTGTCCAAGCGTTATCCTCCGCTCTGGCATGCCGCTACACGTACTCGGAAAGAGGATCAAATTCCATCGAAGGCGAATCCCAAAACCGAGGGCTTATCGGAACCGACGACTCTGGGTACTTCATCCTCCTCTGCGCTACCATTTCGAGGTGAAAACCTGACAACAACAACAGAAAAATAAATGACTGTTGATTGAGGATGACTGATTGCAGTGCTCATTCAGAGTTAACCATCTTCTGCATTCTTGTTTCCCCTGTTGGTTGTCGCCTTTGGCATCGAACCCCCCCCCCCCTCTCCGCCCTTCGCTGCTGTAATCAAATGGTTTCATTGAAACTAATGACATGGCTGTGCTTTTTTAACAAAGTGCTATTGTTCGTGTAAATGTGGCTCTAAGTGAAAGACGGGTAATGACAGGCCAGGGAAGTCGAGCTGCATTTCTCAAGTGGCCGTTTAGGTTCTGCTTGAACTGCTATTCTATCTGTGTGCGACCAATAGAGCAGTTTGAATCTTTTTTGTTTCTTTAAACAAACACAATTTCAAAGGTATTTGCAAAAGAAATAGCCGTTTACAATGATAATCAGACTTTTATTGAAATGCTGCAAATGCAAGTGATCAGAGTCAAAGACTCAAACAGCTTTGGTCATAAACTCCAGGCCAGGTTGAGACCAGAAAATGTGAATTTGCCATGTGTGCAAAGAGCCTTTCCTCTGGTGTCACACTGCAGCTGATGGGACCAGCCCCTTCTTGGCACCCTGGTGATAGTGGCTCTCCAGCTTCCCTGCAAGACAGAGGGGGAGTGAAGGAGGGGTGGTGGAACAGAGGAAGGGTGGGAGGAGAGAAAAAGAGGAAGGGATGAATCAAAACACCATCAAAGGGACAGCATGACCTTTCTGAGAGCTCAAGGGCTGCTGATTACAGGCGGCCTCGGGTTGATGCACAGAGACATCGAGATGATGAAGGAAAAGACCAACGAGACCTTTTATTCAACAGCGGAGACTGGAAAATAGCTTTTGTTGGGAGCAAAACAAGACGTGCTTTTAATTCAGAGATTTGTCACAGACTTTAATTACAGGAGCATTAAATGCAACATAAACCGAGACACAATGAAACGACTAAATGCCAAGTCTTCAAGTTAAAGTTCGACAACTCGGCCAAATACACCAGGCCTGTAAAACCAAAGGGAAGGTTTTAAATACAGTTATTATTATTCTAATGTCTCAGAACAGTGGAAATAAAATGTTTTATGAAAGACAATTAGATTATTATAACAGCCTTGATATCAATGTAATGCATTTGTGAAAATCTAAACATTGGATAAATATCTATATATATAACATATATATAGATATATATATAGATGGTGTCATCAGCATAAAAAGACATACAAATGTGGATTGAAAAATAAACATTTGTATCCATGTTCAATGAATTTACTTAGGACCAACACAGATCCCTGCGGAACGCCATTATTTTGAACACAGACTGTTCAAAACTCCTAGTGTCCATTTTGGTGGGGATAGTTTACGGTGATGCAACAGAAATGTTCGCAATCTTTTATTTTTTACTCATTTACAAATGTATTAATTCATACAGAAGTGTAAAACTCATTTTTTCACAATAAGTCATTAGATTCTAGAGGTCCGATGGCACGAAGGGTTCAAGTTAAACCACTTTTATGACTGAGCCGCCAAGGGAAGTCACCAAAGCGCCGAATTGGCGAGCAGGGGAAAAGTGGAGCTCGAACGTGTATATAACTGCATATTATCACAAGAAAACATAAAAATGTCTTATACTAACGTCTAGCAAAGAGCATTGTTACAACATGAAGAAAAGCATTTAGGAAGGGTACTCTGGAGATGCAGATAACAGGTGAGTGTATTTATTTAATCATTTGGATGGTAATCAGGAGAAACAGCTGAAAACTGTGAGAGACCAAAGTGTTAGCTTCTATAACATTGTCCAATCATCATTACTTTGTCTGACAGAATGTAAATATCCGAGCACTTCTGTCAAGAGTGCATCTTCAGGAAGGATTTCGCCACGTTGTTATTCAGATAAACGCTGCTGGCCATGAAAGCAACAAACGCCCCTGCAAGCCGCTGACCAGAGCTGACCTCCTAATCTACCGTAACTGCAACCTTTTTCTGTCAATACAGCATCCCCCAGTATTGATCACATTTCTCCATTAGAGCTCATCCTCCCAAAGTACGCTCCGCTGCTTTGTCCTTTTCTGCAGAACAATCCCTGCTGGATTCCGATAACCCGTGTCGACCTTGTCCTTAACTGCAGAGCAAATAATGACCCCGTGTCTCACCGCCTCACACAAGCCTCCTGTTTGTGAAACCGCAGCGTTAGCCGGCTGTTTTCTCTCCCCGTGTCTGAGGCAGGCATGAGAATGATACAAGTGTGACAGGCTGGAGCTGCAGTTGTCACTCGTGCTCTCTTTTTTTCATGCTGTCACGTTATGGCTGAACTCTGTGGGTAGCAGCGGCATAAACACGGTGTTTAGCACAAGCGCTGTTTGCTCACCGTTTCCAAGCCCGTCTTGAATGGCTGTCAGCGTGTCTCGGTTCTGCCAGGAGCGAGAGTGTTGCTTCGGCAAGGAAACCTCTCTAGATTTTTTTTTGTTGTTGTTGTTGTTTTTATTATTACTACTTGGCAAAGGCTGCCAAGAGGTTATCCAAGATTACATTAATAACAAATTAATCTTAACAGAATTTCATGCCAAGTTTAAAATGCTTTTTGAAACATTCAGCAGACAAGGGCCAGGGAGTAGAGCCACTGTAGCGTGTCTGGGGGGGGGAGAGGGAAATAAATATTAGATGGTAAGAGCCCAATAACTGTATCATAAAACCCAGAGATGGCAGTTGTGCTCAGCAGAGACCGAGTCAGAGCGGTGTTGTGCCAGCATAGGCAGGCTCTCTCTGTTCTGGGAAGCCAATCGTCCAACTCCTCCAACTGGTTCTGACCTCTTCAGTTCTCCTGGTGGGTGTTTTGTACCGGGTGGGGAAGCCAGAGCCAGAATCAATATTGTGGGAAACTCGCCGTGGCAAATGTTTTTTCTGCCTTCTTGTCATAACGCGGCGACGTTTCCGCTGGACCCCGTGCATCGGCGAAAAATGCAAACAAGCTGATTATCGGAGTCCAAGCGAACATGGAGGGAATGAGCGCTCAGCCTGTGTCGTCTCAAGAACAGCTACGAGCTCTGCAAACAAAGTGTCGATGCTGCCATGGCGGAACAGGTTGAGCGTTGTAAATATGTTCGCCGATTTAAGAGACTCGTGTTCTTAGAAAGAGGAGGGCAGATTGACTCACATGAAAGGAAGGATTGCCGTGTGAATCATTTGGTGACTCTAGAACCAGACAGCAAGATTTTCATCAGCTTCCGGGGATTGCTTTGTTTTGTTTTGTTTTGTTTTGTTTCGGCTTTATGGTTATTAATGAGCTATGGTGTGGTTTTAACATGACATCAGCAAACTTCCTGCTCGCCCCATCGGAGGACACGCAATACGCGATTACAGGACTTTACCGGATTAACGAGGTCAAATGTCTGTTATTCTAAACTGCGGCCATTGTTATAAAGCAAACATTGTCAACAAAGTGGTGACATTAATTATTTTTGAAAAACAGCACCGGGTCATTTGGTTGCTGTGTTATTTTTGCCCTCTTTCAGTCTGAATCTTTTCAAAGCAACTTTTTCCAGAACAAGACGGATTTCATTACCACCGGATGTTTTGCACCAACCCTGTGTCAATTTGTACAGGATGTTCCCTACATGCCATAAATTTATGGTCTACTTATAGTCTAAAGTTACTTCATGTGGTAATACAGCTATAATATTTACCAGCAGGAGGTTTCTCATGTTATTTTGGTTTGATCAGGGCTTGTAATCGAACATAATTCAAGACGACTGGGCAAAAACCAACATCAGAATCACAATCAATCGAAAATAGGTGTAAGACTTCAGAAAATGTACCGTTACATTTATTTGCACCGCCTGCTTTAGGAGGACTTTTTGGAGCACATCTCTCTGTAATACATCACAAAGCTTTGCTACGAAGAGAAATAAACTGATACGCGACTGTAACTGAATTGGCAAAAGCCGATGGTGAGACTTTGGTTGTTTCCGAAGTGCCGAATGAAAATATAATGTGTTCGCAATTTAGGCCATGATTTCCCAAATGGTGCGCAAACAAACAATAAAGTCCATCATTGCTTTAACCATTAAAACAATACTAAAAAATGCATTTTAAAAATTATTAAGTTTTTTATTTCGTTTTTTAGTTTTGAAAACAAAACAAAAAAAAAAAAACACCCACTTTTCTGCTCTTTCATATTTTATTTTGAAATGGAAAAACACGAATTTGAATGCCTGCGTGTGTCTTAAGGCTTTTTTAAAAATTTTAATCTCTTTGAATTTTAACATATTTTACCCCTTTGTTAACCTGGTAATTAAAAACAACTAATTGCTTTAGTCTTCAACAAGTTAGTTAATTGTACTGACAATCTGCAACCCGGCCCCTCCTCCCATTTCATTTTCTTTCAAGACACAAACTAACATTTGAACATCGCTTATATCATAATAAAGCGAAAGTGAAAGATGCGGTGCGCTCTTTGACCTGCTCAGGAAACAAAGGTGTTAGAAAGGTGACAGCTGCTCTCCAATGAGTGCAGCAACATCTCTGCAACACACTGGGACACGTGTGACAACACAGCTCTTGTTTCATGTCCCTTTCAAGAACTGCCGCGGCTTTGCGAGGTGATGCCAAAAATGAAAGCACCAGATGCCGGCTGCGACCAAAAACCAGAAGATGTGTTGGCTGAGCTCAACCGCGTTTTGGAAATGTGGCCTAACCGTCTGCTGCAGATTAGCCATAGAAAGCCACCTATAGCTACAGTGGAGAAACTGAACCGTGTGAAAAGTGAGAGATGGTTGAAGTGGTTTGAGCTTCTAGATTAAAAAACACAACAAAAAAAGCAAAAGATACAAAACAGTTTTTCCAGCTTTCTAAAGAGTCAAATGTTGCTGACATCTTTTCCTGAGGAATCATAACTTTGAATGATCTCTTTAGCACAGTAAGGGTTATGGGCTCTTTCGCTACAATAAAATAGCTTAACCTCTGCCTGTGAAGGACGCGGTTCAGCTTTGAAGAAGAAAAGCTGGAACCGCGACACGTCTGATCCCACGACTGATTAACTGGCACTGGTGTTACTAAAGAGCGAAGCTCAGCACCGGCTCTGCGGTAAATGAAAGACAACCGTTTAGGAAGCGTCTTTCAGACAGTTACCTCCCCTCATTAAAACATATCCTCTCAGCAAACAGGAGAACAATAACAAGGTTTTGAGCAACTGTTTGCTGTCAACCGGAGGACGACGAGCGGGAGGAGAAACCCTGGGTCTTACAAGCAAGACAGCTGCCAGGAGACTCCGACCAGAAACGTTAAATATTCCCTGTGAAAGAATAAAAAAACAAAAAAACAAAAAGCGACTTCGGCTAATGGCTCCGGAGCTGCTGAGCTGTCGCTTTTCAAAATAGGTGCTGTGGAGTCAAGAAGAGCTTCAGGGAATGCAAGTTAAAGAAGAAGGCGAGGTGTGAAGGAGTGGGTGGAAAAAAAAAAAAAAAAAAACAGAGAAAAAGCAAAAAAGACACGAGGGATGGGGATGAGAGCGGGGCGCGACGGAGGACACGGCTGGTGGAGGCAAAAGAGAGAGAGAAACAGAAAGGCAGGACCATCGATTGGCTGAGATAATTTCCCATTGATTGCTGCACTGTTTGGAGATTGCTAGAGAGAGGTTTATTGCCCGCGCGCTGCAGCTGGGGATAGAAGGCCATAAAATAAGCACAGGTTGTCTGCAGAGGGCCAGCTCCATCATCAAGACCATAAAAACACACGCCGAGCCACACAGACACACTTAGACGTCCACTAAACTTAAATAGTCTTTTCCCATAATAAGAAATATAACTGCCCGCATACTATTACTGTAACAGATAATGAGGAAGTGCAGCTCATTGCAGATGGAAAGCGGCCGCGCGTAATCCCTTGGAAATCCAGGGGCAGGAGTGCAAAGAGTATTTATTAGAATGAAATAGAGGTCCGCTGACATCCTCCCCGACATCAATAACACGCAGTCCATCAGCCTCCTTGCAATAATAATCATAGGAATAATTGCCAGGTCGCTGTTTCTCTCTAAGAGCGACTGCCCACGCACTGAGGAAAAAAAAACAAAAAAAAAAAGAAAAAAAAGGATGAATCCTATTTTCCCTTTTGTATCTTTTTTATCACTCATCAATCCCAACGCACCTGAATAATAAACCCGGAACAGCTATGCATACGGCGCGCACGTTAACGCACCTTCTGAAGGCACACTCTGGCATGAGGAAATTGCTTCATGCCTACAAATGGTGACACAGAAAAGGGAGATAAAATGGAGCACCCGGCAGCTCTCTGATTGAATGTAACACCTTGAAAACTATCTGTTTCAGTGATTCCCAATGGGTTCCCGCAAAAAAAAAAAAAAACACCCTGGCACAAAGAAACAGAGGCGAGAGTAAGAAGTAGCTGAAAGTGTAAAGGGCTCTTTCAAACCTTGACTTAATGGCAGGATTCAGTGCCTTGAACAGGGAGCCAGAGTTGAGGAATATTCCAAAAAAACCCAAATCAAATGTGTGCTTTATCAGAAAGTACATCATAGGCAAAGAACCTTCAGTTCAGACAATCAGAAGATGGTGTTTGGCATTTTGGTTGTATAACCTAAACCTCTTCTATAAGATACTGACTTTTAATTTGGAATATAGCAGAGATCAAAAGTGGAGTCAGAAGAAAAAATGAGTTGAACAGTTTCTGTTCAGCAGAGTTATCTCTTGACCGACTATTAATGACGCAGTTTTGTGGGTTTTACTAAAGTTTTTAAAGCAGATCTTTATCTAAAAACGAGTCTAATGAAACACAGTTTGTTTATAATAAGTGCTGCAAAACACTCTGGGATTCCTTTGGGAACCGTTAATGGACCACTGCCTTTCTTTATTTATGTTGAGTTTAGGTCAAATGTTTGGAAAGAAAATAAGAAAGATTGTAAGAAAGGTAATTATACCAATAACTGAAATCTTTGAACTTTTCAGCATATATTAACTTTTTTTATATGGTAATAAAGCCAATCAATCTTTATGACATCGCTCTATGAAATATTCCCAATCTGTTGATTTAAACAACTCCAGATTGGTATTATAATTTATGGTACTTAACCCCCCCCCCCCTCCCCAGATGACCATTTAGATTTATTCAGATGAATATAAAATTGAATCTAACATCTCTAAAGACATGAGCGAAAACACCTAAAGTTGAGTATTTTTAAAGTGCAGCTCTAATTCTGCTGCGAACGTTCAAAACTGAGGAATAAGGCTAAGTGGTGCATCGCTGCATTGAAATTCAGTCTTAAAGAGAATAAAAGCTCAGTCTGAATGTGTCCAGAGCTAAATTGAAAGACAGACTGCCCAATTGACTCGCCTCTTGTGAAGTGGAAGACTAATGGGTCGTTTCCTGGAGCAAAGTGATCGATTTAATGCCTGGAGATTTTCAGGTTTCTACAGCTGGACATGTTCAAAACTCCAGCACTGGTCCTTAAAACAGAAAAACTGGAGTTTTGTGTTTAGATGAATACAGATTGAATCAGTTATTCCAAAGCTTGTGTAGTGTTGAGTTCTTCACTTGATTAGGCCGTTATGAGTCGCAGACCGCACGAGAAATCTTAAAAAAGAAGTCATGTCTGGCTTCAGCTATGTATCCAGCTCTAATTGGTGGATCAATGCAGCGCCACAAAAAAAGAAAAGAAAAGAAAAAAAACATTCTTCACAAGTATGTCCCAATTTTCTTGATTTCTGCAGATATGGTAAATGTGTAAATCTGATGGTTTCATTTTTTTTCTCCTCTTCCTTTATGACGCTTCGCCCCAGCGATGTTGCCTTTTTTATCTTCTCCTCTCCCGTCTGGTCGAGCTAATGCACCCCCAGCTGAAGTCATTTTGAATGTGAAACCAAGCTGACAGCCTCAAGCACTGCAGGAAAGTGGATGTGTACAAAACCCCAGTAGCCAGGGGAGCAACAGCAAGAGGGGAGGGAAACTGCCTGGATTCCCATCTTGCCGTTAGTCACACCTAATTTAAATTCCCTTCCTGCGCTGCCGAGCCAGTGAATTTACAAGTGGATAGAGGAGGTGCTGTTTGAGACTTGTGCTGGCATGCTGTTTGCAAGAGGTTAGGAAGACACATCAGCCGTGCTTCCCACTGCAGAGAACAGAGTCTCTCCCATTGCTGGGTCTGTCCAAACCTCCCTGCCTGAAAGCTGTTTCCACAGACGCTTAGGGGCTGAAACAGCTGAGTGATTCCTCCAACCAACACTGCACCGTTGAGTCGATTTAGTCACGCACATGACAGTTTGTCACAACTCTCCAGAAATCCAGGGTCTGACAAGTCGGGGACAGCAAACGCGGTGGAAAGTAGAGCGAGGGTGTATTTAGTAGCTCATTAATACTGTCGTTATTTTAAAAAAATTGTTACTGGTATTAGTTGATACAGTAAGTCCTCTTGAGCTTTTTTTAAAATGCCATTAAAAGCTTGCACGCTGCTGCTGACCTAAAGGTCCTGCCTTTTAGCACCTCATGTTTAATTAAACAGTCGTACGCTTAATCAGGGGTGGTAATAAAGATAGTTTCCCTTTTTTCACAGTAGAGCAATTTGCGCCTTTATTCATAATAACCCAAATACAAATGATGCGAGTCCCGGTTTTCAGAGCATCGCAAGTACTGCTGCACCATATTTGTGTCATGTGTTCATGCTTTGCAAATTCATGATGCATTAGGAGAGCTGGATATACTCCCACTGTTGTTTACGCCCACAGCTGATGTATATATTCATACAGTGGTTACACATGTGAGCATGTGATTGTTCCACACTATCCCCAGAAGGTGCTGGTTGGGATTTGACCACTATAAATAATGGACCTGTGTGTATAACTGCGTACAGCTTTGAACAACAGCCATGTATTAACTTTCTCCATACATGTACTGACATAAATAGAGTTGGTCTAGTTCTGTTTGACACCAACCAACGAAAGGCTGATTTGCAACCGCGGAGAGATTTCACAGTGTTATTTGAAGGGAAAGATCTGCACCAGTTGTTCAAACATTGTGCATTACATTTGCTAACTTCTACTGACTTATTATGGCAAAGCAACAAGCTAAGAGAAAACTGCGTGAGAGACTGTAACTCTCATAACATTCTCTTGAGCTGACAATTATACTGTGGCTACATAAAAAGCAAAATATGTAAGCACGCGATTAAAAACGACAGTGATCACTGCTGCGACTTTAGCGCGTTTTAGTTAGCCGCAACACGCTAGGCTAACGTAAAGAAACATGGAATAGTTGCAGAAAGAATGGATGTTCTTCTGACTTGAATGCAAGAAAACATGATCAGATCGAACATGGTTTCCATTGTGGGCGAAGAAGTGGAGTTGGTGGAGGAGTTTAAATACTTCAGAGTTCACCTGGAGAGCAGACTGGACAGGAGCTGCAACAGTAAAGCCGCCTATAAGAGGAGACAGGGCAGACTGTGCTTCTGGAGGAAGCTTAGGTTCTTAAAGGTCTGCAGCAAGATCCTGCATATCTTTTGTCAGTCTGTTGTGAAGTGTGTAATCTCTTCTGCCATCTTTAGGTCCAGGGACTTAAAAAGGCAAAACAAGCTGATTAAGAAGGCTGATTCTGTTCTTTGGACTACCTGGAAAATCTGGAGACGACAAAGAAGGATTCTTTGTAAAACCACGACAATTGCGGACAACCCTGAATGTCCTCTTCATTAGAGTGCTTTAAAATAAAGCTTCCTCAGTCAGAGGCTTCTTAAGAACCACTGTGATACAGACCGCTACAGGCGCCTCTTTCTGCCTGCTTTAACTACAACAACTCTTTGAAGAGGATAAATTGTATAGTTTGAGTCACAACATTTAAGTTCCCTTTGGGTTCAATAAAGTATTTTGCTAAACAACTTCTTTGTTGTCACATTTTAATACACACATGGACACATGTTGGACATGATGCCCGTTATAACTGCCTCCAGCTAAAACATGTCATATAGGCATGTTTTAAATATGACATTTAAACATCACTTAGTAATGTTTAAAGGGATAGTCCATGTTCCTTTTGTTGCTTGTAAAAGGTACCTTAGAAAATCATTATCTTATTGGAGAATGTGTCCTTGATAAATTAAATTACACAGTTATTGCCTGAGAGCAGTAGGAGACTTACCACGACAAAAGCAAAAGTTGACTTTTGGAGTGGAAAATTACAATAAGGTCACATCTGCTAGTTGTATTTCTATATGTTTATTCTAAGTTCCTGTGTAGTCCCACCAAGACAAAGCTATTTGGGTTACATGTACAAGGTCGGGAGTTGTTTTCCACAGCTGCATCAGAACCAGACTGTCTTGCCTCGTTTAGGAGCTTTTATCCTTGGTATAAAACTCATGTGTAGTCTCTGCCTGGCAGAGCTTTTCATCCAGAAACTGCTTCATTATTGATTGTCCTATGAGCTCTCAGGTTTATTCGTAAATAAACCTGGTTGAGTGATTTTATCTGAACAGTGCTTGGAAATAGTTTTTTTCCCCACGACAATTTGGTGCCGTGACCCGGATCCCTCGACGGGACATCCGAGGACGTCGACGTCCTCGTCCAAAACCGACCTGGTCGGTTTTGGTACTGACCTGGACTAGGCTCCTGCCTCACACCTCGTTTAGGATTTGAGAGAGAGAGAAGAGGGCTGTTGGTCGGCTCCACGGCTCCAGCGCTGGGATCAACGAACTCAAAACCACTGTTATCAGGTGGGATATTCACAAATTAACTTAGCAAATTCTAAATGAAACAATCTAAAATAGTAAAGGATCCGATAAACCTTTCACCCCGGGGAATGGAGATTGGCGTTATTCTGGGTTGAAGTCCCAGAAAGAAGAAAATAAAATAAAATAAAATAAAATAATGTTGTGTGAGGAAAGTTGAAAATGACAGTTTTTTACATTAACATGGAGAACAAAGGTTTCTGTATTCCCCAAAGTGCTTTTGCCTCCAGCTGTTTCGCTCTGATTTAAAATCTGGAGTGGAGGTGAAGGGAGAGTCTGCCCATCTGTCCAAAATATGATTCCAATTCAAGCCTCACTTCAACCGTTTCCTTTTACAAAGAACTGGAAATGTTGCACTTACACACTTAATCTGTCCATAACTTTAAGACACAAGGAAGGCAGGTTGCAGAGGTGAATTTGGATCAACTGGATGAGTTAGTCTATGACATCCTAATGTTGAAAGGATGCTGATCTTTTCATGATTATTTATCCTCTTCCTTATTGAATGATTTGGTCTTCTCACATGAATCAGTCAAATAATATCCCTCCATTGGAGTAGTTTCATAGGGATGTTTTTTATTTTTTATTTTTTTTAGCAAGCTCTTTTTTCTTGTCCTAAAAAGAGTCTTTCGTCATTCCGACTCCAACTGGCTCCTCTGCTGAACATCTGGCCATTCCTCCACAGCTGCAGTGTAACAAGACAATTTATCTCCGCAAATCCCACTATTTGTCACATCATCCCTGCAAAGTCATGTCTTCATCTCACCAGAATATGTTCGTTGTTCCTTAAGAAATCTTGTCTAAACTAAAAACTAATTCAGGACTTTTGAAGAAATGGACCTCAAAACTTTTTAATTGTTTTTTTGGGTGACCCCCGGACGAAGGTTCTCAACAAACACTTGTTACTGAGACAGCACTGGTTTTTACGGCGCTTGATCCACTGCGTCTAGGGGGTGGAAATGGAAAGAACAGATGCTGGGGAAACAAGCACTGCAGTTAAGCACTGCAAAAAGCGTGGTTGGAAAAGCTTGCAGTGATCTGAAGAACGGTGTCACGCACTATATTAACTGGCTATTTGTTGCTCAACTGGAAATAAATCTAAACAACAAATGTCTTTTGTAATAAATAAACAGATGCAAATATTACATTCAGAGGCCTGGTTGCGTCATCAGAAGGCCAATGGTGAGTAGAACAGGCTTAAAAACGACTCTCCTCTCTAGGGATCACATTGCTCTTGTAATAATCTCTGCTTTTCCTCCTGGCCCACATTCCCAATACAAACATACATAATGAGGAACTTGCCAACAGCAGATTAACTTCCTGTGGAAGTGGACAACCAGCAGAGCTCAGCTTGTGTTTGAACAGTTTAACGTCTGTCAGCCAAACAACGTTGGACATAAATAGGCTGTCAGAAGAAGTCTTGCACACTGAAAGCTCGTTGCATCTGTTTAGTCCGCTGGAAATTAGTGATGAATGTTTCAAAAACTGCTCGGAGCTTAGTTCTGTCAGATTAAGAAATTCCAATACATTCAATTTTTTGGGGGGTTTGAGGATTTTGCACATAGTTCACTGGAGCTTCTGCCTTCGAAGTTACCCGAGGCAAAACTCATGCAATAATAAATGCGTTATTTAATGTTTGAAGAGTTACTTAGAGGCACAATTTGGGTTGCAGATAGGATACCTTTTTACAGGAAGAATTGGCGTTTTTTTTTCCCCCGAGCAAAACCTTCACTTCATCTTGCTCAGAATCGCAAGCACAGATGGATATTTCAAATATAACCAGCTGATAGTAAAAAAACATGTAGAAAAAGTGCAGGTTCTGAACTTAATGAACTTTGCTGAACTTGTCACAAAGGTTTGAAATGAACCAAACTTTATGAAGCTCATTAGGGTAACAGGTAATTTTTCTGACACACAATTATCACCAATTATTCCATTGTATTCACATCACACATGGCAACCTTAAACACATTTGTGTTAAATGCAATACATTTGTGATGAAATAGAAACGACATAGGTGTGCCAAAGTGCTGCTCACTACATGCAGCTCGCCTTTTGTTGCTTTACGCAGAAACCAAACATCTACAATTGGACATGCGTGTCAGTCCTGGAGACTTTTTATACATAGTTTGACGACTTGTCATACAAACATTTTCTATAATCTATTAAAAAAACCGACGCAGGTAGATGTGATTATATGACTCCAATTTAAATATCAGCAGTAGGCCGTCATAGTCTCACTGGATGGATCAGGAAGTCAAGATTTAAGCAGTTAATTTTCTCAACTATTCATCAAAATATTTGACAGAAATAAATGGACTGACTCCGCATGCGGGCACATACTGTTTTGGTTGTAACTTGTAGGAAATGGAGTAGGCTGGGCCAAAATGGAAATGAAAGGATACAACAAATGAGTCAGAGCCGTAGAAGTGCAGAACAAATGATATGTTGCAGTTTTGTTCTATGCACAAGATATAAATAAGTGCCGTTCTCAACACGTCTGAGAAACGCTATGTGCTATTTCAGCTAACAGTGAATACTGGAAATTAGAAAGAATTGGAAGGAGACAAAAAAAGCCTCCACTAAACAGTTACTTTATGGGTAAAATAAAGTGGAGGCCTTGGAGTCACCCATGGTAGTTGAAGGTACGTAGAGAAATCCCAAACACTGGAAATCTTTCTTCTGCGACGAACAGTACTTTAATTTAACTGTGTATTCTTGTCTTTCCCTTCACTTTTGTGTTTTTGTCATACTGAACACCATTTCATTTAGTGGTTCTGCATCGTACGACAGATGCAGTGCAGAGAATTTCCATTCCATCCACAGTTTAGGTTGAAATTTGCTCACCTGCCCACACTTCAAAGACATGAAGAGGAAGACGAACAGCTTCTCTGGCAGCCATGCGTTACGATGTCCTACTTTGTCATGGCAGATTGTTGCAGACTGTTCTGAGCTAAACAGAAACCGTTTCAAAGAAACCCCAGCACTGGCTGTTCAGACGCAGCAACTGGAAAACCTATAATGACTAAACAAGAAGGTTTTATCAGTTACCGCCTTTGTTAATGTACCACAACAAGAGAGAGCAGGTTTGCCCCACAGCCACAAGTGATTCATTAAAACACGATTAGGCATCCCAGATTACCAAACATCTTATAAAGACTTCCAACGCCACAGCAGCTGCTCGGATTCGTCGCAGAGAGGAATGGAGATCAACAGTCCCGACGACACGTCAAATGCATCACTTGACATACTGTAACATTTCTTTTAATCATCCGCAGATATCTTGCAAATAGTTTTAAATTTCACAACAAAAGCTTTGGGAAAATCTCAAAGCAAACACACTGGGTCTTGTCATCACTTCGCGCAGCCCTTTGAGACGAATCCTGCAGAGGTTTTATGTGGTGAGAAAAGAAACAGATGGTTTTATTATTTGTCCTTTCAAGTGGATTGCAGCGTCTGGGCCATCGGGTTCTTATTTTAATTCAGCTGAATATCAGCTGAAAACAAGACCCGCATAAGAAAGAATCTACATTTTTATGAACTGTCACGTCTTGCTGGAACCATAAACATAGGAAGAGATGCTGAGGCTGCACAAGATGTAAATGCAGAGCGGGTGTGTCCAATATATGGAGGATGTTATTTCTTAAGGCAGCTGCCCAGGGTTTGATCCCTTTGCAAAGTATCTTCCTCTCTGCCCACTTCCTGACTGATTACTGTCAATAAATGCTGCTTGTGGCACAAAAAAAACCCCAACTGTTTTCTAAACTTCCAAACGGATACAAGCACAGGAAATTTACGTGAGCTCTTAAGTGTTCACCTTCATCTTTCATCCTCTGCCGGGATTTCAGCAAAGAGGCAGTCAAAATCTGCTTGGAGGGACTCGGGGAAAACAGCCTCGTCTGACAAGCCTTTTTATGAAATCATTAGAAATGAAAAGCTAAAAATTAATGTGCCTGAGTAACTTTGTACAAACAGTAGACAGATGTGTTTTAAATCTACATTCCTTTAAACATAATCACTCTCTAGCGTGTGACAGATGCACGGTGTTGCATCAAACATGATGTGCAAATTAGAGAGAGCTACAACACTCTCCACAGCAGATAGAACAGATTAGCATTACCAGGCGCACACTTCATGCACAGATGTGCAACATCTTTATGCGAGACAACAAATACATGTGACTTACAGATGCTGGTGAGCATTTATCAAAGGAAAAAACTACTAACCCACTCCTACATTTCCAGAGGACTGACAATCCTTCAGTTGTCATTAAGGATGACTTCTAATTTCTAAGGTTTCCCCCGAGCCCTTTTCTGATTGGCCCTTAATTTGAAATCAGAAGAGGTTCTGTTTAAAATTCCACACTGTACTTCACAGAACCAATAATTAATCAATTTTGCTTTTTTTCTTTTATGTTAAAAAAAAAAAAAAGCGAAATGTGTTTTATTTTTCCACTACACACTAAATATGACGTTTACCTACCTCAGGCATTAGCATAATACAGAAAAAACAGAGAAGATGGAAAATAATAAACATCTAGGAACACCTTATGGATGTGACAGTTAAATAATTTTTATAGAAAAAAACAAAAACAAAGTCTGTGTCTTTTCATTTCTTATCTAGCTATGTATGTTAGCATATGAAAATATGGGACTGAAGACAAAGAAGATGAAGTACTGTTTGGAAATTTCTAAACAGAGTCCCTGAGTGATCAACTAACATATTAGCTGCATTAATTGTAAAGTAGATCAAAGGGGATCTTTCTTGTGTTGCTCCAAATTTTTCTATTAATTGTCACATCGCAACAACTTCTTCATCAGTGCGGACAGAAACTCTGCATAATGCAGCATGCTATTGGTAATGTTGCTTCAACAAAAGCACTGTTGTCAATTGTGTGGTAGTATGTGGAGTATCTGTGGTGGCTCAGGGTTGTGATGCTCATGCTGGGACGTTTTCCAACAAATGTCAAAAACACCAACAACAAATCTGTGGCTTAGCTGGAAATCAAACTTCATATCACACAGAGTCAAATGCTAGGAAATGACTCATTGAAGCAATATTTACCAGAGGCAATGTTTTCCTCCTACAACACAGACAAGCAAGGCAGATATTTAATAGTGTGATAAGAGAGTTATTTTGGAGTTTGCACTCCAGAGCCTGAAAGGTTTTTACTGTAAGGGTTAGATAAGCCTAAGACTTCCCTTTCGCTTACTGTTGACTAATCCTGCTTTTTCTAGAGTTGTGGGGTTCGTAGTGGAAGTAGTTCTGTTATGTTACTCATAATTTGTTCTTTCTGTAAACTATTGTTGATTTTTTTGTTGTTGTTATTGTTGAGGCATTGCATGTTTGGACAAATACTTCAGCTGTGGAGCTGAAGGTTTCTTGATATTACTTTTTAAAGGTTTCCAGATAGTTATTGTGATATACAACTGTGGCATCAGGATGATTAGCGTCCCAAAAACTCAAATAAGGCCTGAACTATGACCTATGATCCCAGAGAAGTAGAGAAAGAGGTGTTGAGATATGGCATGATTTGAGATGGTGGCCCTGCTGCCTGGATCCTGAGCTATTAGCATGTCGTCACAGTAATGAGACCGTCCTACAGCAACAGTCTTCAGTCAGAGGCCTTTTCAAATTTGTTGTAAGACTGACTTCTATTGGAGATTGTAGTTTCTAATTTACATACCTCAAAACTTTAGCTTAACACTAAATTAGAAACGGACGTAAGAAGGATTGTAATTCAGAACCGTAAATTTCAAATAATTTTCCTGTAAAGTTGATTTCCTAGCTTGAATTGAAACATATACAGAATTAATAATTTTTCCAAAACAGCCATTTTTTTTATATTTCATTGGCACAAAGGAATTGAGACGAGTCCAATTCAAATCTAACAAATCCAGTCAAATGTAGTTGATCATAAAATGTTGGAAACAAGCAGATTGACTCAAGCCTTTGTGAAAATTCAATCCATGTTTAATTGGGTTGGCGATATAACCAAACCTTTATGAACTGAAATAAGTGCGAGAGGAATGGACAAAGACTACACCACTGGCTAACGGAGGCAATTTCTGAGACTGGCCATGCGTAATAATGAACTTAGGGATGGACACTATAAAGATAACTGCCATGTGTTTTGCATTTTTATTCTCTACCGTCTCTATATTACTACTCTCTATTATCTCTTACTCAGGAAGGCGCACATCAGAAATCACAGAGAAACCCAGAAGACATAGTGAACCACCAGTTTTGGTTAAAACATGAACAAAGAACTGAAAAAAATAATAACAAAAAAACCCCCCCTTAAATACAAGCTTTTTCCTTCAGTAAAACATTACATATCCTATTTAGCTGTGATGTAGGATGTACTTAAATTAGACACTAAGCCATGTAGCACCTGGGGGAATTGGACTCGTGTCCATTAGGAGCAGGGAAAGAATTGTTAAGTCATGCCACTTACAATCAATAGGAAAAATAAATCAGGTTTGTGTGCTTTGCTCTGTATAGGGGAGATCCGACGCTGATGCACAGTTATACGATCATGTCTCAGCTGCTACAAACCACCTATCACCCGTTTGAAAGGGAAACGCTGAGAAAATCCAGTACCCCGTTTAGACTTCTCTCCACTCCGGAAGAGATATTTGAAGGCAGCATACTCAAGAGCGAAAATGAGAGGAGACATTAGGAGATGTTTTATTTTTTTCACATTAGCTTCTTTTCACCTCGTCTTGTTCCAGCGATTACACCATCACCGACAAAAACCCGAGAAAAAAAACAGCAGCTTCTCCAAACAGTCTAAAATGTCATTAGTGCACAATGCCTCAACATGTCATTAGGAAGGTAGGTTATCATGTTAAACACAAACTGCTAATCACACCTGCATGATCATTTGAACCTACCACAATGAGAAGTAGACTCTGCTGCAGTAGTACCACTGCAGCAGAAGTAGAACAATCACTGACTTCCCACTTAAGAACTTGGAGATTAAAGGTATTACCGTTGGAGCGAATAATGTATTTAAATAAGGGGATTGACAGGAGCTTGACATCAATTAGTTAAATCGCAGCATTCAGGTTGGAGTTTTGAGTCATTTTCAAGGACTAAAGTAGCATAAGCAGGCATAGCCAACGCCTGGATAGATAGACTGTGCAACAGTATAACCATTTGAAAATGCTAATGTTATGTTAATGTTTGGACATTTTAAGAAATGACTGAGAATAAAACATGCTTAAATAATTTTGGAGAGTTTTGATATCTCCTACTTGCATCATAAGATGTAGGGAATTTGGGCATCGATTGATTATTCTGTAGTTTCAGAGACGTTTACATTCAGCTTGACGTCGTTTCAATTGATTCATTTATTCAAACGCAGAGGGAGCTACATATCTTATTGCCATTGAAAAATTTGCACTCTGATTAAAAGTTTTGGCTTGGTCCATCTTTTCTTTATTTTGGCAGCATGAAAAAACATGATGAAGGAAATTGCAAAGTTTAGTGATAGCTGGAAGTCCTGTGTTTTGTTTTGGTGTCACTTTGCAAGTGACAATAAATAAATTTTTGAGACACAACGGGCGGGTTTTTCGACAAAATCCTTGATGCTTAAGGTTGTTTTTAGGTTATGAATGCATTGTTTAACAACCACTTATCTAATGCCTCATCCACTCGTAGCTGGAAATTCTGGAAAGAAAAAAAAAAGAAAAACTAAGGATTTCGGCTTTTCAGTCAAACAAAAACACAGTATAATAATACTAAAAACAATTTTTAAAGACTCTGATTTGAGAAAACTTTGTCTTTGCATGTGTACATGGAAAAACAGAAATTTAGGGTCAAAACTAATTCAACTTATACATCTATCCACACAAATGAACCTCAAAGCACAACCTTTAATTCATAACAGGAAGTTGAGGTTGTTTTGAACCATTCTGATTGGCTGACATAGGTTTTAGCTGTATGCTACACTGCCCCCTATGTGTTTGGTATGATTAAAACAACCCTCAGGGGCATAATTGTGCAGGCTCATGGATGAAAACCTTTCTCAAACCAATCCCGTGTGTACGATATTTTTTTGTAAACAATGCGGCGGAGAAATTTGTTTGTATAAACACACTGCTAAGTGTGTACAAGGCCTGCATCCGCAATTAACGCCAGAAAGAAAACAATGGAAAACGCTTTAGATAAATAAAATGTGGCTCCCTCTTCAACATGTCCTCTATGCCCCATTATAGGCAAATTGTGTGTGAAGTGTACACTCTAAGCATTTTATTCCTGCTCTGACACCGCTTCTCCATTTCTTCATTTATAATTCAGACTCTAGAGACATAAAAACCTCTTGTCAGGCTTCACACACTCGGACGCTGAGGGCTTTAAAAGAGCTACTCAAGACCTCAGTGGCCACAATGTCACAGGGACAAAATAGAAAGTGTAGCCTACTTTTCTACAGCCGCAGTGGGACTCTGCAAAGGTGAATACAGCCATGTTATTAAAGAGGGTCCTTATAGCCTAAAGCGGCCTTGGCCACATCTAATTAGAATGTAAATGTAGTGTGGGCTGAGGATGGATCACAGAGGATAGACATTGGCATTTAGATTATACTGAGACTAGATTACTGATGACACTGTGTGTTGGTGAGATAGCCTTTTAGAGAGAGAAGCTTGGCAACTGACTAATTGTGTTTCTCTACTGCAATGTAAGCCGCTGCTGTTCCATTGCTGGTAATTAACTGAAGGAAGAAACGTAGACTGTTGCACACATGCCATGCAGACAATCTGCGACTACGCCAGGACTAAGAAGAGCACGGGCAAAAGCAGGAACGAGCAAACGTACACACTCAGGCAATCTTTCACCTTTTCCACGAGATTGAAAAGGAGGATACATTTCTATGGAGTGAGTTTAGGCTTGAAGGGGCTCAGAAGAAATCCTTTCACCTCTCAATGATTCCCCATTGAGGGCATATGCCATGAACAGAGCAGCTAAGACCAAACAGAAAAACCAAAGACAGCAGAAAGAGAAGAGAGGGGTGGGGAAGGAGGAAGGGAGGGTGAGTACATCGAGAGGGAGAGAGCAGAATGGAATAAATTGAAGCTGATCTGGTGCTCTGCATTCTGAGGAGGCTGGATTTGCATATCTGTGCAGCGGTGCAGAGGGAGAAATGTGTCGGTGCTGACAGCAAGCTGAATATCTTAAACCTCCGCTGACACCCCTGCAAGCACTCTCTACTCACACACTCTGATACACGATGGAAGGAGCTCTCTCACAGAAAAAAAAAACAACAAAAACCCACAGACACACACAAACCCACACAATCACAAGCGGACGCATGCATGGATGTGCACAATCACACAAAGAGGCACTCACGCTAGATTTAAGGTCAGGAGATGGGAAGCTTTGTGCATTGCTTTGTTCCTCTGCAGTGATGTATAGTAGCGCTTGTTGTTCAACAGTCAGCTCCAGCACAAGACTCATCTCTGGGGAAACGATCCAGTGAGGCAGGCCATTCTCTGCTGCCACTCAGACACAAAACTATTTATACCGCCTTAAATGTATTCACTCCATATACACAAATGTTTTTCCTTTTCTTAAAAAAAAAAAAATCCAAACAGTACTAAAGTGCCCACATGCGCAAGATGAGATTCTCAAAATATATTCCTCCTCATAAAATGCCACAGATCTGTGCAATGCTACTTACACAAAAAACTTTATACATGGTTTTTGTTTTTAACTGAAACAATTGGTAAAGCAATCGTTGCTATTGCAACATAATTATACATTATATATATATATATATATATATATATTCTTTACTAATTGGTGTGATTTTGATACATACAGTTAAGCTAAAATTTAGAATAATACACCAATTGACTTTTTGGCAAGCTTGCTTATTGAGCAGAAAATCTTTACAGAGCAACACTGGCAGAACAGAACAATGTTAGCCCTAATTACTCAGGCTATCTGCTTGAGTAGCCAAGCCTGGAGCCCACTGATTAACAAATATGCTGCTCTTAGTTTGCTAACTGTATATCACTATCGTAATAAATTAATGGGTAATGCTCATTGAGTTTCCACACCATAACTATTTGTGTTTTCCATGTAGGGAAATGTTTTTAAAACCTTCATATACCTTGATACCAGCAACTGGGAACTAACAACCAAAACCCCACGAAAGTGTTACATTTTTTTAAGCATGTCAATTATTACCTCAATTGCCTTATTGAAAATTGTTTTCATTACCTTCTCTATTATTAATGTAATAATCATAAATTGGGCTGGTTGAGCAAAAGCCTTGTGCTCAAGACTACATATGATTTGTTTTGGATTTCACACAACCCTCCAAAATATTTCTAATGCTCTGTGTTGGTGGGGGTTACTGCTGCAGCTTGCCTGCTTGAGGAAGCAGTCAGGATCAAAGAGGAATAGTTCTGAGCAACAGCTCTGGGTAAAATATTCAGACTTGGAACTGCCAAGGTTATCTTCCCAATTTTGAAAGAACCACATTGTCTCATTCACACCGCGAGTCTTCATGCAAGCTAAACTAACAGGCCTCCAGTGCCAGCTTTTTATTTTATATCCAGACATAAAACTTGTGTTCAGCCGCACGACTCAATTTAGGCAAAAAGCATTTGATGGGAATACAGGAGTGTAATCCCATCAAATGCAATGTGTACAGCGGTATAAAAGCCTTGTTCATGAATTTTTAACGCACTCTCTGAATGATCAACAGCAGCGACCGGAAAACAACAGCGAGTCGAGAAGCAAATAAACACGGTCTTGTCGTTTCTACAGAACCTAAAGCAAGTTCATTGTTATTCTTGAAAAAGGAAAAAAAAAAAAAAAGTTGGTTAAAAAGGATGTTTAAATAAATAACGATGGAAAGCTAAACTTCACTTCATGTGACTTTTTTAGATTTGACATTGACAGAAAATTCACTAAAACTAGGACTTGTACTGTTGTATCTAATAACGTGGTTTTGAGACTTCGAGTACAACCAGACATCCCTCCATGCGTCCTGGTGGCGACTGTGTCCTCTGTTAAAAAAGTGAACACACATTGGAGTTAACAGAGGAACCACCGCAGGTTTTTTTTCTTGTTTTTGCTGAAAAGATGAGATCATAATTGTTGGAGGCAGATGGTTGAGCTCCTATGTTATGGAGGCTCCTTGTGCAAACGCTGCCTACATTGTATGAAGCAAGGAACATTTTAATGTGCTTTGATGCCAAATTGCCTGTGCATTTTCAGTTTTTCAGCTTCAACCACTTAACTCCGGAACATTTTGTGCCTTTCACATCATTCTTTTTGTGAAGTGAATCAAAAAATGCCAAATTATTTAGAAAACAGTACAACGCACGTTTGATAAAAGTCAACTTGTACCTCACACACACTGGCAGGTTGTTTCGAGGTTTGGATTACGCTTCCGCAATCATTTGTGTCCAAGACGTATATCAAGCTTCACAACCTGCTGTATTGTTGTTTAAAATTGTTATTTTGAAACAAGGGTCGTCCTTGAATTGCTGTCTGGTGGCCAAAAGTACTCTGCTACATTAGCACTAAAGAAACTCCCATCGCGAACCAGTAGGGGTGGTTGATATATAAACTTGAAGTTTTATCAAAATATTTTGTAGCTCAAACAACGATGCAAATACCGATATTTGGTATCGGTGAAAATGATGGAAGTGAGGATAAGAACTATTTACTACATGTTTTTCAGGTAGCTCTGTGACTGTGCTCCAAAACTGCTCTTGAAAAGCATTGCCACTTGTAATGAAATGCGTTTCTTCAGAGGCACTAGTTACATAAAGGAGTGCGATTTGTATCACTAAACTGTACACAGTGAATGTATTTCCAATTGTATTAGTATTTATGCAATAAACTGGAGAGAAATACTAAAACTGTCAGTTCTGACATTAAGAACAGTTTGGGGGTGAGGGGTTCATCATTAATTGGAATTTATTATGACAGCAATAAATCAAAATTCTTATCAAGAAAAGAAATTTAGCACAATAAACGAGAAAGAATAAAATAAATGTCCACCTCTACGTATAAGTAATTTATCTTGAAGCCTTTTGAGGAACAAGATAAAAAAAGAACAGGGACAGAATGACAGACAATATATAAATGATTTATAACCACAGGGAGAATACCTGGATGCAACATTTATACAAACACTGCTGAAATATCAGAGCAAAGAGCCAATGAAATTCCTTTGAAGATGCTCAGAACGCCTCGAGACGTTGGATAAACAAAACTGAAAAGTGAAACAGATGGTAAGATCTACTTTCTGATTGAGTCAGTCAATAATTAAACAACTTAGGTGTTCTCTCAGAGCATTTGAGAGTATGGTTAGGTTGGACCTCAAATACAGAAAAAGGAAAACAAAAGTTGGGCAAAAGTAGCATAACTCATCTGGTAGGACTCCACAACTTTATTCTCAATGTACATGGACTATTCAAACCAGGAGTGCATCAAAAGCAATACATACCTCCGAGATGTACATGACTTGATGCTGCACAAAATAAAAGTTTCATTTGCTAACACCCAGGATAGGAAACAGTGTGACAGAGGCTGTGGTACTTGAAGCTGTCTCCACTGTGTTTTATGGCAACTATTTAAAGCTAGCTGGAGATATTTGCAGCACTCTCCACATTTTCAAGTAGTCAGGATCATCAGAAAGGGAAACAAGACAAGTTCAATTGACATTCAAGTCCAAGGACATTACACTTGGGCAGACTATGTTAATGTTGCTTTTAATAAAAGTCAGGAGGATATTTAATTTGGTAACTTGTGCTCCTGCACTCCCACCAACAACAATCAGGGGAACGCATTTTATTTGGCTCCATAATTTCTGTTTATCCTGCTCATGAATTTATCCATATGGGGTTGTACAGCTCAGCTGGGAGGAGAGAGCATAAACACTGCAACGGCCACCGTTTCTACTCCCTCTGCACATAATTCTCCCAACTAAGAGCCTGTAACAACTCATGTGTGCGCAGTACTGTGTGGGTGAGAAAAGGCGGGGTGGAGAGGGATTCTGGCAAAAATAATGACAGTTGGGACTTTAAAAGGTGACCATTCTTGTTAATCGTAATGTTCTACAGATGCCCAACTAGCAAGTTTGTGTTCATTTGAAGGTTCTTGCTCGGACGTCTGCGCACTCTCGGCGGACATTACGAGCTGCAAATATCAGAAAATCCCCCGTGTCTGGTTAAGTAGATCATTTAACTCAAGTGGGTGTTAGCTCAAGGTTATGTTTTTCTTTCTTTTTTTTTTTTTTTTTTTTAACTCTACATGCTGGAAGGCTCCTGCTGGCTCTGCAAAACGTCAGGAAGCATCCTCTTTACATACGAATATGAAATTGTGGGAGCCAAACAAGAGGCAATGAGAAATAGCGTGCGTGTCACTGTGTAAATACGGGCGAGTGCGACGGAGGAGGGGGAGGTGCTGAGCGAAGGCAAAAGAAAGCAGTAACACGGTGGATGAGCTCCTTGGCATGCTAGAGGTACGATGACATTGATCCAAGCAGACCTCCCTCCATCGGTCTCCCTGACAGAGGTGACTGGATTGTTCATAAAAATGGAAATTGAGCCGTGTTATTCTCACGCGCTCCGGCTGACACTTGGTCCAAAAAAACAAAATAAAAATAAAAAAATGTACTCACGCATGTGAGATGTGCAAGACTTACCCGGAGAAGTTAGCTCATGGCTACTTCACTGTGTTATCTGAACATTACTTTCCATATACAAACACTTCCTCCCACAGTGAGTTGCTCTGTTAGTCAGACACTTCCAGCAGATGCAGAGCAAATAAACAGACACAGCTGTGGGAAGAGCCAGAGACAGACTGAAGGAAGTAAAGCCCTTTCCTGATTAACAGTTTGCTGTCATGTGTATTGTGATAACACTCGGAGAGTCTAACGTTTCAATCCGGCATGGGTGGCTATGGCTGTGGGTGGGGTTGATAATTGCAGCAAATATGCCACAACATGCAATTACCCCCTCCTTTTATGCATCGTTTGTTAGCCTAGCAGTGTTCTGTGTCACATGATAATTACCAGCAACCACTGCAGGCATGTGACAAATGCTCAGTGAGCAGCAAGCGCTCCCAAACCATCCATTCCAAAACGAAACCGTGGCAGGCGCATCCGCATGTGGACTTTCAAATTTGTCAGAAAGCTACAGCGAACCAAGCGTCCATGAATGCATTCCTAATCCTGTTTTACGGTTTCATCAATGTGGACAAACGCAGGGATCATCATCTCTAAAAATAGACAGATACTTAATCAATTTAGCTCCCCTGCTGTTTGTCTTCTTCAGCAATAAAGCAGGCTTAGCGGTGTGGCAGCAGATGCTATTGATTTTCCTGAAGAGAGTGGGGGCTTATGATAGAAATTTTCTAAATGACTTGATGCTTTTACAGGGAAGGAGCGTTAATGGGAGCTCCAGCCTGATGAATTATATGGCTTGTGTGGACACGGTGTAACCTTCAGAGAGGAGGAGGCAGCGCTGAGGCAGCAACGGCGGTCCAGCTTTACAATATGTGCTGGTTATAGTTATGGTTCCACTCAGCATGACAGGGCCACTGATATCTGCTTAAAAGGTGTTAATGCATCCGTCTAGCATAAAGAAAACACAATGCAAGACACGTCAAGGTTCAGCAGAGTTTTAAGCGATTAACTGAAGGATGAAAGAATATAAAACAAACTCATCACTAGTGTGTAGTTATATAGTACAAGAGAAGCAGAATAGTATGATCTGATGGTAAGATTGAAACAGAAACAGATTTAGGCGTCATCAACTGTATCTTAGACGGCATACAAAGATAAAGGTTTGAGTTTCTCTTTCTGATTTTGCATCCATAATACTGACCTTATTTTGCTACCCATAAACCTATAAGACATTAGGATTCTGGCAGAAATCAACTTTTAGGTGAAAAACGTGAAGTTGTAATAATATTAGCAGCATTAGTGTAGGGCAAGTCGATGCATTTAAGCCAATATTTATTGAAATCCTTGGTATGTTTGCTGCATATAAATAACTTAACTCTAACTAACTTGCTTTTAATAGAAATTGAGACATGTCTCAAGCGGTAAAATAATGTAAAAGAGGCACTGATTTAAAAATCAACAATAAATGCTTTCGTTTATATATAATGAAAGAAGCATATTGACAGGTTTTGCAGCAATCAAATTGTTAAAATAACAGTTCAGCTTTTTCCATGATTCCTCAAGTATGGTGACATTTTATCTTTGGTGATTAACTTTCTGGTTGGCAGCCCTCCTTACATCATCCTAAACTTCAGCTTCCTCCACAGATTCTCCTCCACATTCTGGCCGATCTGCTCCGAAAATTCTTACAATCAGATAAAACATGTTTAAAGGTTTACTTTGAATCTAAATCTGCAGGCATGAATAATTTTGGGCTTTTCATGTACTGTCATTGTGTCTCTTTCTTTTTCCATTTTAAACATGTAAACAAACCATTTCCACACCAAATACTTTATTGCTGAATAATAATTATTTTGTAAGGATCATGAAGATCATCATTTAAAAAAAAGCATCATTGAATTGTAACAACTTCATTTATATCTCTGCATGTTTCCTTTCTTACCAAAGAGTTTGTTGTTCTACCACCATTAAATTTACAAAGTCATCAGTACGGTGTTTTTTTGTTATGTTTACATAACATCTTCTCTATTGCTCTTTTGTTCTCTTCGTTTGACATATATCTGAACAGAGCTGCTCTTAAACAACGCTTTTCTTTCTGTTTTATGCGTTTCACATGAAGGGTAAGAGTCAAATAAATAAAGTGTTTTGGGGCTCACTGAACAGAGTGAAAAACTGAGCGATCAGCAGGGATTTAGCCCGCAGGTCCACATGTAAAGTGGGTCAACTGTGCTCCTGGAGAGCTTAACAAGCTGCTAGAAGAATAAGGCAGCACATTTGGTAATTAGCGAGAAGAGGAAGGCATGTTTGAGGGATCG
Organism: Poeciliopsis turneri; assembly: GCA_922788865.1. NCBI lineage: Eukaryota > Metazoa > Chordata > Actinopteri > Cyprinodontiformes > Poeciliidae > Poeciliopsis > Poeciliopsis turneri. Next base: position 1,618,117 of record CAKLNU010000675.1, read on the forward strand.
GGAGTGGGGGGCGCAGGAAGAGCTGGAGAACAGATGAGCGAGTGAGTGGGTGTGAGGCTGGACCGGGTTAAAGAAACCACAACATTTCAGTCGAACTCATCCATCCTTATCTGCAGCGGATAAAAATCAGGAGCTTCGTTGTTTTACTGGCCTTTTTACATAAGTTTCTGTTCTTAGTAAAAAGAACTGGAGTCAAAGTGGCAAACAAAGAGAAGTTTCGCAAGGGGAAATCTTTAATGTTTGCTGTGGGTGTTGTCGCTATACATAAATCACAAAGCAAATCGAGTTATGCGTCGACGACCGGGTCTAGACGGCAAGACTAAGCCACAAGAAACTAACCGGAGTGGTTCTAAACTGGCAAACAGAAACATTTAAGCTGAAGCATTGAGGTTAAGCATTGTATGAACTCGCTTTTTTTTTTTTCCTGCAGAAAATCTCACACTCTCAGAAGAAATCCATTCCCAGCCGCAAGTAATCAGACCGTGAAAGAAGAAAGATGCATCTGTAACACTAATGTAAGCAGCTGAAGAGGAGTTGTGCACATCGTGTGTTATTTTCTGAAATTATTTTATTTTGCCTGTGCTTATACGTGTCTTTTCCTGAAAGCTTCTCGGCGCTCTCATGCGAAAAGTGAGGAAGGCTATTTGAGGAAGAGATAAAAAAAAAAATAAAATAAAAAAAAGTAGGGGAGAAATAAAGACTTAAGAGCTCACACGGTGAAAAACTGCAGAGTGAGTTGCAGCAAGAGGAAAAGGCACTTTTACTTCACTCGTATGAGGTGAAAAGACTTTGCTGCCAAATGTATTTTTCTTCTTAGAGTCAATTCATGTGTCACATCATCCTTCTTCGCTCTTCCTGAATTCAGCACTATCCTTGGATAATAGCATTTTTATTGGTTCCTGACTGGTAATGCACACAAAAAAGATGTAGATCAAAATCAAATCCTGCACGTTTGCGTATAGCTGTTCTTTGACTGAACAGATCGGACGGTAGATGTGTTGTGGGAATGGAGGAAAATGGCTGGTTTCAAAATAAATTACTCAACAGTTGCAAAGTTCTTGTTTAAAAAAACAAGAACTTTCAAAAACAGCTGAAGGGGAATAATAAGTGAGACAGCTGGTTGACAGCGTAAACCTACCTAATGACTCTGACCTGCAGGTCAGACATATTATCTGAGTCTGATCAGCCGAGCATTGAATTATGCAGAGCTAACCTGCCTCTGACCCTTTGCACCAACAACCAAACTTTTCTTTTGATGTCTGTCCATCGCGACAGCGAATCCAAGTGGCAGTGTGCAAAAATAGCAACAAAAGCCAAATCCATCAATTTCGATAGGAATACTGTCTAAACTGGTAGTTAAAGAAAACACCCAATAAACCAATGAAGCTTAAAAAACTTTCAGCTTACTCAGAAAGAAATGCCCTTTTGAACAAAATACCAAGAGGTTCAAAATTGTTTCCCCAACCTTAATTGGATATTTTTGCCCATATAGCTACTTTATGCTTTTATTGATGATGATTCTTGCGATTCGTTGGATGTGTCAGGCCCAAACTCGTTTTCTTAACAGGAAAAAAAAGCCTAATATCTCCCTACAGCCACATCTCAATCAGTGATTAAATTAGCGATTTGCCGTTTTGCGACGGTGCCCATAAAGCTGGACTATTTTACAACAATAGAAAAAAAAAAAAAAAATCTATGCATAGTGTTTTCAGTTCCTTGTCGAATACAGTTATGATATGCCATATAAAAATGGAGCAAATATGACGTTAATGTTCTTGCTCTAAATAATTAAACACTGTGAAATAGATTTTAGAACTGTGAAATTATTTACTCATAAATAAATGTACCTGTTGTCATTAAAATTCAAAAGACATTACAGAGTTTAAGGCACAGAAAACCTAATTACTGGAGCAATTTTCCTTTGTACTCCGTCCAGTTTGTTTACATCTCTAAAAGGCTTTTCAATCCTCATTATGCTGTTGGGAAAACCGCCAACAACAGTCCCGACTAACAACGTAAAGTAAGAAATATTCCCTGCACAAATGTTTGTACATTTCTTGTTTATCTGGCATCTACACGAGTAAAGCGTAATCTTATAATCTACATTCCGCATCTGACAGCTTTTTGGTTTGTTTACTCAAAGGCTGCATGCAGCACACTAGAGTAACCTCAGCACTTAACAGCTTGCAGCCTTCATGAAAAACACCATCCCTGGTGTGCAATGTTAATAGCTGCAGCCGTTTTGTCATCTTGAGGAGTAGCTCAGCTCGGTGTTGATCTTGTTGCTCTGAATGTATATGAAAACCCATGAGCTCCTGTTTACACACACACACACATATATATATATATATATATATATATATATATATATATATATATATAAAGCTAATGCATATTTATTGCATTTGTGAAGCTTCTTCTCTCAGATGGAATATAGAGTCAATTGAAAGAGCTTGCACTCGACAAAACAAGGGTGCAAAATGTCAAGAAGGGAAGATCTGTGTTTAAAGCTCTGGGAGTCAGATTGGAGCTCTAAGTTAATTTAGCCTCAATTGTGTCTTTCAGCACAAATCTTTTAAAGGCTCTGTATCCTTCCTGCTTTCAACTAAATTCACTGAGAGAAGAATTTACTGAGGGAGTCGTGTAGACCTCAGCATTGTTGAAATAATTACTTCCCTTTGATCAATGGTGGAGGCAAAAAGAATGACGTTAAACAAAGGACCTTCATCCAACTACTGAAAGAGATCTCTACAAATAAATTACAATATTGTTGTGTTACAGCTTGATGTTTTTTGTCATTTTTTTTTAGCGGTTTGTCTAAAACTAATTAGCATAAAGAATAAAAAGTCAGAGCTGCTGAATTGAATTTCATTCACAGCGAGTAGATGTGAATTGGGAAGTTGGACGATTCTCCAGTGTCAACCTCACCTGTGTTCGCAGACATCATCTATGAATGTGGCTGGCATGAGTGGCTCATTTGTAAAAGGCAAACGTTTTACCGGGCAACTTGTTTTTGTGGGCATAACGCTAAATATTTGTGGAAGAGTCATTTTGACAATTCATAAAAACAAGCAAGAAAAACATTTTTAGGGTGGCTGGTAATTTGTGTCAAATTATTGTAGGTATAAAATGTGGAGAAAACTTGGCCAGAGATTAGAATATAATCTGTCCATCTGTCTGTCTATATGATTTGTATTTATTTTGCAAAGGAAATACATAGGTGAGTTTTAAAACTGTAGCAACATTACCATTTTAAGCTGAACAAAAAAATAAATAGGAGGAAAAAAAGGTTATGATAGGTCAAGCTAAACTACCATAACTTGGGTGCTTTTTAATAATAATGTTACTTGTATTTGTAGTCTGGGATTCCACAACAGTAGTTTTTCTTTTCATTCCCAAGTTGGATGGATAAAGATCAAATGAAACAATTATAAAATTATAAAAAAATAAACAGCAAATCCTCTCGTGCTTTTAAAGACAGAGAGATATCAAGACATGATCTATTTTGTTTCCTTTCCGTGCCTGCCAGGCCTTTTCATTGCATCTGTATTGAATTATTTTCTAACAAATGAAGGAGTTCAAAACCTGATGTCAGATAGAATTGTGCTTCAAAAACAACGGGGCATGAGCAACTACTCAAGGTCAACCTGCTTGCAGTGAAAATATCTGTAGTTTTTGCTTCGAAAAAAAGGTTGTATTTTATGATCATTCGAAGAGTACCAGTCTGAGTTTGGTTACAACCTAACCGGTGATTAGGATTGATGTAATTTATGTCCAGACAACTATCTTCAGAGGCATGCTTGATGATAAAAAGGAGTGGAGTATCTTCCCTGTAATCAGCTGCAAAACAAAAGCTCTAAAGACAGGCTATAACAGGGCTTTGATACTACAATCCTGCAATCCTTTTGCCGAGGCATTTCATGGCTCTGCCTTTAAACCAGGGCTATTATGTAAAGTCGACTTTTTGGAGCTTCATATCGTCTTATAATGTTATTCTCTCATCAAAAACATATGTGAAGTGTTGCTTTGATTCTTTCATACATGTTTGAGTCTTTTTATAACAACTGATGGTAACATAGTTACTTGACTGTGGTATAAAATGGCACTATGTGGCTGGTAAATGTATAACACCGTCTCTTTAAGAAACCCAGGAAAAAGACGGTGAAAAAGCTTTTATGTGAACTACATTAGATAAATGTAGTTAACTGCAGAGTTAACTACATTAGATAAATGTCGTTAACACTAGTACACACAAAATGGCACACAATTGTTTGGTAAAATCAATGTTTAATTCTCTTGGCCAAATTCAGTTGCATATTTTTGATACATAAAGAGCTGATGTGGTACTCAAGGCATTCAGGAAATGCATTCATTTTCATCCAGTTGTTTAGCTGTCACTGTATGGCTATGGCAGGCTTTTTTCACCCCCTTCCTCTCATCATCGTATGCCAGGTCGTGTTATGACATGACATGACTCAGGAAGTGAAGGTTAATTCTAGTATATATGAAAACTGTATAAAGCAGCTGTAAGCAGAGTGGTATGAAATCCCTCTCACCAAAACATACATTTACACAACAATAAAATGAAAACCCACTCTACTCCTCTGAGAGTGGGAACACAGTGCACTGCTATTGTTAGATCCATCTTTTCTTTTTTTTTCTCTCCCTCCTTGTCTCGCAGCGAGTGTGCGCCCAGCCATCTCTGTGGAGCGAGTCACTCACAGTTGCTCAATAATCCATTTACTTGCATTTGCTATAGCCGTGACTGTAATTTCAATCACATAGCCAGCAGGGAGATAAGTTAGGAGCTGCCTACTAAAAGCTGCCCAATGGTGACATGGGCTGAAATCGAGTAATGGATCCCTGCTCATTGCCTTAGTCATAAATCATCTGCTCCACAACAATGATGTTGGGGGGAACATTGAAGCTGCCATTTGCAAACAACTGTTCTTTCTAAATATCTGTTTTGATGGAAAACATAGTGCATAAGAACATACCGTTTTCCAACTTTGTGTCTTGTTCTGTACTAGAGAAAAATGGGCATTGTATAATTTAACAAACTATTTCGCAATTCTTTTGTTTTACTTACAGCTGCCTTGGTTTGACATCAAAGAAACGCTGCGACGCACAATTATTTCTCAAATGCATGTCTCATAATTGCGACTACTTTGGGAGCTTTTGGTTGGGTGATCTTTCTTCAGCTCATGAGCTTTGATCAAATTTACATAATGACACTGTGTGTGTGAACACACACAGTGCCGTCTCCAAGAAAATTGTCCGTGTGCCACGGAGAGTCATATTACCATATCGGCGTCATTCCTGCCAGCTTCTGTCCCCTACAAACCATCTCATGCTGCCTCGCCTCATTAGCATTGCAAATAGCACCTAAAGCAAGAACAGCAATGGCAGCAGCAGAGGAAATAGGACAGAATTAACAAATTATGTAAGAAGCGTGGAAAGGACGGAAGGAACAGAGCATGTGTAGCAACAAGGAGGCGGTGATGAGGAGGAGGTGGCAAGAGTGGATTACAAATCTGATTACACCTTTAACTTGACAGTCTAAGATGACATCTATTTATATTGATCCTGTGACTCACTGTTGATGAGATTAGATACAAACAGTGCACTGTTTTTCTTTTTGCCTTTACAAAAAAAATAATAATAATAATAAAAAAATCCCAGTATTTTCAGTTTGAATAATCCCACCTGGATGGATTTTTTTTTTAAATGACTATGTCTGATAAACATTTCATCAATTCGAGAAATTAATCAGCTTCTCAAATTTTTTGTTAAATACAAATTTCTCTATGTGTCAAAACGGTTTGTACGCCAATTACTGCTTCAGTTTTTATTTAGCGCAACTTCTCGACAACAATAACAATCAAATCTTCATTACACTGTATAAAATAATGAGTTTTGGGAACTAATTCCAAAATTCAGTTCAAAGTCGAAATGAATTAATTCACAGCTATAATTTACAAGGAAAATATGCAGCACTAACATGATGTACTTCTCAGTCATTCACAGTATTTTGTCTGATATAAGGAATAAACAGTGGGAGAGGAATAGATTATGTGTGCGCCGTTCCTCACAGTTTACATTATGCATGAATCTGGAACACAGCTGCTCATTCACATACTGTAAGGCTTTGGTTGTTAAAATGCAAAAGGAGTGCAATTCTTACGGAAAAGTGATCAGATTAAACTATGTTTTAATAACGGCCTCTTTTCAAATGCTACAAGGTTGTCAAAAATAGATAACTCAAATGGATTTGTTGGCTTTTAGTTGTAGTTTAAGTTGAAAACTTCAACTTAAATGAAGTTTAAAACAAAGAATAAGGAGTTATAGTGCATTTTAAGGCAAAGGTAATGCATACATTATCAGCAAGAAGTCACATAAAGACGGCCTGTGTTTAAGAGCTGAACCACAAATGTTCTCAGCTTTCTTGGTGGAAAGTTGTGTCTTTTCTTTTGAATATAAAAAATTGTTCCTTAAAAATACATATTACATATTCGTTTAGTCCTAGTGCATGATGTCAGGATGAATTTCACTTTTCAAGTTCGTCTCATAAAAAAACATTCCTGTTGAGTTCAAAGTTGTCAAAACTGTAACCAAGATGTACAATTTACTTGCTTCATTTTGACAATCTAAAAAAAGAACTAAAGCTTCTCTGAGAAGCAAAAATGAACATAATCATTATGTACAAAAATTATCTTGCTGAAGGTTTGAGGAGGAGAACAAAAATTCAAAGTAAAGCTCACTACTTAAAACAATCTAAAATTGTGAATTATGTAAATGTGTTTGTAAGCTTAATTATTCCCATAGTTTTGCTAGTACAGGATAAAGAGCCGAACGTACTTCTCTGTATCTGTAAGTGCGAGCTGCTGACAGGAACTCCATGTTATTAATACTATTTCCATCTTAACTCAACCACAGTATTACACTTTCGGATATAAAGTTTTCACCAAAACAGGCTTTTGTAGTGGGATGATTTATACAACTGAACTGTGAACTGAATAGAAATATTATTAACACACGTTTTGCTAAAAAAATAATTTAAAGGGTGGCAAAGGCAGCTCTCTCCACACTTTATTTTTATCCTTTCAAGTCTCTTTGAAAGGATTTGGCAAGTTTTTAACCGGCACAACCCACACTTTCAACTTCTGCAGCCCAACCCAAGAATACATTTTTCTTTTGAAGGGTACAGTATTATGTATTTTCCAGGCACGCGGTGCCATTTTATAGCACAATCAAGTAACTGTTATCTTCAGCTGTTATGAAAATACAATACATGTAAAACATAAGTTAAAATGAAATGTCTCTTGAAGAAGCTCCTGCTTCCTTCAGAACGACGTCACAACAATGCTTCTCGTTATGCCGTTAAAAACCATTCTTAGAAACGTTGGACTGAGAAGAAGCTCCTATGACAAGCTCAGCAGACACACAGTTCCACCAAGTGCTTGCTAATTGCTGCTGCTGCCGCTAGTCTAGAGGAGTAAAGTGGGGATGTTGCGGTGGAGGGGAGCTTTGTGAAGGAGAAACTCGACTTGGGGACTGCAGCTCCAAGGAGGAGGCGGGGCTTCATGAGAGCAATTGTTCAGGTACCCCTGAATGGCTACATTTTCTTTCTTTTGCTTTAAACACAGATTATTATTTTTCACATGCAAAATAAAACAAACAAACAAACAAAAAAAAAACATTGAGCAACGTTCTTAAATTATAATTAAAACAAAGACAAAAGGAACTACTGTGATTGCGGTCTATGGGTAATGGGAATGGAAGTATTGAAAAGAAAACATATAAAAAGTTAGCCCAGAAGGCAGAAAAAGCTAACTTCCCTGCCTCTGCTCATCTCCCTCTAAAGTCAAGGTCAGAGCCTCGTGTGGTTTCATATTTTTCATTGAGCTTTTGAAAAAATAATAAAAAATGGCCGCAGAGGACAACTGATGCATTAAGATGCCCAGTGGTGCCCAAGTCCACTGCCATTTATTCCATTGACTGGTTTCAAAATGAAATGAGTCGGAGAGCGACGGTGGTAAAGATCAAAACCAATAACAACAAACGCGGCTTGGTGCATATAAAAAGCGTCTGCCCTTTTTTGGTAATTTTATAAGATTTTAACCACAAAATAACAGACTAAACTGTGTCCTTTAAACAGCTTCATGAAAGATCTGAAGCCAAAGAAAACTACATAGTTTGAGATGCCAGGGGCATTGTTCTTTGCACTTATTCTAATTGCTTGTGACATATAATGACGCAGGGCTCTTTCTGAATGAGCCTGCCCATTATACGGAGTGAAAGCCGGTCTGGTGTGTTTGGTATGTGGAGGCCCCTGCTTCTCAGTGGGGGGAAGGCTGGACTTGGACGGCTCTGCGCTGTGGCTGCAGCTCTGCTCGGCGCGTAGCGGGGGGAACACAAGGAACCCTATAGTCTGGTAATGCAATATTCATGGTGGGGTGTGAGCAGAGCAGTTAAACACAGCAAAGTTGTGACAAGACCTTGCAACCCTCTATCAGGGAGCAACTGCAGCTTGGGCTCAAAAAGCCTATCCTCATGTTCCAAGTATTTCCCCTTTTTTTCCTCTGCTGCTTGCTGCTGTTTCTGCGTTTTTTGGGGGTTTTTTTGCTGCCACTCGCACAGCCATTAATTTTTAATAACAACTTAAATGGCTGGCTTGACAAGCCTGTGCGGTGGGGCAGGGCGCGGGGCAGCAAGACAAGGGATCTTGCCTCTGGTTACAAACTGAGAAATAAATTTGCAGAGATCAAGCTAAACATACAGCGAGTGGAGATATATATATATATATATATATACACACACACAGCGAGAAAAAATATCAACTCTGCTGCTGCCATTCCAGCTTAATTAGAATTTCAGCTCTTTCATCTTGAACTTTCAATTGCGACTGCAACAGGAAATTGAGATCAAATTAAGATAGAGTGCTTCTTGGAGGCCACCAGAAAGATTGGGTTTGCACATTAAATATTTAAATTTGTCATAGGGCAGATATTAACTGAGACGGTTAACTTTAAACATTAGGTTCAAATTTCTAAACAATTTGTGAAATGTGTAAACGACTGTGATGATTGCATTATATTTCTCAGCCCTACGTCGCCTGTGAGGCAAACCGATCTTTAAAAGGAAAAACTGTTTTGTTTTTGAGTCGAGAAAAGCCTCACTCAAATATCAAGACAATAAAAATGAACTCGGATAAAGAGTAAAACAGTGGAGTCTGCAGTAGGAGCGTATAAATAATTGATTCACCTCTTCAAGGCAGACAAGGTTGTGTGGATGTTGTCAGTAAGGTGGCAGCACTCAGGTTTTCCCCTGCATTATTTATTTTCCGCATTGGGGTGGTCTGACCCACTCTTGTAATGAGAGCCGGAGTCACGGTCTGTTTGGAGTCCCGGGGCAACGCCGTGCGACCGTGTCCCTGGATCACTGCTCAACCACACAGGGCCCTACATAGCCAGTGTTTGCTCAGACTTCACTTGGACTGTAAAAGTCAAACCTTGTTGACACATCTGTGCTGTCTCTCCCCGAGGCTAATGGCTAATACATCTGCCTGCTTCTTTTCAGAGGGCGAGGAGAACTACAAGAATCAAATGCTGGGAAGACACTGGTAGCAGGAGGAAAGCTGAAAAGTTATCCGGGGAATTTAAGTCCAGTAAGACAGCTACATTTGATAAAAGGTATTTTGGGAGAAATGTTGCGGACTTGATGCTATCAGACTATTTTCTTTAGCTGTTTTCCCAGGTAATGCAGAGTTTAGATTTACCAAAAATATAGCTTCCTTCTCCAACTACTTATACAATTAAAACCCATATACTCTCATCAGCTAATGTATTTTAGGTAGACCTTACCAACAGCAGACTGGGGCTGTTTTGACTTGAAGTGGACCTTTATTTTTCATCACTGGAGGACAGTTAACTTTGGATGCAGTCACACTCGCTCTGTTTAGTCTGCTTTAATCAAACTCTAGTTCATTTGTCAAGAAAGTCCGGTCCGTTTGGGGACGTGTGAATGTGCTATTGAACTCTGATACGGACGAAAAAGACGAACTCTGACCCTCCTGAAAACCTAGGTCTCAGTTTTATTAAAATGACCTCTCGAACAGTTTGAATGCACGTGTGGATTCAAGCAGAGCACAGACCATCCCAAAAGTAGGAACCAAAGTGTAGCGCAGGGCATTCTGGGTAAATAGAACTAAAGCAAATGCACAAGTCTAGCGCCAAAGGGAAGAATGGGTTGTGGTCTTTTACCAAAGACAAAAGAGAAATCCTACATCAGCTAAAATCGGATGCTACTCTACTGTGTTTGCATTTGGTGAAGAAGGAAGTTGTGCTCGTTTTCTTCTAAAGTTTTCCTGTCATTTCCTGCAGTTGTTCTTGGTGCAGCGCCTTTACAAGAAAGGGATGGAAACAGGTTTTTCAATTAGTTCGGTTCATTTGCCGTGTGAAAGCAAACCGCACCAGCTGAAAATGTAACAATCATTGCAATTTTGGTCCCCGATCCAGCCAAGCCCACCGAACCGTAAGGTGTGAAAACACCCTTTGTGTCATGTTCAAGATACCAGCTTGAGGTGTTTTGAGCTTTGTGACATGGTGGATTTTTCCTCTGAGCAGTGGGATCTTCTGCAGCCAACACACGATGGGTCATACTGTGGTTACAGAGGGATGGATGCTGGCATCAAGAATCAAGCTCTGGCAATGAAACCATGTCTAACTGAGATTGCAGATCCCAGTTGATTACTGAAGTCTTCTTCAGTAATGAACTGAAGAAGACTTCAGTGTAGCCTATCTACTGGAAACAAGTCAGATACTGAAAGTACATACGGCAATCATATAGTCGTATTAGTAGTATCATTTGTGCAGCAAAAAACTAAGACTATAATCAAATAGGCAGTGTTTAATTTCATAGAGCTGCAGAATAGTAAAAACATCCAGGATTATATGACAATATTATTTAGTGCAATTTTCTTAAATCAGCGTCAATAAGTAAGCAACACGATTGCAACTCTAAATCCTAACTGTACAATATACTCAAGCGTACAATTACATGCTGGCATATAACATGTAATTGTACGCTTATAACATGCCAGCATGTAATTGAAGTTACATGCTGACTTATAATGATTAGTCAACAGACCATAAAAGTTATTCCAGCAGAACATTTATTTATTTCCAAGGAGTCTGATAAAATCCAGATTTTTGTTTAAAAAAAAAATAAAATTGTAACCTGAATACAGTCACAAAAACATAGTACTTGTAAGCTAGACATGCATTTATAAAAACCAGAGTGCCTGTCTTGTTAAGCAAGGAGCTCATTTTTTATGACATTTCTGGCTTCAGTGTGAAATTCACTTGATCCACTCACACTTTTAAAATAGCACAAGTGACTCATTGGCCATGGCTAGTTTAACATCCTCACCTTGATGGGCAACTCACACTGTGCAAATAATCCACCTATTGATTATTGCATCCTGGCCTAACAAATGAACAAAATCAAGGCTGCAACGCAAACACGTGCATGAGCGGACATCTTCCATTTAGTAGAGCGTACGCACGCACATACACACGTGTGTAAAAACACAGAAATGGGAGTAATCTCTCACTAATCAAGAACATTGATCACATTGTAAAACACATCTGTCTGCATGCCCCCCTCAGCGTAGGCAGAGACAGATTACACTGACAGGATGAAAAGACAAAGACTAAAGAGAGGGAAGATATATTTGAAACAGGCAAGAGAAAAAAATGTGAATTAATGAAAACAGAAAACTGAGGGTAGACATAATATCAGTGACGAAAGGTCTGAATCTGGATCTTGGCGATCAATAAAACAGACGAAAACAACTTCGAAGCAAGTCTCAAACCAGCATTTTGGGATTCATGTAGGACAGATCTTTACCTCAAACTATGGAGATCTCTTACAGTTGTATCGCTGATTTACAAGTCAGATCAGATATGTGATATGGATTCACATCAATTTCCAACAACTGTATCTTAACAAGTATTGACTCAATAAACATGCGCCTTTTCCAGAATGGATTCCTTTCATGCTTCAAACTTGATTTGCAACGGTACGACAAACACTGATTGATACGGTTTACGTAATAGCTACTGATAAAGGGCAACAATCGTGAGGCCTAAGATAAGCAGAGAAAAATCTATTGCTACAACATGGAGTGATTTCTTTACACAGCCTTTTCACCCTTGTGTGAGTCAGAGAGCCACGAGGTTTCATTAACAAGGGCAGCTGATAAAACCTCTGAGCTCAAGTGCAATCAAATGCACCAAATCTCTCAGGCAAAGCGTGCATGTGTCATGGCTACGCAATCTTAAAAAAAGGAAAAGACTTAAGAAACTCCAGCACATTTCCATTCAGCCACATAAATAGAAATGACACAAAGCGTATCCCTTTAAATTCCAGAGCTTTATGAATTTTGAACAAATGGAGGAGTGCTCTTTTCCATTTATGCTCAGTCTCTGTTTAATAAATAACGACATGAGGGAATTTGTGGAGTGCAGTTTAAACCCTAAAAGTGACAGAGCGTTTACCAAAAGGAGTTTTTCTTTGCCCCAGGTCGATAATTGGATGCTAGACCAGATGATGACAAAGATTCCAGGCCGATTAAGTCATTTTTCTTCCAGATTTATAATTTACTTTGAATGCAATATCAAGGTTTTTCCGTTTTCTTTGGGTATGAAAGATCTATGGACTTCCATGTAGAAAGAAGCTGCATGGAGCAGCAAACTATAGATCAGGCCCTGGAGACATTTTCAGGTGATCCTTCATGCTTGTGGTGTTTTTCTGCCAGCTCCCATTATTACCTGCTCATTGCAAGTACTTACCCTTCCCAAGAGATGGCTTTGTACAATGCTTCCTTAAGAAATATTGCAATTCCTTATGGAAAGTTTCCAGATGTTTGCCTTATCAGTATGTATGCTAGTATGCTCCGACCATACAAAGGGCTGTTTTTCTAAAAAAAAAAAATAAATAAATTAAAATAATATATACATATATATCTAATAGCGAAAACATGGAATATGAAATCAAATGATCTGTTTCACAAATGCTAAGTCAAGCAGCGAAGTTGTTCAATTCTGGGATAACTGTTTATCTTTTCCTTCCCTATAAAGGAGGAAACATGAAGCAGCTTCAGGCTGTAATTTCATTGCCCCTATATGAAAATACAGTGAAACTGTAAACACACAAGAAAAAGGAAAAACACAACATGCTATGATGAAACCTGCATGTAAGCACAACCGCACACTGACGAGTATCGCCACAAAATTATGGCAACGTAGCTAGCATGTCTAAAGTAATGTTACATAAAGATCACGGCCAAGTCTGCATGCCAGATGTCGACATCTTACATAAAAATCTTTAAAAGACATACATATTATCATATGCACAAGCTTAAAATAACATCATCACTTAGTTATATGTTCAGAAATATTTATTAAGCTCAGTTCTTTATCTTAACCTCGACGTAGTAACTGAACTCCTATGGCAACACCCATAGATCAAAATTGCTTTGCCAGCCATCCGTAAAATGCTGTGGTGGAGGTGGTCGGAAGCAGAGGGTCTCATTAAATCATGGTAAAACATGTAGACTTTGCTCATTTAAGTGCACATGTTGGGGGGGGGTCTCTGCTTGGCCAACCTCAATTACATGCGTGGAAATATTGTGTCATTGTGTCACTGATCGAACAACAGTTTAAAACATGAACGTAAGAGTGCTTACAACACTTTTACTTATTGTAAATATGATGTTTACATCTTATATTTATCAGTCAGACAACTCAGTTTCTCCAAAGTTGTCTCCTGTTCACAGCAGCACATTTTGCATTTGAGTTTGTTCTGCTTTGACTTTTGAATTTCCCTAACAAGAGCTCCAAAACTAGATTGTGCTCAAGTTGATAATTTTTGCAAAACATGACAGAAAACAAGTATCCCACTTCTTGCTGCAGTATCTAGATTTTCTAAATTTTCTTTTCCTTTTTTTTTTTTTTTTTTTTTAACGTATTTGTTCAAAACTATCACTATGTTGTGACAAATATTTTCTGAAAAACAAAACAAAAGAAAAAAAAACCCAATCTCCTCTGCCTTATGGACTTGCTGACATGTGTACATGTCAGAAACAACCAATCAGAGCCATGATGTGGTCTTAGTGCTGTCAATCACATCGCGTACATGCTGTTAACACAGTCTCTCTTGCTCTCTGCTACGCTATAGCAGATTCTCCACAACATAGTTAGCATGGCCACTGATGACAGTAGAGAAACGGTTTTCCTTGAATGAAGTTTTTTCTCTGCTGTTGGCTCGTTTAACAGCGCGTACACAAGAATGATTGGGAACGCTAAAGTCTTCCCTCCTGGCTCTGATTGGTTGTTTTTGACCAGGAGCGGCGCATTGCTTCAGATGGCATAATAGCACTAAGACGAGGTTGAGAAGATGGATCTTTTCCAGATGATATGTCTCATAATTCCTGTCACTACATGGTGACACTTTTGACAAATATGTCAAAAACATAGTTTAGTAAAAGTTATATCCTGCAGCTTTCAATCTTTTAAAGTTCTAACTTGTAAGAATTTCAAGCTACTTCCATCTCTGTTTCTAAACGTTGTTGATGAAGGTTTTGTGAATGTAGTTAGCCTAATCAACCCTTAATGTAATTACAACTCCAAATTTGAACATCGACGCTGAGAAAAAACTTCCCACAAAAATAAACAGAAGATGAATAAATGATAACTGAAAAACAAACAAAAACTGAAATGCATCCACTCTTGCCTTTTGGGGCTAGCAACATAAGAGGGACTACGAATGATTCACTGTCAGTCTTTGTTAGCTAAAAAATGCCCCTTTTACAGCAGTGCCACAGAATACAGTGTTATTTTTACAGCTGCTGATTTAGCATGCAGGAGTTCTGTCACCGCGGCTGTGAGGACACGCAGATCAAGTATGTGGAAGTTTATTGCTTGGGGCTCTTCCTGGCTCCCATACCTGTGTGCTCAACAGCTCAGCTCTCTCCTCTTCTCTCCTCTCCTCATTAACCGGCTGACAGATCAGTAATAAACACAGCCTGTCACCTTCAAGGCCTGCCTCTCATTTACTAGGGAACACATGAAACCTCACTCTCTCATTCCCTCTCTCTCTTTTTCTTCCCCTTCGTCCGCTGGGCTCACTGGAGCTGAAACCTGATTTTCAGGCCTTTCCTGCCTCAGAGGCAGCAAATTCTCAGCTGCACCCAGACAGTCCTGCAAAAGGCATGAATATTAAATGGAAGATCCATGAATAAATAACCAAAAAAAGGACTTCCGTCGATCTAACCTTGTTCTGTCTCCCAGCACTGGATGACAGAAGAGCATATGGGGGAAACAGACAGAGGAAAAAAAAGGAAAAAACATACTAACCTCAAGAAGAAAGGTAGACATGTGTTAGGTAATTGGCTTCCTTTATGTGCTTTAATTTCACACATAAAAAAAAGGTGGTAACCACATGGCAACAGCGCAGTTGATGGTTACAAGAATTGCTGTTTGAATCAGATTCAAACAGCAATATTTTCACAGGGCATATATTGAGCTATTCTCATATATTGTGCAACCTGAGGGATAAAAGCCATACATATTGCAACAGCTCCGTAATGTATGCATGGAAAATGCAAATCAGATTGCAAAAGAGAGCTGGGAGTGGTATGTGTACAAGGATTATAATGCTGAATGCAAAGCAAACAAAGTGACTTGTCTAATTGTGACATACACTCACTGGTCTCTGGGCACGTGGTTATTACAGTGAAACAGGTAAATATAAGTCGTGAATCAATTCCCTGATGAAGGCTGATGTGTTTTGCAATGAATTTCATTGGTCTGCATGTTTAATACTGCCCACCGAGGGGGAATCAGGAAGATAAACAAGTGGTTATTATGTGCTGACATAAATGAACACTGTATTATGCGCGTTTATATTTTGCATTCAGCGAAACACATTACTGGTGTTAATCACTAACCCCATAAAAAGCAATGCAGGAAAGCAATTAAACACCAGGAGCGGAATAATAGTCGAGGTTTTTGTTTATTAGGATTTTACTGGTCGTCCATATTTGGGTTTGTAAGGGACTTTGAAAGATTCTTGAAAGGTTGTTGCCATGTTTGAACTGTTGGTTCATTTAAAAACTAGATTCATGGTTTACTCATCTGAAAAAGGACAGTGGAAATTTACTTGACTTTAACTTCCACCGAGGAAATCTTCGATCCAGAAATCTAATTACATTTCACAATGACTCAGACTCTAACAGGTTGAAATGGTCTGCTCACAAAGTGTAAACATACCAAAATATTGTAGTAGCTTTTTTTTTTTTGTTTTATGATATTTATTTCAAACATCTGGTTATGAACAATTACTTATATTTTAAGTCGTCATTACTTTTAAAAGATTCATCCTTTTGTATTTGTATTAGTAGTAAGATGTTATTAAAAACTTATTTCTTTAAAAATCTTAATAGTAATTTTTTTGTGTACACATAAAAACAAACCCAAGCCATAGAAAAAAAATGCCAAGAGTCTTATCCTTTCATAATACAACAAAATTCATATCCTAACTATAGGATCTAATTCTGCCCTGATTTCTGTTGCTAATGACTACATACTTCCATGACATAACACTTCAATCTGTTTTAACATGACAGAGGAAAATGGTGAATGGTGAAAAACTTTGAATAAATGGTTTCTTACGAGTAACCACTAAAGTCAATGACTCATGAAATTAGATTGAGACTAAAAAAAAAAAAAAAGATCCCTTTAAGACCTGCTGCTCATGTTGAATGTCTCAGCGCACTAATTATAGCCACAATTTTCTTTCTTGTAGTTTGACACCTTAACAAAAGGCAGCACTTTGTACTTGCAACAGACCTATCAGTGTGACTAATCTTAACAAGGAAAGATAAGGTAGTGAGGCACAAAGAGCTCACTGAGTTAAAAGTGTTCACGTAAGTTATGAGCTTCCCCTAAAACTGAGGAGGTAGAATTTATTATTCTCTCCAAAGAACTTGTTTTGTTTCTATAACACTTCCCCCTAATTTACACCCTCTAAGAAACGCATGGAGGTTATTTTTGGGAACAGTCGACATGTTCAGCTCATGTGAAAGAATCTTCTCTGTTTCTATAGAACCATAAAAGTCTATGAATGCCTTTGGAACAAATGCAAACCACATGGCTTAAATTGTCCGCTGAATCGTTTTCAGCACGATGAGCCAGTACTTTGACGCCAACCAATGGTTGGAGGATTTCTTCTTGGCCTTTTGGCTACGATCGCATGCAGTATGTATCCTTATGAGAACAAAATTAGGCGACTTGAACAGATTGAATCTATTCTGAAGTTTACAGATTTAACCTCAGCTTTTGTATACCTCAGATCAATTCAGGGAGTCCGTCTCGTTAATTTAAGGTGCTTGTACAAGAGTTGGATATTTCTTATTCTAAGCTGAGCTAGCAGATTATCTCTTTGTGCATTTCACTTCCAATATGGACTCCATGTTTGGAAGTAATACAGTCGACTGCCGCCTGTTAGTGGTTCAGTATTTCATTGATTTTTCTGTGGAACTCTGAATTATTAATTGAAAACTTGACTATCTGAAAAGTTTAAAAGCAAATGCAGGTTGGAAAGCTGGTACAGTGTTACTTGACGTGCTATTGGTGGACTGGCTGATGTTTGGGAAGCAGCCAATCCAGGACCAGCACTGATTTTCTTTGGTACTCAAGAGTACTGTAGGTGTTTGCTTCCGCAGTAGTGCCAAGACTGTGTCCACTGTGCATAGCAAAGTTTATGAAGGTGTATTTTGTGTTTGAGCTATTACAATAGGCAGTTATAAGCATTTGTGTCTTAATTATTTGTGGAAATCAGCTACTGAGCTGTTCTGGTCCTGTGCTGGTCTTCATTACCATTGTGTCTTCTTATGGTGCGTTCCCACCAAAGGCATTTTGAGCATCAGTCTCGTCTGATTTACATTCAAAGTCTATGTGGAAATGTGTCGATGGCCTGTTGTGCCTTGTTTCATGCGTCTAGCGCGGCACAATTTTGAAGCGTTTGGAGAGTTTTGAGCATCAAGCACATCTGACCAATAGGACGGCAGTGGAAAACAACGGCTGGAACGATTTTGACTCAGACTGTGAATGTAAGCCACACGCACTTGACGCATGAAGTGCTAGGTGTAGCGCAAAATGTCAAGTGTCTGCATTCAATGTGCATACGCGTCAAACTGGAAGCGTCAGATGTGTTTTGTGTGAACGCATCATCAGTACATATTGTAAAAGTGAGGTCAATTATGACACTTAGTTAACAGCTTAATACCAGTCCATGCATGATGTGTATTTGTGCCAGTTTAAACACTTCTGGGCTCACACTATCATAGGAACATTTGGTGCTTTGCAATGCATTTTATGGTTTTCACTATCTCTCAGTCTTTACAATCTTTCATTAAAATCTTATTTTATTTTTTTAAACCAACTGCAACTGTGAAGTATCCAGCTGGTCTGAGTTTCAGTAGGTGGCCCATCAGTGATCTCTGCATGGTTTAACATAATGAACTGTTTCCTGACCTCAATTGTTCATCACATGGTGGAAGAGCTGTTATGGCCTGCTGAGGATTATAATTAAGAGTTTATAATTTACTTAGGTTGCCTACTTAATATTGGACAATACATTGTGCCAGGTAATATAATAACTATTTGCTAAGTAAATGATTTGGAGCACAGCGTTCTTGCTGAGTGTGCACAGTCACTTCAGACCGATAATGTCAGAGTGTTAAAACAAGCGAGGGAAGTCAAGCAATAAGAAAGAATAAAAGAAAATGTGTGGTCATGGCAGAAAGCCAATTAGCTTCCAACACCCAGAATGGCCTTCAGTTCACACAAAAGCGCACACATACACACACAGAAACATATATTCAAAAGGCTGGGAAGATGAACCATAATGTTCAGAGAGCTTTGGTTGTACGTCATTTTAAATGTCACAGACTTCACCACAGGGTAATGACTGATCAACCTGAGATGGATTCTAGTGTTGCCTGACTTTTTATCTCTAGAGCTGACTGGCTGGAGATAGGATAAGAGGTGTTACTTTTTTTTCTTTTCTTGTCAAAGGGGACATATATTCAAATGGGGCTGTATTATAAAATATTGTAGTATGTTTAGGGATTCCACAAAGTTTTCATGTTGAAGTTCCACACTTAGTTGCATGTCCATTATAAATGTGCGCAAATGTGTCTATATTTGATTAATATTGAAACAACACAATTTCGCAGTTAAGGTGTTCCTATTAAATAAGAAATGTAATTAAAATCAAATGCAAATAGGTTTGTTCATGCAATAAGTAAGAACTACTTCCTGTTTTCCTCTTTGTAGTTTCCGCCAGTGTAAACATACGGTTGTTGGTCATGTGACTTGTGTGATGTGAAAAATGTGTTTCCATTCAGTTTTGTTAAGGCAATTTCAAACTACCTCATCTTAGCGCCAAAACATTTTATCGAAAAACAGGAGTTTTTTTCAAAATTCCATTAAGCAACTTTTCCCCCCTACATGTCAAATTGTGCAGTTTTATGGTCAATGGAAACACAGCTACCGTCTCTATTTTAAAAAGGGAAATTACTTTATGGCAGATAATCCCTCACATGGCAAGTCTTGGATATGAATCTTGGGAAAACCAAAAATTGGAGAGAGAAAAAAAATAAGCAAGATGGAAATAATTTTTATAGATTACTAAATATGCACAACAGGACATTTCTAGGTAAATGATCAAGGGTGACATAGTGATAGCGGTAAAATAATGTTTAAGGTAATATAATCACAGTACATCCAATAATTATTAGCGTTCTTGAGTTAGTTGCTGCGTTGCTGCTATTCTAATGGGCAAGATCAACATTTGCTGGAAAGATTTTACGGTAATTTTTTGATTACCCAATATTTTGTTCCAGAATGTTCATTTTAGTGAATTACCAGCTAATATTTATCCTTTTACTTGTACTGAAAAAAAAAAAGAGTTTGATCACAATCTTAGACGTTACACAGTTATTTTGTTGCAAAGTAGATCATCATCATCTGAAGGTCTTCAACAAAAATAAAAAGAAACCATATTTATTTCTATTTCAGAGAAGTAATAATTTCCAGAAGAAATTGAAACATTTCTTTTCCAGCATACTGTTGTTAAGTACAAGATTGTTGGCACTGCCAGAAGCAAGTGGATCTTATCCATGTAAGCAGCTCAAGAAGGGGGAAAAATAACTTGTGCTAAGCCCTCACGAGGAAAATGAGAGGCAATGCCTTGACCCGTGAGATGCTATGAGAATGGGGTGGAAGAGAGGGTGAGAGATCAAGAAACTGAGATAGTGAATAGCTGGCTGGTGATAGAAGAAGAAGACAGGCTGGACAGTATAGGTGCATGTAGGGCAAGATAGCCAATCCACAATCCAGACTAAAACGTACAGAGGGGAATGTGTGGAGATAAAAGCTATTTATTGCATGAGAATACACATACACTGGTATTCAAATGTTACTGCATCGTTGGTCATGTTGATAGCCTTACCAAGTCTAAAACATCTCTGACAGTAAAAATGTCTTTGGTGCAACAGTTTGTGAAGAATAAAAAATGTAATAGCATGAAACTAAAATCCATAGTTTTGCTAAGTAATTTTACCTTTTAGATGGTCAACAACAGACATCAAACTATAATTGCCTAAAATTTAACCCCCAAAAAACCCCTTCTCTTTATAACCAGCAATGTTTATGTTAACATGCTACACCTCCAGTTTTCATTTCCCAACTCTGGCAGTTCAACACTTCTAGTATTAATATCTGATCAGATAAAATATTGATTTGCATGTCAATCAGGTACCAAACTAGTTTGTTAGCTTTTTGACAAATACTATAATTAATCTGAACTGTTGCTGTGAAAGCTCTTTATGAATAAACTTTCCTTACTATCTGACTAAATTTAGTAAGAAGTCAATTAACGACATTAGGCACTGAAGTTATAAAAGCTTGTCTCAATATGTGAAACAATTTAATTGATGCTGCTATAGCTTAAACTGGACTTTGAATTTGAGTCACAAGTAATGTAATGCAGCTAATTACTAGATAAACACTTTACTGCACATTGTTAGAAATTGAACGACAGCATGTTTTTGAAAAAACTCTGTTTCAATTGGATCTAAATATTGCAAAATTAATTTGCTCCACAGTTGGACAGTAAGAAGTATATTTCTTACTGCAACAGTCTTAAAATGATCACAATTGTGCCAAAAATATTATATATTGGCTATTAAGCACAATGCATTCTATCATTGTGCTTATTTTGTGGTTACACAAAAATCATCAAACCAAAAATTACATAAAGCTTTTAGAACTCTCATCAAAAGTTGCTTTTTTGTTGTCAGTTGCAGAAAATATCAATGGGCCAGTAGATGTGTATTATTAGTCATTTTATAACCCAACTCCGATTTGAAGATTGCCCCCTAAGCCAGGATGAGTCATATAAAAGTATGATTCGTCAGACTTTTATGATGAATCATTACTGTACAAAAGCATAACTGTATAAAAGCTGCACACACTTGCTATGCTCAAGTGCTAATATTATACACTAGAAAGTAGAGGGAAAAGGAAACTCAACTAACCCAAGGTAAAAAAAAAAAAGTGTTTATGTAATGTGACAAATGTTGATACTGGAGTTTCTATAACTGGATCAAGAATAAACATACACAGGGCAATGACACAGGAAAGTTATTGTGAACAGAGTCGTTCACTAATTTGTCTGACTTATATAAAATTAAAGATTTTTTTTCTAAGAAACGAATAATTATTGTGGTTTTCACTTTTAACTCGAAGAGCTGGAATCTCAAGAGGAAAAACTGGAATAGAACCAGATGGCAGCTAATGGGAAAATGAATTTCTCATATATAAGTACTTTGACAGTTTACAGCACAGCCATTTTACCGATACAGCTGCAAACAAAGAAACAGGTTGCAATCAATCTAGATAATGTAAATATGCAAGAAATGTAGTTAGAGATTTCCCCACGCAGATCTGCTCCAGTGTCAGGGAATCTGTAATGATGTGACAACCTGTTATTCTAAACAAATTTAAAAACAGAAGTTGAAACATAACAGGTAGTAAGAAAATATTTCACTTCAGATGAGGTTTTGCTGACAAATGTGACAGCTGTGACAGTAAAGCAAACAGAGATCTGACTGCAATTGTAGTTCTCTTTCAGATCAGCAATCTTTTTTTACTGCTTGCCAACAAAATATTTACCTACCACTCAAAAATTTTGTTGGTGTTTTTGTAAAACTCCAAATAATTTAAATAAAAAAAAAAAAAAAAAAATCCCACACAATTCACAAAAAAGCAGACCAGAGAGAGATATGTGTAGTTAGTCCAGTGCCTGCTACATTTTACCTGGAGCTTCTCAAACGTATTCACCATCGATCTGAACACATCTGAACGAGGCACAGCTGCATAAACAATCCTCTCAAGTCTTTAGAGGGTTTTGAAATATTAACAAAAGAGCTTGCAGGTACATCATATTGCAGAGCCAGCTTTGGCAGCAGAGGGAAAATGTGTTAGAGTCCTATTATAAATCACACAATTCCAGCAACAGAATTGCACACCCAGGCCTGGCTTGTCCCCCAGGCAACCTGACAGCAAAATCCTGTCTTAACATTCTGTGCCCAGAGAGAATCTATAGAAATGTGTGTGTGCTTGCGAGGAGATTTGTGTAGACTTTTGTTTTATTCATGAAAACATACTAATCAGGAACTGTACTTTGCATTATTGTAGCGTTTCTACATTTGTATAAGTGCAAGCATAGAGATGAAGACGTTGAATGCAGATGAAAAGAAATGAGGACATTTGAGCTGGCTCAGGTTAATGTCAGCCACTCATTTTTTTTTGCTCTGACATGAAAGGAGGAGAGAACTTACAGATCTTGTGCTTCCCTTTCATGGGGAATTTCACGAGCAGCTCCTGGGGGTTATTGCAGATGAAGACGAATGGCGAAGCAGACTCCTCACAGGTACCAGGGCACTGCAGAAGTGATGGAGGATAAATAGAACGGTTTAGCTCCATTTTCACAAAGAAGTGTCACGTCCAGATTTACATATGCCAACACTGAAAATCTGTTGATTCCAAACAGTCCTAAATCATCCAGTGATTGCTCTTTATATGCCTATATTATGCTAAATGTCCTCCATGCCTGATCTAATACTCTATGCCTGAAAGCATATGATAGTTATGAGTCTCGCTGGGTGTTAGGCTCTGTAATTGCACAACTAATGATGCAGTTGCTGAAGGGAGCAGCTGTCGCCCTGGTGAGCTATAAAGATGACACAAAATATATAACAAGCAGCATCGAAATCTGAGGCAATCAGGCTTTCTCAGATGTGGTGTTGTGTGAATTACACTTTCAAACATATTTCAGGGTGTGGACTCACATTAATAAAGCCGGTTGGGCCATAAAAGCAATGTTTGCACACTGATCTGTTTCTGAGATGGAAACCGCAAAGACGTCCGAGTGTTTCAAAATCCTCGTCTACAGAAATACATGTCATTCACAGTAATCGAAGATGTTTCTGCAAAGCTGTGTGGGATGCCATAACACATTCCTGTGAATAAGAAGGTGTTTTACAGCTCATAATTGACATCAGCCCACAGCATACAGAGAGCAAGAGGCAAGAGAAAACCTCTCTATCCTCGTGTTATTGATTGGTCTCTCAGTAACCAATTGACTGACACAGTGACAAAGGAGTCATCTTTTCCATCACTGGCAGCCAACGGCTCTCAGCTCATCCAATTTCCGCCAGCACTATCAGATAGTGCCCATGATTGCATCTAGCCAGCCAGGAAGCAGCTCTTTTCGTGACAGCAAGCTTTTTTTTTTCTTCTCCTCCCCTCCTCCAACCTCTTGCTCTCCCCAGCCTCTCTATCTCCCACACACAAAAAGAAAGCACTGAAGGGTTGTGACAAATCTGCAGCTTTTACAAGAAATCAACAGAGTCTGCAGCCCATTTGTAGGGTCTCTTGACAAACTGGGGAGTGATGACAGCGACGCTTATTTCTGACTAAAGCCCATGTCAACTTGAGTCTAATAAGATGGTGAGTGATAAAATATGTAAAGACTCAAAGCATCATTAAGCACAGCTCAGGATCCGAGTGGAGGCTCTTGATTACATCCTTCAATGGGAAAATGACATTGCGATTTAAATTAAACTGAGGCTCACGGATAGAAAATTCATCTGATCAGTCCTGGAGGAAAATTTAAGCCGTTTTGAGAAAAGCTAAATAATAGCGGAAGTTGAGTTTTAATGTGTCTTTTTATGAGCTGAGATTGAACCTAGGAATAATCCAGCTTTTATCAGCTTCTAAAATTACTTCACCCTGACCTTGAGTGCAAAAACCAAAAAGTATAAATGAAACAAAAATGAAAGCAGAATTTAAAAGCTAAGGCGAAAGACCTAAGATACATACATAAGGCACTGGAATTTAAAGGGGCTTTAGTTTCTTTTTAACAAGGCTATGAAATCCAACCTTCCCCCATTACCAGTGTAGCTATATGGCTGAGACAGTTTATGGTTATGGGGAAAAGAAAAAAAAAAGTACATC
Organism: Poeciliopsis turneri; assembly: GCA_922788865.1. Taxonomy (NCBI): domain Eukaryota; kingdom Metazoa; phylum Chordata; class Actinopteri; order Cyprinodontiformes; family Poeciliidae; genus Poeciliopsis; species Poeciliopsis turneri. The sequence continues at coordinate 1,642,767 of CAKLNU010000675.1, forward strand.
CTATAATTCAGAAAGGTTGTCAAACCTGATACAGCAAGAATTACTTGAAGATAAAGTGGACCGCTGCCTATTCATAGCTTAGTGTTAAGAGATATTTCCATGGAATTTAACTCCAAATTATTTGCAGATTTTCCCCAAGAGCACAATCTAAAATATTCAAAAAAAGGCAGCTTTGAAAAATGAAATACCTAAATCAATGCTACTTCACACACTATTGGCTGGCGTTTGCAAAGCAGCCAGGAGTGCCATTTGTTTTCCTTGTCACCAACTGAAGAGGGAAGATGAGGAAGACTGTGGATGTTAGCTTCTGTGTTAGTGCCAAGAGTGTTTCCACTGAGTGTATTCATGCATTTTAAGTCATATTTGGTATGTGAATTATTAAGATGGGCAGTGATGAGCGTTTTTAGAGGGTATCTCAAATATTTGTGGATTTGTGGATTTTATTTGTGGGCCTTTCTTCTTCACAACGCTGTTCAAGTTTATAGAAGTTTGCGATGCTGTCTTCATGCACCTTGATTATTTTCTTTTCCAATTACTCTGTTGTAGATTTGCTGCTATGCTTAGGATTATGGTGCAGTTACAAGACCCAGTTCTGACCAATGTGATGGTCTCACATTGGACTCTAGAACATTGGACCATGTTATACATAATGTGATTAGCATCACTTTTCCAATCATAGTTCTTCTAACATAATATTAATACATAAAAGGTGGGCTGCAAAATGTATTACAAAGAACTCCTTGCCGGCACTAAAAATATCAGCTAACTGTAAGTGCAATACATTTGGTCTCTCAACGCCCATAATCTGCGATACTTGCTTTTTTAAGCAGCAGAAAATCGCTAAGAAGGGAATTTAAGTTGGTGTTCTAAAGATATTGAGACTTAACTAGAATATGCCGTTGAAACTGAAATAATTTTTTTTCAATAGGTCAATAAACTTCTTAATGTTTAATATGTGTGTTTATTTACTCAACCCAGAAAGAGGTTATCGAGCCGCAAATCATGTCGTCATCACAACATTACCAACATTCACCAACATTATTGCACATAACATATTCTTTACTATTGTGCAGTCCTAATAATTTAGTGATATCTTTTTCTGAACTTGACATACAGCTGAAGACCCATAATTAATTAATTAGGATAAATGTAATTAATGCTGGAGAATTTCATCAGCTCTGATCTGTTTTATGTGTGTGCTAGTGATTTAGCGTTAAACTGCAACATCAGCATGTGGTCATAGTAATGACGCCATTTACTGCGTCTACACTTGTTTTTAAACACACTGACCTCAGATGGGCTCATTTGTGGTCCTAATTACTTCATCCGTTTATATGAACTAATCTTATTGTTTGAGCTGCTGACACTAATCCTCACACTGCTCTGCTGGTCAACTCCTGCTCTAGCTTAAGCCACCATCATGGCAAGATAATAACAATAAAATCATACGACCAACATGAACCATGTCTCTGAAACAAGACCATTCACACAGTGAAGGTGTTATGTGTAAATGTATTATATTTGTGGCTCGTTTCTTTCTGCAGCAAAGTTATGAAGATCCTCAACAATCTCCTGATGGTTGATGGGTAAATTTGTGATGTATCATGTTTTTTTTGTTTGTCTCCACTTTATAGGTCTTGTTCAAGGACTTTTATTTATTATTTATTCCCCATGATGAAGCTATTTGTAACCTTATACAAAATGTTTGTTTGTAAATGTAATGTTTTGCTTAAGATTTCTCTGTTTTCATCCTGATGATTATATCGTCCCTCCAGGTTTCTAATAAATCTTTCATCGCACTTTAAAACACTTCTAATAACCTGTTGTGAAAGACCGAATCAAACAGGATGCCCACGAACACCTGGTGCCTGCTGTCGCACTAGAAAAGCACTTGAATCTAATTTTACAATCAAATTTACTGCTGCTCCCCGAGGTCTACTTGAGGTTAATGTACATGGAAAACCATCTGACTTCCTTAAACAGAAAAATACCAGAAGGAAAATCTTTTAGTCTCTTGTATAAGTAGTTTTTGTTATAGAAATATGTGTAAAACAATTCATTTCCCCAAAGTAATTTGTTGCTTAAATCCCTTCATTTTATTTAGACAAGCACTAAATTGAGCTGGGAGTACTTTTCTAGCCATTTAGACTAACTACAAATACAGGCTGACAAAAAAAAAAAAAAAAAACTTTCCACTGGGGAATCAGTAAAACAACAGTTTATAGAGGTTTTGTGAAGTAGAGACCAATTTTAAGCTTGTTTTACAAACTGTTACAGTTGGGATAATTTCATATCAGGCAGAAATAAATGTTGCCAAATTATTCAAAGTATACAACGGATCAGAAGTTGTCAGACAAAATACATTAGAAGAAAAAAAAAAAGAACATAATAGATTTAACACACAAGACAAAAAGCCTTTCTCTGCTTTCTAATATAACAAACAAATTCATTCGTCATTAAATTCTTTATAATTTCAAAAGCTAAAAGGCACTTTATTACGTAAAAATCAAGCAGACATTTTGAAGCAAATATAAAATTAAACATGACTCTGTAATTCATGTTTCATTATCCAGTGTTTCTGCATCTCAGCAAGATCACTGTGTACCCAATTGAAGTTTCAAAATCCATCTATTCCATGGGGAGCACAAGAAACGAGTCCACTTCCTTGTTATCATAACATTTTAACACAGCACTCAGTCTGTCTTTCTTTCTCTCACTCACCAGATGAGAAATATCACGCAAGCATGCTGCTCTTTCTGCAAATGTGCTGCCATGTCTGAGTGAGGCTTCAAAGTACATTATGATAAAAGATACCAAACAGACGCTTAGCAATTTAACACACTGTTAAACGATGTCACATGTTCCATGACTGAAAAGTGGCTTATATTCATGGCTGTACAACACTCAATTAATGCAATGAAAGATGTGGAGAAATCCACAAAATATGTGTTTCATAAAGCAAAAAATGCAAACTTGAATAGATTTATTCAGTGTGGAAAACATCCTACAGCAAATAGCAAGTTTTTTTTATTACAAAAATGCCAGAGGCACAAATATTGGCATCTCAAACAATCCCCACCAAAACATGTGTAACAAAAGAATTTATTACCTTTCTGCTCAGTTTTTAAAAAGATCAAAATGTATCTAGGAATTTCTTTACTTATCATCCCAGATTTATCTTGCCACCAATGATGATGACAGGAGATGTAAAAGTTCACTTTAGGAGAACTGCACCGAAAGGAGGCATCTATAAATCACTGATTATCTAAAAATTATTTATAGGAAGGCTTTTTACTCCTCTTTCCAGGAGCGTGAATCACAGTAGGTGCTGTGATAAAAACAAAAAAATGTACCAAATCTAAGTGAGACCAACATGGTCTAATAGAAATATCATACACCACAAGCAAGGCCATAGTTGGGATAGTTAATATGTTTTATTTGGAAATGGATTTTTCCAAGCTCCCAGCTGGAAATACAACAAGGACACACAGAAAAAAAAAAACACTGAAGAATATATATATTATATATATACACAATTTATTAGCAGCCCTCATGGTCTGTTTGTCAATAAATAAGAGCTGTACATTATCAGTGAGTGAAGATGTTCTTGTAATGTTTGTAGTGCCACTGGTGGCAAACCTGGAAACCAGTGGAAATCCCAGTTACCACTGGTTTTCCAACTCACAACTTCGTTGCGGTCTATTTATGCTCAGAAGTCAGATCTTTCAGGTTCCCAGTCAGAAATAAATAATAAAAAAAAAAAGGTTGGACTTTTGACAATGCCATATGCCCTGTCACATAAAAACACAGTGAACTATTTTTAGCCCCTCTGACAGTTAATATTAAACCAGTGCGACACAGAGCACAACATCCCTGTGTCAACATTTTCCTTCAGTGCTCAAAGGCATACAATGGAATGAAACATTGTTACCAACTTGTGCTGTCATTAGCGCGACAATTAGCAAATCGCACTGATTTTCACCACATAATCTCCAGATTAGAGTTCCGAGACAAATGCACCACAAAAGTAACAGGAAGGATTCGACACCAAGCTCTTCATGGAATCATTGGCCTCATTTAGGATCATTATAAACAAATCACTCGATACACAAGATGGCTGGGTTGTTAGTGGTTCCTCAAGGAAACAAAATGGTGGTAGTTTTCATGGAACATGCAAAGCTGCATCCAGAGCTGGAGTGTGTTCATGTGAGACCCTGCCAGTTGCTTGCTCCTTCATTCTCCATTAGCTAATTAGCATTTAAAGCTGTTGAATGTGTTGCTTTGCCTCACTGCCTCCACCACCTAATTGTTTCCATTCCCTGTTAATCAAAAGGGCACGAAATATTGTGCTTGTGCGACAAAGAGGTTTTCTCAAGCCCTCCATATTCATCATAAAGGCTCTAATAAAGTAGGACTGGGCTTGTTTACACATTCAATTTAATTTGGGTTTGTTGTGGAAAAAAAAAAGTAATAATATGAAATTGATTATTTTGACTTATACAAAAACACAGTGGGGGAGCAAAACATTGATGTGTCTGCCTGTTAGTGTGTTAAATCAGGCAGGAACACAGCTTTGGGGCATTCTGTGCAAAAAAGGACAAATGTGCTCAACGATTTAAGTCAGCTGCATTAAACTGCCTTAGTGTGAACGCAGTTTTACAAGCTAAATGCTTCCAATTTACTTTCCTTTTGAAGCCGGACAACTGCGAGACAAAAAAGGTTCTGCTTGCTCATAAACTCCTCTGACATTTGGCTAACGTTCAACATAGAAATGCATGTCTGCCACATGGCTGCGGTCCAAACTGCTTTCAGAAAGTAGATACAAGCACACTTTAACCTTGCCAGTGTGCCAACAGATGATAAATGCAGCCATCAATCTTGCATTCAAGCAAGAGTGCTGTTCCCACATTTGCTTTACTGTGACAATGTGGGAAATGTGCTTATTTGCTCTCTTGCCAATGGTAAAATGAGAGGAATATTAAAACTGCAGCATCTGTATGTTGAATTTAAAGCTAGTGACAACAGCAAATTAGCTCAGCGGAAATAAGGTAGCTCTATAAGTTTATACAAAAAGAAAGAAAAGGATTTTTCTTTAACTTAAAATGTTTTTTATGTATACAGAAGTGTACTGAATTAATATGCAAATAAATACTTGTGTAGATTTAAATAGAACAAAATAGACCTATGAGTAACGTTTTTTAACAGTGCATTCAATTTCTGCTTGACAAGTGTAGAGTAACTCTGCAAATGCAGAATCCATAAACTGGCTTCACAAAATCTACAGTCCACAGGGCTGCATTCAGCTATTAGATCAAATGTACCTGAGAAAAATCTCAGCTGCAGTAGCAACAATATTGCTGAACTGAGATTTTTGAATTGCAGGCAATATGTAGTTTCTGTGAAGGTTTAGCAGGTGAAACACAGAACTAGAGATTGCTGCATCCTAAATGCACAAAGGAGCGTTATCGCAGATCCTTCGCAGCTCTTAGACTCCACAACCAGTGCTGCTCCCAACAAATTTAATGAGTGTATAGATCTTTGCTGGCATTAGCACAATCACTTCTGCTGTTGTGGCGCATCTGTTTTTTTTCTGCACTGACGTACTGCATCGTAAATAGTCAGTTGTGATTCATAAAGTTCAATACTCAGGCACATTATGTAAAAAATAGGCATCTCAGATGCACATCCTTTATATCATGACTATGATATTTCTATTCTAATAAATGCAGAATCTCTTCATGTTATAATCTTACAAAGCATATTATTACTATTATTGTTAATCTTGCTTTGTTTTTGTTTTATATTTTTTTTACATGTATTTTTTAACACTTCTGGAAGTTTTCTTAATGTGCACCTGCAAATTATGATGCTGCTGTTACATCTGAATTTTCCCTTTTTGGAACAATAAAGGTTGTTTATATACTTCTACTATGAATCGAGATAAAAACCTAACAACTGGAGAATTCAGCTTCAAAACATGAAACTAGAAACCAAAAAAACTGAAGGAGGTGACAGGTCTGTAAACAAGTGTGCAGTAGATGCCTTGTATAAATGCAGAACAATAAGGGAAATGATTATCTTCATAACTTCTGCTGGTTCAATTATTCTTTATTCTGAATAATTTTGGTTCCTGACAAAGAGAAAATCACATAGTGCTCATTCATGTTTTAAAATACTCATACACACACGCAGGTAATAAAATTATAACTACAAATAAACATGCGCCACACACAGAAAACACTGAAAAACGGATTGGCAGGCATTGGATTATAGCTGTCAAAAATATTTAAAAAGATTGTAACACTTTATTTGACGGCTTGTTGATAAGGCTGTCATGACACTGTCATAAACATGACATAACATCTGTCATAAACATGAGTAAGTCTTCATGAATATTTATGATTTGTCATAAAGTGTCTTTCGGTATATTATGACATTTTTAATACAAAGTTGACATTATTCAAAATGTCTTTGTTATGGCAACTTGACATTAACCAATAAATTATGATATATAAATTTGTTATAAAAATGTTGTGAAGCTGCATCATTTTCAAACTTCAAAATGATGCAACTTTATGTTTTTAAAGCTAAAGTTTAAGCAGTAATACTTTTATTACTGATTAAACCTTGTCCAGTTGTCATAATGAAGACATTTTGAATAATGTCAACTTTGTAGTAAAAGTGTCATAATTTACTGAATGACACTTTATGACAACAGTCATAAATATTCATGAAGACTTGCTCATGTTTATGACAGATGTTATGTCATGTTAATGACGGTGTCATGACAGTCTTATTCAAATAAAGTGTCACTAAAAACTGTGTTTACATGTACATATCAGAGTAGGCACAACATGAGTCCAGTTAGATGAAACCAACCTGCAAAATTTCATCCGGTAAAAATAGAAACTAATAGTGTCTTCAAATAGTTCCAGTTTAATTAATATCCAGCTATTTAATTTGCTTTGTTTAACCCTGAGGGGATTCAAAAATAACTAAAAGTGATATCATAATCATTTTGAAAAAGTAAAAGGGTGCCAGAGCACTAGTTGCTGGAAGAAAGCCCCTGGGCAACATCAGTGACTTTAAGAGCAGGAAAAGAGGGAAAAAAAGAGAATTAGCTACTGTTTTTACGACAATGTAATGGACTGAGCGTTATCGTTTGTCAGTTTTGCTTTCGTAACACATTGGCCGTCTGTTTTATATATTGCACAATTTACTCTCAGAGTGCTTTATCACAACTGTTATGTGCTGAGATCTAATAATAACAACATAGATCTTAATAAAAGGGACTGAACCAGAGGAAAGATTTGACAGCAAGAGCCCAAGCTTGTCAGCTAACAGCACAACAAACCAACACTGTTCCCTCTCTCCTCGCTCTCGCTGGCTCTATTCTGCTACTGTCGGCAATTAAGGGCAGCAGAGACAAGTAATCTCCTTCTGGGCGACAGGGCCAAACCAGAACAGGCATGTGGAGTGGGCTGTGCAGTCAGGAAGGGGGATGGAGGGTGGGTGAGGGGTTGAGGGACTTTGAGACTGGCCCCAGCATCAGCACTATAGCCAGGCCCTGCTTGGCTGCACTCAATCTCAGCCCAATAAAAAGCCCTTCATTGGCAGGGAGCAACTGAGCCAGACAGGCTGGGAGCATGTGGCTTTTAAAAATGAGGAGGGTGGATAAAGGGAGGGGGGGTAGGGAAGGGGAAGAAAGGGAACTAGAGATGGGAGAGTGACAGAGTAAATATGAGGAATACGATTCAGCAAGAAAGGTATTCTAATACGAGTCCAAGGTGACGGAGAAACACCAAGACAGAGATTTTGACTGATAGGGGACAACAGAAAAAACATCTGTGTCTTTCCACATAAGACACCTATGAAATAGTGTCGAGGCAGCTCTGTCAAGGCTGGCCTTACCCTGGGAATGGAGAAACAGATGGGTTTGTCTATGAGCAATGGGCTACATGTGAGAGGTGAAAGGCTGTTGTTGGGAAATGGATGCAACGGCGTCGTTCACCAATCGCTCTTTAATTCATCATGTTCCCCCAAACTCGGACTGTAACCCAGTAAGATTCATGATGCATGAAGAGTGCATGCACGTGCAATTACAGATGTGCAAACACCGCACACACGACTGACTCTTAAGTTTAAATTATTTCAAATTGTTCCATCCTTAGAGTCTTTACTTACAAGACATACAATGGTTGGTTTTGCAATTCACAGTGGGTCTTCGTTCTCATCTCCATGGCTGTAAGCTATAGGATATTTTAGAAATTGAGCAATCTTATCAAAAAAATATCTTGTAGTGATCAAATCATCTGATAAATTAGTTTGTTCTTTAAAAGATGTGTCTACCTTTCACCATGTTTTTTTTCTAATCCAGCCTTTAATTCACAGCCAGTTTAGTAATCTTGAAAAGTTGTGTGTGTGCCAATTTTAAGCTTTGTTCGGAACATGTATTGAAGTATTGTGTTCCATAATATTAGTTTTACAACAGTATTTTAAAGTGGTTTTAGAACAGAAAAATGTGCAACTTCAAACTAAAAATGTCACGCAGAGGTAACTGTTTACTATAGAAATTGTTGTTTCTGTATCAAGAAAGCTTCTTTGTTTTCTTGATTGAGAAAATGAAGGAAACTGAAAAGGTCTTGTGGTTTATTTTCCCCTTATAATCTTCAATATCTTAGTCACAGTTAATGTAAAGAGAAGGTGTGCAACGATAAAACAATCATCTGTAAAACACATAATACAAAAGTTGAATGAAATAAAGAATTAAGACAAGAGGTATTTGAGAAATTGTCACTGCCCTGTATACCTCTTTATCATTTATTATTTATTCATTTTAGAAAACTGGGTTTAGAATCAGTTTATTAGTGAAATTGTCCATGTGTCCGTAATTCCTGCTGTTTGGATTGTTTATATTTTTTAATATGTTGTCAATCAGCAACTGTGGTGCTGCTTTTACAATGTTGCTCCAGTTCTGTCATTACCCTAAAAACCTGCCCTCCAGCACAACCAACGAGCAACATATCATTACTTATAAATATTGTCACCTTATCAGCAACAGCACCTTTTTTTTTTTTTTTTTTTTTTTAAAACAAGCCTCTGGCAACGGTACTGAGAATGAGTGAGGTGAAAAATAGGCAGTCAGGCCAGGCTGTGCAGTTGATATTTCTGCTGTCACCTCTCCTCAAGGGGACAAGTCGGCTAGCGGATATAAAGCAATTGTAAAGTAAAACACCTGCTTTTTCTTAAATTGGCCTTATGCTTTTTATTGCAAATGATGCAGCAGCTGAAACAGATCCAGAGATCGATTCTCAGATGTTTCATCTTCATGACAGCTTTGCTTACTGGCATTCTTGTCAATTGTGACTTGTTAGCTTAGCTTACAAATATCAAAAAGTCATTAAAAGGACAATTAGATCTTAAAGTTCATCTTTTGACAAAGATTATATCAAAAAAGACACAATCCACAATAAAAAAACAACAACAAACAATAAGGGCTTGGCTAATCGCACAACAAGACAGTAGTTGTGTTCAATATCGTCCAAAAGGCATAGACCATGAACCAATACAGCTTTTATTCTAAGAAAATTTTCATACTTTCAAAAGATTCCTGAGTGTTTACTTATTTACTCCAATCTGGCCTTTGCTGGTAATGCGAACTCCCTCTCCCATCTGCTTCACATTAAAAAGCCTGCAGCAATTCAGCAGAAATACTCATTCACGTCACATTTACTGTGAAACATCTGTGAAACAAAGTGTTGAGTTTCGTTAGAGGCAACTCAAAATGATGAAACGACTGAAAAGCAGTGCTGATCAGAACAAATAAACAAATGTGGCTTTTCTATGAAAAACAGAAAAAAAATTTAAGTGCATGTTTGTCAGGAATATTCGTCGAAAACAAAATTCTGACAGCCGTAGCCGTGCTTAAGTTCACTAGCAAACCTTTGTAGATCCTCTTTCTCGGTATTTTTAACTTTTACTGTAAATGAGACATTCTTGTGTTTGATGTGATATGCGCAGGTTCATTTTTTTTTTTTTTATATTTGGAAATGTTTAAATACAAATGCTTTTCTTTAGTTTAAGAATGGATAAAAGAATAAGAAATTAACTGGTCATACAAAAAAAGTAAAATACTGCAAACAAGAAAGACATCTAGTGAGGTTCAGCTAATAGCCAAATGAAATGATGGATGGAAGAGTGCTTGCATGCACTAAGTCAAGCATAATTTCATTATTTATTGAATAAGAGTTCTCTCTAAAAAATTTAAGTATTTCTTTACAATTCATTTCTCAATGAGACAGAGATTGTACCGGCTGCTGCAGTCCCATGCTTTTTCTCGCTGTCTAAAGATAAATAAACTTGTCACCTGGTTTGCACACACACCTTAAAAAGCTCTTACCACAAATTCTCTATATGAGATCAGGGTTTTGTGATGGCCACACCAAAACTTGACTTTATTATCAACTTCCTGCCTGATATCTTTAGATATTGCTTTAATATTTCCACATAATGTTCTTATGAGCTATCCCAGTTCCTCTTGCTGCAAAGCAGCCTCATAACATTATGCTGCCACCCCCATATTTCATGGTTGGGTCTGTGTTTCCAGGTTTACAAAGGTTCTCCAAATTTGAAAATGGGCAATATGGACAGACGTCTTGTGCTCTCATGAGCACGTCTTGCGCTCATGAGAGCACAAGACGTTTCAAAGTGTCTGTCCCAGAATGCATCTGCAAACTCCAAATTATTATTATTTTCTAATCTTTCTTTCTGAGTAATGGCTTCTTCCTCGATGAGTGACCTTTCAGCCCATGTTGGTACAGGACACGATTCACAATTGAAAATTACTCTGTCTTACAAGCTACTAACAGTCCTTAAATCATGTCTCCTAACACTACATGTACAATATAAATAGAAATCTTTTTTTTTACCATTAAATCACATTTCCTGTCATTACATTATCATTCAGTAGTATAGTTTTTTTCTAAAACGGGGAGCAAGTGGGCAGATGCTTTTTTTAATTTTTGCTCATATCGGGCATTGTAAGTAGATCAAAACCCCCCAACAACCTTTCCACCTAAAGGTGGAGCGACTGAAACACACTCCAAGTTGCACAGTGGCACGATTAAATATTTAATACACTCCTTCACCTACCAAATCAACTGGTGTCAAGTTGGAGAGTGAACATTAATTATCCAAGAGTGTCCAACACCGGCTCCTGAATTTTTTTGTACATTATTAATATCCCCAACACAACAAGAGCCATGTCTCATTATTAGAAGCTCAGTACCAAGGCCACGATTTTCCAATTACTGCTCCAGTGTCTGCAAAAAACATGTTAATCCCTTTTAAAAAGCTTCTGAGCAGTTAAAAATGTCACAATTAGGTAGAAATAGAAACTTGGGCATATTTTCTGCATTTCTTTAGTTAAAAATAAAGTCAAAGTTTTTATTTTCTTGAACAATTTATAGTGTGAAACAATTAAATATCATGAATCCTGAAGGTTTAATGCATTAACCACCTGTTATATTTACACAGTAATATATTTAGTTTGAGGACACATCTGTAGGCCATGAATTATAGTTATTTGCATGCAAAATATAGTCAAGTTGCCAGAGTTTCCTTCAAAACAAAAGCTGGAGGAAATTAGGTTAAACTTAAATCCTTGTGCTTACTGTGCCCAACAATCCAGCTTAATAGAAACAGTGTTGGTAAAGAGAAAGCCACACATTGGCCTATTTAGTCTGCACTCGTGCTGACAGGTGTTGTAAAGTCATGCGTCTTTGTAGGGAGATTCACACAGAGTTCCTCGCTTCTGCCAGTTCCACTTTCCCAGCCATGTTTATGACTTCACCTCCTGTGGTGGCCCTCTGGCAAGAAGAAAACAAGACAGCCTCTCAACAGTCAGAGCATTTTAGACTCAACAAGTGAGCGGCTGGAACTTTCCGGCGAAAAGGGCTCCTATCTTGTGCTTGCAGCTGAGCTTCTGTCTGATGAGAGCAGGGGCTCTCACCAAATTCGGAAAAAAAAGAACACTGATTTCTAATGTGTGGCACAGAACGGAGTTTAGAGAACGAGACGGATTTTATAACAAAAGAGAGTGTGCGGTGATAAAGAGGCGATAAATTCAATCAAAGGTTGTGTATAATAGATTCTTGAGTAAAAGTAGATTTCATTGTTGGGAAATCTAAACAGGAAAACTGCTCCTCTGTTACAGAATAGAACAGAGAAGAGATATTTTGATGTCTGGCTTCAAAGAAAAAGAAAAAAAAAAATCTGGTAATCAAAGGCACTACAACTTCTTACCACTCCAGTCTCTTTCATCCAGGTCTCCTGAACACAGGTGCTGTCAGCAAAGCTGCAAACCACTTCACAGTGGGCATTTGCTGTCATAAAGTGAAAATCGAGAAGGATGGTAAAATGTATAAAGATGTCTGTCTCTTAAGGTGAATATTTGCTTTGATACACTGATGCTGGAGTGCAACCCCTGCCATCTGTGTTCATTCAGTCACTGTGGGAAATAACTGCTCCTTCCTATGGAGGTTGGCAGTCTGCACAGTTTAGGCGGGGGGCATTCAGGGAAGGCAGTCCGTTGACTTTTATCCCGGGGGAAGTTTAAGTTATCTTTGTCCGGCTTTACAAAAACTTACATGTTAAGATAAACTGACTGATGTGTGGAATGGAAAAGAATTTGTTAAATTATGCTTTTACCTCCCACGAGAGCTCGGATTTTTTGAATTTTAAAAGCAAGGGGGCTGGATAAATACATGGGTATGAAAAATTAGGCTTTCATTTTCATTGAGGGAGTAGAATTTCATCAAACAGAGCTCTCTAATCTCTCCATGCACAACTTTCATTATTGTAACATTCTGCCCGTCTCTTCAGTTAGTACACCAATAATGTCAAGAAATCTGAATAAAACTCCCAAACTTGTCAGAAAATTGCCAAAGGCAAGTTCACAGCAGCCTCTCTCGCTCCAGGAAAAGGAAGTGTTTTTAAGTGGGTTTTTTGGTGGATATCCTTTAATTGTGTGCGGAAGAGAGTAGATGGCTTGCTACGGAGGACAAGCCGTCTGACTAACTCATCATAAGAACTGCTAATAAAAACGTTATTAAAGTCTTAAAAGGCTTTGTTGTGATGACGTGCTGGTGGCGGAGTGTCAGAAAGCACAGAAGCTTCTTAAAGAGATAGAGGCACATTTTCAAGGTGTTTAAATTGCGACGTCAAAGATCTTTTCAGCCATGTTTGAAATATACTGCATTTTTATAACAGCTGATGGTAACATAGTTACTTAATTGTGCTATGAAATGAAACAATGTGCCTGGAAAATACATAACACTTTAAATTGTAGAAAAATTAAGAATTAAGAATTCACTTTGATTTGATTCAAATCAAAGTGAAACACTTTTTTATGACCTGTCTGAAAATAACACAAACAGGCTGAACTAAAGGCCAGGGAAGAGAATGGCTCTGTTGCTTTTGGGAAATTCCAATGTTATTACAGTGACATCTGGACTCAAAATGAGAAATTGCTCGGCAAAAGAGCTGCTCATTTAAATGGAAAAAAGATGTGTTCTTCCATGGTGATAACATGCCTGTTTTCCAAACACAAAGCAGAAAACACCTGGAATGCTATTCGTGCAGCGCTGACCACCAGCAATTTGAAAGGTAAGAAAATGGTGTAGCATGTAAATCAATACTCTGCTTCACACACTGAGCCTGCAAAAGCAATTCATGTCATATTTGCCCAGTGAAGCGTGGCAGGGGGGCCAGTGCACCAGAGCTTTAAGAGACTTCACTAAACGTGGGAGACAGACTAGAATGAAGTAGTCATAGCTTTCATTCAAGTCAGTAAAAATGTGAATTTTCTCTCCAGTTTCACCAGCTGAAAATTACTATATTGTTGATAAATTTAAACAAGAATTTGCTTTCAGTGTAAGGACAGATTATCTCTTTTTCTGTATCTTCATGTTTTTAAACCGTTACATTTTAGAAATCTGAATTACTTTATGTTTCACCAATGCTTTAATGTTTTTGTCAGTAGAAAGCTTACTTCAATAAATTATTCTAGGTGTAGTAGTAACAATGTTAGGTGACCGTCAGGCAACGTATACCAAAATATTTTAACTCAAATATAAAAAATGTCTCAAATCTTTAAGGACTATGACGTATTTAGACTGCATGTTTTCTGTAGTTTAATCAGTATCCAGCAGTTCAGAAGCTTTTCAAGCATTAAAGCATGTCTTATTCATATATCACTCTCAAATAGTTGGGCTTATGGGGGACACTATCTTGTCGACGAAACAGCTTTTACTGGGACAGATGTATGTATTGAAGAAAAATTATTTTAATTAAGAAATACTGGCAGACGTCACAAAAACATAACAACCGATTGCGTTCTGTATGACTCATCTAAAATTTTTAAGTCTAGTTTTTAATTTCACACAGCGTATCATTCTCAGCCACTAGCCAAAAACGCTAGGTTTTACTAGACAGAGTCAAATGATAGCGCATGTAAATCCATGCCATCATATTATTTAGAAAAACTCTGACCCTACCCAGGGAACGTCGTCAACATTTTTCCGATCCATTATTGTCCATTTTTGGTGAACCTGTGGAAACTAACTCCAGTCTATGTTTCTTTACTCACACGAGTAGCAGCCTTTGGGGTATTTTGCTGCTTCGAAGTTCAATGTGTTTTATCTTTAAAGACGGCATTGCGCCCCGTTTGGCTGCAACGACTGGTTCTTTGAGCCGCTATTCTCTTTGCATCATCGTGAATAAAGCTGCCCATTTTCCTCTGGCTTCAGAAAGTTGTATTCATCAATTGCTCTCTGCATCGCTTCCCTTTTTTGGATCACTTTCTGTAAATGGAAGCGATCCCGGTCGATTAGCAGTTTCTGAAATACTCAGAAAAGCCTGTCTGGCACTGACTACCATCCTACATTCACAGTCACTTAAATCCTCTTTTGTTGCCATTCTGATGATTACAGAGTAGTCTTCAATACCTTGAGATGCCCAAATGCAGTGAGTTGCTGCCATGTGATTGGCTGAGTCACTGTATGTGTTCCAAGCACTTGAACAAATGTGCATGGGAAAGTGGGCAGTGCGTGCATCCACACACACACACACACACACACACACACACACACACACACACACGCGCCTACGGGGTCATGTCTCTGTCCCCTTACATCCACCAGATTTAAAGAACTGGATTTTATTTTTCCTTCAAAGAGTAAATTTAAAAGAAAAATGTCAAACAACAGCAGCCCACTGTGCAAAGAACCTTAACTAATAATAATATTTATTATTTATAGAAGTCATAATGACTTTCACTGTGAATGCCAGCTGAAAATAAGTCCCACTTAGTGGTTTACTGGACAAGTGGAGGCTATATTTTGCTGAACACAATGAGAGAAAGATTAATGGCACTAGAAGCACAGTTGGCCTCTCGCTCTCTCTCTTTCTCTCCATACTTTCCTCTCCTCCGTTGTCACTGGCAGGAAGTTGCTGAGCAGACATGTCACCCAGCAGAGTACAATTGAGTTTGTAATCTCTGACCCGCAGTGGCAGAGAGTCTCTCGCTCTCTGTCTTTCCAGTTCTCCCTCTTGAGAAGAGATTGTCGTTGTAATACTGCTGCTAGGCTGTAGCTTGGAGGGATAAACATCACTCTCCAATGAGCACACACTGGCTTATGCGACATTGCATAAACACGCCTGGAGAACGCAGAAACCCCCATAATTATCTAGATTCTGTGAGGGGTAATATCTGCTCTCCCATTTAGAAGGGAAAAGGCATTACGCTAAGATCTTTTACAATCCCTGATAACATCATAGCAGGAAAACATGGTCGCCTGCTGGCTTTGTGCAAAGTACTTACAGACTACGCCACACAAGTTGACACAACCTTCACTCATTTCCTTCTTCCAAAACACAGAGCTGGCACACACGCTGGCCTCATGAGGAGCCATTTTGGGGCATCGTCAACAAACACCAGATGTGAAGATGGGAGATAAATGTCAAACATATTGATTCCATGCTTCATTAAAGCTTATTATAAGGAAGGGGAGGCAGAGTTCTGCCTGCGGCAAAGCATTAGGAAGATCACAACATTAACATCTATAGAGGTCTTGTTTTATGCAAACATTGTTTAACACAGTTGGAGCTTTATTTCACAGAGAGAGCACAAACTGGCAACCCGAAGACTGTTTTCATACAGACCAAGACAAACCAGATGCTCAGCTTTAAAGTTAGGACTGGCCAGGGAGTGAAGTGGGAGTCACCAGTATGTCAGCTACGTCTAAAAGTATGTTTTTACAGCACTTGACTGAAATTTAAAACAAGTGTGCCAAATGATAAATTTTTCTGGTTTAATGACAGAAAAACTTGAATTGCTTCTGCTTATATACAATACTGACTATTACATTTATATTATGTATTTATTGTTTTCTGTAATTTAGATGCTGTTGGCGCAAAATATTTAACATTAGTTTGCAATTATGTTACTTATCAAGTAAAATTATTAATGAAGAGCAATTAAAAGGTTAAAGAAAGCATTATCTCAATACAGATTAATGGTTAGTGCTGATGTAGTTTTCAAACCACAGTTCTTTTAGCAACCAAAATTATTTCAAAGCAGTCAAAATGTGCCTAATAAGCAGACGAAAATGTAAATGCTTTTCTTAGGCAGCTAGCCAACAGGGTACAGCGACTGATGAAGAAGTAGCAATGCGATATTGCTTTCCACAACCAGAGAAAACTTTGTTAATCCTTGCACTTTTACTTGGAAAGCCTTTTGAAACCTTGGCATACCTTAATATCTGTAAGTGCTCCCTACTTATTTCCCTACAACAGTATCATCAGCAAACTTAATTACTTAAAAAATACAATTACTAAAAATCCTTATATAGTGTAAACGTTCATTAAAATTTCAATTGAAAAAAGTTAATGCTGGTATATTGAGGATATGTCTGTGTCTATGTAACTCTCTGGATATTTATGTAATTAACACCTAAATGCCCACTTGCACTAATTATCTGATGTTATAGGTGTATGTGTATATATACATTTAATTTATTCCTTATTACAAATATCACCATCACTTATCATCTGTTTTGGGGCTAGCTTTAAATCTCATTGTACGTGTGTATCGTAATAAACTAAATAAATTCTAATTTGAATATTTGTCTTGATCAGCAATCTCCCTCATGCATAGATACTCCATGCCCCAAATAATTGGCAAAAATGCAATACCAAAAAAAAAAAAAAAAATTAAGCAGCTCTAATTTCTAAATGTTGGAACTGGGCGTATCAGTTGAGCTCCACCAACCACAATTATCAAGTTTATTAAGCCGACAAGACAACAAACATTTATAACTATAAATGTCTGGAGTTAATGGAGTTTATCTGAAACTCTAAAAGCCAAAGCTGAGTTTTTGCTAACTGACTAAAGATCTGCCATCACTTGTTTACCATCATCATTCCATTTCCTGTCAACAGTCAATAATATCAGTCGACGGTGCAACAGTCAGGGTATACCCTGCAGGCTTTCCTGTTTATAGTCTCAAGGACTGTGAAGGAGTAATGACTACATAATGACTATAACCTCAGCGCCGTTTTCCGGAGAGAGACAAGACACTGTTATAGTTTAAAAATATCTGGAGGACGCCGTTTTTCTACTCCAGTGATTTAGTCAAATAGAAAAGATGATGAAAATGGTGAAATTTAGTTGACCTCTCTACACAGACTGGTACTGAGTTACCTCTCCTTGAATGTGAGTTGTTTTCATCAAGCGAGCATCAAAGAAAGCTGCCTGGAACACGGCACGTATGGCTTTCTTTATTGCCTCATATTCCTGTGATCAGCATACAGAAAGGGGAACAAAGGCTGCCAAATGAGAACACAGCGAGGGGGCCGATAATAAAGGGGCTTCAGTGTCAGCTTCCCAATTGACAGGGACTGTGACATTTAATGAAGTGGTCTGTGGACAGCAGTAGCAGGCCATTTTAAGTATGGCAGATGGTTCGATGTATTTTTCATGCTGTGGAAAACCTGCGACTGAGGTTTATCTGGTCGCCGTCCAGTGCTGAGGGGGGGGCTCTTAGCTGAATGCATTCTACACACTGCTGCAGAATCACATGATGTCTGACCTCTCTGCCATGGCAAACCGCCCAGCGAGGAAGAAGGAGGAAGGGGAGGAATGTCAGCATATGAACGAGGTTCACCAGAAAGGCTGAAAGATGCTTGACTGACAATAAGTGCACAAGTCTGTTCAGCATGCATAAAATGAATAGTCTATGAAGTTTTACAGTTTTACACCGCCGGCCTGGGGTGAGATTGCAATGACAAAAAAGAAAAGAGGGAAGTAGCCATCTTTACAGACTCGAACAATGTTACAGACAAAAACAGGGGAAGAGAAAAAAAAAAAAATGCCTGACTTCCCTTCCTTTGGAATGCATCCAATATATCCTGTGTGTGTTAGAGAGACTGCGTGTGTGTGTGCAAGTGTGAGAGGCATGCTGGCAGGAAGGCTTTCAGCATATAAATATCACATTACCACACAAGGAAACTCAGGCATCAGTCGGAGCTTCCAGCTCGCCTAACAAGCACGGGAGCTCCACTGTGGAGGTCAGGAGGAGAGCGCGCACAAATGGAATTCCACAGGAACCAGCACTTCTTTTAACAGATAAGGGGCTTCGGGTTCAGAGCTGTGTGATGTGGTCTTAGCCTGGCTCCAGTTATCTCACATGTGCTTGTGTGTTCGATCTCGCCGAGCTGCAAAATAACGGATTAGAAACACGCGGTGATAAAGTATTATACCCAACAACTTACAGCCTTGTTAAAATTAAAGAACATTGCTCTCATAAAAAATGAAAAAAAAAAAAAAAAGGGAATTACCCAGAACAAAACAAACCATTTAAAGTATCCGACACACATACACACCCCTTTCATTGAAAAAGACATCTTATGATTTCCAGTTTAGTCTGCTGTAGAACAACTACGTCAAACAAAACCATCTCCAGCGCCAAGAAGAACGAGGAGTCGAACACCAGATGGCCTGGCCCAAACAAAACCCCTGATCTCATCAACACTGAGTCAATCTGGGATTACACTAAGAGACAGAAGACAACGAGACAGCCAAGATCCACAGAGGTACGGCGGTGCTGTGAATGGCCTACCTGCCAAAGGGTGACAACATTAAACACTGATTTGATTTGGGTATTGTGTTTTTGCGTGCGTGTGTGTGTGTGTATTCTACGCACTTTGCCTGACCTTATAAGAGGATTATTTAAAAACCATGCATGAGTGTAAAGGTTCTTCCATGATTAACTAAACAAATGACTGATAAAATCTTTCCTCAAACATTTGCACTTAGGTCAAGGTCCAATCTTTTTCCTTTATAGGAACCGGTGTGTGACAATGCCAAAATCATTACTAAAGTGTTATGTTTTTGTCTACTTTTTCCATGGAAAAAAAAAAAAAAAAAAAAAAAGTTGATCGTTTCAATTGTTGGAAAAGCTAAATATTCTTCCAAATGTTTCTTCTATTTGGAAGTAAGATTGATGTTTTGGAGTGACCATGCCAGTGTTGTGAATCCGTGGAGGGAGACAAAGATTAAGGTTTTGTAGAGAAAGCCTTCCAACTTCAAAGTCCTGGACCTCATAACCAAAGATAAATCAGCAAAATATCAATGGGAGCATTCAAAAAGCGCATCAGAAATTAAAAGAGGTCAATAAAAATGTGAAGGGTACATTTGCAGAGCATTAAAAAAAAAAAAAATATATATATATATATATATATATATATATATATATATATATATATATATATATATATATATATATATATATATATGTAGACAGTTTTCAATCACTTGACTTCTTAATCTCCATTCACTTTGTTCTATGCTCTGGTTCCACCAGCAGTTAAAATGACCCTCAGCAGTGTTAACCACTAAGTTCGAACACTGGTACAGCTTTCTTGGGGTTAAAAGCCTCCCCTTCTCTTCTGCAAACATACTTCTTGACATTGTGGCCAGACAGCTCAATTTCTTGTTCCGTCTAACCATATGTCTTTTCTCCAGAAATCTTTTGGCTTTTCTGTGCGAGTAGCTGCCAATTTAAATCAAACTGGAAGGTACTAATTTTGGAGCAGGCACTTCTCTTTTGGTCAACACCCCCTGAGTCTTTAAATATGACACACTTGCTTCATTGTGGATAGCAACACCTATTCCAGTTTAGGACAGACTTGGTTCTTAATTTTACCTGAGTTGATTTTTAAACATCCTGACAATTTTCCTTCAATCTTAGAATGATGGCTGGGGTCAGATGGTTAAAACTTAAACACAACACAATTTAGATTATTAATATGCCGCCAATTCACAACAAAAGTTGTCTCAAGACCCTTTACCAAAACAAAAAAAAATCACTTCTATTTAATAACACATTCCTTCCAATTGCTCATTGTTATTAAACCTTAGAGTATGCTCAATTGATTCAGCATGCTGTACTCAATTGAATGTTCCAACAGGACAATGATTCCAAAAACATCTCAAACTTGTTTTGGAATGGATAAAACTGACTTCTGTCAAAGGCTGTACTTAAACTATATATTTTTGAGTGTATACAAGCATCTATATCTTTGATTTGCATTGATATGAAGAAAAGCAAAGGAAAAGCAAAGGAAAGACAAAGCAGTGATGACAAATTCTTAAAGAGACAGAGGGAAATTATTTCAAGATGTCAAACGGCTATGATGCTAAATCAAATTTCCTTTAAGATGTTTTTGATGTATACACACACGTTTTCTTAACAACAGTAATTGCTGTTGTTAAGCAGCATTTTGACAATTTAAAAGACGTTGACAACCTTTTGTTGACCTCGTTAACAACAGAAGGTAACATAGTTACTTGATTGTCCTACAAAACGGCATCATGTGCCTGGTAAACATATAACGCGGCTGCTTTAAATATAAAGAGAACACCAATTAACAATTGATTTTGTTAAGCAAGAGACCTGGCAATAAAAACACCAAATACCACAAAAATGCCTTTTGTTGAGTTTTGCTTCAAAATATTACAAAAGTGCATTAGGGTACTCCTTTATACATGACACCAATACAAGCAAATGCAATCAAAATTAATGGAAAGCGATTCATTTCTGAAAACGTTGTTAACTGGTCCCAGTCGGTGATAACAGTGACATCAGGAGTCTCTGAGCGAAGCAGCTAAACTGACAGCTTTCTTTCTAGATTATTCAAACATGTGCTTATCCTCTCACCACACCTTAAATAATCTTCCTCCTTTTGCTCCTTTCTATTTGTTGTTGTCGTCATCAGTCAGTAGAATAAAATTAGCATTGTTCATGCAGTGAGTGTTGTAGAGGTCAAACGTGACTCGACACCAGCTGAAACCTGCTGATGGAAACCATTCAGAACAAGTCATGTCTCAAATATGTGTGTATCTCACATTTCCTCCCGGGATGGGGGATGTGTTATGTCAGACTTCAACGCTGAGTTCCTGTGGTGAATAAAATACATCCATGAGCTTATTCAACATCTGCGAATGATGCAAAACTGTTTCTACATCATTTCATACTGAGGGTCTTTGGATAGCTACAAAAATCCCACTCGACTCCGCACATCGCAGAAAAAAAGAATCACAACTTGTGCCCATGCAAACCTCCTCTAAAGCCCTTCTTGTGGTCATCAGATTTTTCCAACAACTTCTGTCTTATTTCCAAATTTCCCCAAGCTAAAAGCTGGTTTTATGTCATTAAAAATAATTTTAAAAAAAAGTATATCTCCAACCTTCTTTACTCTCATATCTTTAAACAAAAGCCAGTGTAAATTACTTGGGAAGCCACCTGATTGGTAATCACACTCCACTTCTGTGTACTTCCATCTCAGTTTCTACATTGGTTTGAAGCAAAGTTAAGCAAACAAAAACCCAAGAAAATCAGCAAGAAGGTCTATGGTAACTCTGTAAAAGCTGCAGAAATTTCACAACTCAGCTGGAAGAATCTGATGAAAGACTTCACAAATTTGGCATTTATGGAAGAGCAGCAAGGAAAAAAAAAAAAGCCATTGCAAAAGAAAACCAAAAGCCAATTTGCAGTTTGCCTTGAGGATACATGGGAAAACATGAATGAAAGTGGTCCAAAAGCTCAATTTTTGTAGCCTGCACGCAAAACATGTGTGGAACAAAACCGACACGAAGAAAACTACATGAAAAGTTGTTGACCGGAGCAGAAATGCGCCTTAAATCACAGCAGTGACCCTAAACATGGAGCCAGAACTACAATAGATCAAAGCATATTCATATGCTATAATGGCCTAGTCAAACTAAATCTGTGGCAACATTCCAAAATGGCTTCTTCGAGACGTTATCCATTCTATCTCGCAAGGAAGAATAAGCGTTGCACAGGTAAGTTGGTTCACACATGCCACACTTTCCAGATTCTTAATCTGTTAAAAAGGTTTAAAAACCAAATAAAACTCTGAATCACTTTTACACACTGCCTGATGTTGGTCTATCACATAAAATCCCAGTAAAATAAATTGAAACTTCCGATTCTCATGTGACAGAATGTGAAATCAAGGGGTGTGAAAACCCTTTGCAAGACACTATATATTATCCCAACCCGACCCCCCCCCCCCCACCCCCCCCGCCGTCCTCTGCCAGTCATGCCTCTCTACCCCGCTGCTGAGTGAGCACTGAGCAGTGAGAGAGGAGGGAGGCAGCACAGACCATAATGGCTCACAAATGATCAGTGGTTGAGAGGGGTTGGGGAGCTGGAGTGAGAGATTATCTGGAGGACGGATCGATACAGCAGCCAGCTTCTAACTAGAGAAAGAATCGGTGCAAGTCAAGCGAACGAAATCCCTGCTCAGCCGCAGGTTTGCTTTCTATACAGTCTGCTTCTGTATTATTGCAGTTGCGGTGCTGATTTACGCAGCAGCGCTCCAACAGGGGAATGACTGCTATGGCACATGGACGACATTAAGCGGTGATACCATTTTTAGTATTTGTTTTTTTTTTACACATATATAAATTTTTAGTGCCTCACTCATGTCTTTCCTGATCTACCCACATTCTACTTTCTCTGAATACATTTCAGACATCACTTGGGACAGATTTAGAAAAGCCTGAAGAATAATGGCTGTTTGTCCTTCACCACCCCTCTTTTAACCACCCACAGCTGCCAGCTCAGGACAGTAAATCCTACACCTCACCCACTCACACTGCCTAGCAGCACAGCTATGTGCTACTATGCACCAACACAACGCGCCTCCTTGGAACTAGAAAGGAAGCGAGATTAAAAGGCTAAATGGATAATAGATGCTACTTTTTCTACCAAGTTGAATGAAATGCGCGTTAACCTTCAGCTTAACACCATCGTTAGGCGTTTGGTGGTATTATTTCTCTCTAGTTGACTCATTTTTCTTTCCTTTTTTTTTTTGCATCTTTTTTTTTTTTTAACGGGGGCCATTGTATGTGTGTATGTGTGTGTATGTGTGTGTATGTGTGTGGGAAGGGGTTATTTATGGCTGCTCAGTGCAAGTGGACACATACGCACAGATGCACACACACCCTTTCACGGGATGAAAGGGCAGTCACACAGCCTGCAAACATGATTTTACAGCCCTGGGTGGAATGAGTGGTGGAGGAGAGAATGAGAACGGAGCACAAAAGGGGGAAAAAAGCCCTTAAATTTACAGGTCCCAGCAGTCAGAATGCAATCGTGTCGCAGCACACATTCTGAAAGCTTTTCAGACAGAAGACAACCGGCTGCATGAAGAAAGACGTATATGTGTGTGTGTGTGTGTGTGTGTATGAAACTGGGTCTTAAAGACACATGAAAACACAAGTAGAACACGACTCAAAGAAAAGCATAGATGCGTTTTTCGTATCCCTCTTTTTCTTCCCCCTCCTTTGAGTCTGTTTTGCAACAAGAGACAATTTCCATATGTGATCTGCTCCAGTCTAATATAGTAAACAAGTGTGTGCAAACATCTGCGAGAAAGCTGGTAGCTTTGCAAGACTGGAGTATATTTGTCCAACATGTTTCCCAAAAAAACGTGCCAGTACACAGGACCTTCACAAAAACACTATTAGCCGCATAATTAAAACGAATTGCATCTGATTACTTTACTTCATTCGCTGAAATGGTGGAAATAAAAACTAATTAAAAACGGTCTCCACACTATTTTTGCATCAGTATCTGTTGGTATTACAACATCAAACTTTATTAGAGGCATAAAATAGAATACAGACAATTGAATTGGGTCCTAATTCGATGTCGTTTCAAGAATATAATTTTGAAAGCCTTTATGTGCATGTAAACATGAAGACTTCAGTAGCTGACGACGCAGCAAAGCAGGGCAGGCATTTCTGTTTCAGAAATGCTCGGACAGAAACAAAGAAGGAAAACACTGCACAGTAAAAACATAAATGTAAACCTACACCTTCAAAAAACTTCTACATCACTCGTATTAGTAGTATTATTGCTACTAAAGTAAATATTATTTATTCATTTATTAAAAAGGTCAGAGAGACCACAATTTCCAATGAAAAAAAATCTGTTATGAATATTAGAAGCTCTTCTTAAATCTCTCATGAGATTTAAGACACAGTGTATTAATGACACATAAAATGGATGGTAATCATAGAAACATTTAAACAACAACAACAAAAATTATTTCAGTTTCAGAGGCAAAGCAGTTCAGATTAGTTTAAACTTGCCAACTGTGCCATAATTTATGCTAAATAGAAATGAAAATTTAAGGTCGCGGTTTGTAAGCTCATGAAGGCAGAAAGCAGAATCACAACATATCTTTAGAGAAAATCCACTGTCATCTACTTTAAATACTCCCTCCTCCCCAATTCCCCAAACAAAGAGTGACTGTTGGAAGTACTAAGTGTTTAACTATCAGATTTATAATGGTGCAGTGAAGAAGCTCGCATTCAGCTCCTGAGGCGAATTCTGCCTCTGGTGGGAGAAAATATGATATGGCAAATAAAAAGCAGTGCAGTCTGACCTCTGCTGGCAGGAAATTATACTGCAGCCATAGTGTTCCAAGTGTTGCTGTGCCTTTCAAAAAGAGTATAATCAGAGGATGTGATTCACCAACCTGTTGTCTAAACTGCTCCTGAGACAGGCACTCGGTCACATTAACGCAGCCCAGAAGACATCCGGTGGGATAATCTTTAGGAAAGTTTGGCTCTGCAGAGACCAGGAGAGGAGCAACGTCAGTTATGGACACATCTAAAACTATTGTTCACACCAGTTTCGACCTATTCCCAACTGAGCATGTTGTTATCAGAAGGCTTAATAATTTGCTGTCCCACTAATAGACACTCTCCAAAAAAAAAAACGAAAATAAAAAACGGTATGCTATGCGGGGTTCAAAAATAGCAGAACATTTTGAGAATCACTGAAATTAAAAGTGAAATATTAACACTTAAAAAAAAAATTACGCTATTAGAACTTTTGACAGTATGTGGAAAGGAAAAATGACTTGACATAATAACCATCTGCTACATTATTCACAAATATTTATTTTTTAACTTTCCAGTGAAATGGTCTTTTTGAAAAACAAGCAGAAATATTGAGGTATTAAATACTTATCCACCTCAACCTTCGACCCAAACCCAGTTGTGAATTAAACATGCTGGTGTTTAGGGACTTTTCAACATCATCTATTTAAAGGTATATGTGCTTCTTTTGTGTGTTTTTTGTTTTGCATCAGTAGCTTTTTAATGATGCTGAACACAAACAAATTCCATTAGCAATTGATGATCAACTCTGTTGACTTATTTTTGTTATAAGTTAGACATACCTTTCTTGTAGATGTGGCGGTACATTTGTTCCACCTCAGCGATCTCCTGAGCTGTGGGTTTTTTGGCTGCTGCAGCTATCCAAAGGCGACCTCTGTGTGATGTGTACCAGGTGCGACCTTCTACCCTACATTCACACAAGATGCAAAATCCTTAACATTGTGTGTATTTATTTTTTTCTAATACGTACTAAATGAAAGGCTTTGCCTGTTTTGAAAGATGTATATCTGGTATTCTGTCCTTGGTTACCTCTTAATGCCTTTTACCAACAGTGAGGCCCAGGGCTGATGCATACTCAGACACCAGCCGCCGTCAGAAATCTCCTGCAGCTCTTTGTCTTGGAGTCTCAACTTGTGGCGCTCCTCTCCTCCTTTTTCTTCCGTCAAATTTTTCCTCTGCTCCATGGGTTGGTTTTGGCGATCCCTGCCTCCAGTGTCCACCCACTAGGTTTTAAAAATAGTGCCAAAATGTATTACAAATCCTTCTAATGGTTTAAGAAGGATTTTTCGTGAAAGAGATCCAATGATAAATTGGCTGATTTTCAGTTTTATGAGGCCTGATTGATGATCAGCCAAGTGGAAACTTAGAAATCCCTTTTCTGCTCACTAAATTAGCCACACTAAGAGCTCTCTGAGGTGGCAGCTCCTCTTTTTGATGCATCACCAAGGTGCTTAAAAAATCAATTTATGGGAAACGTGCAGCATCTGCTGTTATAACATTGAAACAGTTCTGATCACTTTTTTTTTTTTTTTTCTTCTAAGGCATTTAAAAAGCTGCAATATTCGTGACTCAACAAACTTATAGCATCTCTGACACAGATTCTGATTGCATTGTACTCAAATAAATAACCAATATTTATTGCACCTCAAGCAGCTTTACACGATATGCATCTTGTCGAGGACACGGACCGAAATAACAATAGAGTGTGATACATTGTGCAATCATAATCATCACTGTTTACCTGAACAAGTTATGTTTCAGGTCATTTTCTAAAAATATAAAGAAACAACATAACTGCCTTTATCTAGTTACTTTGTCCTTTTAATGTGACTTACTTCTGGCGCAGACTGCTTAATGTTTGGGTTGACCAGCTCTCTGAGGTTCTGCTTTCCAATTCTTCTTTCAGGATGTCCAGGAGTCTGTGGTGCTGACCCACTGTTCATATTTTTGAGGGCCTCATCCAGCCTAAACGACAACAATTCCAAAAATGTTACACGTCGTTTGGGTTTCCAGCCAATTTAAAAACACGAAAGCGCAGTCAAGTGATCTTACTTGCTGTAATACTCGTTCATGTCGTTCCCCTCATCGATGACTCGTCTGCCAGCGAAATCCAGAGTGATCTTCCTGTCCTTACGAGAGGCGTGGCGAAGTTCTCTCAAGTCTTCTTCCGTCTTCTTCATCTTCTCTCTCTCATTGGGCGACAGCCACTGATTGGACTCGGCAGCAAAGTAATCCGACTCATCATCCAGCACCTGCGTCCTCCTGACGCTGCAGTTGAACGGGGCCGTGAATTAAAAACAGGTAGGTTCTGACCAGGTGGCATGTATTTACACCAGTAAACATGCTCATGTCTGAGCAGCAGTGCGTTTTAAGGTACCTGTTCCTGTCAAATTCCAGCAGTTTGTCTTTGTGCTGAATTGCTTTCTCTAGCCCAGCTTTCAGTTTGGCTTCCTGATGTGGAAGAAGCTCCCTTTCTCCAGCATCTGGTAACAACATAAAAAAAACAATCTGCAGATGACATGAATTAGAAACTTTATATTTCTTGAGCTCAGTCTGAGAAGCTTGGACTCTGACCTCCCATAAGCTTCTTTCTGAGTTTTTGACTTTTGTTGGAGTCTCGCTGTAGAATCTCCTGCTCCTCTTTAGTGCAAACCTGAAATAAAGACCCACAAAAAAATAAAAAATGAAAAAAATTGTTAACCAAAACTTAAATCTAGGAACGTTATTGGAGCTAAATTTGCTCACCAGGCTTCCACAGAAGAGGCAGGGTCCCGAGCCCTCCTGGTCGCACACAATTCGCCCGCAGCTGAGGCAGTTGTTGATGAGCGCGTGCTTCTGGGCGAGGCACTCGCAGGCGTGCCGACCCGGAAGCAGAACAGCCAGCTTGTCCTGACCCTCTTTCGCGTAGAGATTGACGAACTTGGTTTTCTTCTTAGTTGAAGAAGTGTTGCTGGTTTCCTGGGCCTGGAAAGACATTGATCAATCAACTGATAGCTAACTGTTTACCAGTTTTCTTTATAAACTGACGCATAAAAATAAAGTACATATGAAAACTGAGATGTGTGCTCACCCTCATCAGATCCATGGGGGTTTTCACTGGCTCTGGTTCAGGCGCTGTTTGGCTCGAAGTCACCACTTCCTGTTTGTTACGTCCTTTACGTTTGGACTTCTTCTGGGTATCTTTGGTGGAGTCTTGCATATCTGTAAAAACAATAACATAAATTTAAGAGACAAAAGATGCTAACGTTGCAGGTTCGCTTTCGTAGCCTCTTTTTCTCTTTTTAATGAAGCTGCAGGTCGTCAGGGTAGACAGAAATACGCTAACTGGATACTTATTGTCCTACCTGTTGGTGAAGTGGCCTCTTTGAGAAGGAAAAGACCGGCTGTATCCGCACTCTGTCTTTGACTCTTCTTCCATCTGTGCAGGAGTTCAGCTATAAACTCGCCTTTTTCCCCATCAGTGCCCTGAAGAAGATCTCCCACGTACTCCTCGATCTCCCCAGGTTGTTCAATGGAGAGGATGTACCTAAGAGATCACAGACATTTTTTATAGAGTTGATCATCTTCTCAAAATTTTTCATCAAAGGTTATGCTTCCTTTTTTTTCCTAGAAATGGAAGATTTATGACGCAAGAGAGAAAATTTATACTGTATGTTATTATAGATAGGCAAGACAGAAAAGTATTTTTTTTCTCCATTAAACTTTGCGTTATTTTAAAAAGCGTCTTGGTTCTCTTAATCTTACAACCTGATTGTCAAAACAAGTTCAGAAATGTAGCCATTTCGAAACTGTATCACATGTTATTTTTGAAGTAGAAAAGCCTAGACACTAATGACAACAGTACAGCGAGAGGATACATGCCTGTCATCGGCTTAGTGATGACAGTCAGTAAATATTCATAGAGATATGAACGTTTAAAACATATTTAACAAAAGCCGAACTTTCAGAAATGACGAGCTAACTGCTAGCTGGATTATTGCTAATGGACGTGTTAGACAGCTGTTACATTCATGAAAAAAATAAATCAATAAAATAAAACTTTAAATGGCTCCACAAAACATCTACTCGCGTAATTTCCCTTTACATAGAATCTATTTTTTTTTATTAACATGCCATGTCAGTGAAGCACCGTCATTCAATTAGCTAGCTTTCAGCTTGTGATAGACGGTCTAAAAGGAAATATTTAACACTTACTGGACAATGTCTTCACATGCCTCCAGGCCAAATTTGTGATGTAATTGGTCCACGCACCACTGCAACAAGGCTTCAGACATTTCACCAATAACGCAGCGAGAGCGAGCTAAGAAACACCGAGAAACCAAATCTAACGTTTATTTCGTGTACAAGTTTCCAGTCGGAAGGATATCGATGGCGCACACAGTGTCGCTCGCAACTGAGCCGACTCAATCTGACCACTTTATCGAAAATTAAAACCATCAAGTACCTCGGATTTCTGTCTTTTCTCTTTTATATTCCGTCATAGTAACCTCGTTTGAATCTAAAATCATATGACCATATATACGATACGTAAACTGGGATTATTACGCTTCTTTTTACGATTTATAAACACTAAGTAAAATGAAAATGTTCCTGTACACGAAATGTTTGACCAAATTCTAAAATGCTTTGTAAAATGGGAAGGGGAAAAAACGAGTAAAAAAATGTGTACGAGGGAAAATCTTTCAGTGACGTCAATAACCACAGCCAAATTACTCGGATCTCGGAAGCAGTCCAAATTCCCATCAAAACATTCCCGAGCTTTTACCTAAACCTCGTCTTCCAGTTTGTTGGGTCTCACAGACTGTCTGAAACTTTCAACAAATGATCACCTAAGATTCTTTAATAAGGATCCACAAACTACAGATTATTTTACATTTATTACGGTTGTATTTGTTATGTGCAGCCACAAGATGGCAGGTTTGTTTCGCCAGCTTTTTTTGTTAGTGCCTGCAATATAAACATTAGATTTTGCTCTGACATAGCAATATCCAACACCTTTTCACACCCCGTGAAACAATTTACATTATAACCAGAAATTCTTATCAATCTGAAAAATTATTATTATTATTATTTACCCTGTTAATTCAGATGCTCCTTCAGACAACACCAATCAGTGGACTGCTTGTGTGTACTTTAATCTCAGTACAATTAAAGCTATTCTGTGAAGGTCTCAGAGGCTTTTTGGACAATAATAAATAATAAACAGCATCATGGTAGACAGGCCAGGGATAAAAGAGTGCATGATCTCTCATCTCAAAATGCAACGACTGTCTATCGAAACCGGTAACTTTTAGTGGACATCTTAACTCTGGAAGAGGATGCTGCTGACATAACCTTCTGCTTTAGTGAAGGCATTGAGGCAGCGAAATGTGTTTTGGTGTATCGCTCTCAACTGAAATCTTGTTTATGACTACAAACAGAAAAAAAAAATCACACTTTCTTTGTTTTCCTTTTTCAGAAAGCTCAAATTCATGGTTTGATTTATATGTGGAATATGGAGTGTAAATTCATGTCATTTTTAAAGGTACAGCACCAATGAAAGACTCCAGTTTCAAGAAAGAAAAAAAAATCACATTTATTATTAAATTGTTCAGTGAACAAGAGCAAACACTGAAATGTAATGATAAGAACAAAGTCCATCGTCCTTTCGTCAATAAAGTCCTAGAATAAAATTCTGGTGAACCAACAATTAAAAATAGACTATAGCAAGGAGCTTGTGTATATAGAAAGGCAAACAACATTGCAATTTTTTTCTTCAGTTTTGAATATTTACATGATGCAAGACACTGTAGTTTTTTTATGTATCACGTATGTGTTAAAAATTTACTCACTTTTGTGTGATTTAAAAGTGAGTGAATTTCACCATTATTATAATAGCTAGTACTTCCAAGAACACAAAAGAATTGCAAACACTATTAACATTCTGCTTTTAAATCAACGTATTAAGAAAAGCATTAAATTTATTCTCAGTCCATCGAAAGTAAAAGTAAGGAACATTATGACGTTCAACAAAATAGCAGAGCCTGCATTGCTATTTAATAACTGGAGTATTACTCATTTTCATAATGTAATGCACTGAAAATGGTTGAAAATTAAGCTTTCCTGTGAATTAATGAGCTAATATTGAGCTGGATGTCTGCTGGTTTTGAAAACTGCATCACATCAGTTTTTAATGAAGAACCAACATCTGGAACCAGTGAACAGCTATTTCAACCCAGGATGATAGGACTCTACTCCACAATCTTACATATCGTAGTTTTACCACTGAAACAGCATGCATGATGTCACCCTAGATGGTGGCATTGGGTTGGCTGTTACATCACATTATGTTGTTGGTTTGGGACCATGAAGCGACTGGTTTCACTGCTGTGTTTAGGGTCACTATGTTGTTGAAACACCAATCTCAAGGGCACTTCCTCTTTGGCAGACGACAACAAAGCCTCTTCTGGCACATTTATGTATTCAAGCTGATCCATAATATGCTGTGACGTGTGACAAATAGGCAAGACACCACAGTGAGAAACATCCCCATAGCTTGATACCCATCTCACAATTTCTCACAATTGGTCTGACAAGCTTTCCAGACTCAGATGGAAGGATATTGGTTTTATCAGTTCTAAAAAAAAAAAAGGTTGCCGGCATTTTTCATTAAGTCAGTCAATGTGGATTTCTGGCTAACTGAGGATGAAGTCACCAAAAGTTGTTCATGATGGTTTTAGTCCATTCATCTTTCAAGAAGTTGATTGGAGAGGGGATGTAACACAATGAAGCACTGAAAACAATAAAATTAAAATACACTGTAGAGAACGGAAAACTATTGTGCCAATGGAGCAGAGCAGACATGGTTACTATGATTCATAAAAATGCTCTGCTTCATGTTGGCTAAATAAAGTCTACAGTTAACTATGACAGCTGTGATAATCAGACAACACCAATGAGACGCCGAGCTGCTTGTGAGAAGCTCTGACAAACCTTGGGGGAAATCCTGGGCTGAAGATGCTGACGGCTTAACTTTGACAAGGACACAAGGACACTGATGTCCCCATGGACCCACTGACTTACACTTAAGTGTTTTTGGGTGACAGTGAAGGGCTTTTACATAATAAAATGCATGTAGTAATCCAAACGTTTGACAGCTCGCATATAATCAACAGCTCGCAGGTGACGAGTGCTGCAGGTTTTCTATTACTCTTCTACACCTTCTGGTAAAATGCCCTGTAAATATCAATATTTCTGGTCTGCAATGTTGGACTATATTTGAGCAAAACTGTACATTACAATGAAAAAGTCACACAGCAAACCAAAACTACATTATTCACAAATTACACCGACGAGAGCACTTGGATTAATAGTCAGACAGTACAAAGAAAAAGCATTTATTTTCTTCAAAGTGTGGGTTGGTGTCACATTATAACGCAATGGATTTGTTTCCTTATTTTCACACTGCAGACTGCTTTTGAATTTGACTTAGTTTTGTGAAACCGTGAACATTTTATCATTATGCACTTATTGAAACAGAAGAAATGGTTGTATCCAGATTGCTGCCCTGTGAATTTATACCTCATTTCATTAGGAGCGTGCCAGATTTTTTATTTTTTTTACCTTAAAATTTAATTTCAATCTCCTCATGTAAAAAAGTCTTTGGAAATGGCTTCTACAAAATTGGGTGCCGACATGAGGATCCCAATGGTGCAGAGGATGGTGAAGAGAGAGAAAGCCATGAGGCAAAGCCTGTCGATGACAGACGCGGCAAACTTCCACTCGTTGCACACGGTCTCGTCCTCGTCTTGGTCGCGAAACCTCTTGGCGATGTACCGCACCTCGTCCAGGATCTTGGCCAGCTCTAGCTCCATGTATCCCATGTTGGGGCTCTGACTCGATGGTAGGAGCAGCTCGTCCTCGCCGGCTCGTCCGATCAGCCGCCCGCAGAGGACCCCGGAGTCAGGAGAGGTGGCGGCCGTGGAGCAGTGGATGCTCTCCAGGCCGCGGACGCCGACGTATAGCATGTGGCCGTTGGTGGACTGGGAGACGGAGCTGCTGGCGTTGAGGTCCATGCTGGTCAGGCTGCTCCGTCGGGTCTTGTTGTGGCAGGCTGAGCGCACTCTGTCTTCGCCGGGGCGCTTCATGCGCAGGAACCAGGCGCACCAGTTCAGCAGGATCACACGGGTCTACCAGGTCACAGAATAATGGAGACAAACATGATTTTCTTACGCGTTGTTTGCAAAAGCTCTGCTGAGTCTACATAATTTGTGTTTTCATTGATGACGGTGATGACAATCTCAGAGCCTGAGTCATCCTCAGGTAGTGCCCGGATTGTGTGCAATGATATATGCAAGAGTTTAGTGAAAATGTAAATGTAATCATTGTAAAATAAGTACCACACAGATTGTAAGAAACGATAAAAATCGCAAGACTCACCCATTTAGGCATCTTTCCTCCATCAGGATCATGGTGATGATATTGCAGGACCAAAACAGTTGCAATTACAGACAGACCAACAATGACCATGGTTGTAGCAAAATATTCAGCTGAGGAAAGAAGAAGTGAAGACCCAGAAAGTTGCGTTAGAAGCCAGCTAGCGATCTCAGCTGGGGGGGGGGAAAAAGCATAAACTGAGACTGCTTGGTGGGGAAATTAAATTTGAACAATTAAGAACCACACAGCATTTTTCAGATCGCCGTGCATTAAAAATGTCGAATAAATGTTTTCATTTCACTTTCACGTCAAAGTCGAGAGCTTGTTCGGGTGTGCCTCTTACATTTTCAATTAAAAACTAAGTTCAGAACCCCCTTTGCAGGTCTGGAGTTTCCTGAGTCTCACAAAAACAGAAAGAGAAAATCTTTCTCTGTGTATTGCAGAAACATCACCTCTGAATTAAAGGAATGACCAAATCCTGGATGGCTGCTCAAATTGGGCACACTGTGACTTCAGAGAAGCACATTTAACAAAACTCACGAAAAAAAAAAAAAAAAAAAAAAAAGATGACAGGGGTTTTCACCCGGGCCTTTTCTTTGATTGTTGTTGACAACCATGGCAGCTGCTTTCAACTTCAGCTGGACTTACCTATTAAAGGCACGGAGTCTGACGTGGCAGGCATAATCTCTGCAACTAGCAGCATAAAGACCGTCAGGGAGAGCAGAACTGTAATGCCTGGGAAAGAAAAATGAATCTCAGCGCAAATGTGACAAAAAGCATTCAAACGGCTCTTGCAATGACGAAGGTGTCACAACCTTCTGAATTAGTTTTAAGAAGAATTAAGACCTCGGAGTTGAAAGGCTCGTCTTGACTCCTCGTGAAATTCTATTAATTGGGGCAAATAGCATTATAGTTAGACGTTTTTGTCATGTCTAATCATAAAACACGTCTCCAGAAGGTGTTTGATCTGAGCATGTGAAAAGCAGCAAATTTCACATGGAGGTTTTAGTGTTTAAAGCTGAAGTTTTAAAAACTGAGCTCGGATCAGAGACGGTTTCTCTTTTCATCAGCAGCCTTTTAACCAGCGGTGGTGAGAAACTGCGAGCAGACGGATTGGATAGTCCAGCAGTCTGACAGATTTGAGCCTTGACGCTTCTCTTATTGCTGTTCCCAAAATCCAAACAAATTCACTTGAGGTTGACGGCTTGGATCAGATTGTTTAAAAACCTCACAAATTCTGAGTTTCAAAATGGCAATAATTGTTAAAGGCTGAGCGAAGGCAACTTTTAAATGAATTAGCCAGGTTCAGATTGAGCTTTTGGAAAGACAAAACCCTCTGGATATTCTGAGAAACCTGGGTTGGAGCGAACCAAGTCAAACTATCTGGAACAACAACTTCAAGAACTATGTCAAAGGTGTCAAATACACAAGAATAAATCATTTGAGCCTGTATTCTGACCTTGTGCGTAGGAAATAAAAAAATATATCACGCAAACCATTCCTCAAATCTGGAACAAACTCCCAAAAAAACCGCAAAACAGCTGAAACGCCGAATTCCTTTAAATCAAGACTAAAAATCCACCTGTTTAGATTTGCTTTTGTTCCGTAATAAATGTAAAATTCACCAACATATTTGTGCAGTGATGATCTTGACGATGGCACCGTAATACTGTAATATCTGTTATTAGCTTTCAGAGCTGCTCACTGTATGATGTTTTTATGACTTTTGTGCTCTCACGATGTAAACCGCTGCTATTGGATAACGATGATAGGACTGGTTTCTGATTCAACATTTTCCACGTTTCTGATAAGTGATAGTGAACAGCGACTGGGAGTTTTTTACAGAGTAGACTGGGGGAGTTAAGGAGCAAATGGAGCAGCTCGCTCCGGGGACGATTCATGCAAGAACCATCAGTGGCTATATGGGGTCGTTCCCATGGCTGAGCTACTGCAGCCATCACTCAAAAGTGTTCAAAATGTCCTAATAAAAATGCCATTGAGTCGGCGGTTTGATGAGTTGACGAGCAGACGTGGAGGCAGCTTTAGCACCAGAGATCCATCGTTTGAGATGTGAAGCTTTGCAATGTGATCCGCATGATAGTCTATCATCAACTTCAAACGGGCGAGTCTCATTTCATATTTCCTCCAGCGATCAACACATCAGAGGGAATGTATATGAGGGGGAAAAACACACACAGGTTCGCACATCTGGCTCCGCGGCGCGGTTAATGATGGAAACCAGCTGCAGCGTGTTTGAGGAAGCCGCATAAATCAACGCCCTTCTCTCCCGCAGACAGTACAGCAAAATCACCGTTCAGCCACGAAACCTGCTTTTTTTGTGCAGCCTTAATCATTTATTCATAATCCTCCGAGTTCAACTGTGACAACCGAGATGAGATTACTCTGTTTTCCTGATCAGACAATTAAGTCAGCCAGCCAGCGTTGATTATCTGCTCAGCTCACAAGGCTACAAAGGAAGTGAGTGAATAACAAAGCAGTGGTTCAGCCTGAATGGGTGATTACCCAGAAGACAAGCGGAAAGGGATATTAAGATGTTTTCGATGGAGAAAAGAAAAATAAAAAAAGGCCCGGCTGTGAAGTCTGAAGTGCTCTGGTCATAAATGACTTAATTATTCGAGTATTTTTAACCGAGAGGTTAGTAGCACGCATATGCCACAGTTATAATCAGCCTGGCAGGAGGCCGGGGATGGAGCGGCGCCTGACAGGAGAGGAAGTAATAGAAAAACTCAAACGAGGGGAAAGGAGCAACACTGAGGTCTGGTAGGAGTAAAATGGATAATAAGACATAAAATAATAGAGATGAAAAAAACAGCAACCTTGCAGGCTTAGACAGTCCAAACAGAATTATATTTATAAGATGGATGTTTCTGAACTACATGTCAGTGCACATAAAAAAAAAGAGAGAAACTGTCAGAACTTTCCAAAACGTGTCTTATTGTCGAACGTTTTTTAGAAAACAAACTTACCAATCGAGAAATGTTGCTTAAAAAGGCAAAAATACAGCACGCCCTCTGTTGACAGCGGTGTAAATTTATCCCAAAAATATCTCTGCGAAGTGTCCGATATTGCGTCAGGACATCGATACATCTGGTTACAAAACCGTCAGATAGGAATCCTGCACACCCATTAACTCTGAACACAAACTTAACCCCAAGAACCGCAACTTCAACTTGACTTAAAGAACTGGCATAAGAAAAACTTTTCTCTTCTGATAACCCGTCAACTAACTGACTGTTTTCTCTGAATGATGTAGATGAAATGTGACTCAGGATGCAGCAAAGCCAAATAAGACACGGACTGAACCCATGTTTTATCACAGCTCTGCACTGAAACAGCCCTGACCCATAACTCCAGAACAGAACAGAACAGAGGAGGAGCATCTGTTTTGCTTTCTCTGTCACTTCATTTCAGTGTCCTGCCACTCATCTGTTGACAAAGACACAAAGATGAATGCGAAACTAAATTGAAGCTTTTGTATTTTCTGCAGTTTCACACTGTCACATTAAGCAGACAAGTGGTGTTACCTTGAGTTGTGCAACGAGTAAGGTTTTCTAAGTACTTTCTTCTTCTGAAAACATCTTCAATTTTTAGTTTAGTGGGTTATAAAGTTGCAGGAGATTGCAAGATTTAGTCAGGCTTAGCGTTTTCAGACAACTCTGCATAATTAATGAAAGCCAGCTAAACGCAAACTTGAAAGGCATCCGATAATTATTCGAAAAACTCAGCTCTGCACTTTCTTACAGTACGCGTTCAACATTTTTAATGTTCCTCTGAAAGACGACAACCTGCAAAGGTTTCAGAATGTACAAATCTGCACTATTTTGCTCGTATGTCCGTGCGAGTGTGTGCGGCGGTTCCCCAGACCCAGTGAGATCTTTTCCCCAGAGTCGGCCGGCAGGAGGAAGACGAGCAGAGCGAGGGTGGAGATCAGGACGCACGGGATGAGCAGGTTGAGGCCGTAGTAGAGCGTCCGTCTTCTCATTACCACCGTGAAGGTGATGTCAGGGTAGGGCTCATCGCAGCATTCGTAAAAACGCTCGTTCCTTCGACCTGGCACCTCTATGAAGCAAGAAAAAAAAAAAAAAAAAAAGCAAAAATAATAATCTGTCAAAGCAAAACCCTGAGTAATGAGAAAAAAGCCACCCTTTTACCAACAAGATCCCACTCTCCGTTGGCGATGTAGCCGGTGATGTCTGCCTCCACCATCTTCAGATCCAGGGACCAGCCTCCATACGTCCAGGAGCCAAACTTCAGATCGCACCTCTGGACGTCAAAGGGGAACCAGCGGACATCGATGTAGCAGGTGCTCTTGAAGATGCCTGTTTGTGGCGACGGACACAGAACACCCCTTGGATCTTGGATGGATACATGTACATAAAACACTTTAACTTGATATTCTCTGAAGCTACGTTATTAACAGTTGTGAGTCGGGAAACAACGAGGATCCCCAGGCTTCGAACCCCAGATGGCTGCGTCAAAGACGAACAGCCTCTGGACAGAAAGCGTCCGCTGTGCCGCGTCAGGGCGTGTCGTCCCTCAACACCTTTTCCTCCTTCATCACCATGTGTAACTTTTACAATTCAACTAGCAAACGAGAAAATCTGTTTGAGGGGAAATACATTTCAAACAGAACAACATCTGCAACAACCTGGGTGTTTAAGTGGGAAAGTTTGTTTTTATTTCAATGTTTATTCTTCCTTTTACATCAAGGACAGTGAGTCAGTTGGGCCTAAGAAAAAAAAAATCAAGGATTCTTGCATGAACAAGAAAATACAGGACTTTGTGATTTCTTCTGAACTTTTGTTTTTGCATTTGACATGAGTGTGTAAACTTTTGACAGTCAGTATTTCTTCCTGCTCCCTGGCCTGACAAAACGCAATAAGGCAACTCAAAAAACAAAAAAACAAAACAACAAAAACACATGACAATGATACAACAATGCCAAACCAACAGGAGAGGCAGCAGAGAGTCTTTATTCCGGGACGACATTGAGCCACAGTTTCATCCATCCAGTGAAGAGCCAAACAATTCAAATTGACAACAGGATAAAAGAGAAGACTAATTCTTCTAGACAGCCACAGCAATTCCCATCCATATTTAAGAAAGATGAGATGCTGGCAGTAAACAAGATCTCTTCTCTCGCCCACTGCAATGAAAACGAAGGAGATGGAAAGGAGATGAAAAGTGATGGGTGGCAAACAAACATAACGGCTCTTATTCACTGCCATAAAACCCTCGATGGTAAAAGATAAATGTCGGGAAACGTCAGTGATTCATCTGCAGGCTGCGAGTCACATTTGCATACATTTGACTCATTTATTACAGCCACGTGGCCGTGCACAACGGACCACTATTTTGTGCCAGTTTTAAAAGAGGGTAAATTCGGAGTAAAGTTGAGAGGTAATTTGCTTTTGCCAGATGCAATCAATTCGGACTAGGTTCAGTGATGGAGCTATTTACGTTGGTATTGATTAAGATGCCGCAGCAGAGCAGGCCAAGGCTTTTTGCACTGTAAGGGATAAAGTGGGAAGAGGAGCCTGCCAAAAGGGGGAGCAGTAATTACTGGCTGTGTCAGTGAGGCCTTCAGTTTCAGTAAGCTCCCTTATGTAAATCAGTGTTTGGGCTTGCATGTGTTATTTATGGTTTTAGAGAAACTTGTATCTTTAACCAGATTACAAGATGTTGATGGGGAAAATTTGATGCCATGTATAGGGACAATTTGTTTTCCCCTCTCTCTTGAAGCGACACCAGTTAAGTGAAGCAGAAAACAAAACTCAATGATCAAAATTGTGTGGATCACTCTACGTATTTCATGGAGTGCTTTAAAATGCATCCGACGATTCTGACGCAGCAGAAGTTCGCTTTGACCCAGTTTGTTCAGCAGTTTTCTCAAACTGAATCCAAACTTCTTCCCGTTTACTTTTTTCTCTCAAACGAGAGCAATATTTTATTCTTCCTCCTCCAAGTCATCATCTCCCAGTTATTGTATACATTTATTCTGTCACGAGGCATGCAAAATATTTTTTACAGTTGGCATTTCTTACAGGAGATCAGAGGGTTTATTGCATGGGGTAATTTAAGATCAGATGTGGGCGACTGTTTGCTTAAAATGAAAGGCTTGTAGAGAAAAGACGTCAGACAGATTGCATCATATTTTACTTTTCACTCCACATCAATCAGCTTAAGTAATAACACTCTGATCTCGCCGGCTTATGTGAAACCAGAGCGCACTATAGCACCTTATTTCACAATCAACTCTTAGAAGCAGAATATAATGTTTAGTTATGGGTAAGCATAGCAAACTTATTTCAGATGAATATTTTCGCAATGATGCATGAAACACCAAAGTAATAATGTCAAATTTCCGCTGGTGGTTAATGTCTGACAACGAGCTGAGGTTAAAACTCTCACCTGGAGGAAGATACGAACAAGCGCCTGAGGAGTTGACCAAAATGTTGGTATGAAACGTTGCATCAAACCTTTCATCTGCACTGCATACAGGATACAAAAGAAACACAGAGACAAAGTCAGAATTTTCCAGAGCTTCACCTGCAACCACAGCATGGTTTCAAACGCTCTCAGTTGTTGGGAGCAGATGTTTGTGTCTATACATCGCCGTGGGTTCGGGGTGCAGCGCTAATTATAGCTCTCCAGCGGTTATCCTCGTCCTCCTTGAAAGCATCTACATATCGCTTCCAAATGAACTCCCCCGACAATGACAGAATATTAAGCCGAAGTTAAAACAGAAAGCGGCTTGACCCCAAAAAGTCTGACTTTTGAGCACAATGAAAAATAAGGCCCGGCACTTTTTCCCCTTAGTTGAGTGCTTGTAATGTGGTTGTTCAGAACCTTTAAACATTGATTAATGGTGATCTCTGGTGCTCTTTCCATTAGGGACCTATAATAAAAACCCTTTCTCCTATCTCCTCTAATAGAATTTTATTCATTTGTCAAAATGATTTACTGCTCCAGATCACGGATCTAGATGGTCCTGAATCTATAAAAAGCTAACCTTGAATTGTAATGTTCTTGTCTTAAAAACCGCTTCCGTAACGAGCGAGTCATGACTCCGGAAAATGAATCAATTTTGTGTTTTTAGTTTTTGTCTCAATGTGTTTATGAAGCTTTACAGTAGAAAAACTTTTTTTTATATGTGCCAAACTGTCAACGTGGAGCTTCTGAGAGCTGGAACGATCATAGGATAAAAAGAACGGTACGTCAGTAGAGTCGACTGATTACAAATGTAAGAATAGGTCCAGTAAACATAGAGCAGTCTGTCATGAATTTGTTCAAATTAAAAATGAAAGCTCAAACATTCAAAGAAACACAACAAATTTGTAAACTGTAACCTAATCAAAAACAGTATATTTGAGACCTTTCACAATTAGCACTGTAGTGGCAAAACCTCACACTGAGGAAAAACACATGAGAAAAATAATTGTTTTCAGCACAAACTCCAGCAGAACTCATAGGAATTCGTTTCACATGAACGTCACTAAAGTGTTTTTATCAATCTGAATTTTACCATTCTGGTGAGTGACACTGAAAAGAGTGGC
Source organism: Poeciliopsis turneri (assembly GCA_922788865.1). NCBI lineage: Eukaryota > Metazoa > Chordata > Actinopteri > Cyprinodontiformes > Poeciliidae > Poeciliopsis > Poeciliopsis turneri. Next base: position 1,683,816 of record CAKLNU010000675.1, read on the forward strand.
TAAAAGATTTTAATTAGCAGTCCGTGACTTCCTGTTTCCGTGCTGTGCAAATGTGAGGTGACACAAATACCAATTTCTCTTCTTGGAAATGGGAACGACAAGACAGGATGTCATTCAACTTATGCAAATGTAGAATCTTCATAAGAAGGGAAAAGGCTTCAAGGAAAATAGCTTGTAACCTAAACCTATGAAAGCTTTTTTTTTTTTCTTTTTACTGGAATAAGTGGATCAAGGCTAGATGAGGATATATAAGGGAAGAAAGAGTATCTGAAAAGCTCTGAATGGCAGCATGGAGAGGCATTCAGGTCTGTAAGTTTGCATAACAACCTCTAGATGCCATCTAATTGTCAACTGGTTGTTTTGAAAAGCATGCCAGCAATAAGGCCTTTTCTGCCCAGTCATCAAAAGAAATAAATGCATGGAGTTTGGTGCAGTGGGGTCTTTAACGGGCACTGTTGAGTCCAAACAGGAGCTTTCAGCAATACTACAAAGGATGGCTATGTGGGAAAAGCACCTCGTGCCTATTGTGGTGGATCTTTTACATGGGGAGCCAATTTAGAGGTTAGAGTATTTGCAAGAGCAGCACATTTTTAATAAAAATCTGGTGGCTGAAAACAGCCTGTAAATGGATCTTTTGGGGGTTAATGAACAAAGACGTATAAAAATCAATAATCATCTGTTTAAGTGAGCTAAAAAGCATTGAGCATAAGAGTATAGTCCCAAAAAAATCTAGAAAGATGATGGGAAAACAAGATGGCCAAAACTTGCATGCTCCAAATTAATTTACCCATACAGGAGATCTGTTCATAGTGTTAGCTGCCAGAAAGCCAGCGTCTAGCTTGTTATTTCACATTTTAATTTAATTTATTAAATGTGAAAATTGCTTCAATCTCAAAATGTTACACAGTGGCACAATGACAGATCCTGACATTCTTTTGGTCAACCTCATCAGTGAATCAGTCCCAGGATAATAAATGATGCAGCGCTAATCAACAAACTTCAATTTATGTCCAATTTGTGTTGCATCAATATTGTCTACATGACAGAAAAAGAAAAGACGCAAGACTCAGCTCTTTCAGCAGCTTCACTAATGGATTTGTGAATGAAGATTAAGCCAAAGTTTCATGTCCAATGTTTACTTTGGTACGCATACTGGCTGATGCTGACTGTGTCGCCATTGTGCCTCTTTTTAACCGGCTCAGTCAGGGAACCGCTCATTTACGGAGCTACCAGACAGGCAGTGTGGTGTTTTATAGCCAACCTGTTGTAAAGCAGAATGTCTGGTTTCCAAATGAGATGGTCGGGAAATCTCACGTTGGTCACGCCTGGGTAGTCCAATGGGTTCCACTGGAGGTAATAGTCATTCCAGTACTGTGAAATGTAAAAGCATAACATATTCATCAGACACATGCTCCCACACCATTCTCTATATGCGCGGCACCACTTTGATAAGCCTGGGATTTAAGAGAACTCTTCATAACGCAGTGACATTTTAACCTTGCAGAAAGCGGCGCTTGTGGGTGAATTTATACAACCGGGTTTGATCTTCAGCAGAGTGTCTCCGAGAAATTATGTTTGTCATTACGTGCGCCGTATGGAAAGCAGTTGAGATTTTGACATAATAACGGCGCATAATAACAACAGAAGGAGGAAAAGTGAGGGGATGAATGCAATTACTTTAATTCACTGGGATCGGAGCGATCTGCTCAAAGCAGCTAAATCATTTCACCCATAAATAACAACTGAAGTTCTGATTCGTTCCAAAAGGTGCCTCATGATAAATACAATGATCCAAACTGTTTGAGAAATGTGATCTAACAGAACATTGCTCTATGCCGCCTTCTGCTTATACGCTCAAATCGATGAGTTTAGGCAAAACCTAAAAGTCTGTAACAGGATCAGCGCGCAGCAGGATGCATGGCCCACTCGATATTTCTTGAATAAATACCTTTTAATAAAGGGCCTTTTTGAAATCTGCCCTGTAGTCCAATTTTAATTCATTCACACCATGGTGTTCAAACAATGGCTGTCATCAGCATGAAGGAACATAAAGGTCAGTGTTTAAAGGCTGAGTAAAGCCTTTAAACCGAAAGGCTCACTGGTCGAGTTTGAAAGCTGAAACCTGAAAACAGCTTTTATCCACAGAGAAACTTGCTCGCTAAAATGCAATATTTTCTAAATGCGTGCGAATGTGCCATCCAATTAAACAAAATGCAGCATCGCATTAGCTCAGAGATATTAATATTTAGGTCTGAGTTAAAAAAAAAGTCAACTGTTAATCATATAGTGTATTAATAAGCATATTATGGTAATAGATAAAGGCTAAGCATGTATTATCTATTTATGGAAACGCTTTGATCGAGTTGAGCTTTTGGAGTTATCTTGTGATTTTGAATGCATCTTTGGGAGATTCAAGATTTTTTTCTCTTTCTTTCTCCAAGAATACTAAATCAGTGCCAACAAATCGTTGATCCAAAGGTTGCTGTCTGAGCTGGTGCTTCTGCGTGTCTGTGTGCGTGTGTGTGTGTGTGTGTGTGTGTGCGTGTGTGTGTGTACGTGTGTGTGCGTGTGTGTGTGTCAGACTGCTGCTGTGATTCCAGAGAGTGATTTAAACCAGGCCAAGCAGCATCGGGAGAGCTTGCTGACGATGCAGCAGAAGGGAAGTATGGTGTCACAAAACGGACAAGCCGCAATAAAGCCTCAGTGTTCATACACTTCATTTCACCACACAAGGGAGAGAAAGGCTTTTATTGCTCCTGTGGAAGACGGATAGAAAAGGAAAAAAAAAAAAAAAAGGCTACTAAAATTTAAAAGTGAATAATGTATTTAAGCAGTATTCATATTTATGTTCTTGCGGGTGAACAAACCACGTCTCTAAGGCTCACTGATTAAAATACCCAACGGATAAAACGTCAATCTGTTGAGTAATTTTGTGCCATAAAGAGCTATAAAGCCTTAAACGAAGAAGCAGAATTGTTCATATGAAATTACCTGCAAATAATTGAACAACTGAGTAATCTGCAGTTTTCCCTCTCATCTTGTGCAAGCTCGGGTGGGATCGGATCGCATAACTATTCACATAATAATTGATATTAAAGAAAATTATGGAAATTATGATGAAGGTAAGCAGTGGCACGCTTATGCAGGCCAAATATAAGTATCCTCTCCACGCCAAATGACTGACCTTGAGCTAGTTTGCAAAAAAGAGTGTGCAAAGACTTTCTTCTGTAGAAAACACGTGCAGCTGGTTTTTCATTAAAGTTTTGCCTCAGGGGCAACATAGTGTAGGCATACCATACATTTTATAAACAAAATGAAGAATACACAAACTGAAGTCTGGGTTGTAATGTGACAGAGTCTGTATGCATCTTGTTGTTGAATCATAAACATGCACCTCGTCTTTATTGTGACTTTTATGCATAAAAAATAACTTCTTACCAGCTGAAGCCAAATGTTGGTCGTTAGAACCTGGTTCTTCTCATCCTGTTGATAAATGAATAAATCGTTAATTACACACGTTGCTGTTTGCTTTAATGTTTTTTTTATCATTTACGAAACAAGAAACAATAAGTAAGCATTCAGGCTAGCTTCGCAGATCCGCAATTTTAGTATTAAAATGCTTCTGAAGGAAATCTCCGTCCTATGCAATTTTTCTAGTTTCTTATTTCTACATCAGACTGGGAGTTAGTTGCTATAGAAAACTATTTTAGGAATATTCTTGTTACAAAAGATCATTTACGCACCACATCCATGATCTGCATGAGGCTGAGGCCAAAGTAAACCGTGAGGCTCTGAGAGTCGTTGAAAACCGGTCTCTCCAGCGGGTTGTACCCGGTCATCAGACTACTGTACAATTTGCGCTGAGATGGACCTTGTTGAGAAACTGCAGAAGAAAAGAGCAAATAGTTCATCAATACTCTATTAATTACAGATGTTGCGTAAAGTCACAGGCAGTTTTCCTTTTATAACACATATTCTGATAACTTTGTTATGCCGCTCAGGTTCACAGAAGCCTGAATGGCATTCTGTTACAGTTTGGAGAAAAAAGTTTGGCATTCATAAATAGAAATTGTTGTACTCCCTCAATTCGCGACCTAACGCACATATTACAAAGGTTACCATGTCAACTGGGCATATTGTACTAAAAGCAAATTCATAGCTTTTATGAATTTGTGAAGGACTTTGGTTTAGCTCGTCACTGGATATAGATGGCATTTTGTGTGCGTGTGTGTGTTTTGTTTGGGTGAACCTGATTGGCTGCAGCCTCTCTGCACTGAAACATGAGTTATGAATCAGGTCAAACAAGTTTCTGATCTCAAAGTAAAACTGAACTAAAATGCATGATGATTTGCATCTGAAAAAACTGCAGGCATCTGGTCAAAGATGTGGCGTCTTTTTATTATTGCTCAGCTTACAATTCTTGATGCAACAAAACTAAATGATCAGCAAACTCCTTTTTTGATAATACAGTAGCTAAGCTGTTGAACTACTGCAAACTACTCCAAAAAAAACAAACAAAAACGTTCTGCACACTCTAGAAAGTTCCAACACATTGAGGCTCCGATAGGTTGTTATCGACTATAATTGACACGCAACCAGCCAATCACAATCCAGAGAAGTCCACAAACTACTTGAGGTATTTTCCACATATACAGTCACTGTGTCTGAGAGCAGAAATGGAGGAGAGTCAGTTCAATCGAGAGACTTTCTCCTGTTTAATCTGTCTGGATCTACTAAGGGATCTGGTGACGACTCCCTGTAGACACAGCTTCTGTAAGAACTGTATTAAAGACCTCTGGGATGAAGAGGATCAGAAAGGAATCCAAAGCTGACCTTAGTGCAGGGAGACATTCAGACCAAGGCCTGATTTGAAGAAGAAGGCCATGTTAGCAGCTTTAGTGGAGCAGCATAGCAGTGCTCCTGCTGACCACTGCTATGCTGGACCTGAAGATGTGGCCTGTGATTCCTGCACTGGAAGGAAACTGAAAGCCATCAAGTCCTGTTTGGTCTGTCTGGCCTCTTTCTGTGAGAAACATCTTGAGCCTAATTTTGATTCAGCTGCATTTAAGAACATAAGCTGGAATATTACATCTAACTTATATGTGTTTCACTAAGTGAATTGAGAGGCTGGAATGAATGAACTTTCCAGTAATATTCTGATTTATTTACAATTACATAAAAAGTAATGGTGTTAAAGCAGGTTGAGTTGTCATTAGAGCCCCGTGTAATTGACTTGGTGGTAATTCTTGTATGCTTTACTATATTATGGTAACAAATTATATTCACAGCTATTTTGTGAGTTGGACATTTTTCTTTGATTTTTCTTTGGGTCATTTGGTAACTATTGATGTTGTCCCTTTAAGACTCTGAGCAAATTTTGGCCTAGATCATTCCCATTTAACATGAGTTCAATGTTGATTTTGAACCCTTTAATTAGTCTGTCACCAAATACGTATATATCCCTTAGTGGTTTTAGGATGGACCCAAAAGACAAATGTTGTCATATATTAAAATTTATTTTGTTTTAGAAACAGTGAGGAATAAGAATTGCACTCCTAAAAGCTGGACTTATCAGAAATTTTTTGTCTTACGACAATATATAAATGTTTAAAAGCAACGCAATGACCTGCAGATTTGAAACTCTCCTCAAAATGAGTGGCACGTCTTGTGTTACTCATTTTCGTATTAAATTCAGCAAGGATGAAAAGAGTAAGCAATCACTGCACATCAAAAGAGTAAACATTTAATTTCATCAGCTGTAATGTTAGTGTTGCTTTCATAGCAGCTTTCTGCAGCATTTCTTCCCTTTCTGATTTATAACATTGTTTTTGGCATGGTTATGCACAACCTCAGATGTTTTGATTCACTTTGCAGTCACGCAGATTGACATTTCAATGATTACCTTAATGGGGAAGTAGATTATTTCTAGTAAGGCGAGAATGATTGAATGCAGTGTTGAACATTGCATAGAACTTGAGAAAAGCCATAGTAAACAGGTTACAACAAAGGCTCAGCTTATGCATAGATGTACGTACATTTATAAAACATCTATGCAAACATGATCCCTGTTTACACCAAAGAATCCAAATATGCTGAAAAACAAGCATAAAGACACAAACACGTCACACTGTTGCAGAAGGTCAACAGCACAAACTAAGTTATGTGGCTCAGACTGAGCTGTTCATCCATGTTCAATCAATTTCTTTAGATCAAGAGCAAAAGCTGTCTATCAGAGATAAGAGGAAATGCATTAGCTACAGAAAACCTACTGAAAGGATTAAACCTCAAACTTCATAAAGAGCACAAGTCCCCTCTACTCTGATAACCGAATAGAAAGTCAGTGCTTCGCAGCTGATCTGGGAAGGGCTCTGAGGATTTTTGAGGAGCATTAGCCTAAAGACAACATCATGGGGACCAAAGAAGAATCCAGACATGGCAGAGGCAAAGTTGTGAAAAATAATTTCAGCAGAGACAGGAACGTAGATGAAGCTAAATTTAGGGAAACACTGGATGAAAACCTGTTGAGACCCCAGAATATGTAAGATTTCGACTCTAAGAGCTACAGTCAGTCTCGTGGTTTGGATCAAAACATCTATGGTTTTAAATGGTCTAGTCAAAGACCACTTAACACAAAACTGTAAAACTGATGTTTATAGGTCCTACATCCCATGTGGTTGACCTTGAATTAAAAAAAAAATTTGTAGAAATTTCTGTCTCTAGATAGACAAAGTATGTAGACACAGACCCCAAAGGTCTTGAGCTTTGATTCCAGTATATAGTGCTTTTACAATACGATTGTAAGAGAGCAGGTATGCTGCTCTCTTCAGATTTAGATTCATAAAAGAAAAAAAATGTGGAAATTGTTGTTTATTCTTCAGTTTCGGTTTTCCACTTTGTGCTGTTCTGTTAAGTAAAATCTCAATAAAACACACATTAAGAAAAAGAAAAAAGGCTTGGCACCAAACTCTGTTTCTGGTCATTATTTTTGATCAAACCTATGGCTAAATCTTGTTGGATCCGCAGGTTCGGTTAAAACAGAAAAGAGAAGAGAATTTCAGGATTGTATTTGGCTCAGAGGTTACCGATATACAGCTCGACTCTATATTTTGCGCTGTAAAGTTTCAGCGTGTGGCAAATTCAAAGTGCAAAGGTCCGTCAATGTCACTGTCGTCACACCCAAGGTGCTGAGACACACCCGACCGAGGCAAACCAATCCACCTCCGAAACCTGGATGCGATTCATCTTGCAGTGAAAACCCAAATCAGACCTGTCTCTCATTTTAACACACTGTCGTTTCCTGTCCTGAGTTATGGAGTGTTTCTGGCACCGTCCTTTCACTTCACTAATGGGCACAGCCCAATTATCCGAAACCACCCATGAGAAGCGCATTATCCTGATGATTTGGCTGAGAGTGCGCTCTCGGAAGGCGTCTCTCCGGTCTCCCTTTTCATCCACTTCTTTCGTTATAAAAGATTCGCTGAAAGCTTGCAGGGGACAAAAGCCCTGCTGATGGTTCCTCCTCTCTGATCCCACCATAGTCAAGTTTCAGCCTGAGAATCAACGAGGTGTCGTCAGCGCGGGCTGTTGTGGTAGCACAATGCGGAAACGTTCACAACACAGCGGACGTTCCTAATTTACTATTACAAGATCCGTTGATACGTTGCTGGAAATCAGCCCAAACTTTTAGAAGGACAAAAGCAAAAGCTCGGGCATTTATGTGTGCAGCAATGTGCATGCACTCGTTTCTTTCCATCTGCCCAGCATTCAAGTCTGCTTGTACAAGAGCCGGTAAAGTGTAAAATTGAAGAGCAACAATAGGTGATTGCCTTTTAGTGAATTTGCTATTCAAAATTCAAAACAAGTCAGTTTAAGAGCTTGGGCAATTTAAATACGTCCTTCCAGACTGTGCCAGACAGTCGTTGCAACAAGCGAGACAATGGAAGTTTCTATTCTAAAACTTTCAATCTCATAATGAAGGTTTGTTTGTTGTTGTTGTTGTTTGTTTGTTGTTGTTTTTTTAAGCTGGAGCTTTCCAGCCGTCTCTGCTTGCATCTGCATTTAAGTCACCCGGGAACAGCTGACATCTCCAGACTTAGTGACTCATTGGTGTAGTCCTCTGCAGGCAGGCCCCTCTTTAAATCAGTCACACAGAGAGCGCATCAGCAGAAGTTGCAACAAGTTCAGTGCTGACAGACTGAAACTTACACCCACAACAAGCAGGATGCCTTCAGAAGGTCATTAGAGAGGGGAAGGTCTGATGGTGTTGGCACAAAAAACAAAAACAAAAAAAAAAAAGAAAAGTGGAGTGGAGTGGCCTCTTTCCTGGCTGCATCACAGTCTCATCAATTCACAAAAATAAAGCCAGGCTGGTGGCAAATTAACTTGTAGCGTCGTTAATAGATGTTCTGCAATGAGGTCAATTAAAAAATAACAAAAAATACTTACAACACCTCAATCACAGGAAAGCAGGACTATGATGAATTTTTTTGGGATGAAGATATGATGATGAATTTATAAACATTCTTAGTTGAAACATTTAGTTTTTTTTCCTTGCAAATGCACATTTCCCCCGTTTTTCCATTCTTTATTTGACTTAAATCCAGCAGACCCCCCCGCCCCCAAAAAAAAGAAAGGATGAGACGAACTAATTCCCTTATGTATTTAAATGTTTTAAAATTCAGATTTAACTCTTCAGATAAAAAATAAGACACACTGGTTGTGTTCAATCAGGAAATCAACAAGCAAAAATTTTTACTTCCAAGAAAAGCAGAAATCCTGGAGGGGAAAAAAACCCCCGACCATCTGCTTTTAAATACATTTGTTCTCCATCTTCATCTCTGCCTCCGGAAGTTGTTAACTGATTAACGAGAGTGCCTACCTTTCACCGTGCAGACGGAGATCCCCAAGAAAAGCACGAAATTCAGCAGATCCATGTTGAACGGATCAGCTTCCCCGCGCAGATGATCGCTGGAGCTGCGGGAAGATGCGGGAATGATGATGATGCTGAAGGTGGCGTGTAGAGGGGAGGGGGGCAAACTCCTCCTCATGAACTAAACGCGGCCGGGCAGTTTTTGGATGAGCTCGATTCTCCTTCTGGAGTTCGCCTCGCCTCTCAACAATCTCCTGAGGACGTTTGAGAAGTTATTTCATCATCGATGGATTCACCCATCAAAGCACCTATTATATACAACAGGTCCTGAGGTCCAGGACCTGTTTGTAATATAATTCTCTTTCTGTACTTCTTTAAAAAAAAAAAAAAAAAAGCAATGGCACAATAGTAAGAACAATATTAATGAACAAGTACATCGAACACAACCCAACACTTTTCTTTTGAAGCGGACGGAAATTTTGTGTTGTAGATATCAGGGTTGCAACGCATCACAGTCCTGCGTTAGTGGAGCAAGGAGACATCTGCTGGACACTTAGGGTATTGCAGGCTGATCCTACAGATGCAACTGTAGTCCGAGACAGTCCACAAGTCTGCCTTTCGAGCCATTTGAAACGTTTTTGATCAAGTGCAAATATATATATATATATATATATATATATGTTTCCTGTGCATGTTTATGTGTTACGTTGGTCAAGCATGTTCTGCTTTACCTGCAGAAAATATCCACTTTGGTGACTTAGAAAAATGGAAGACAAAACACATTGCCCCACTTCACTCCATGCCGTATGGACAACAGATGGATTAATTTTGGCCGGAAAATTCTTCCTTTACCCTATTTCATCATTGTTTTTTTTTAATTCAAGTGGACTTAATGCTCACCAGCCACGTTGTGAGGTACACTTTGCTTCACTGTTATTTCAACATTCAACAAGGTTCCAAAAACCCTTTCTCAAATATTGCAGTCCAGGTGTGCGGTTGTTGCACATCCAATGATTTGCATTCGCCTATTAAACAGAGTTCATTTGACTGTGGAGGCAGCCGGAGTGCAGAGAAGTCTGTGTGATGTTCAAGAAATAAGCCTGGTATTATTTTTGCCAACATCCTCAACGCATTTTTATCCACACAGCAGTTTCACTGAGCTCTTCCTTAGTTTTGCTGCCGTTACCAGCAAGTCCCAGTAAATTATTAGTTTCTGAAACAATCAAATCATCCTGACCAATTAGTCAGTGATTTACAATTTCTCTTCAAAAACAACTGAACTGGCCAACCTAACATGCAATGAGTGTGCATGTTGCTGTTTTGTTCCTGTTTTATTGAGATTTTAACCAAAAGTCAACAACCAAGCAGTTGCAGACGTCCACATTTGTTTGATCATAATGTGCATTTTTCATGTCTAACTTTGCAACATGCGTATCTCACATAGCTCAGTTCTACATGAAGACATTTAGTGTCTGACTCATGGATTATGTATCGGAGGCGTTTAGTGAAACTTACCCTCTGAAAGGAACTTACCTGAAGGTCTTTAAGCATCAAAAATAATTGTTTACTTCCCATAAGTTGGCAACAGTTTCACCCCACCAGGAAAATTTTAAAATGAGCAGAAATATGTGATGCATATGGCATAGCTGAATGTGACCCTTAAGTCAAACATTACTTTTCATCGACTTGTGACAAGGCTAAATAATTGCACTGCATTTTAAATTTCAAAGTGATTGTTCTCATGACAAAGCGCTCATAATTAAATGTACACATGGGCCTGAAAGCTCATTAACGTATCTTTAGCTATATTGTCATGCTGTAAGGTAGACATGTAAGAAGTAATAAAATATACTGAACCTGAATTGCCTCTCTGCAGCTCCTTGACATCAATATTTCAGGCTAAATACATTCTGGTGTTGGAAAGTAAATTACATTTTTCGGCTGGACTATATTATTTATTCATAATCATTTCTACCCATTCATTAAACTTGGATTAACACACTGCCAATGTTTCAGAACCACAGCACTCCAATAATGCTCTGACTACCAGTTGCCAGGAGTGGATGGACTGAATCGTTTCAGAGTTCAAAGAGAGGCCATAACACAAGGACTGGATTTTGGGTTTAGAAATTAAGCAGATAGCAATTTATTTTCGAGACGTAGAGTCTAAGAACTGGGATTCGAAGTACCTCCAAAATTAAAAAGAGATTAAGTGTCAGGTATGAGATTCTTTTTTTCCCCTCAAGATTTTATTATGCAAATCTGGATTCTACTGCTTAATGTGCAACAATATGGCAGAGCCTGGTCACCCACGAGAGCAGTCTGTACCCAGGATTGACTTTTTTCCATCTTTAGTTTGGAACGTAGCTCTGTTAGCACCGACCTCAACAGAGCAGAACAATGCGCTCATTACTGCAGCCGGTAGTTTCATAGTTTTGTTCAGGTCACGTCAAAGTAATCATTAGCTGCTTCTTGCTGGATGTAGACAGGCTCTAATTTAGACTGCTCTTTCAAAGATTAAACATTGCTAAACAAAAGGGCTGGATTTATTAAAATGTTAAAATGTTTAATTTGGCGTCATGGTAACTTCTGTGTGGGCAGAAGTCCTTCAACATGGAGACTTTCAGAATATTAGTTGATACTGAAAGCCTCACCGGACTGATTGAAAGCTGTAATTAGAGGCCTGCGAATCACAAAGTTTTATTCTAGTAGCATAGCAACGTCAGTGTTTCTTAGGGTGTTCATTTCTTAAATTAAGAGAAAGTGTTTTTAGGAGCCCATCTTTCTGTGGGAGAAAGCCAGAGTACCCAGAGAGAACCCATGCATGCACAGGCAGAACATGCATACTCCGTGCAGAAAGACCCGGGTGCTGGGAATCGAACCCAGGACCTTCTTGCTGCAAGGCAACAGTACTGTTTTTAGGAGCCCTAAAAAGGTAAATAATCTCAGCTGAATGTGTAGGTGATGTTGTGCAATGTGGTGAGAAAGGCATTCACAGGAGTCATTAATAATTTTACCATTACAGCTTTTCCACAGACAAAATTAGATGTTTTGTTGCAAATTATTCACCTGATGGCTGATTCCTTTGAAATGCAAATTGCTCCACAGTGCCAATAAGTAAATTATATTTGCAACTTTTATTTCATGTAATATTAGATGCCAAACCTTCCTAATTAGGATTCCAGCTTCTCGGGGGGTTAATGTTGTAATTCCAGTTATGAACTATGAAAAATTAAAATGCGGCGTCACGTCTCTCTCTAGACAAAGACATATCTTTTCCTTTGTTTCAGTTTAGGTGAAGGTTTGAGGCCAGGTGGAATTGATTCTATTAATATTTGGTCCAATTAAAATTAACATAGCTGTAAGTAGAAATCTTTTAAATGAATTTCTTCAAATTTCACTCAGTAACAGCAACCCTGAAATAATAATAATAATAAAAAAAACACTTTAAATTGCCATTACCCACCCACACGCAGACAGATCTCATCTGCTAATTAGAGAATAAACTGCAGGTCTATTCACACAACATGTTTATCTGCTACCAAAATCACAAAACAGCCCACGTTAGGTTTCTAATGGTCAAAATGAAGCAAACATTGTGTTTCACCTCAGCTTAACTGTAAGGGCGAAAAGTTATACTCAAAAGAAAATAAAACATCAAATAGAAAAAACTGTTATTTGAAACTTTCAAAAACTGCTGTTTTTTTTTTTTTTTTAGTAAACTGACATTTTTGAAAGGTTCAAAGGTTCCTGAAAAAGCCTTCACTATGACTTCACACAGTATAAAACAACATTTTACTTCACAAACGATGATTTTGCGATTGTTAAACACAAGTCCAAATTCAGGGTTAATGACAATGAGGCTGTAATAATTTAATTTATTAATGTCAAAGAAAAGCACTTTAAACGCCAACCTTTCTCTGCTTTCAGTTGCTTAAAAGCAGCCTTGTGTTTTTTTTTTCTGCCAAGAATATCTTAGTTTATGTGAGACCTTGAAGGAAAACACAGCCTCCAGCAAGTGAATAAACTGAATTTCGTTAAATTCTCTCTCATAGAGTTGCCACATGGTGAGACTCACTGTTTGCAGGGACAATGCTTCTCAATGCGGTTCTCTTGAGCTCAGTTCCTGGTTTCTCCTATTCTCTTTGTCCTGCTGTGAATAAATAAAGAACACAATTGCCACAAATAAATGAATGAATGAATGAATGAATGAATGAATAAATAAATAAATAAATAATGTACCTTTAATATGCTTCTGTTCACCATCTTCTTCCTGAAAAATTAGCTCTTTTGTTTTTGTTTCCACTTGTAGTGGAGACAAGAATTTACAAGGAAGAAGTTTGTTAAATTTTTGAGACATCTCTCAAAAGATAATTAAAAATAAAAACAAGTAATAATAAAATAATAATAATAATAATAATAATAATAATAATAATAATAATAATAATAATAATAGGTTTCTGCTTTTCTTTACATTTTAACATTTATTTTGAGAATTTCATACCTTCACAGTGGAATTTTTCTCCTTAAATCCTCCCTTTTTGTGAAAACTGAGCTAATTTAGGACGTACTATCAGAAGTGGGAGCCAGAGGAGTTCTGTTGTTGGTCTCACTTTATGTGTATAATGCGCATTTATTAATTCATTATTAGCTCAATGCACTTCTGCGATTCACATGAAGTTTCTTTTGTTTTGCCTGCTCATTGGCTGCTTTCATCATTTTATTTCGCCGCTTCTGTCGTGTTCTACATTCTGATTGGAGGCCGTGCCTAAGGGGCGGAGCCTAAAGGAAAACAAGGAAGTGAAACGTCGGCCATCAGAGTTTCAATGAATTCAAGACCCGTTAAGCTGTTGCCGTTTGGACACTGGTTTGTTTTCTGATTCAGTACATAAAGAGGGGCAGAATAGACGGCACTGGCAATGGAGAATGTACGAAAGCGTCGAGGCAACGACTTAGACAGGTTTGGACCGTCTGTGGTGTTGTGGTTTGCTACACCGAAATTTCCTGACTTTTGAGACACATAAAGCTGTAGTAGATAGTTCAACTGAAAGTTCGTGGTGTTGTGTTGAGTTGTGTTACACCGTTAATAGTTTCCTCACCGGTGCGATGTTCAGTCGCGCGAGCCTGGGTTCTGAATCTTGATTGGTCATCTACTCCGTGTTTTATGGCATGGTACAGTCAAATGCACCTCGGAAACTAGAACATCCATGTGCAAATACTTCTGAAATGATCCAGTTGATTTTTTTTTTTATTTTTATTGCCTTCAAATGCTTTGTCACCCTCATTCAAAAACCTCACAAACAACATCACTAATCAAGGGGCTTTATTTTGGTTGTTATTTTGGTTTTATTAACTGACCAAGTTTAACCTATAACCTCAAGTCTGCTCCATATAGAACTGTTGTTAAGCTCCAAAGCATTTCATTTGAATCACTATATAAAAAAGTGAAATCTGATATGAATGTTAAAAAACAAAATGCCCAAATTCAGTTGCAGCTTCAGCATGAAAAACAAGAGGATTTATATGTCCACTTATCAACATCAACATCTGTGAGTTGGCAAGTGCATAACCCAACCTCAGCATCTCCATAGTCCGTCCACATTTCCCATCATAACAGAAAACGGGTGTGAACAGATTGAGGACAGATTCAGATTTGATTCTTTGATCAAGGGCGCAGACATCACACACTCACACACCTTAAATCGAGATGTATTTTAGACTGCAGAGATCTAACAGGATTCTGTGAGCAAAGTGCGCCATCACCAGAATTTCATTATCGCCATCTGCGTTTCCACAGCAGATCAGAAAGCGGCGTTGCTGTTGACTAAGTGAATATACTTAGTCAATATACAATGCAGTTTTCAAATATGTTTATTTTAGGTTAAAAAAACAAACAAAAACAAACAAACAAACAAACAAACAAACAAAAAAAAAAAAAAAAACGGTAATCAGATCAAGCTACCTCTATGTGAAAAAAGCTACCTCTATGTGAAAAGTATTTTTCACCTTTGGCAGCAACAACAAATTGTTTTTGGATAACTGGGATTTTTATAGCACCATGAAGACATTTTGGCCCATTTTTCTTTGCAGAATTGATTTGAATCAGACATCTTGCAGGGTTTTCTAGTATAGATGGCCTGCTTATGGTTGTGTTATAGCATCAGATTTGAGTCTGAATATATGCTTTTCTAGGTGTGTTGATAATTTTTTTTTTTCTGTTCTGGATCATTTTGTTTTAGATTGGGAGTTTATTTGCTGCTTATTGAGATGTTTCATCTTAGTTCATGTTGTCAGACTAATGCTACTCAGACTAGTGCTACTCACATGTGTTTTGAAAGGTCATGTTGGTAGTTAGGCCTGACTGTGCCTGGTGATTAATTAAGCCTGTCACAATAACACATTTTTTGGATGATAAATTGTCCCAGACGTTATTGCAATAAATTATATTTTTTTCTTGACTCTTTTCAAGTAGTATAACGGTGATGGCATTGTTACGCAAGAACACATTCTCAAAGATCAATAGACTTTAAATTTTAATGAACATTTAACACTGGAACTGGAAGACATTTTAAATATCCAAAATAAATAAACAAAACAACAAATAAAACTAATTATGAAGTCTCTGTTAACATAATTTTCAGTCAAAGTTGAGACCAAAGCACCAGACTGAAGACCTTTGTGATCCAGTTTTTGGTAGAAAGAGAAAAGAGAAAAGCATTAAATCATAAAAATGAAAATTATTGAGCTTATTTTAATTAAGCATGCAATTAACTGATTTATTGTTCATTACACAGGCCTTGAGGCAGTTACCTTTTTTATTTGACTAGAGGAACTATGTGCCCCTTTTTCCCTTTTTAATAATAAAATTATTACTTAAAGGAGTTTTTTAAATTAATGTGACACATTTTATTTCAATAGTGTGACAAAAATAGAAAACATGGTATTTTGTGGCACTGTATTGGTGATCTAGTTCAGTTTTGTTGACAAGGAGCCTGTGATTGTTTTACATTGCTTCAGTCCTTGGCAGATGGGATTGATTGGCCAATAGTGCATTTGTCTGTACTCACCCATTTTGGCTCAGCTCTCTATTTGGATAGACAGAAACCTAAGGCTCTTTTTCTCCCACGGCTCCTCAGGAAATTGCACAGCTGTTCACGATAAACATGGCAAATTGCATCAGTCAGCAAATCCACAGCTGAAGTAGCACTGTTGTACTTAAAGCCTGCAGGAACAGCACTGGTAGAGTGATTGATATGAGGTCATTAATTAAAATGTTATTATTAAACGTGTACGTTTGCTGTACTTTTTTTGTGTTTATGAAGTTATGTTCCTCCAGTCTTCATGCTGCTGCTTAACTATGCACTGCACATAAAACCAGAGAGCAGCAAAAACCTATCAGGGCAGCCGCTTAATCTGAATTATTGCAGTCGTACATGCAGCAGTATAATGTAATCCAGAATGTCATCGGAATGTGAAATTTCCATGGTTATTATTAGAATGACTTATTGTTATTGCGAATGTGTTTTCACAGTACTCCTGATGTTTGCAAAGAAAATACCCCAAAGAGGGAAAGGCAACCTTTCCACTTTGACCTTTGGCTCAGTCTGACTCTACAGAACTGGATACTTGACTTTGGAAGACCCATCGCCATGGTATGTAGATGTCTAAACTCCTACTTTGTAATTGACATGGTTGGACAGATGCATCCAAAGTTTAGGGATGAATAAAAAGCAAAATGTTTCCACATGTTTTGTACGCTAGATTGCCCTTCCTTTGGAGTGGTTTCCTCTGAACAAGCCAAGTGTTGGAGATTATTTCCACATGATCTATAATGTCATCACACCTTTCCTGCTGCTCAAGGTAAATCTTAGCCATATGGCTCTTTGATGATAATAAATCAGCTTTTGCAGCTTTATGACTTTCCATGGTTATTATTAGAATGACTTATGACTTAACATTCATAAAGAAATTTTAATATGTCTCCAGAGAGGATTCAGAATAATCTTTTGTCGATGTTCTGCAGCTTTACAAATTAACGCTTAACTTTGATAATTTTGTCGTTTTTTGTTTTATATGCGTCTTACGCAAAGACTGATCTTTGCATGCTTGCAACTTACAAAAAGAAATTCCAAGAGACTTTTCTTTTAATCAATAATTTTTATTATACAGGGTATCTGCACACCCTTAAAAAGTCTATAAATTAATGTATCTAAAATTATCTTAGATACTACAAATTCCTTTCATGATGGTCTTAAAAAGTCTTATATTTGAGTTAGTGAAAGCTGCAGAAACCTAGTTGCAGGAAGTGAAAACTGACTGCAAGTGAAAACTAACATCCATCCATATTCTAGGTGGATGGGTGTTAGTTTTAGTTGGACACAAACATGAACAGCTTGTCCGTGCAGTGTTGCTCATTAGGTAAGAGGCGGGGTGCACCCAAGACAGGTTGAGAGTCAATCACAGGGCAACACAAACACACACAGAACAACTTTGCACACACTCACCTCTGTGGGCAATCTAGAAAGACTCATAAGTTAATAGGACTCTGGGAATAAGGTAGAGTATCCAGAGAGAACTCACACATGCACTGGGAAAACGTATAATCCATGCAAAAGGACCCTAAACTGTGATTTAACCTTCCTGCTGGAAAGCAACAACTGCTACCAATTGCTGCATCATACATTCCTGAAAAACAAACAATAACCTTTAAATCAACGTAACGCCTAGACAAGAATGTCTACTGAATGTTGGTATTAGTAAGTAATGTAGACATACAGGGCTACAATCAATAACCAAAAAAAAAAAAAAAAACATCTCTGCTGGTGGTATGCAACCTGCTTTGAGACTCACTTAAGGTGAGACCAGAAATTTGTGTCTGGTTTTGCTGCTTCTCTGGTTTATCTTTGCTCTGCAGGCGCAGCAGAGGACTGCATTGCCAGCTCTGCTGAGATAGTTTCCTGCCCTAACTTTATGTTTGCTTTGCCTGCTTCGTCTTTTTTTTAATTTATTTATTTATATATTTTTTATCAAATATGTCAGTTTAGTAAATAACTGCATGGATATTTTTGTGAGATACTGAGATTAAAATAAGTACATTCTAACATAGAGATAAACACTCACGTAAAGTATTTTTTCCCCTCTAAAATGAAGTGTGGAGATGTCCTGAACTCATAACATGCAGTTTATTTTTGTTAATGTACCTGATGGCAGAGACTTCAGATCAGTATGTTTTACATTTGTCAGTTGTTTTGGGAATGTCTAAAAGTAATAATTGGTGAAAAAAATAGACTATTTTTAGAGGAGTTAATGACATAATTTGAGAATTATTAGTATGAATTGAAGCCAGAGGTATATTAGAGAGTTTAATTGCTGTCAACAAGGTTATTACAGCGTCAAGGCTGTTGCGTTAACATGGCTGTGTTTGTCGTTGCCAGTTTTATCGCCCTCTATTGAAAGAGGCACTACACCACATCCAGTACTGCATTCTCCGACATTTAGAAATTGTATTTTATACCACAAAGCACACATAGAGTAAGTGACTTAAATGTAACCTAAGATGCAATAAACTAAATATCAAATATCCATATGGCCCTTATTTTGTGTAGTGAGATGAAACGGAACCAAAATGGATAAATCTGTAAAACTGTGAAGTCTTTTTCTTCCTACCCTGACTTTACACAGTGTCCTCTGTTCTTTAATGTGAAGTACAACAACATCATTTTTTTTGTTCTATAAAAATATCAGAGATGAGAGCACTGTGTGTGACTGGACTTGATTATCTGCCTCAAAGAGCTATAAGCATCCTCCCCTTATGCTTTTCTCTGTGTTTTAGAACAAAAATCGCTGCTGCTAATTAGGAGATTGCTTTTGTATCGCTGTTATTCTGCAAATCCTGACACTTGGAACAGAGTTAAAAAAGAAAAAAAGTGACTTGTCTAAAAATATGAAGGCAGATGGAGTTTTAATTACTCAGTAACATAAACAAAGAACAGGAGAACAAAGAGAATAGAATGGAAAACAATGAAGGGCACCTGCAATCAAGCTTGCATTGGACTTGTTTTTACTTTTGGGCAGGAGGTTTCCTTGTGAGACGGCGTTATTAAACTAACAACAACCTCCTCGCTATGTATTATTCATCACATTTACGGCAGAGGGTTGCTTGAAACAAAGGAAGAACGAGACGGCTGACAGTAAGAACAAAAGCCAGTGGAGCTGGAGACCTCCTATTTTCCTTGTTAGCAGGAAAATAGGAGGTCTGGCTTCAGTAGAAAAGTCAAGGGGAAAATACATCACATTACCATAAAGTTGTCTGAAAGGAAGCAACAGAAGCCCTACCATACACATAGGAGCTCCAAAAGAACTTTTTATTTTCCCTGACACAGCCAGTATTAAATAAAGCAAGTGGGTGGTTCTGCTCCCTGCAGCTGATCGAGCGCGCTCCCAGGCCAGTTCCCCACACAGCCGTCCACCTCTGCATCATCACGTTTGTCATGGGGGCCAGCATCCACCTGGTGGGAGACTCCATCAACCACCGGCTCATCCTGAGCGGCTACCAGCTGCACTTGTCAGTCCGAGAAAACCCAATCATCAAAGACCTCAAACCGGAGTCCCTGGTAAGCCGCCCGCAAGCTCCATCACATTCACACTGGCATTGAAATTGCGATGATTTATGAGTTTTACCCATCAGGTGTGGTATCCACGCCTCGTATAAGATTGGAAAATGACTGGTTTTTCTCCCAGCTCAATGTTATTGTTTTCCCTAAGATTGTTTGCACCCCTTCTGCGACTTTATTATGAAACAAGCTTGTTCATCTCTGTCAGCCAACACGCCTCGCATCGAGAGATCAATTATGATTCATGCAGGTTTGTGCCGCAGAAGGGAAGAGCTTGTTTCCCTTCAGCCCGTCACAGCCATCTGACAGCAGGAGATGATGAGTTTGATATGCAATTACTTCTCTCGATCAGAGTCTGTGACCTGCGAGTTAATTCAGGACTCCCGTTTGAGTCTGTTTTCTGATTGTTGGGCTTCAGAGCATCGCTGTTGCTCTGACAACAATCAGAAATGAAAGTTGGCACTGAAGCACACACTGCCATGAACTCACTAACAAGCTGCTTGATTGATGATAACGCCTCCTTCTTGGTAGGTTTTTCAATCTCAGTGGTGACAGATTCTTGGAAATCACACAGGGCAGCCCCAGGAGCCATAATTTTATTGAGCCACGTCTCCTTGTGTGTGAACAGCTCAGGGGAAGGGAAATTTTTAATTTAGTGGAGGAAATCTAGGTTGAAATGAAATGAGCTTAAAAAAACCAAGAGTGACCAAAGATGCTCAGAGCAGGTAAAACACGGAGATAAAAATGATTTAGATCATAAATGACTTTTATCAGTGTTCTGCTGACAAAATAAAAATAAAAACTGAAACTGCTTTCTTTTGACTCATTACGGTGGATTTTATGATTGTCTGATTTTTATGCAGTCAGAATCCAATTTTTTTTTGGTCTTGCTTCTGCTATGTTTGCGCTTGCATATGACAGTAATTGAAATGTGACAATTACTGTCATATGCACTTCACATCAGGCAAGGCTGAGGTATCATATTAGAAGACAGGAGTTACCAGTCATTTCCACCAAATGTTTATTTTACAGTTTTTGCAGAAAATTTGCAACAAACACACAATTCGCGTAAAAAAAATAAATAAAATGCAGGGGTATGTTAATTTTGCATGAATTTCCAAAATCGTGAAATTGCAAAAAAAAACTGAAGGGACTTCCATGAAGAAGCTTTTTGACAAATAAAAAAAAACTTCAGTTTCTGTAGAGACTCTGTGGCAATAACATCGACTCTAGTCAAACAAACCCAGAGGCCAGTACTTCACTTACTGTTGGTATGGCAGACTGCATGAAACTAAATGTTTAATAGCCTTCATTTAAATGGAGGCGATCCAAGTATGTCTGGAAACTTTCACAGCTGTTAATGGTTTTTGTTTGTTTCACTAGACACATAGCAATCTGCTTGTAAATCATTAATGCCTGATTTTCCCCAAATATGCTGTCACTGAGTGGACAGCAGCACATCATTACTGAATAGCAAGAGTGCATCACAGCATTAGGACATTTATAATTGCATGTTTTTAGGAATTATAGCTAATTATGTCAGCAGGAACTATAGATAAAATGGCTCTTCGGCCACCCAAAGGTCAGAAGGGATAAATAGTAAAAGGATATTTTTGTACATAGCTGGTTGCGAACAACAGAATCCAGCTTGTCTCTGCATGAGGTTGCGACCCCTTTCCCCTCTTTTACAAGTAAATCTCAGATTGCAGAATATTTTTAATTTACTTGGTTTGCATTTCTTGACAATCTTTAACATCTGAGTGTCACTAAAAAGCTGGACAATTCAGAAAAACAAATCAGAGGCAAATGATAAAAAAAACAAACTGCTGCAATATGTGTATTATTTTATAGTTTGCCTAAAAGCCTGGTGGTTTCTTTGTACCTCCACGGGTTTAGTTTGTGAGGTCCTCCTAATTAATCCTCTGTGCTGCATTTGAAAGTGTGTGCATCTGTTATCTTTCTCCACACTTTATTTTTTGTTAATATGTTTCTGCACTGTCTCTAAGTGTGTTTCTGAAATAAAGCGTGCAGCATCAGTAGGTGGCAGTGTTGCATAAAGCTGAAGAACACATTTGGCTGAACGTAGTTCCCATCTCTGATCCAATGTTTTTGTCCTTCCTTTACAGATCGATTCATTTGAGCTGCTGTATTTTTACGATGAACACCTGGGACACTTAATGTGGTACGTGTTTGGGATAATTACATACATGATTTATAGATGCAATGAAACGGCGCTGGATAAGTTTGAAAGCAGCGAGTCATAATTATTTTTCCATTACTGTTTACAAGTATTTAAGATGATAAATTTGGTTTATAAATAAGCAAGAGTCCAGACTCTGAGAATGTTTTCAACAATTTCGCTGTCTTTTAGCTCATGATCAAACATCGCAGAAGCTATTGTGACCTCCCACCATTACTTACATACTAGGTTATTTCCAAAGGCTGCTGGCCGAGCTCAAAGTAGGCAGTAGCATTTACATTTGCCCTAGTTCTGAGGAGAAATTAAAGGGAGGAATTTATTATCAAAGGCATATTTTTTTATGCGTCATCAAAATTCAGTCATAATCTCTGCGGGTGTGTCCAGTTCTGTGTGGGTGAAATTCAGCCAAAAAAAAAAAAAGAGTCCCAGTCCACAAAGTCCACTCAAGTTTAGGAGTGACCAACACAGTTCTTGTCAAATAGGTGAAACATTTTTTTTTAAATAAGTTGAATTTAAGAATCTGAAAGTTAAAACTTAACAATGCTCCAAACATACATCTGAGTCCCGTTATGCAGTGAAATAAGATGTGATTCAGGTTTGATGTGCTTTTCCTACATGTTGTATGTTATCTGTGAAAAGTGCTATATAAATCAAGTTTTACCAACTTTTTACTTATAAGGACTGCTGCTGCTGTAAAAGCTTCACTCAACCTACTTGTTGAAGCATGGGTGTACACTTTCCTTATCATCTCATATTTTGAAAGTATTTAATATGAAATAAATAAAAGCATAAATAAAAGGAGAAGTAAAAGTAACTCGATGAGGTTGTAGGATGAAATAAAGTACTAAATTCCAGCCCATTGATCGAGATGTACACCCACCATG
Source organism: Poeciliopsis turneri (assembly GCA_922788865.1). Taxonomy (NCBI): domain Eukaryota; kingdom Metazoa; phylum Chordata; class Actinopteri; order Cyprinodontiformes; family Poeciliidae; genus Poeciliopsis; species Poeciliopsis turneri. The sequence continues at coordinate 1,706,382 of CAKLNU010000675.1, forward strand.
CAGCACATTACTCAAAAACACCACAGGACTTTATGTTCCCTCTGCTGCTGTGGGCTTGTGTGGTAGCCTAGCTACGGGGGTGACGGGATTCTGGCCTCAGGATGGGGGATCAGGAGGTCGACCTGTGCTCTACGTCCCTATGCCATTTCTCATGGTACGCCTGGGACGCAGAGGCAGGACATCTAAAAACATAACAAAAATGAAAATTGGAAAATGAGCGTTGAAAAGCAAGCCTTTTGTCCTTGAAGATAATAATCCTTTTATTTCGTTACCAACATGGTATCTAACTGCAGACTGACTCAGCCTTCATCCACTTAGTTAATTACAAACCAGGCTGTCATCGCTGAAAATGCTGAGTGGCATGTAAATTCACTTTTTTTATATAATAAATGAATTAGCAGGACTCTAACAACACTGAGCATACTCCTCAAGCTGACCTTTAGTATTTCATTAGTTACCTGACATTAGGTCACACTTTTAAAAGATGGGAACAAAAAGGAAGAAAAACTCTGAGAACTATCATCTTAAATTTATTAGAAGTCCTTCTCCTTGGCCTTAACATGTTATTCAGAATTGGAGGGTCTATTAGCATTGAATATATACTTATCTTTAAAGAGAAGTAATTGGACAACATAAATATAAAAGAAAAAGCCTTTGGTTGCCTTCCAAGAAGTGAACCAAGGTGTGTGAATATAATATCCTTTTTCTTATGTTTGAATAGATGGGAGTCGTTTTGGCAGGTTTATGACGGCTGTAAGAGCTGCATAATTTCCTCTCAGCAGGAGAGATGTCTGACCTTGATGTTTCAGAGAGCAGTGATCAGCGTGAATCTGTGTTTTACCTGTGCTTTAGAGTAGTTAGCATAAGTTTAATTCCCAAAGTTGCAAAAGTAATAATTTAGAAACATTCATTCAAGACAAAAAAAAAAAGAGTTCATTTGATTATTTTTATTATAATATCAGTTTATACCAAAGAATCTGATATTATATATAAAGTATTTATTTAGAAACATTAATTGAAGACTAAAAAATAGTATATTTCTGTTTATTTTTAATGTGATATCAGTTTATGAAGACTGGACAAGTTCTGCTTCAAAAATATTGTCATTTGTTTTTAAGCCTATTTTCGGCAATTAGTCATGTAGCTCTGCTCTCCCTGCCGTTTAATTTACAGCTCAGGAATGTTGCTGCTGATTGAGTTTAGACATTACTTGTGAAGGCGTTTCTTTTGAGTAAAGTATTTAAAAGTTTTACTCAATGCTGATTAAAAAAAAATTTAATTTAATGAAGGGAGATGTTCATCTTCAGTCAGTCTGGTTTTGGCGCATGCTTTTTATTTTGCATTAATTGTGCTGTAGCCTTGACAGATCAGTGTAGTGGTTTGATGGGTTCATTGGGTGAATTCATGTGAATAAGATAAGATATTAAATATAGTTTATGATGGAGCCTGCTTCTTTTTTTCCAGGTATATTCCATTCTTCATCATTGTGCTGATCTACTACAGTGCCTGCTTCTCTGAAGCTCAAGACAAAATGCCTTTCTGTGGTTGGCTGTTACTGGGACCCAGCTCTCTCTACTATTGGTCAGTTTTTTTTGTGATAGCTTTCTAAATCCTTCACCATGAATATCATTTTAAATGTATAAAATTAAATATATAAAACTCATATCAAGTTGATTCATCACAGGCAGACTGACATATTTCAAGCTTTTCATGAAGTTAATTATGATGATTATGGTTTACAGCTAATGACAGACCATAGGACCAATGAAAAAGTTCAACCGGGAATGTCTGAAAATTCTGACCTTGTTGTATGGTATAGAGTTACAAGTTGTGCTGCATCAATAGTCTGGCATGGAGCAGACCAGTCTGTGGTTCTGCTGAGGTGTTCAGGAATCCCAGGTAGCTTCTCTATTGCAATCGACGGCTCGTCAACATCAAGTCTGCTGTCCTTCATTTTCCCCTCGAGAATTCCCCATAGGTTCTCTCAGGTTAAGGTCAGGCCAGTTTGCTGGCTAGTTAGTCAAATTGTCCCTAAGAGTCAGCAGGTATCAAGTCTTAAAAATAAAATCAGCCGCTCTGTGAGATGACTCAGCAGTAGGAAGCTTGAAATGTTCTAAACTTTCCTGAAAAATGTCACTGCTGACAATAAACTTGATAAAACTCTGTGGCAAAACTGACTTTGGAAACCTCACACTGGATTTCAAGCAGCTTGGATTCTGTGCCCCTTCACTCTTCCTGCAGAGTGTGGAGGTTTGATTTCCAAATGAAATATGAATTTTGCTTTGATCTGACAAGTGCACTTTGGACCTCTGAGCAAACAGGCAATTCTTTTTCTCGTTAGACCATAAAACGTTTCTGGTCCAGGGGTGTCATAACACAAGAAATATGACACTAGCAGCCCATTACATAGATACATCTCTCTCTAGTGGCTCCTAAAGCTGCAGTACGTAACTTTTGAATCTTCCAAAAACTTCTGAATGGGCTTTGCTTGGGGACATATTCTCTCTTTTTTTTTTTTCCTTCCACACAACTTTCAATTAACGTGTCTGGACAGTATTTTTAGGATAACCTTAGCATAAGATTGAGGTTATGTAATATTTTCATTTTTAGAGGGACTAAATTTTGCATTTTTATTTATGTTTAGGCCGTATTCTTTAAACGGACAGAAAAACGCTTGAAATGTGTTACTCTGTGGAAGAATCAAGATGTTTACTTTTTCAATATTATCTTAATGGAACGAGCTGGTACCTCAGTTAGCCTTCTAATAAAATTAAGTTTATCTTATTAAAGAATCTGCAAGAAAGACCGCACGTAGATACACTTCAGACATACTTGAAAGAGGATACTTCCCCAGGAAAACGCACACAGGGGAAATGTTTATGGAGACAGACGCAATTCTGTTTGCATCTCTTTGCATTTCTTTGACTTATGCAGGTTGAATAATTTTCTGCAGCCAAGCTTGCATGCAGTTTTCAAAAAAGCCCCCCCCCCAAAAAAATGTGTAGAGTTGTTGGAAATGATGCCTTGTCTGTGCTTGATGCCGATGAGCTGAAAATCAGCTTGAAGCAAAAAGAAGACAATTACATCACAAAAGGACAAAGGTTGTAGCAGGACATTCAAAATGTTGCATAAAAAGCACCAACAATACTGGCATCTCACGATTTCTCTTCTTGACAGAGTCCAGTAATGACATCTGTTTTGTTTTTCCTCTGTTGTGAAATGAATCCAAATAACAAACAGCACTAATAAAACTAGAAATAGCTCGACTGTTTCTAAATTTTTTAAGGTCGCCTACTGCAGTGACGTAAACAGTGCAAACACCAACACAGAGTATCAAAGAATTACGGCAGCAAACAAGCACACAAATGCATGTGAATATTTACGCACATGCATATGTGCGTAAAACATCAAATTGTAAAGCGATTTGATGTTTTCTGAATAATTTGGGACAGTCTTGTAAAGCAGAAACGAGCTAACAGCACCTCGGCTTTTACATCTGGTGCTCCTCGCTCTCTATAACGTACTTCATCTCTTGCCAAGAGTCATGACTGCATGAACAGAGAAACATGCATCTGCCAAAGTGGCCTTGACAAACATGTTTACAGTTCCTGTCACAGTGGCTCACATCTGAGCCACATAATGACGACACCTGGAGATGCTGTTGTCAAACTCCACTTGGTGAATGTGACTTTGCGGGATAAACAAATGGTGCGTTTGTGGACACCAAACGCTGACTAAACGATGGTGGGGCTCTGCAGCTTAAATAGGACGGTGTAGCTGGTGCACTTTGCTGATGTGAGTAAAAAGATTTCTGATCGTTTTGGAGCACTATCAGGAACAACAACTTTTTATCAAGAAACTTTCAAACTATATTAATTAAAAAGTAACAACACCCAACATGCCCAGGTATTGCTGTCGAAGCAAGTTCAACTTCAAAGTAGATTGCAAGATTAAAAGGAGTGTCCAAAAACACTGCAGAGGTTTAGCTTTTGTGGGAGATGAGACCTTTGCTGTCGATGGGAAAACACGCAGATGACACTAAAGTTTTCCAGGGAGGAGTGAGATGAAGGCCAGGACCACCGGAATAGCACTAACTTTACCATAAATTGTGCTTTTCACAGTAATTCTCCTTTTTATGCAAAGAAAGATTCTTTGCATAGAATAATGAATGAAAGCCGGGGAGCGAGCTGCTGGAGTAGGGGATACGATGCTTGTCCTTTATGAGTGATGAAGAGATGATTTTAACTTTCTCCTTCTCTATTTGCACTTTGCTCCTGGTCTAACAAATGAAAAATAAGAAAGTAGAAATGAGATAAAGTAAATAATACAACAATAAAGTTGAAATGATATGAAAATAAAGTCATACTATGAGAATACAGTAATATAATGACTTTATTGTCGTACAACTTTATTCTTGTATTATTTACTTAATACAAATTTTTAATTTTCATTTTAAACTTTATTCTGGTAATTTTTTTCTTTTCTTAGTTTGGTCCTAAAACTCCTTCATACTCATCAGCTACTCTCGGTTGTTAAAAAAACGATACCCCAACTTTTTTCCTCAGCTAGGAAAAACATTTTTAAGTTTTAATTGGGGTGAAATCATTTAACTTTTTTACTTTTTTTGTTTATTTAATGTCCAATTTTTTTGCCTTACAGTGGATCCAATTTAAACTCCCTTTTTCTTGAGTGCATGTTCACCAAATCTGTTTTGGTTTAATAATTGTACCTGTGCAGGAGCCTAATTGTTCCATAGGCTGCTGCACAGCCTATGGAAAAACAAATGAGATTTGACTCATTAAATGTAGCCATTTGATAGCCTTAAACAAAAATAACTCCTGCTGTTTGTCTCTTTTTCGTCCCAAAGGTACTTGGCCACCGAGGCTCAGATAACTGGACTGTTCCTCCTTACATTCCTCGCCATGTTCACAGTGAGGATTGTCCAGCGGTGTAAAGGCCTCACCCCAGACAGCAATGGCTCCTTTCTCTTTTATAGCTTCAGCTTTACTCTGCTGCTCGTGTCCCTGTGGGTGGCCTATCTGTGGGACGACCCGGTGCTACGCACCAAGTACCCCGGACTGTTTTATGTTCCAGAGCCCTGGTCCTACTACACCTTACACATAAAGGAGAGCGAGTGAACCGAACGTTCAAATTTTAAACATAGGAGCAACCGGTGTTTTATGATGCGACCAATTATTTCTGAAGTACAGACAAAACCTACTCCCAGACAGTATTCAGGTAATCCCCAAAACCTGATGTGCACCGGCTTTCTCATGGTATTTTTAGGTTATGAAAAACAAACACGTGTGTGGAGAAATTGTTCAGTTTTTCTTTTTTTTTTTTTTAAATTTTTGCATTTTTTTTAAAATGCTTTTTTGAGGACTGTTGTGCTTTGCTCTATTAAAGTTAAAGAGTATTTACCCTCTAAAGAAAAAGGAGGATGTTCCTGTTCCTCATTAATCTGTGTTGCTCATTATCACAGTTGGTCTCATCCGGACCTGAAGCCTACTGTATGTTTAATGTGTTACTGACATTTTTTGATGATGCGTACCACCGTGAGAACAATACATCGACTCGTATTTTTAAGTAAATGTATTCAGCTGCTAAATCTTGCACATGTTGAGAAACAGCCGCATTAACTAGAGTGTGAGACAAACAAAGTCTCACCTCAAAGGATCCTATTATTCTCTGACTAAACTCGTTGATATAAATCTTTCAGCATCTCAGAGGAAACACGGCTGCTTTTCTGTGGCTTTCAAATGGAAAACAAAAGTGATTCCTGACACATTTAAGGAAAATAATATGCGTACTTTGTACCGTTCTTGCTGCAAAACATGAAAATATGAGTCAAAGCGAACGGGGCACTTTTTTTTCCTCCACACCATCTGTTTTAGGTCAAACATTTACTATGCGTTGACACTGTGCTTGGCGTTTGACTGTGGTGCTCACATATCCTCCACTGCTCTGTTTTCACTTGACGCACCAGATATTGGCGGAAGGGATTTGGAAACATTCAACATCTGGATGTTTCTCAGAGATGTTGCATTCTGCAGTACAACATCTCTTAGTATCCTTGAAATGAGACAGAACTAACTCGAAAGTAACTTTTCAGCAAGAAATAAAAGCCAATAAGTTAAAAGTCAATAAGTCCTTAATATTGATGGGAAAAGTACTTGTTCCATTGGCAGATATTTTCACAAAATGTGTGAAAAATGTCTTGTAAGTGAAATAATCTGCCAAAGGAGCAACTACTTTTTCCATCAATATTAAATACTTAGTGACTTTAAAAAAGCTTCTATGTCTTTCTGAAAAGATACTTATAAGTTGGTTTTGTCTTATTTCAGGAATACTAAGACATTTGCCCGAAAATGTAAAACAAAAATAGTTTTTGCAGCAAGCTAATTTCATAGCTAAACAACAATAGAAGCAAAAGAGGCATCTGTTTTTTTTGGGGGGGGCTTTAAACAAAGCCCTCTTTCCCTTTCATTTTGCAATTTTGGCATGTTTTAAGCTTCGGCTTGAAGACGGGGAAGTGTTTTTCATCCATGCTTGCTGTCACTAATCCCACTCTGTTGGCCTAGTTTCTCTCCATTTCACCTGCTGTACGGCTGCAGGGGTTTGGAGCCTATAGCAAGCAGCAGGGTGCACAAACCGCTGGGATAATAGTTGGAGACAAACAACCCATCAGCTTTTCATCCAGGGTTATACATGAGTCATTTACCTTGATTTGGCCTTAAGCATATAAGCCTTTGTTTTCCCACATAGTCATCCTTTCATGTTGAAGTATTTGGTGATTCTGTGCTATTGCTGACTTCTTCTTTATGTGGGAGTGGTAAGGAAAAGGCCAGTGTGGCATGTTGGATCTGGTATCGGCGTTTCCACAGCAACACATATTAAATTGCACTACAGTCTGGACTTTAGACAGGTGGAGGCACAGGTGACGTTAGTAACAGAGCACACTCTTCTTCCAGGAAGGAAGCGCAACAGCTTTAGAAATGGTAAGAGAAAGAAAGTATTTCCCTAAAGCCTTCTTTGTAAATTAATATGAATCCGTCTCGTTTATATGACAACTAACACTAAGCTGTTGTTGCTCTGCAGGCTAAATTCTTTACACCTGCTCAAATCAGCGGTAAGAGATGTTTGTGCTTTGTTTTCCTCAGCACTTCCTTATACAATCATTTCACAGTTTCTTGATACTTAAGGATCAAATTCCACCTTTTGCTAAACATCTTTACTTGAACCAGCCTTAACCAGCTTCTTTGCTTCATTAGGGAACACACAGTGTCATTTGTACCGTTTTCTCTTTGCAGAGTTCAAAGAATGCTTCTCCTTGTACGACAAAAAGCAGAAGGGCAAAATCGAGTCAAAAGATCTGATAACAGTGATGCGCTGCCTGGGAACAAGCCCCACGCATGGCGAAATAGACAGGCATCTTCAAGTCCAAAAAATCGGTACGTACACTGAGGATAAGGATCGAGATGCAATGTTTCACAGTTAACCCTTTAGGTGCTCCCCTCACGACAGTCGCTTTGGTTGGACATGGAAAACCAACCTTAAACATGGTTCGATCGTTGTTGGTCACATTTTGCTTCCTATTACTCACATTTTCTCAGAATATACAAACGTCATCGCTGTCTGTTCGCCAGGGATTCGTTAGTTGTTTTTTTTTTACATGTAATTTTAAGTCCCGAACCAGACTATTTTAATGAGGTACTGAAATTTGACCTTAAGACACTTTGCTCCCAGCAGCCGGTCTCACAGATCCTAAAGGTTTTTCTGAGTCTGAAAAATTACAGATGCCCAAATGTATCAATCAGAAAACAGGCTTTTATAACCAACACTGAGAGACTGGCTGGAAGCTTGACATTTCATTTTTTGTATTTTGTTTTAAGTCCTTAACTACATAGCTTTCAGGTAATGTGCTTCTGTTTCAGAAGGTGCTTTTAAGCTGGGGTCTTGGTTCACTTTTCTCGTTCTTTTGATGCATTTAAAAAGTCCTGTGCAAATCCTGGAGAGATATCGATCAAAACCACATGAAACGGATGCAGGAACGTTTGGCTCCTCGGAGCTACAGGTGGTTTAAAAATACGCTGAAATGAGAAAAATGTACAGACGGACATGCACATCACTTTGTAACGCTCATGTTTTGACTGCTTATAGTTAATGAGTATAATGTCTCTTTAGGAAAGAAAGGCGAGGTAGACTTCTCTACCTTCCTGATCATGATGCACAGACAGATGCAGCAGGAAGACCCGAAGAATGAAATCCTGGAGGCCTTTAGGATGACGGACAAGCAGAAGTCAGGACAGATCCAGGCAGCTGAGCTACGGGCCAAGCTGACCACCTTAGGAGAGAAACTCACAGACAAAGAAGGTAAATTGTTCTGGAAAACTGGCTCATGTTGAGTTAATTTGGCCAAAATCCTTTGCTTAGCAACAATGACATGCTGATTTCACACAGCACTGTAGTACTGTAGCAGTGTGTTGTACTAAAATGGACTTCATTTAAGGTAAAGGGCAGGTAAATTTAACAATATTGTTTTCAGTGGTTGGTATTTTTGAACATTTTATTCATCTGAGTGAAAAGCAGAGATATCTTTAAAACTGTTCTATCCTGCCAGAGATGGGTTAACTCAAAGGACTGATAAAATGGTGTATCCCCTTCCATTTTCTTACTAGACAAAACAAAAATAATATTAGTAGTGAAAGTACTAACTTTTGTCCAGACTCCTTCTCTTATCCAAACTGAGAATTCATCAAATTTCTGGACACATTTATTGTATCTTCCTCATGTTTCGTAATGACATAAAGAAAGCGATGAGAATCAGTCTGGCTTTTGAGTTCAGCTTTGTGACTCCCAGACGACTCACAAGCTGTTCGCCTCAATTCAAGTTTGGAAATGTTCCTTCCCCATCTGCCCAAACAACATCAGTGTCTAAAAAAAGGAGTTTTTTCTATCAACAAATTATTTTTTTTAACTGCAATTCGATTCGAGGGGCTGCGCTCACCATGCCGTCTTGGTGTTTCCTGATTGATGCGCCATCTGCACAGAAGCAGCAGCAAATGGACGTTACATTTTTCTTACAAGTGGAGGCACCAACATATAACAGCAGCAAAAATAGCAAACTGAAAATGCTGATTTTACATCTTGGTTCCTGATCATGTTGAATCTTGACTTTGTGCTGCAGCATAGCTTGCGTTTGCAGGAGGTTAGAAAAATAGCAGTTTATTTTAGCTGTTAAATTGAGAAATGTTCAATACCAATATATTTCCTCAAAGGGTGTCAGAAATCTGTGGTGCTTAAATAAAAACAGCACGTTTTATTTTGATTTTTTAATATTTTCTTTAACACTGAGAGCTTTTTTTGTGTGAACTTTTACACCAGAATTTCCCCACATTTGACGAAATAGAAAGACATTTATTTATTGTCCTTTGCAGGACAATAAAGGCTGTTTTTATTCTATTCTACCTTTTTACATGCACTTAGTTCCTATGGAAGTGGATTTATTTATTGTCATTTGAACAATGGAAATATTAAATAAAACGTTTTTATCAGTTCAGTTCATTGGAAGACCGGTCCTTCGTTAAATTTTATTAGGAGCCTTCCTCAATTCTTTCTTATTTTCTCCCTTTAAACATCTGCCGGCTCTGATCCAAATATCTTTTTCCTTATTGGTACATTGAGGAAAACTGAAAGTTCTACTAAATAAATTCATAATCAGATTCACCTAATTTTAATATTTCTCAGATCTTGAAAAACGTGCCTTTATGTTCCTTAGACAAGATAATGTTGAGCAACTTTCACCCAACATAAAAGAGTTACGCTCAGGAAAGCCCAGCCAAACCCGTCCTTTGAGCAGCTTTCAAGATCACATTAAAAGGACAGACACGCACATTTGCAGGGTGCCACTTTGTCAGCTTTCATTACCACAAATCCAGCTGGTTAAAAGCAAAAAGGTTATTTTTTTCTTTTTTTTTTTTGATACTTTGCTTTTAGTAGTAATTAAAAGAGACCAGTTCAATTTTCCTTTATTCATACACTAAGCAACATAATTTTTGTACTTAAAATAAAAAGGTAGTACTGCATTCCCAAATCTGCCAAGCCGTTATTTAAATATTTCCGTACATTTTTTACAGACACAGTAGAATATCTCTTGTGATGGAAACAACTATGAGTCCCAAGCTGCGAGGTTTGATGGGAAGACACACAGATGTACACAGATGCTAATGTCTGGGTAAATCTCCAGAGGTGTTTGGAGCCTTTCAAAGCCCTCTTATTCAAACAGTTGCTGGCTTCGTGTAACTCTAAGCACTGTCAGTGGGTGGGTGTCACTGGGTGGGTGCCATGCACATTAAGCAGCTCATAGTTAAAAAGCCTGACTCAGTCTCAGTGGGAAAACAACCATCAAGTTAGTGAATCTCTGAACTGCTGAATATTAATGCCCCTCCACTAAAAGAGCAGACAACAGTGCTTTGGATTTTGACGAAAGAAAAAAAGAAGAAAGAAAGGGAAACAGCAGAGACTGAACTGGGTTCCTGTACTGCTATGATGCAGCTGTTTAAGGATTCTGGACATGTTTGCAGAGGTTGCAAGGCTTTATAAAAAGCCAGATTAGAAAGACTTGTGTGTCATTTATTTTTATTTTTTGCATCTGTGTGTGCAGGGCATGCTTAATCACTCCTTGGTCTCGTTTGATCATCCTGGTTACAGATTATCTCCTGGAACATTATACGTGCAAAAATAACATTGATTCATCTTGTGCAATATTCAGATTAAACACTTTGCACAAATTACCTAAAAAATGTACAATTTAATCCCAGTTTCTAAGGGACAGGACACAGTGAGTTACTAGTCAGATTTGTGTTTGGCACACAACAGTAAATCTAATAATATTGCTGCTTTATTCAAAACACAAACCCAGTTTTGTGCACAGAGCATGTAAAAAGTGGTGGGTTCATTTTCGTTAAAAAAAAAAGAAAAAAAAGCTTCATGAGAATTGCTGCGTCTCCATTATAATAGCTTTCTATAAAAGCTATTATTTTATGATACTGGAGGTTGATACGAGCAGACCTAGAGAAATCATCGACAATTTCAGAAAAGACATTCCTATTTTTTTTTCTCTGTTTTTACATGGATTCAGACTTCAACTTTGCTGGCAACATAATGAACTGAAAAAAACAAAAACAAGAAAACGCCTAAAAGCCTTAAACGACTGAAATACGTTTCCGAGCTTGGACAACATTTCATTCTTTTGAATATGTGGCTTTAAAAGCCTTAGTGGTTTAAAATCATATTTAAATCTGTTATTTCTCTTCTCTTTCCTTCCTTCAGTGGACGACCTCTTCAAAGAAGCAAACGTCAAGTCAAATGGCATCATTAACTATGAAGCGTTTACTCAAATGGTGACACTGCCACCAGTCGATTATTGACAATTTCAGGTAAAAATAATTAATTAAAAAAAAGGGAAAGTGGTTTAAATTGAACTGGAGACACGAGAAACTTGAGTTTTGCAAATTGTAGAAATCCTAGCTATTCAGTGCTTCAGCCCTTGATCAAATCAAAAGATATTATTTTCCTTAACACTTGAGTATTTTCTTCATGAATTAGCACTGCATGCAGTATCATGCATCATGATATTATCATGCTAATCTAAAATTAATATGCTTACATTTTGTTTATGAATCTGTAATTTAAAACTTTTAATATTCCTTTGGATCGGACATTTGTAATCGTACCCTTAAATTTGTAATTTGAAAAAAAATTCATTCGACGCATTTGTGTTCAGAACTTGTATTTATTTAGCTAAGCCCAGTCTGTATAAAAAAAACATGTAATAAAACAATATTAATAATTAAAGACAAGTTCTCAGAATGTGCTCATTTGTTTATTCGCTCATCAAAAGATTTGTTTCAGATCAGAAAAAAGACAGACAAGGGGATTATAAAACTGTACAGATTTGGAAATAAAAATGGTATTTTATTTTAAAATCAATCAAAATCAGAGTTTGATATTTGGAGTTACATCAGTCAAACTATTCTTGTACTGATCTTCTTCTTGCGTGTATTTAGTGCCAGTATTCACATATGAATGCACTTTTGGTGGTTTTAATGTTTTTCTTAATAAATACATTTCTATGTGAAAGAAATGAAAGAAAAAAAACAATTATTTTTAAACACTAAACTGAAGAGCTTTTGCTCATCATGGCAGGTTAGACGTAGCTCTCTCCTATGTGGACAAAACATACGCATACGTTGCTCAACCATTATTTTGAAACATTTGTCCTTGGTCGTCTTCTTTGTACTCTGATCTTCAGCTCTTTTTTTGTTGTTGCTGATTTTCAGTTCCATTCAAGCAGTTCTTTTGTCCTTAGTTGTGGGTTCAGCATCACTGAATGGCTGAAGAAGAAGAAAAAAAGAAACCTTTCATTTTCAGATTTTAGCATTTGGCAGCAGACTCTTGTCGAGAATTTTCTAGTAAATGTTTCCACTCATCTTCTCTTTTTTTCACCGGAAGTCTCCCACTAGCATAAGCCAAAAACACACCTGATATTCCCACCTCTGCAATTTCCTCTTAGTTTTTTTCTTCTGGTGGTGAGCAGTCCATTTTTCTCACTCTTGGTCCAAGTAGATCAAAATGTAGTCCACAGTTTGAAAATGTGCTATATAAGTAAAATTACCTTACGTCGTCCACTTGTTCTCCTGTAACTTCAAAAGCTTTAGCTTCTGGATTGTTTGTTGGAAGTTCACAGCAGCTGAAATTCACAACTCTCAGTTTTCCCCTTTATTGAGAGAGCCGCATACATTTCCCTGCAGGTGGTTCTTTGAATTCCTCTGATTATTGTTGTGACTCCAGTCATGTCCAGCATCCAAATACCATTAGAAAGTTGCACAGAAATGTTGACAGAGCACTTTGAAGTTATCCATTATGGGAAATGACAAACCATTATCTCTATAAATCAGGTTTATATTCATTACTTCCACATTGAAACTCTGCAGTCTTTAGCAGGTGATGAAAGCGATTTAACAGCCTCTGTAATCCTCCTTTAATATCTCACAAACTGCAGAGAAAACAGATATAATGAACAGAAAACTATTTTACAGCATCAGCAGAAACGTCGCCTCTCCCCTGTGGCATTCCCTCTGTGACACAAGATAAACTGCAAACACCAGCTTGACTTAGAGCTGCTTAAAGAGGCTTTATAATATAAGTTTATTACAACGCTTTAGGGGGTTATTAATTTTAAAACTCTTTTACCTTAGTATAAACACAATCTTTAGGAAAGAATCACCCAGCACGTATTAATTAGGAGATTGTTTTAGCTTTAGTGTCAGTTTTTTTCCATGTTGTGAACACTTTTATAAATACAAACTAAGCTTCATGACCATTTCTTTTCAAATCAGCTTTTTTTGCACAGTTTGAAAAACGTTGAAAATGAGCCCTTTCGCTAAACAGCAGACAGAAAAGTGAAGTGTGGATCGATGCTGAGGCATGTTGCTACTCATAAATAATCACGTTTTCAAAATGTGTCTGAAATTATGCCCGAAGAATTAATTTTCCACCATGCAAAAATTATTTCCATACATCAACTAATGAAGCAAAGGGGACCAAATGGATTCTTGCTAAAGCTTATTCCATCAATCAAATTACTTGCACATAATCAATTGCACTTGATATTAATTGGTTGAAGACGATGGCGAGGTGGACGATGGGGTGGAACAGGTGTCACAGAAAGAAGTTAATACAAATCGACAGCAACTATATTAATAATATTAAGACCCAAAATGGGGGAAACAAATAAAGCCCAGAGGAAAATTTTACTATTTGCAACTTGGCTTTGTGAATCGCATGCAGAGGACGAACTAATTAATAAACCGGTTGTTAAGACATACATATATTTCACCCCCAAACATAGAAAACAGCAGAACACTACCAGTCAGATAAGAAGAGAAGGAGACAATAAAGGATGGATAATCTCAGGTGCATTTCATAATGAGTTGATAAAGTGAAATACAACTTAAACATGATTCAAAAAACAGACTGACACTGATTTGGCGCTACTGAATTTGAAATCAACGTTCAAACTAAACCTAAACTGATTAAAGGATACATTTTTCTTCAACATTTCACCACTGTCTGAAGTTTAAAGGGACTCATTTGGTAACTTAAGAGAGATTTGGTAAAGAAAACAAAGGAACTCTTTGAAACATTAAACAAAAAAGGTTTTTACCACCCCGTGCTTTTCTTTTGTTGGCTTGTCCAGGGCATTCTCGGGGAACTTGTAATTCCACTTTTTGCATAATGTGGAAAAAAAAAAAACCCGGATAAAGGTTTATTCCTTCGGCATAGGTACTGGATGCACTAACAGAAACGTTGGCATCTTTCTGAACCCGACTCTTCTGAAGTTTCAGACTTTCTCTCCGGGTGTCCTTGGGCAAAGAGGAGATCCTCTCTTGAAGATAAAAGGTTTGCATTTCTTTTCTTTGAAAAAAAAAAAAGCATTTAAAATATGTATTTAACTCTTATATGGGGTGTAAATACACTCCAGGAGTTTGATCATATTTTCTTGAGTACAGTCGACTGATAGGAGCACATAGAGACTAAAATCCCATTTTTTTCCCCATAATTTGTATTCTCCATACAAATTCTCCGCTTCACCTGAGGCGTCAGGAAAGAAACAGAAAAAAAACTGCAATACACGGGACGGTTTTAGAAAAGGAGGCGTTTCTTTTGTTTATTTTACAAGGCCTGTTGAACATGGAAAAAGGAGCACTGCTTTTATTGAGAAGGGTTTTCTTTTCAGAGGAAACGTTCATCTGTGTTGAGAAACTGTCAGTCACACGTTGCATCGAGTTACGTGAAGGCGGACGTCCAGAGATGTCCGGCTGCATCGAAGCGAGTCCATCTTGTTTGACTTTGTTTAAACTTTGCACGTGAAATACGAAGAAGTGCAGAAACATTTGATGGTACCGCTGCAGCGTCGACGGGATCAAACAAACATTTTTAAAGCAGAAACCAGAACTTGTGCATATATGGAGTAGTACACGTGTTTACCCATTAGCTGTTGTTACATAACATAATAAAAGGTAGCGTCTTTTTTTTTTTTTTTTTTGAGACATTTGACAATCATTTAAAACAAGCAGCACTCTAATACTATATTTACTTCAAACTAAGAGCTTAACAGGATTAAAAAACACCAAATTATTCAATACTCAAGTTGAAACGGCACTGGGCCCGCCAATACCTGAAACTGGCACCAGAACAAGTGGAGCCTGTGCAGCTCCTAGCACCAAATATACCTGTAGCGTCTGCTTTCTTAAACATTTACTCTGACAGTTTAGAAAGGAAAAAAAAACAAACAACCTTTGTGGTAAAGCCAAAGGGGAACAACTGTAACCTCTTAGACTATTTTATGTAGCCGTTTTTACAAGCTGCTGCAGACATTTAACAAGCTGAAGCGGTGATAAAGCCCACCCCTAGTCTGTGACGGCCCTGCTACATCTTTACAACCGACTGCTGTTCAACCAAACTGAGAAAAAACATAACAGAGACAGCAGTGTCAGGAACGCGCAGCATGAAAAGGGCTCTGAGAAAAACCAGAGCATGATGGAAAAAAAAAAAAAAAAAATCAGAGCGTTTGAACATTGGCATTAGTTTCTGCTTCAAAGACTGCAAATAAAAACTCTACAAAACCACCGAGCTTCAGAGATGAAGTCAGAGCAGATGCTCCTTTGAGTGCAAGCTACCTGATAACCTCCCAGTGCCGGCTCCAACATTTCTCTGGCTTCTTTAGAGGTCATCTGCACCAGCGCTGGAAGCTTTGGACTAGAGCTGGAAGCGAAACAGCTTTTTCCTAAGGCTGCTGTTGGAAAGCAGGAATCATAAAGCTAAATCAGTTCAACATTCTGAACATCATTTCAAGACAAGCTACTCTTCCTTTGTGGCGTCCTGAGTTTCTGTAGATCGTAGCACAGGCAGAAGGTTTATTCACACAAATCACGTCTTACTAATGCAAACGAATGTTCATATAATCAAAACGGTATACATTTTCTTCAGAATTTAAACGTTTGTGACAGCTCTTAAATATGTTGAATGTTATATGTTACAAAGAGTCTTTATAACACCAGTGCTGCAAAACAGTCCTGAATGCAGCTAAGTACTGCAACTGTGCAGCTTTAAGTGCAGACCAAGTTTCACAATGTGGCCTGAGATCATAAAACCAAACCAAACTAAAAAAGATTGGAAACAATGAGCTAAGATCATCTTTCCTGCTAATATAACCTCTTATGTCCCAGCTTCGTGCCTTTATTGTTCTGTTCTAATTTATGCAGATTACTGGGCAGACTGATGGCACAAACTATATATTCTACTGCCATGCTGTTGAGGTCTGATTGCTACAACTCCTACAGATTCCTGCTCATTAACGACATAAAATAAAACCTGCACTTGAACTTATTTTTTAGATTTCAGCACTGGACACATTTTGGTTGTGTTACTTGGTGCCAAAACGCAGTCTTTTGTGGCATTTGTAATCTTTTTTTCTAGGTTTTATAACCGCATTGCATCTACGTGCTGCTGGTACTTCTGAAATAAATCTCTGATTAAAGACGTAATGAAAACACGTTTTTGGAGCTGGTTTCACTTTCCTGCTGAGATCAATGGTACCCTTAAGAAAAAAAATCTAAATGGTGACCAGATGAAAAGCTCTTCAGGATGGCAGTGTGTTTTCAAAGGTCTGATAATGTTTATATTTGCTTTTTGAAAAGCTTCAAACACAGTACGCCAATACAGATCCAATAGACCAGTGTGTCTGTCAGAGAGTCGATCCGACTTGAAATTTGCCTGAATTGATCCTTTAACCTCGTATCTGCCAGCTGACGACGGGTGATAAAAACTCATTTAGATCAAAAAGGAGAATTTATTCTTAAGGAAACTCTGATAATGAATAGATTTAAAAAAACAAACAAAAAAACAAAACATACAAATAGTGATCCAGCTGAACCTTTTAGTTGAATGCTCCTGAGATACTAAATGAACGAAGACTAAGGTCACTTTCATCTTCTGTTCATTATGACTTTAGCTAATAGGCGCAGAATAAAGGTCTGAAATATTTCCATTGTAGCTTCATTTATCAGCCCCAATGGCTACATTTGTCCTTTGAATGCACTCTGGAAATTACATTTTTAATGGCGCTCGCCGACGCTTTGGTGGAGGTTCTGTTAATTAACAAGCCGCTTGAAACTCAGTGTGTCGGGGAAAACTGCTTAGCCTCTACTGAAGCTTTCCAAAGGCCTCAGATTTCCACATGAAGCTGTTCGGAGGTTCTGTTGTGTTCTGGTGACGCCGGGTCGTTCAAAGGCAGAGATGTGCACCAAGAGTCAGGCAAGGATAAACCAGTTACAGCTGTTTTACCGAGAGCATAAAATGTATGCAAACATGGAAATACAAGAGTGTTTTTAACGGTGGTAAAAAAAAAAAAACCCCTCAAAAAACTTTTCATTAGTGGATACCAGCTGGTTGATTGACACATGATGACTATACGCCCAGAACATTTTTTGTAATCCAGACTGTAAACATGTGGTAATTTTTCCAAACCAGATCTGCTGAAGGTAAGAAGCACCGACTCACCGCGAGCGTTTCTAGCAAAGTCTCACGCAACAATTGAGAAACGTCCGTTGTAACAGTAAAAACCATGATTTTAGGCAATAAAATCTATGACCAATGATCCTCACACAACAGCTATGCTTTGTAACTCAGGTAAAGTTACTTTAAACTTTAAAATTGGCTCCAGTTACAACTTTCAACAAAGGCATCTTGGTAGGTTTTGTTCTGCTGAAAGGCTCCCTTTTTTTAAAAACCTTAGTAGCTGCAGTTTGAGACCCTTAATGCAAAAGACTAGTGCTTAACAGAAATGCAGCTGGCTAAAAGCATAGGACTCGATGAAATGACAAGTGACCAGTTATGCACCGTATGTTTTGCTCCCCACCACATGTACCACATATTAAAAGCCACAGAGCTGCATGTTTTAAGACTCTGCTGCGGTCATCAAAATAAAAACAAGCATTACAACAGAAAAGATTAGTGGTTTGTCTAAATGTGTTAATGCATTGTAACTGAGTAGAACGAAAGAATCTCATCTTCTGTAAAACACTCCAACCTGCTAAAGCAGACGTCGTCAAAACGTGGGATGCACAAAGTGCAAACAAATATTTAAGCTCTTGGTTCGTGTCCTTCATTCCGGCTCCAAGTGAACTCTGTCGTCCGTCAGTGACAGAGGTCCCGATGGTTGGCTCCCTGTGAAGGCCCGTGGTTCATAACCCTGTGGTTGAAGCAAAGCGATTAGAGCGGGACCTTAGTGGAGAGGCCTGTCGGAGTCCTGACTGCACGTCTTGCAGCAGCGTGCCTGCATGTTTGGCTGGTGGCAGCGACTGAGCGAGCGCAGAGTGTGACAGATGCGAGATGCCAGACGGTCGCGAAGACAAACCGCTCCTGTGTGGATGACAGAAGGACACACGCTCAGAAAACGTCAGAGGTCACGGAGAATAGAGGCTGCATTGTTATTGAGCAGGTTACCGGTAGAAAAACTGAGCTGGTCAGGGGGATTTTCAGGATCTCGAAACACATGGGGCTTAGTCCAAAACCCAGAATTAGCTCAATTTTCAAAAGGACACCAGCATTATGTTTATGTGAGTAAAGTAGCTAATAAATGCTGAGCGAATTTCCTGCCCAGTCTAGGTTTCTTTTTAATGAATGCAAATTAATGTGGCTGTAATGTGAAATAATGTATGTGCAAATGAGCAATCCCTTAAATAACTCAGTCAAGTCTAAATGAAAAATTTCCCTGACTGAAAGTAACATGAAAACCACATGAATAAGAATCACTCTGTCTGTCAGCCAGACAGAGTGATGACAGGAATCAGTGGAGGACACTGACGATCAGGACGACGGCAAGAAGGCCGTCCAGCAACAAAAACTTGAAAAAAAAAGATGCAAAAATACCAGTAGAAATATGCAAAACGTTGCTCTGTTACAGTAATTCCAAAAGCGAGACAATCAACTGATGCATGTTGCTTTTTCCAGATTTTATATCAGTATATGTTTACTAGGTTTCTGTGTCTTGGTGGATTTATTGGATTTTAATTGTGCAGATTTAGTGAACTGGATGTTTCTCATGTGGCTGGGTTGAGTTAAATATTGAACTCTCTTTGGCAACATTTATTTGCTTTGTAACTTTTGGTGGGAAGCCAGCAGCTTTGATGGAAAGATACACAAAAGAAAGGGGAAAAACAAAAAAAGAGATTTTTGCTGTGGCAATTAAATTGATAATAGCGAGCCCTGGAAAAGGAAACAAAAATAAATAAGTAACCGAACCAAACCGGATATCTGCCTCAGTTGGATGAGAGTGAAATTCAATTATCTTTCATGACTGATTTTGAGAAAGTGAACTCCGAGAGAACCGACGTGCCTTTAATCCTTATATTTGGGAAAGGACCTGGGGGCTGCTGGGAGTTTTGAAACCACCCTTGAAAGACACCCAGAAATGCATGGAAAGCTCTGTGAAAATGGGTTTAAAGGTTTCTTGTATTCCCGCAAACCGGTGTGAAGGACGAGGTTTGGGTGCTTGATGCAGCTGAAAGCAACTTCAAAAGCAACCGGATGAGGAGCATATTAAACATGTAATTCGGTCATTCGGGTGGAAGTCAGACTGTCTGGACTTCTGGAAGAGAGTTTACGTCATGAAACTTTAAACTTCTCAGGTCTTGAATCAGAGGAGTGACAAAACGGATCAGTGTATGCAAAAGATGAACGAAATGTATCGTTAAAAAAAAAAAAAGCTGTGAGAGAAATCAAAGATTGCGTTAGGTCCTAAAAATAGATAAATACTGCAAAAGAAAAAAAGTACTTAAAACATTAATCCCAGAATATAAGCACTCAATTTCATAAATATTCCTGTGACCTATATTAATGGAAATGTTCTTTTTTGCATGGAAATCCAGCCTGACCTCCAGCAAAACACCAGAGTGATCCTGCCTCATGTCTTTACTTCACTTTTCACTATCCATAATAAGCAAATAGAAAATGAAACTGTTGCTAAACAGAACAGTTGATGTGTGTCAATGATTTATTTTTTTCTTTTGGGTGACATAAGTTGTCCAGAAAGTGGCGGTGGAAGTGCAGCAAGGTGAAAAGACAGTACTGAAGAAGGCATCTCACTGTTTCTAAAACAATAATTACCCAAAAGAAACTGGACATCAAATACTTTGTTTGTTTTGTGGCCTTGCACAAAGAGCCACAATAAAAACAATGCTTTTGCAAAAACAAAAAATTCTATATTCCCCCCCCCCCCAACTACTGACTGAGCTTAACCTTTTATTTCATCCTCCCTCCAGCTGCAGTCAGACTGGACTCGCTCCAATTGAAGTATTTCACCAAGGTGACCGAAGTCTTGGTCAGATGTAAAAAAGCAATTTGGAGGTGCAAAACCTTGAAAAACCTTTTTTTTTCTTTCATTTTTTGCACATGCTTCTGATTCTGAAACTAGACATAAAGACAAATTTGCTTCTTAAAAACCCTCCAACCAGCAGGCATAATCTCTATGCAATGACTCAGTCTACATTTCAACAAGTCATTCTGCATGCAAACAGAGCCATTTTTAAGCAAAGCATAGAGTCAGTTTTTAACTTGGAGGTTATTGCTATTAGTTTGGTTCAGAGTAATGAAGCTGCTCTGTTTCACAGCTACAATCCTCCAACATGGGAAAACTTCAATCTTAACATTTCTGTGGCACTGCAGAAGAGCTATTATTATTATTTTAGTATAGATTTCGGCTTGATAAAGTCCTTCTGCATTAAATCGATATTGGCACAGTTGGACTTGAAACAATCTTCCACAATGGGAAATGTCTATTTTTGTCACTGTCAAAGATTTCACACCATCAATTTCAGATTTTATGAATAAAAGCAACAAACACCAGAAACCAAAAACCACCGAGCCACAAATGACACTTTTTTAGATGTATGAAATCTTCTTCATTCAAATCTTCTTGGAGTCTGCCAGGGACAGCTACTTGTTTTAGTGTTATTTTCTCCAGTTACAAACCATCAAACCATATCAAATGCTTTGTCCACTTAGTCAGACAGAGTTAAGGTTCACAGAGATCTGAGAAACTCGTCCCATAAACTGAACCAACCAAAATAGTTTCTGTGTCCCCTTGTTAAAAGCTCAACAGACACAAAATGGAAGAGCTACTAAAGATTTAACTTAACATAGCAGCACTAAGTTAAATTTCCTGTTTGTAGCGCATCTCTGCGCGCAGTGCAGTGGATTTAACTCATCATGCAGGGCCGGTCCAAGGCTGGATGAAGCGTTGAGCAGAATTTGATTTTAGGGGCCCCTTTTGTTGCTAAAATGATCAGCACCTCCAACAACTTTTGTGTTAAATGTAATCTGGGAGAGGGGGAGTAGCTGAAATGGTCAACCTAAAAAGCAACAAGTTATAATTGAAGTTTACTAATTTGAACAAACGGAGCTCAAACTCAAAGATGAAACTCACTGCATCAGATTGTTTCTATGGTAACAAAACAATCTACCTATGAATATTGTTCTCTGAACTTTTACAAAGTAAACTTGCCGGCTCCTTAAAATCTTGCATGTAAATGTTAAACAACTTAAAATCCTTTGATCTATGTATGCTGAGACCATTAAATCAAATTTAGAAGCATTGATAAGCTCAATAAATGAATGTTACATTTATGTATCTGGTCTGTGTTAACAAATGAAGTTACGGAGCTGCTGACTTCATTTGGATTAATCAGGAGTGCAAATACTTGATCTTGTTGTTTGTTTTTAAGCAAGACATAAGAAGCAAAAATAAGTTGGAAGCTTTCAGCAAAAGAGTCAAAGAAATTCATTGCCTGTTTCTCCATTCAAAATCTTGAATCATTTTCACAATTTTCTGGAGCTCAATCTGTCCTTGTGATTAGCACATTGTGTTGCAGACGTTTGTTTTACCATCTGATGCTCATCTTCCCCTGAGCACAATGAAAAACAGACAAAAACCCACACTTTCCTGCTGCAATAAGATGATTAATAACACGCCTGCTGCAGAAAAGGACTTTAACAGGCAACGTTTCAACTTGACGCTCCCTGAGCAATGGACATTGTATATTTCAAACGTTTACCTTTAGTGAGCTCTCTTTTAATCAGGCTAAATATTTAATCGCCTATGTGCGCATCAAGAGCAGCAGCGAATCGTCATCATCATCACAAAAGATTAAAATGTTTTCATTTGTGAACCTGGAGCTCCGGAGCCGCGGGAGACGGCAGACGGCAGGTGGCTAATGTTTGAACCATCTGTTTCAAGAGGGAAGAAAAGTAAAGAAAAACAGAGAAATCATCCATTTCAGTAACTGCGCACATCATGAGGAGGAAAACTAGTGATTGTGACAAAGGAAAAGACCGTCAATGTTCATATTTTTCAAAGATCTGCAAACAATCTTAAAATGAATTCATCTTTCAGTGCAGAATCACTTCCTCGTAAATATGACCTTTAATTTAAGGACATTTATCTGGGAGGACAAAAAAAACACATTAAGTCATCAGGAAGAGCTTCCTGATGACTATCCGTCACTGGAGCGATTTCTGAAGAACGTGAAGGATATTGTTGAGGAGGGAAATGTCAATGAAAAGGAGGGAAATGATAAGTTTGCTGGAAAAGTGGAGAAGATGAAAAACAGCATCAGGAAAGCAGGAATGTTAATCAGTCAGTTGGAGGAGAGGCAGGCTGAGTTATAACTCCAAGATGTCGATATAATTTCCACACACGTCTCTGAAGATTTAAAAAAAAAAAAAAAGTTAATCCCATATCAGTAAAATATGCAAGGATTGGATTTTATTATTTGCTCTTGTATTTTACTGAAAGCTTGATCAAAGTTTGATGGAGCTTTTAGTTCATAGGTCTTAAACAAGATGTTACAGAAAACTCCATTTGTCAAAATGGGAACATAGCATTCAAGTGCTGCCCACATTTATTGAGCTTCATAAATCAGGAACATTAAGATAATTACTCACCAGAATTTAAATATAATTTAAATATAATCTGGCTCATCTTATCGATTAGTCCTCTAATCGTAGAAAATGTCTCCAGGTGATGGAAGGCTGTCTTTGTTAATTATCTTTATGTGTTTCTGAGGGGTCAGCTGTGAGTCCATCACGCAGAATTCAGGCCTGATCAGTGGCTTCCAGCTGTGGCGCCTGAAGCCGTGTGCCGACTCCAGATGATTGCTCTTCAGTCCCAAACATAATGACTTGAGCTTCGTTTCTGTTCTGCTGGAGAAAGTTGTGGCGAACACACGCATTGATTTGTTTTTTTAGCATCTGTCACCTGGTGATATTGCGATGTAGAGCTGTTGGCATCACCATAGCAATGGTTAGTAAATATAATTATTTCTTATATAATCTGGGAGCACAAATGTGACTTCCATGCTCATTGCACTAAAAAAAAAAAATAATTACCTGTTGACACTAGTAAGAATCAACAGAACCAACACTGTGGATTTTTCCAGCTCCTAAGTGTCCTATAAAAATGAAAACCAGTCAATTATTGAAATAATAAGAAGCAATGCTAGAGTTAGTTTGTACAAACTATCTGGACAAAGTCTGACTAAATATGGGGTCACTCAAAGTCAGTGTGTTAAAAATTGAGTCAGAGAAAACATAAAAAAAAAGAATAGGAATATTTTATTGTATACATTTTAACTGGCCTGGGTACAACTGTAATGTTGTATCAAGGAGATATAATTTTTCCACATGACAAAACTATTCCTATGTTGCTGCTTCTATTGGTTCACAAAGGGAGGTGGTAATGCTCGGATAATTTTCTTTCACTAAGTGAAAACACAACCTTAAGCTGGACGATGGACAGTTTAAATAGGGATTGTTCAGGTCAAACAAATTATTTTAGAGAGCTTTACATTCGAAAGAAAAACAGGCTTCAGTTTTTTTAAACTGCGTCAGAAGACGTACTTTGGGATTAAACATCTTTATCAAGCTGCATCTTCAAGCGTTTCCAACCGGATCGATTGGACCTTTGAGCATTTTGTTTGTGCTTAAATGCATTTTATCTGCGTTTGTTTGTGACAGACCAACAAAAAGTGTTTTACAAAAAGAACTGGGGGAAGTGTTATTGCATTTCTATTTAAACCCCTGTAGAGATACCTTTGATCTCTTTTTCAGCCTCGAGTCTTTTGACGTACGTCTTTAAGGATCACGGACATTTAGAAACTAAAGATTTATCCAATCTGTCTTGGGAAATAGCTCAGACTCAGAAAAAATATGGAGGATCAAGGAACAGTAGTCCGCATACTCTCAATGAGATTTATGTCTATGGTTGTGTAAAACATCGATCTGCTTTGATCTAAAGCTTTCCGTTAAGAGCTTTGGCTGCACGCTTACGGTCTGAAACGTGAACCTTTGCCTTCGTCTTGGATCAGTTTTCTTCCAAGTTTGCCAAGGCCACTAAAATGAGGGTGTCCCCGTATGGCAGGTTGTTTTAACATAAACATTATTTTGTTTAATTATCAGTTAACAATCTAGACATCTAAAGCTGAATTTTGACTAGACATGCCCACACTCTGACTGTCCTGAATGGTAATTTGGGATATCTGCATTTGCAGTTTGAGAGGAATTCAGTGAATTCCTTCCGATTTATTTCAACGGTACTGATGGCATCGTAGGTCTGAAATTACAACTGAAGCGACATCAAACTGAATTATGACTAATTGAAGTAAAATTTTTAAGATATCTGGATTTTAAGAAATTGTGCATAAAACATCCCAGTGCTGCCACTGAGTTGTCCAAATAGTTGGCTGCAGAATTTTGGGTGGCTGCAATGACACAGACTTTTCTTGACAAAATTGTCAAGAGTTAAAAATGCTATTATGAACCCATTTCCACCCTAGACATTTCCCATGCCTGTTAATAAGTCACTTTAGATAAAACGCTTACTTATAAACATTTTGAGATCCAAATATCTCTTAACTTTTCAACTTTGTGCTGCTCTCTGATAAGCTTTTGAGTCACAAATGTTCTTATTGGTTTTGCACTGATATTTAATTATTGATAAATGAGTAATGAGGATTTACGTATGTATGGAGGCCACATTTGGTACCTTTTTATCTGTGATCATTTCTAAAAGCATATATGAGTCTCATTTTACTTTTCAGTTATGTTGATTTATCAAATAAAACCGGATGTAAAAAAAAAAAAAAAAAAGACCTTCAAGGTTTACTATCACTTCTGAAAGGCAATGTCTATTTATATTATTTTCTCATATCTAACTCTCAGAGAAACGAGTTGGATTTAAAAAAAAAAAAAAAATCCAGCTCTGTGGCCTGAATCCAGGTTTAAATCCATGACTGGAAATCTGAACTTGTGTGCTAAAAACTACCCAAACTTGCAGCTTGCAATAAATATTTCTGGCACCTTGTGGGTGCATGAGAGTTGGGCCTCGAGCTCAAAAAAACCGTTTTGGGCTGACGGTGACCTTGTCGGGAAACTTCTTCCTTATTTAGGGCAGTTAAAGATGCAGAGATCATCACAGAGTCTCTGGAAAAGTGCAAATGTCAGGATTTACTTGCCAATTCCCACTAGGTGAATTAAAAAAAAGAGAAAAATAGTAAAAAAAAAACAAAAAAAAAATAAAAAATGAATTGGATCAAAAACAACAATAAAAAAGATTTATACACTGTGAGCCTATTACTGCAGCTGAACCTGATACAGTAAAACAGATTGTTGAATGAGCTCCTTTAGGAAAATGTGTAATATGAAAATAAAGTGTTTTTAACGACGCTAAGCAAAGCTAAAAGGTGAAAACCTGGCTACCATAAATCATATAATAAAACACAGAACCTCAAAGTCTCTCTCTTAGTACATGACAAAAGTCATTCCACATGTTGCATATTAACATGAATCAGTTTGTTATTGGTCGTAATAAAGAGCAAATTCGCCCACTGGTCGTTTTTAATGTTCCTTAAACTTCATTCAAGACAAGAACAAATGACAGCAAATAATCTTCAGCCTGATTTCCACTAAAATGGACTCGTGTCCAGAAAGGACTGTTCATGATTAATACAAAATATGAGTATACTTATTTAATAAGAATTAAAATACAAGTGTTTATGAAATGATGACGTGGGAAACAGCAAAGAAAGTCTGCCATTGAAAAACCTGCTCCCAAAATAGCTCTTGCAGTCTGCGCTCATCTAAATGAGTAATTATCAATGCACTTAGTGGAAAGTATGCCAATTAAAAAAAATGGCACCAGTACCCTTATTGACAGCTGTCAAAGTGGAAACTGGCAGAGAGAGAAGGATGGCGGCATTAAGCGAAGGTCGTATGTTGACATCAGTGACAAACAACCAGCAATTTCTGCTTTAGGTTCTGAGGGACCACAGGGTCTCATTTATAAAACATTATGCAGGATCTAAACAAACACAAGAAATAAATATTTGAATAATTATCGACATTTGTGTGGGATATCTTTATATCCCCAAAAAATACAGCATATCAACCAAAAGCTGAAAATGGTGTATACATCCCAAAAAACCCACAGTGATATAAAACCACACACGAGAAAGCAATTTTCCTTTAACATTTTTAGCAGCACCTCAGTTTTTGAGTACCAGGTTCTGCCTCATG
Source organism: Poeciliopsis turneri (assembly GCA_922788865.1). Taxonomy (NCBI): domain Eukaryota; kingdom Metazoa; phylum Chordata; class Actinopteri; order Cyprinodontiformes; family Poeciliidae; genus Poeciliopsis; species Poeciliopsis turneri. Next base: position 1,733,076 of record CAKLNU010000675.1, read on the forward strand.
TTCTGCCCCTACACGCCTCCATTCACGCTCAATACAAACTACCTCATGAATGTCGAGGTTTACTTAAACGAGCCGGCTGACTAGTGTCAATTTTCCCAGTTGCAACCGTGGAGAAGGATTTAAGAAAATCCTGCGATTTTGCGAGGCAGAAATGGCTGTGAGTGGGGCAGAGAGCCGAGCCGTGACAAACAGAAAAGGAACATACCGCCATCGGCGTTTCAGGAGGCTGATGGCACGTTCCACAGTTTACCACGCAGTCAGCCTTTGGCTGAAACGCTGCAACGTAGCTCTAAATGTGAGAATATGCAACTTTTCACCTGGGGACACAGACGCCTCACCATCACCACCGGAAACGTCCTGGGAACTAATTAAAAATGTTTTCCTACCGAGAAAAATAAAAATAAATAAAAAAAATCCAGTTTGCAACATAGTTTATTTCCAATCCATAAACATGTCAAACAAAATGGCAGTGGGTGGGAGTTGGTAAAAGTCAGCCTGAGAGGAGACGAACACGGCCTTCGGGAGCAGCCGAGGACAAATTACCCTAATCTCCTGGTTGTTTCTGTTTATTTCAGTGACTCACTCGTAACATAAGGTCTCTCATAGATAGGTATTGGCAGCAATTTTTTAAAGAAAAAAATAAGTAAACAGGTTTTTGTCAGATGGTGACTCGTTAAGTTGTCCCCAGATAACCTGGAAGCAGAATATCTTGAAAAAGAAGGAAAAAAATCCCATCAGGATTGGCTGATTCTGATTCAGACAATCCAAAGAAAGTCTATCAAAAATCGGAATGTGACATGTTATAAAAATGTCAATTTTCTGAAAATTGAAATGCAATTTAATTACAGTTAAATAGTCAAAACGTCTAAACACGAATTTGAATGTCATAGTAATTTGTGCTTGTTTAGTGTTTCATATTACTGATCCTTAATAAATTAAGGTGAATGAAAAACATCCTAATAATTGAATGGCCGGCATGAAAATAGTTTGAGTGAATTTATTCTTGCATACTTGTATTTCCAGCCCGTGTTGTGGGTGTATAAACAATCGAATTTATACATTTTTATTGAATTAATTGATGTTTATATCTCCACACTGCAGGGTCTGCACCTGAACGCTGAGGTGAAACTTGTAAATACCACACAGCCACATCCTCATGACATCCCACATTAACTTTAAATTTAACTCCAACTACAGCAAAGACATGAGCTGTTTGGAAATCCTCCATGCTGCCTTCAGCCACACGCTGCATTACCGAACTGTAAAGTTGTGGGAAAATGCAGCTTATTTTTAATTGCTCTGCACATCGTCTCCATATTCAGAGGTTGGGATGCTGCACTGAGTTGGATATTCAGCTTAAACTCGGTGGACAGCTGCTGCAGAGAAAGCTCCGCTCTCCGCTCCCTCCTCCTCTTCTGGTTAATGATGCACCGCTACAGAAAAAGATCTGCAGCCCTTCAGGGACACACCTGTGCAGATTATGTCTCGAGGAAAGTACAGAGCAGATTCCATTAAACCGCTTGTTGACTTTTAATGTTGTGTTTGGAGGTGTTGGCAGAATATTGTACCGAGATTCTACCAATTGAAGCCAAAATGATCCACAGGGACCTTCTGATGGGCAAAATCAGCGGATGGAGGTGAGGTTATACTCCCTTTGACAAAATACTTTAAACGCTGCATTAGGAAATGAAAACAGAAACTTTATCCATGAAACTCCTGCTTTGACTGACAAAGAACCTCTGAGCGCTCCTTTGTTTTTCACACACACAAAAGAACATTCAGCCTTTGTTGTGGCTGCTACAATGATGCAAATTAACCCAACATTGTGTTGCCTTTCTTTCTATTTCACATTAGTAGCATGAAAACCTTTCATCGATTTATTCTTCAAAAATAAAATAATTTAATAAAGTCAATCACACAATTAATAAACCAGCGCCTTAAGAATCCTTTCAGTGGAGCAAAAATATCATGACACGCTTACGCATCCAGCTTCTTCATGTGGTAAACCGCGGCAGGAAATGTCAAAGAATAATCAAAACAAACAAACAAACAAAAAAAGAAGACGCCTAAAAGGCGATATCAAGTAATGAAAGAGAGAAAACATGGCTGCCAGGGAGATTTTTCTTCCCATTAAATTTGAGGTGAAGGTCAAAGAGGTCACCCGAAAAAATGCAAATGCCATAAAATAACAAGAAAATAAAGTGAGATGAATAAGAATGTGATTGTTGACCTCTAAGTTAGACCTTGACATGTTTTGTAATACAAAGTTTTAGATTTTTTAACATAAAGGTAGCATTAGGTATATTGTGGATGTTGTTGCATTTTGCAAAGTTGCCATGATTTTGCCGATGTGAGCGAAGTTTGTCTGACAGATTTCAGCAGCATAAGCTGCAGGGCACAGTTTAGTTTGGTTCTCCTCTCTCACTGCATGTCTGCTTCATAAGTGTCCACATGACAAACATGTCTGCCATTTCATGTGAGGATGCTCTTATGTAGCAAAATCATCTTCATGCATGATGATGCACCATTTCATGCTGAAAGGAATACCACTGTGTCATTGGCTGCTATGGGCATAAAAGGGGAGAAACTCATGGTGTGTCACCATCCTCCTCTGACCTCATCGCTATTGAGAACCTCTGGAGTATCAGAAGATGTGAGGGTGGGATGCAGTTCATATCAGAACAGCTCTATGAAGGTTTTCTGACGTCTTGCAAAGAAATTCAAGCAGAAACTTTTCACAAGTTCAATGGATGCAAGAATTGTGCAGGTGATACCAAAGAAGGAGTCCTATGTTAACATGTAACTCAATTAAGATGTTTTGGTTTGAAATAGTTTTTGATTTTAGTACATGTGACCAACTTAATGCTGCACATTCAAAGAATGACCGTTTGCAGTTCTTTATAATCCATAAAATGTTGAGAAAATCTGCTGTGCATAATAATTTGGAACAGTGCAAATTCTGTTCTCGTGGGGAGCTTTGTTCAGTAAAATTTGATTTATACTCTAATAGTTCATGACTTGAAAATCATACTGACAATCATTTGAAGTCACCATTTAAGAAAATCTGAGAAAATGTCCCTTGTATAACAATTTGGATCACAGTGTAATGGATCATGGTGTAACAGTAGAGCAGACCATTAATGGCCTAATGGTCTGCTCTACTGTCTGGCTAACAATAGATAAGTCCAGGCTTTACTCAACTGCATTTGCTCTAATTCTCTTGGTATTATAGCATATTGCACATTAGGCTGCGTTCACAAAACAGCTGTTGCTCTTTTGGCTAAATGACAATGCATCTTTATAGGTTCATTAAAACGCTAAAAAAGAAAAAAACAAAACAAAATAAAGACAACAGCTGTTGTCTAAAAAGCTTTTAGAAACGTTGGAATAATGTTGGACTGTTATTCTGACATAAACCGAGCTGGACTCGGAGAGGCGTGACATGTTTATACACACCCAGATTTTAGAAAATGTCAAGAAAGATCAGAACTGTTATTGTTTCTGACATTTCACTTAACGATATCTATGTATGGCTTTCAAACTTATATACAGAATTTGACTATTGGACAGTAAGGCTGGAATGAGAAATACATGCTTTTTTATCTTGTTGAAAAATAAGTAGTAGATTAATGGATGTGAATTAATACAACAGCAACTGCCTTCAAACACAGTTTAAAAATGTGTGGTTTTGTAATCCAATGGGAGAAAGAGGTGCAAAGATCACCAGTGATAACTTATATTCTTTGATTTAATTATTAAATATAATCTGAAAAAAAGAAAAGAAAAAATAATCATAGTGATAAACTTGGAGCTGTCACTCGAGATAAACCCGGTTAAACAGCTGGTCATTAAGTATGAGAATGGTTTGATTCCCAAACAAGATTTTTACATCGAATATTTTTATCAAAATGTACATAAAACCAGATTTATATGTAAAAAAGTGATTCAGTTTTTACAGTATCCTTTGAGAGATGCCCGTCTCATTTAATGTCAGATGCAAAGGGTTGAATTACATTGAATAGGCAACATTTTTCTGAGTTTTTGCACTGAAACTAGATAATTTGGGTGTAAACTGGGAAGCTGATTAAGACCAAATTCATCCACTTTACATGTTGGTGTTGCTTTCATATTTACGATCCAAACATGTAGTTTCAGCTCTTGCAAAATTCAGCCAATAAAAAAAAAAAAAAACGTGGCTCCCTCTGCTCAGACAGATGCTTGGCTTTAGCTTTATATCCAATGAATAATCAATTATTCACCATTAACCTGAAGCTGCTAACCTTGTAGATTCTCCAAATGGTTCTCAGGAGCAAACCATCTGGTGCTGCGTTTCCTTGCTGCAGTTCAAAGCAGAAACGCTGAGCCGCGGTGCTGACTGTTCGTCTCCCTGTTCGCCTCCCTCAGCATACAAAAACAACATATGTGTCTGCTGGAGAGGTTCATTAGCGTGTTTATTTTAACGCTCCTCAACCATTATCACTTAGTACGAATGAAAAGACAAGTCTATCAGAAAGCTGATGAGCGACAGTAATTAATACATGAACGCTTTTACATTAAATTGAAAGAAATTTACAACCTGGACTCAGATATAAAAAAAATAAAAACTTAATTCCTAACAGAGAAGCCAAATGAAATGCTACTAATGCAGTAAAAATGAATAGCAAAACTGGGATTCAATTTGTTTTATAATCGCTTAATATGTTAATTGATGTCATTTCTAAACTGCTTTTAATATTTGCAACTTTTAGAAAAATATTTCGTAGCATACTGAGGAAAACACCCTGCATACGTTATGCCAACATCAAACTATGTGTGTGTTTTGCTCCTGTGGTTGTTCAGTTTTTATGAATTATGTAAATGCCTTTAGTTCCAATGGTGTATGAAATAATGTAGCATTTAAGAAAGTGGCTAATCTAATTTTATCTCTTTTTCCTTTTGAAATGACAAAACATTGTGTGGGATTAACATCGCAACCCAGAGACGTTTCACACTTCAAATATTTTCTACCGCTTTGAAATTTTCAACATTTGGTACATCGGTGTCACTGCGGAATCCCACTTTTCAGACGCCGTCTGCAGTAACGAAGATCTATTCGCTTCAACAAGCTGAACACCAGGTGAGGCTGAAATGGCTTCATGTCCTGATTAATGTATGAGCCTACCTGAGTGAGTTATGTTTAATTCACATATTCTTGTTCAGTTAAAAGGGAGTCAAGATTTTGTCATGAAGAAAATTCAACTTTGCATTGGTGAAGCAAAAACAAAACCTTCCGTCGAAATGTTTTTTTCGACTTATTTTTCCTTCTGACAACTAATGCTAGAAAATAAGCAAATAATAGCAGATGTCTTAAGAATTTGTCAAATTTAACATTCAAGGTATGTGAACCAACAAGAGAGAGAAAAAAAATCATCATCCAACAAATGCACCGTTAAACAACCTTAACATCATTAAGCCAATAGAACAAATGCTGGCTTGTTTTCATGAATTGGTCACAAAGATTGAAAATGTTGTTTTTCTACTGATTTAAGTTCTGTCAAAAGTTTTTCTTTGGAAGATCTATTTTTATACACTCTGGACAATATTTAATCGGACTACAATAATGAGTTGATAAACCTTGCTGTCGGTGCCTTAACAACGAACGCTCAGGTATCACTAGATTGCGCAATCTTGTTCCAATCTTGTGTTGGACGACATTAAAATATTCATTACCAAGTATGATGGGATGCAGCTCCTCAGAAATAGTCTTCTAGATGTCAGTCATCTCATAATTTCTATCCCTATTTCTTCATTTTACCATGATTTGTTATTGCGGCGCAAACAACGACCTGTGGCATTGACACATGCAAACACAATCATCAAAAGAAAAAAAAAAAAATACAAACTATCTAAAATACTTTATAATACAAATTAAACTGTGACTGACGCAGGCTGCTGTTTGCTGCTATCTGACGCCTCACATACTCATGATAACACTTTTATACCTCTATGCTTTCAAAATGTCAGCCAGGCTGGCATTCGGTTTCCAGCAGGTTGCCCTCTGAGGAAGACTAATTTCATATCTGATGGTTTAAACAGAAATGCCAATAAACAGTGGTGGCCTACATCTGACAGGTTAGTGGAAAACATATTGAAGATTTGTTTATTCATGCAAGGCAGACTTATCAAATCACGCTTTTTCATTTTTGCTTACGTCAATTATTTTTTTTTTACAAGAAATGTAAAGATAGACAAACTAATTGCTGCAACAAGCATAAACACCTTGATCGATTATCTGAGGACAAAATATTCAGGTGTTTAAGAGTCAATATCCACATGATTAAGATTTTACTTTTGCAGTTTGTAGGCGAATCATTTGTGTGTTTTAATACTTAAAGAACATTGTTTTCCAGTGCATGGGAAACTGCAGGATCAGCTGCTTTCTAAATTGTTGCAATTTAAACTCCTTTCAATTCAATTCAGTTGAGCATATGTGCATACCAGTCATAATAAATAAAAATTCAGTGTACAAGGAAACTTGCTCAAATTCATACACAGACAGACTGCAGAAAAATGTATTCAAAAATCAATCGAATGCAGGAAATTTTATAAAGTTAATATATATACATATATATGTTTGTATGCTGTACCAGCTAAAATTGTGACTCCTGGAGCTCAACGTTTGAATCATACAACTAATCTGGTGGTCACTTTATGCTTGAGTTTCTCCAATGGCGATAAACTATTGCTGCTGATAACTTTGAGTAAAATAAATAAATAAATGCATCAAGATATGCAGCGTGCAAGCTCATGCTACACAATGGAGGCAGCAAAACACTCTGTAATCAGGCTATCGCTCTAAGCATTTACCTGAGCTAAACAAAACGGCAAACGTTGTGCACAAATAGGAGCTTTTATTTATTTATTTATTTTATTTTTTTCCATTTCAGACTTCAAACATCCATCCGCATCAAAGCCAGGAATGCACTTAGCCACAGTTTAACTTGTGAATCTGAAGAAAAGTTTCAAACACACACACACACGCACACACGCACACACACAGACACACACACACACACACACATCCCCCCCATGGGCTGCCATCTTATCGTGGTGGGGGGGTTTGCGTGTCCCAGTGATCCTAGGAGTTCTGCTACCCAGTGCAGACGGGTTCTAGGTGAGGGACCAGACCAAGTGCAGCCCAAAGATCCCTTATGACGATACGACCATTGGAAACAGGGGTTGTTCTCTCTGTACATGAGGTCCCACCCTGGAGCCACCCTGGCCTGGGGCTGGGGCACGTTGGGGAGCCCCTGGTGGCCGGTGGTGGTATGACAATAAAAACCCTTGAATCCCTGAACTATATCAACAATATGTGCATCAAGCAATACAGACACTCAGCATTCTACAGATAAAATAATAATTGTACTATCAATAAATGACTTCTAATCAATGTTCTTAGTTACCAGAGGAACAATAAGGCCTTAATCAGCCCAAAGGTTCAAACTGATGAAACATGAGGATGGATGCTCTCTATGAAAATATCCTCACCATCTTCCATGTTCTTTCAGCAAACAGTTGAGACAGAGTTGGTTTTGGTTTCACCACCATTTACCTGCTGCTTTACCTGCCATTGAAAGTTTTCTTAAAAGTCTGCAGATCATGTGACCAAACCAGAAAACACACTGGAAATATAGACTACAACATTCTTTGTTTTAACTGACAGCCATCTTGGTAGGTGGTTGCTATGACAACAATAAACAAGCCACAACAATACCAGTACATTACATCTGTTACTCATGGACAATTTTTGAGTCGTAAGCCTGAAAAACGAGGCTTAATCAATCCTAACCAACTTTCAACAAGATTAACAAGTCAGTAGTTATAGTTTTATCTTTTACTTTTTCATGTTGTTCACGTCTATTTATGATAACTTAATTAGAGCCTAAAAAACTTAATTAGAGCCTAAAAAAGTAAAAAAAACAACTAAAACATTAATTTCACCTCACAAATGGATAAAAAAAAAAAAAATCAACTTTCTTCCTCTCTCTCTCCTACATAATTAACAGGTTACTTCACACACCCACGCACACGCGCACACACACACGCAGCCTGTAATTTCACTGTTCTAAATAGTCGCCTTGTTCGCACCATTTTCCTTGTGCAGAAGAACTTCAGCTTATCGAACGCAGGCCTCGTTAACAATGAAGCTTATTGAGACCAATCGGGTCAGCTTCTCCACTGGTCTTTGAGAGCGAGAGCGCCCGGATTCCAAAAGATAGCAGTAATGTTGAGAGCAAATGCAACAGAGTTCATGCAATTAAACGTGAGATTTTTTTTTTTCTAATCTCACTGTTCCTAGGGCTCAGATTCAAAGTAATGTTGCACCAACCGGTCCTCTCAACACCGTATTTTGAGATTTTTCAGTTCGTATGTCAAATTGTCAGAGGAGAAAGACGAATTGTGTCCTTTGAGTCTTTGTGGTTATCGTTTAAATTCTGCTTGCTGCTTTTGTCATTTCGGCCGCTAACCATAACTTTGATTGATATTGAAGGAAATTGCTTTTGTTTGACATTTGCTTTATCGTGCTGAGGTGCATAAACAGATGCTGCCCATTTACTGTTTCATCACAGGTATGGGTGGAAAACATTTCCCCTGTGACTGGTTTCTCTCAGGCCAATTTTTAGGTTTTCTGGAAATGCTAGAAGATGGATGATTTTATTTTTGTTTTAGTCTAAAGAATATGATACGAATAACATGACAGATCTATCAGGAACAAAGAATTATTATATTTTTATTGATAAAAAATACATCAGTCCATCCCTTCATCTATTAGCTTGCAGAGGTAGCCAAAAGAAGAAAAAAACAGGACACCCCTCTTCAAACTAATATTAGCCAGTTTTTTGGGGGGAACCAAGACTTTCCAATGCTAGAAATGTTGAAATACTTTTTCCAGTCAGTATTGGCTTATCCAGCAGATAAAATGCCTAAACCACTCTTGTTGACTCCTTTCAGTTTGAGAAGCAGAGCCTTTATTCTGAGCTTCCTTATCTCAAAGACACGTTCAAGCAATAGAAGACGCTCATTTGAGCCACTTACATCTTATGACTAGTGTCTCATGTCTACAAGTTGAGGAGAGGAGGTACAAGAACATTTACCTTCGGGATCCAGGTAACTTCAGCATTAATGCAAACAATCCATCCATCTTGTATTCCATCCCGCCGTGACTTAAGAAGACACGTGCAGGAGACTCTTTCGGGTCCTTGCTTTCGGGAGACCTTCACCCCAACCTAGAGAGAGCAGGAAATCTTTTTTTGGTCAAGAACCTGCCTCAGTAACTAACTCCAGGTCTGAACTGCTGCCAGAGCAAATGAGATGAGAAGAGATGAGACGTTGAAGTCTCAAAGCAGACTCGCTTCTCCGTGTAGCTGAACACCACAAACTGGTTCGATGGCACAAAGTGGCCCTGGCAGAAACACTGGGAACAGACTTGACCTTAAGTACGTAGAAAGCCATTATACAAGTACTGGACGAGTCTTGTAGGTGAGACAATAATATGTCTGCTATAGACCTACGAAAACTCAGGTGAACTGGACAATAAACTCACCCGACTTCCTTCAGAAGCGGAATAGTGAAAGTATCAACATCTTCTCAATAATTCCTGGTCACTTAATTTAACTGTTCAAGTTCAGAATTACCATAAAAGGGGACTGGACGCTAGTTTACAGACTTATATGATGTTAAACTCCTCTCTGATAGCTCCAGCGTTCATTTTCCTCTCTGCTGATTTTTGGTTTAGGATGCTCATCTTAAAACTGGAGCACCAGTGGTTTGATTTCAGGCTTCCTCTCTGTAAACTTTTTGCAAGTCACTTCTAACCTAGTTGGAATAAAAGCACCTGACATCCTTTCAAGTTGTCATATCGGCTTCTGATCCATCCAGTCGCACACAGTTCTTTATGCATCGGCGCTTTTCAGAACACCATCAATAAGTAAAATCCAGTTTAACAGTCTGGAAATCTTTATTCCCAGATACTTGAGAATGAATGAGACAGCAACTGTAAAATTGTACTTTATCACAATAAAGTTGCCTTTTGAGCTTGAAAATAATAAAAAAAAATAAAATAAAATGATCTGAAACAACAGCAAAAAACAAAGATTTTTTGCTGCTATTTGGTTCATGGATCAGTCAGAGTACAAGTGTGCTGAGGCATCTGGAAACAAGATGCTCGCCATATATCAAACCTCTTTGCCTCCTTTGTCACAGAGGCTCAACAAGATGGAGAAGTCAGGTCAAACCACGATGAACCACATCAGCTATGCATGACTGAGCATTATTGTGCTAAAATGGGCCACAGCCCATAAGGTATATTGCTTCCATGAAGGGGAGCACTTTGTCTGCAACAATCCATGGGTAATGTTGTATATTTTAAAGGAACTTTAAAGGACCCACAGCTTTCTGCCAGAACCGGAACCAGTATGATGCAAGAGGCACTACCCATAGTGCGCCCTGGTATAATGTGGTCTCCGGAAAAGTATCACAAAAACACCTGAACCGCATGACACAGGCAAAACAAACACCGACATGAGTCGAGTTAAACAAACAAGCACTAATATCTTTCTGCTCTGGGTGTAATTTTAGTCGCAGAGACCAGAGAAAGAAGAGAAGATCCAACTTCTCAAAGATTTATTGAAAAAGTTGCTTCTGGCTGATATTTGCTGTGTCTGCACTGACAAAAACAGTGATACTGCAATAGAAAAAAAAAAAACCCACTCCTAAATACATCATAGCTAACATTCATCGCGGTCTTTTTGCAATATACAAAATGATACAACAGGAATCCAATAACGACAAACTTATGATACATTATGCAGCGCAACACCTGGAGTTAATGAACAAAGCACTTCGTCAGACCGGAGTGTCTTGTTCCACAACGCCGTGGTTTAATTCTTCGTTGCCATTTTCGGTGTTTTACATTCCGGTCAGCCTCGGCGCCCTGACCGGTGTGTGGCAACCATATGTGCAACAGACTGTGTTGCAACAGACTGTGTTGCACATATGGTGGCAACACAACCATATGCACTTTCTGTCAGAGCTCTTCGGTGCTGTGCCAGTCCCTTTGTCAAAAAAAACCCAAACATATATATATTTGTATATATACGTTTATAAATCAACCATACACATTTAAACGCCCTGGCATCATGGCTCGCATTGTGAACAGCACTCAAACACACCAAAGCCTCTTAGAAAAAAGACGTCTGAAGCTGTCAGACGAGTGGATACACTAAAACTTCAGAACAAGTTTTTTATTTCCTCCTTTCATTCGTGGTGAGAAAATGACTGAAGAAGTTTTGAGGAGGAGGAAAAAAGAAGAAGGGCAAATTAAATGAGCTTTTTATCAGAGCTCGTCTGTGCGATCAAACAGCACAGGGCAGCGTGCACTGTCCCCTCCCTCAGTGACCCCGGAGGAGGTTCACCTGCAGAAGACCACCCTCAGAAGAGGAGCGGCTCTGCAGATGCTGCCCAGCCTGTCCCTTTGGCAAACCTGCTCCGACTTACGTTTCATTTTACCCGCTACTGACATATCAGATCCGGAGAGGAAATGTTCATCTGCTGTCGGAAATACCCCATCTTCCACATATGCAACAAAGAGGTAATCAAAGTTATTCTCTTCACTTTAAGTGGTTTTAATAATCTGAATTCCAACTGTAGGGGTGATTTTATGTTTTTTTTTTTGTCCAGACATCCATCACGAGTAGATGTCCTATCCATGGACTCTCGTTGTGAAGCCTTTAATAAAACACAATGAAAATTAGCATTTATAAAATTGGTGGTTATGAATGCAAACGTATTTTGAGGAAATGTTGCTGACCTCGGGCGATAGTGAGCAACATGGTGGGGAAAAAAACAAAAACAAATGTCACTGATTTAGCATCATAAAATATCAAGCCTGGTATCAAAGGTGAAATGTGAAAACAACAGAAAGTGAAAAATCCCCTTATGTTGACCTTTAGAAACAAATTTTCAGGTCAAAGTCAAGCTTAGAGAACAGTAGCTGCTGGTAGATAATTTCTCCACATTCTCTATAATTTTGGAAAACAATGAAATTAAAAAACAACAACAAACAGACAATGAAGAGTCTTCTGAGCTCTCTGTGATGCTTAAAGCAAACAGATTACTGAGAAAACTCCAGAATCCATCTGCAGGTTTTCCACTCAGGTCTCTGTTTGAAACCGATGTGAAGTGGATCAGTTCAGGCTGGAGGATTTCTGACCATTTCCTCCCACTCTGCTTGTCTTCCAGTCCCATGACACAAAATGCAGTCAGTGACTCGAGTTCACATATTACCCAGAAGAACTGGATGTTCCGTCTTTTTTTTATTATCATCGTCTTTTTTAGTTTCTTTCTGCTGGTAAAGACAAAAATGTCGATATAGCATACAGAGTCGGTGTTCGGTAAATGAGGCCACTGTTGAATGCAGCAGAAAAAAGGGTTTCTTTCAGAACCAGGAGAAGTTATTGTGAATTAGATGATCCCTTTCATTTTAAGTAAGGATTAATCTGGAGGAGCAGAGATCTTAAGTGCCTCTGCTGCTGCCATAATGTGCCCAATTAAATTTGATTCTGTCCACCTGAATGATTTTCTTGGAGTGAGAAATGATCTGCAGAGCAGGAGGTGAAGTAACAATAGAAAAAAATAAATCAATAAACTTATAATTTGATTTATTCACCAGAGGGGTCACTCTTGCAGGTCCGGATGTTGCACTTTTTGGTGTTGTTAGGCTTGAACTTGTGGTCACACTGAACCTGATCCACCTCCTCTGAAGCCTCGGTCCTGGTGTCGACGCATTTGATGAGCCGGTGCTGCAGTCCTCCTCCACAAGAGGCCGAGCACTGCACACGGAAAGATTCCACAACATTTTCACAAAGCAAAATAATCCAGTTCACTTCTTTTTTATTTTTTTGTTTGAAATGGTCAACGTTGACAATTTATCATTAAGCTCTGCAGCGTCATTTCCAAAGTCAGAAGTTTTAAGTTATTATCTGTAGTGTGAGCACTTTTTGTTTCCATTTCAATTAATTCAGAACCAGAATCTACATAACATTGGCTCAGAGTGCTTTGGATAATGCAGTACATCAACCGAGAAAAAGAGTCTTCATCTTTACAAAAGAAATAATGCAATTTCTGATCTATTAGGTAACTGTGAATAGAGTGTAAGAAGGAATAAAAAAAAGAGTACAAAATGTTTTAAAAGTTATGTCTTGGTGGTTCTCAAACTTTTTAATTTGGGTGACTGCAGATGGGATATGACCTCCCATCTGCAGTCAATCCAAATGTTATTTATTTAACTGGCAAGTTTGGATTTTAATTTGTCATTTTGACTGGAAAAAGTTTGAACTTTATAAATTTAATTTAGAAACTTCCTTCTAACTAATTCTGACTAATTCATCTTTGGTGCTGAGGTCGGAAGGCCTCGTGCCATCACCCTAATCTTTAGTTTAGTTGTGACACTAAAGAGCCTGACTCCTCGAAACGAGATGAAACATGCTGGTGAAATAAATTATTACTTGAAATATAAACCTGCCATGTGAATTCTGGGATTGATTAAGAAGATCACATCTGGGGAAAAACAAAACAAAAAAACATCTCTAATAATTATGTTTAGATATTTGGGGTGAACTTTGACAGAAAGAAGACATTATATTGAACAAAACTCTCTCTCTCTTCAGAGAGAAATCACTTTACAACTATTGAAATGTAAACCATGGGCAATTTTGAGATCAAATTCTAAACTTCTGATCAGGAAAGTTTCACATTTTCCAATCTAGCCTCGAAGAAAACGTGTGGATGTGTAAGAATATTACAGGATTTATCATCTTTACATAAAATGTTCATGGTAGAAATTAAAAAAGAAAAAAAAAGGACAGGAATGACAAATTCATCAGACATCCATGATGTCTAAAAAGGGATTCTTCAGCCCATTTAGAATTAAGAAAGTATCAACAATAAAATTGTTCTTAAACCAAGTTGGACTGGATATTGCCTGTACCTGTCCCCATGATCCAGTGAGCCACTGAGCACAAGGCTGGCTGTTGCAGGACTGAATAGCGCTTGGCTGCAGGTCTTGGTCGCATCGATCATCCTCTGGACAGGTGACGATGCGCTGCTGCTCACCGCCTCCACACACCTCTGAGCACTGAGAAAACACACATCATCAGACATAAACAGTCGGTACACATTTACGGTTTGGGAGAAGATATCAACTTGTCACCTGATTGTGGAAAGAAAAAGAAAAAAAGTCACACATAAATGTCAAACTGACAGGAAACTTGCTTTAACTCCTGGGGTCCATCATAAAAGCTGTCTCACAAAGAAGAATCACCGACGTCTTGCATGAATGTGATTCTGCTTCTATTTTTTTTTTTTTTTTTTTTTTTGTCTCCCTCCATCGGGTTTTGTGAGGCATCTCTGGGAAAAAAGAGAAAATAGAAATGCACGCTGCAGCTTTTGTTCAAATCTCTGTTTTGAAGTCATGCAGGAGTGACTACCGTGTTTGTGCAGGAAGAAGAAGAAGAGCGACGGGCTTGTTACAGAAGACAATTTCTAAACTTCCAAAGAATGGTTTTTCTGCGACATTTATAAAACTCAGGCTGTGCCTCAGAACTTACATCAGCTGGATGAGTCAGAACCTCGCGTATCAGGCGTCTTTGTTAGTCAGACAAAGCAGCGGCTCCGAAACACCACTCGGTGGTGAGTTTGAATCTTTAGCGAAACCACTGAAATCTATAGTGTGCTGACACATTGTTCAGTGTAAACGCTATTTGTAAGGAATACTTTTTTCCTGACAATAGAGAAAACTTAAAACTTGTCCATGAAGGCCAAATCGCAACGTTCTGTCACCAAAAAATATGAAGCACAGTTAGTGCTGGAAAAAACAAACGTATCCCTTTGATGGCTTGCAGATATGGGACAGAAATATGGGGGATATTTAATATAGATCAGTCTATTGATTTATAGAGTGATAGTTTATTGTACATGAATTACAAAGAACAGAAGTTCAAAATCAAATTCACCTCAAACTTAAAGTTATTAAATAGAAGCCTCCTGGTGTTAACACTGACTATATATATATATATATATATATAAACATACATATATATATATAGTTTATAACCCAACATGCATTTCAGCTTCATTTATTTTGCAGTTATGATGTTTATATTATTATTTTTTAAATTTTATTTCTACATTTTTAACACTTTAGACTTTTTGTTTTTCTGAATAATAAATCAGATGATCTGTTCAGTTGCTTTTGTAGACTTTGCCAAATAATTTTTGTTGTATTAATTATAGATCAAAAGATTTCGTGATGTTGGGTTTATTTCTTTGTATTTAGTTCATCCTGTAATTTTGTTCTTTGTGCTTCTTTCATCTCTTAGCTTTTCTTGGTTTGCGATGTCTTCTTCTTGGTTTCTCTGCCTCCAGGTGCTGCTGTATCTACTCTCACCTTTTCCTTTCACTTCTTTATCCCCATGTGTTTCACCTGATCTGCCTCTCACATAAGCTCTTGATTCTTCCCTGTTCGGCGCCGGAGTCTCCGTTTTCAGGCCCGGATGCACATCTACTTCCTTGCTCTGTTCCATTTGCCGTTTTTCCCGTTGTGCTTATTAAATTTCATGCTGTTTGGGGATTGACGCTCTGTCTCTTCACCACGAAGCTTGACAGGTTGTCATGGCGCTCCCGTGTGTGAGCGGAGCGTTACAGGATGGGAGTGGGAATGTGTGTCTTTAATGTTGTTGGTGGTTGTTTTTTATTTACTTTTGCACAATGATGGGGAAACGCAGACGAATGTAACATCTGTTGTAAACACTGGAAAAATGTCTCGGTACTCACCGAACTATGGAAAGAAAATGACCTGAACAGTGAGGGATAATGCGAACCGACGCATGCTGACCCACTTGAAGTAGCATATATAGCAACTGAGAGTTATATTTGCTAACAATTTAGGACTGTTTGATTAATGCATCTCAAAACTGGATATATTATGATGATACAGGTACAGGTAGATGTCAAGCATGTTCATTTCTGATTGTCCTGCAAACAGTCCTCCACAGTGACCTGTAACAAGGTAAGCTGAAAAAGGTCACTGCTGGACATTATCACTGAAATAATGGAAAATTGAGTGGAGGGAAAACATGTGGTTAAAAAAATAAAAATAAAAAGTTATATAGGCCAACAGCCAGGATTAATAAGACTTTGGGAAAGATTCACAAGGTGTCAGCTGATGTTCTTCAAGAGTCACCACACAGATGCAACCGGGAAAAGGGCAACAAATGTTGCATTTGTTGTGTCAAGCTAATCCTGAAGCAGAGACGTCATTAACTGCAGCTTACGAAGGAGAACGTCTCAGCTGAGCCACAGGCTTATCGCATGCATACCATGATAATGCATGCAGACGGAGCTCAGACTGCGTGTTCTGCACTGCACAGACACATGGTCCACGGTGCTGATTTGAAAAATATTGAAGCTTTTTTCCAACATTTCAAGCCAGAATTTTCTCGTTGAGCCATCAAAGAGGCTCGTCTGGACACGCTTGCAACAGCAGCGACTGTGTTGGAGCTGACTCCACTGTACTGAGTCAGCTCCCTGTTTTTCCACAATCCCTCACAAATGCAATTTATTTCATCCTCTCCAAATAAACACACACACACATCAAACGCGCCAAGCAGCAAAAGCAGCATTCTGACAGTTCAGCATCCGTCCCCGACTTGCATCAGTGTAATAAATGAATATTCAGGAATTCCCAGAGGAAGGTTCACCAAGCTAAAATGGATCTGACAGCAGTGTGTTTCAGCAGTGCAGCAGCTCAGTGCTTTACAAAGATGAGAGTGTTACCGACACAGAGGCAATCTGTTTCTTATGTAACACCGTGCAATAAGGAAACAAGCTGATTTAAATATAGCTTAAAGGTTTCCAGGTGTATTTGAATCCAACCACAAAAACCTGCAGATATTTTTTCTCTATCATAAAGTACCATACAGTTTTTGATAGATTTCCTTCAGAGTATCTTCCTTTTTTTTGAGAACTTTGATCGCATTCAACAATTTTCAGCACAATTCAAGGCCGTGGCAGCACATTTTCCGTTTTTTTTTTCTTTGAAGAATGGGAGAGGTGGATAAATGAAGAAAAAAAGAAGACATCTCATCTGTAACTGATGAGCAGATGATTCTGAGAGTTTTATCTTTCATAAAATCCAGCAAATTTAGCCCAATATCTGACAGATGAGTCACTTGCTCTTCATCAGTTCTGAGAATCCTGTTGGTCTGTCAGGTCTTTTTTTTTTAACTATAGATTCAGCAGAAGACATAGGGATAGTTTCTCTTCTGTAATAAAAAATAAAATAAAAATGATGGACATATCGCCTCTGTGAAAACATCCGGAGATCTCCGGCTGATTCCAAAACAGATTGTTTACGTTGTAAAAAATAAATTGAATGCGAAAGTGTTAGCTGGATATGTGAGCGCTAATTAGCAACACAGAAGAAAGATTGAGTGAGATTATGTGCAGGAATTTTAAATCTGGGATTACAAGAAAGGGAAATAAGAGCTGAGAAGAGGATGCAACTCAGCAGCTAAACCATCCATGGCCCATTTTTGTGTCCTCAGGTAAAAATATTTTTGCTTCCGCCGATTGTGTTTTTAAAAACTCCAACAACAAATTCTTCAGTGAATCGTCCTGCATGTTTACCCATAACTATGTCTTATAGCTCAATCCTCTTTTGTGCATGTGAACTTTTCAGGGCCCAAACATGTTGAGGGGAAATCAAACTTTAGCTCTACTTATAGAGTTTCACATGGATACAATTTTTTCGAGGTGCAGCTGGACAAAAGGGCCGATGGAGAGAGAAGAGGAAGACATGAAAATTGCTCCGGGGATGGGAAGCAACAGAGGGGAACAGAGGGGAACAATAGTTCCCCTCTGTTCACTGTAATATAACACTATAGCCGCTATATGTGGTGCAGCTGCTCTAACAATGAGCCATGTGGCGCCCCGATCATCACCAATCTAGTGTTGATAATCCATCACGAGCGAAACATGAACTGATTATGTAAAGTGAGCCTGGCTCAATCACTTCATGACCTCAGACGGGTCTTTTCCCAGGTGTTTGCTGTCAAATCCTGCGTCCTCATGGAGACTCTATGTTTCTCTTGTGATTTGCTTCCACAACTTTTCTGCAGTGCAATGCCAGGAGCCAGAGGACTTTGAAATATTTTACTTTTGGATGGTATGCTGCTCTCCACCAATTATCAGACTGCTCTGACAACATGTCGTATTTTTGCTTGACCACCGGACTCGGTGGTCGAGCAAAATATGATATTTTCTATTAATTATTTTTTTCTCTAACATTTTTACATTTGAATTCAATAAATGTTTCATTTCAATCATTCTTGTCAGAACCCTAAGAAGAAAATATAAGTTCAGTCTCCAAGATGCTGCTCTTATCAATTTTTATTACTTCTTTTCTCTTCAATATATTATCATAAAAATCTATTATCATAAAATATACACTTTTTTCAGATGACATTCGATTTATTTATTTATTTTTTCTTTTGCACTTCAACTATGCATCAAAGGTCAGATATCAATGTTTGAGTGTTTCTGCTGCCTGCAGCTCAGCTTTTCCCCCACACATTTTTTTTCTCTATTTATAACACAGAAATGAAACCAAGCATCACTAGCAATGAGCCAGAGAACATTTAAAAGGAAAGAAATAAGAGGAAATGATTCCCTTTAATGAACCACCTGATTACCAAAGATTCTATCAAATATTGAAGTACGACTACATATTGCAGCTCTGATCAGTCTCGTTATTTAGCTCACCTGGCCCCAGGAGGACGTGTACCAGTCAAGGCATGTCTGAACGTTGCAGGGCATTTGTGTTGGCGGCCTGGTGAACATGGCCCGGCAGTGGAAAGGTCGAAGAGGTCGTTGGTCTCTCAGGTCAAAACACTGGACCTCTCTGAAGCTCATTCCACCTTCACAGTTCTTGGTGCACTGCAGAGTCAGACGGGAAGCACATAAACCAACGAGGCAGGATGAAAGCCTCGTTTCCTTCCCGACAATAATTAGTTTGGTGAAACCCAAAATGTGGCGATTCAGAAGTGACAAGTCCAACATGCACAGCGGAGCTGCAAGCCGTCTCACCCTACTCCACTCGCCGACCTTCCACGTGGAGCACGGCCTCAGGTAGCACTGTCGGGCAGGCGCAGGCCTCTTGGTCGGATCGCAGTCAGATTCTGAGCCAGAACTGCAAGCCAAGGTCCTCCAGACGGCACCCAGGCCACAGCTGGTGGAGCACTGTCCCCAGACAAAGTCATTTGAGACAAAACAAGTCTGACAGCTTGAAACCAAAGAGACATAATTCACATTTCCCCAGCTTGTCATCAACACTCCACTGGTTTTATACTTTGAGATTTAAGGGGCTGGAAACATTAACCACACCAAAAAGCAAAAGAACTATGTTTGAGGTTGAAAGTTACAAACTGTATGTTGTATTAGTCAATTTATACATCAAACTTTTGACATTTTAATTGCCATTCCTGCATCATTAAAACATGTAGAATGTGGAAAAATAAGTCGAAAATACGCACGGTGCTCCAGTTGCCGGTAACCCAGAAAGCGGGCCCTCTGTCTGGGGAGGCCGACGTTTGGACTGGATGCAGCCACAGGCCCGGCGGACGGGTTGGCAGAGATTTGGGTGGAGTCGATTTTGTGCGCTGTGGAAGAACTGAGCTGAATTTAGGAACGGCCGACATGATCGTCGGGTCAGGATGACTGTTACCGTGGCCCTGCGTCACTGAGGGAACGGATATTTCATTGTGGTCCAAATCGGAAAGATGAAATGAAGGAGGCTGGAATGTGGGGTCTGTTCCAGTTGTCTCGGTGTACGGAGGTATCTGTTCTACATCTGGAGGCATATTTGTCGCTCCCTGAAGATTTGTATCCGACCTGACTTCTGCTTCAGTTACAGATATGGAGTGGTCAGAGGTGTCCTGTTCACCTGAGATTAGAAGGACAGGAATGGCCGGAGGAAAGAGTTTATGAGAAGGAAGAGGTGACGGCGTGTCCAGCTGGTCCCACCAGCCATCATCACTCGTGGCAACATTGTTCTGATTCAGCATCCAGTCCTTTATTGTGAAAGCACCTAGTTTATCTGTTGTTTGAGGTATTTCTGATACATTACTGTCTCGTTCAGTCACAGCATGAGTTACCTCCTCTGGCAACGGAAAGCCAGAAGGTTCTGAACTCCCTACGTTTTTATCTGCAGAGATGTACAATGCGGCCTCCTCTCGAGCGTTCGATTTTGTAGCAACAGCAGTGGTTTGACGTCTGGCAGCAGGAGCGCTGTGTGTTGGAGTCACAGCGAGGCGGTTAAAGTGATTTTCCTCTTCACTGAAATCGCTGTCGTTATTTTCCACCTCCTCTCCAGATTGACCCCATGTTTCGTCCTCCGCAGGTTGCTTTGTGCTGAAAACCAGACTCTGCATTGTGCCGGCGACTCCAGGCCACAGACTTTTGCCTTTTTCTCCCGTTAGTGAATGCGAGTTCGTGGAAGGTGGCGACGGTCGGGTGACAGACACTGGAAGGAAGTGATCTTCGTAAAGGAAGTCATTTATTTCATCTTGATTTGCTTCCTCAGACTTCGCCTGTGGGTCGTCTGTTTTTGTGCTTTGAGGCTCTTGACTGTGCAAGAGGTGGAGCTCTGTGATAGTCGCAGCTGGTGAAGCAGCAGTGGGAGCCTGTGGAAAGTCTGTCCAGGCATTTCCTTTCATGCTGTGGGTTGGCTTGGCTTCCTGTGGAGAGTTGTCCTCCGGCTCCTCCCTAAAGCGCCCGAGTTCATTCGATAAGTCTTCATGAAAGTTGATGAAGTTGTAATCGTAGTAAAAATCATCAATGTGAACACTGGTTTCATGAGAGGGCTCGTCATCGTCAATGAAGCGGTTATTCTCAATGTTGTTGTGATAGTGAAAATCATCCTCAACCGCATACTTATGGTCGTTCTGACTCCTCGGCTGACCTCTGGTGGTGCTGTACTTTGGGGGAGGCTTAGCTTCAGGTATGGCATTTATTTCATTGAGCACTTCCTTGCTCGACCAGCCGCTGCCGGACCATTCGATGTCTCCAAAATTACCCAAAACCTGGAGACAGTCCTGAACCTGGCAGCTCGTGACAGATGACGGTTTGTTTAGAGGATCACAATCAACTGCGGTGTTTCCTGAGCAGGTGACATTGCGGTGGCGCAGTCCAG
Organism: Poeciliopsis turneri; assembly: GCA_922788865.1. Classification (NCBI taxonomy): domain Eukaryota; kingdom Metazoa; phylum Chordata; class Actinopteri; order Cyprinodontiformes; family Poeciliidae; genus Poeciliopsis; species Poeciliopsis turneri. Next base: position 1,754,362 of record CAKLNU010000675.1, read on the forward strand.
GACCACAGGAGGCCGAGCACTGTGGGCAAGAAACACAAGACATATGGCAATTGCAAGTATTTAGACGTGCAAGTTCAAACTGCGATTCAAAATAACACTGTGGAACCAAAACAGGCTAAATGGTGGATAAATTGGTTGCACTGTTGCCAAGCAGCAAGGAGGGCTGGGTGTCTTTCTGAAAGAAACTTGCATATTCTCCTCATGGGTTCTCCGACGTCGTCAGACCCAGTGGGGTCGGGAGATGCTGGTGCCTAACTCCAGCTGATGTTCCAGGCGAGAGGCGGGGTTCACCTGGACAGGTTGCCAGGGCAACACAGAGACAGACATGACAAACAACCATCCACACACACACACCTAGGGAGAATTTAGAGAGACCAATTAACCTGATAGTCATGCTTTTTGTCTGTGAGAGGAACCCGGAGAGAATCCAGCATGCAAACTCCATGCAGATTCCCAGGCCGGGAATCTGCCTGGGTTCGATTCCCAGGCCGGGAATCGAACCCAGGACCTTCTTGCTGCAAGGCAACAGTGCTACCAACTGCGCCGCTGTGCAGACAGCCTGGGACCTACAACAGATGACAGATGAATGTTTCATATCTGTATGCAGTTTTAACTAGCAAAGCACAAATAAAGCACCAAAAATTTTTCATAATTTCTTTTTAGAAAGTAGGACAGAAGTGATTGAAGTTTCTACAGAGTTCTTACATGTTTAAAACAAATAAAAAGACTTGGATATATATGTATATAACGTATCTACAGCGCGAGTTCATCTAATGCAGATTTTTCAGAATTAAAGAACCAATTTGAAAATCAGCAGAAAAAAAAAACTGCTTTTATCGTTGATAAAAAGCAGCTCATTGTGCTCCAACTCAGAATGTTTCAAATACAACATACATATTTTTCCCTTTTTTATTTCAGTCATTATAACTGGATGATATTTATATTAAATGCATCTAATCAGTTTTACGTAATACTTGCTGTTCTTTAATGAGAAACAGTTTATGAGCCACAGTTCATAAACTGTAATCAAAATTTAATGTTATCATAAAAATGTTTAACACATCACAATCTTTTTTTCTTGATAATTAAAGTAATAAAGTAATATTGCACTGCCACACAATAAACCTGTACAGAAAAATAGACCCAAGGGGCAAACAAGAGTTTCATGTTCATGCTTTTATATCACTGCAAGTAATTATTTCTGTTTAATGCTATAATGGAATATTCAGATTAATCCTTTTTACCAAGAAAATTATGACAAGCCTAGCATAATTACTTTATTTAAGTCAACAAAGAAATCACACGATGAAACACTGGTCATTATGCTTTTCCAGAAATACAAATAAACATTTGGGAGGAACCCCACACTTTTCAAATGAACCATTAGAAGCAAAAGAAAAACAAAAGTGCAGGTATTCCTCTCACTGATTGTTAGTCCACCGAAAAGTTCACTCACAACCACAGGCAAAAAAAAAAACAAAAACAAGAAAAAAACCAGCTCAGCATGTGGGCAGGTTTTCTGTCAGGGTGTACAGAAAACCTCCAATCTTTATAAACCAGTGGTGATTACACCAGATTACTGGCCCACGCAACATATCACAACTTGCTACAAAATTTAGACGAAGCAATCATTTATTATATCTTTACGTATCCCTAAGTAAACAACCTAGAACGGTGTCGACTTCTGAGCAGTCACTTATACTGTTCAAATGAATGCAGGGTGGAAAATCCACCTATGAACATTTGTGAATTCATAACCACATTCAGGATGTTTGGAACATATTTAATTATTTTACTCTAAGGAAACAGTTATGCAACTGTAATAAACCAGATCTAGCAGTAGGATGTTGCCTAATATGGTTTCAATTCATTCGATGTGCAAATGAATAATGCACAAATTAGGTGAGTTAACAAGTGTTCAGTTTCAATCAAATTAAACATTTAAGCATCCGAGGTACTTGTGCTGGAGATCAAGAAATAAATATTTGAATTATTTTTCATTATATTTCAGTTTATTCCAACGCTGTGGAAGAAGATGTGAAGGAAAGACAAAGAGGCTTTATGTAATTGTAAACACATCTTTTCATCACATGTGATTAAAGCTATTTACAATTGTATTCAATAAGGAAACACAGACATGGACAAGTGACTTATGAAATTAATACAAGGACTAAAGAGCAAAACGGCTGATAAAATGCCTCAGCTTAGCTTTGAGTTATCTGTTTCTACAATGACAGGAGGCCATTTCTCTGGCATTTTGAAACGTTTGACGTGTGAAAGCACGTGAATTAATGTGATGCACAAGCAAAGAAACACATTTTGCATCTTTCTGTGCGAGGACAGTGAAAACTGACCTTTGACCAGCTGCCAGCGTTCCAGTCGGCAGGGCAGGGGATGTGTGCGTTGCAGGCGGATGTGGACTCGGGTTTGGGGATGTGCTTGCAGTCGCTGGGGTCCAGAGCTTCTTGCTCCTCGGCACTGACGGCTTGGACACAGAGAACTGTCCTCTTCGCCTGGCCCAGGCCACCGCAGCTTGCTGAACACTTTTGCCAGTCTCCGACCCACCATCTGCACAGACGACACAAAGAAAGCAACGATTTCCAAATAATCTGCATGGCCGGGACGAAAATGACTGTGCCTCCCAGTGTCCTAATGCGGACCAGCCAATTCGGCAGAGCAGTGAAAGGTTCTGCGAGTCGCTCTCATTGTTCCCCACACAAAATGTTCACAATGTGTCAGGCTTGGGGTAAAAGAAAAGCTACTCAATGAAAATGACTCAAATTTTGTTGAACGAAGGAGGCTTTTGCCCACATGCTGAACACGCATCTTTCTGCACATTGTGGTGAACTGAAATGGTAAAAGAGGAGAAGAAAAAAAAAGATTTCTTTGATGAAACTCATTTTGTACAGCAGCAATAAATGGCAGTGAAAGAGAAGAAGACTTCTTAAAGGTTTTCTCTTCCCATATTTCTGTGCAGGTGTCAAAGGAGTAAGAAAATAACATGGGTGAAGGTTTTGCATCAAAATCAAATAAATAATGGCTTAATGTTACACTTGCAATTGAAGGAACGTATAAAAACAAAATGTCTTCAAACTGAGAGCCGTAACTTTGGTAAACACATTAAAGTAACTGATGAAATGAAAAGCCCATCTATTTCAGCCACATAACTAGAGTGAAAAGATGAAATCCTCATGAAGTCGGCTGTTTTTTTCCTTTTCCAAGCAAATCTATAAGTGAATAATTTAATAAGTGAATGAATGAACATAGAAACACAAACTGGAGGCATTTTAGGAAGTACTTAGTGCACCCATAACTTTTCTAATGCTTTAAGGCCTGGATATGAACAGAAAACAATGCCAGTTCCAGCTCTGTCATGATTAGAGGTGACAGAAAAACGTTTGGCCAATCGACCGGGAAGGTTTCCATTAGATCCAGACTCTTTGGTAGCAATGTGATCGAGTTCATTTGTTTTCACTAAATAAAAGGTTCAAAATCTTTAGTTCAGCCTGAAGTTCAGGTCGGCACTTCCCCACCAACACACTTACGACTGTCTGCGGCAATGAGAAAAGTCTCCAAAATTTTAAAGTCCATCTGCATCTTTCCAACAGGGGTAATTGCTGCCATCTGCCCTGCTCCTCCAGCTGAAACACAGCTGCATGTCATCAGCAATGGTGGAAATGTGCTCATCATATTTTTATGCATCACTGCGATGGCAACCAACAAAAGTCCCCACATGATTTCAGTGGCAATCTGAGATTCAAGAGTCACCTCAGGAGTCTGAACATTGTTTTAGCTTGATTTTTATTTTTATTTTTTTTTGGATTTTTTACTTATTTACTTATTTTCATTTCATTTCTGATGATTTTCAATTTTATTTCTTCCAATCTCTCTTCAACATCTGTGTACATTCCCTACTTTAATGAACTTACTGGCAGGATTTGTCAATGTTTTAATTGACAACTTGCACATTTTAAAATCGTAACATTTTGGGGGTATTTGGTGCCAACTTAAAAAGCAGCCAGCCAAGAACGATCAACATCTTTTACCCAATTCTCCAGATTTATTTCTTTGAATGACTTTTAGAATCTCTTTATTTCTAAAGAGATTAAAAATAATACAGATTCAATTTTTTTAGACATGTTTTTTGTCATTCACCAAAAACAGTGGTGATTCCATCATTCCTTTCTCTCTGCACCAAGTGACTCTCTAATTTTCTTCTCTGCCTTTCCTGTAAAAGAATATAAGTTATTATTCATGACAACTCAGGGAACATGCTGTACGAATGCAGATTGTATATTTCTCTCAGGAATCGTATCGATTTTGAAATGTTGTCAACTGCAGAAAAATCTAATTAACTGCAAAACACAGATAAAAAGCTGAGTTTCTTGAGTGCAGACTTCAACAGGTAATTTGACCTTCTAATCCAATCTCTCTTTCTTTGGCTTAGATTGCAACACTTAATGTGTGAGAAGCACTCGATGTCATTATCCGCGCTCTTACAGGACCTCGATCATGTCTAGTTAGTTGAGAAATGAGGCGGGCGAGATGCGTCACTCCTGCCTGGGATCCTCAGGAGTGTAAGAACCAAAAACTCATGATGAACTCCATAAACAAGACATGAGAGAGAGAGAGAAAGCCGAGAGAAATGAGTGAGATGGGGACAATTAGTGAGTCAGAATACTCAGAGACTGAAAACAAACAGGAGCTAGAAACGGAAAAAAAAAAAAAAAAAAAAAACTGATGGCAGGGAATAAGAGGCAAATCATTCCCCAAATTACATGAGGTTTAAAATCAAATAAAAATGCAATGAATCTCCAAAGGGTTAAGACAAGACCTGCACAATCATGTCCACAGTGAAAGCAAAGGGGATTTCAGTTCAGAGCAACTTTCAGTTTCGAGAGAAAATGTAGTTTTTTTTTTCGATTAACAAGCTACACTTTGGGACCAAAAAGTGTGTGAAAGTAAAAATGAAGAAGAAGAAAAAAAAAACATGCTCTTTGATCTTGAGTTGTGTGGTCCATTATGAAGTAAGAAAACCTGCATTGATGGTGGGATGAAAAAAAAAACCAGCGCTGGTTTGAGGTAAACATGGACAAACGCTACAGAAAACCTCCAGTTTCAGAATCTCATGTTAAAAGAGTCATAAGCTGATTTAAACATTTCCTCTAATTAACGTTTGTGTTTGCTGCAGCTAAGCATGTAAAACCTCCATGCAAAGAGTGTTTAATAATTATTAAAATGAGTAACTCGAGTATCACTTCTTTTTCATATTGTGAGAAAGGCGCGCTTGTCTGGTAAGACATCATATCACATAATACGATTTGTAGTTGCGTTGCCATGCGATGCAGCAGAAAACAAAACGTGCCGGGTTTGTCTGAGGAAGCTCGGGGTGTCGTGACTTGCAGCATGTCTGGATGGCCGACTCACATGGCAGGGCACGGATCTCTGTAGCAGCTGGTTCGGTTGTCATCAAGCCGAGTGGAGGGGTCACAGAGATGCTCCTCGGCTATCCCGGTCGTCTTTTCCACACAGTAAACAATCTGCCTCTGCACACCTGGAAAACAAGTGGGAGGAGAACGACAGGACCATGACACAGAGCAACAGTGGTATGTTTTTATGTCACAGTCATGACATAAAAAGAGATTCCCATAGCAGTACTGGCAGACATGGGACTAAGAAAAAAAAAACACTAAATCAGACCCTGCTGCCATCTTATGGCTAAGGGGGGAGAATGGCAAATACTTCCAGTGAAAGCAATGAGTAAGTATCTCGGCATCTGGAGTGTAGAGATGTGTGTTAGCACAGCGGCAGGAAGGAAAGACATTGCTAATTACTCCAAGGAGGAAAGCATTGCTGCCTTTGGCGAGAGAATCCTTCATGCCCTCTGGTTGGTGCTTTTATGCTCCTGCTAGGAAAGCAAATAGAAATGAAAATTTCTTCTTCCATCAAGTTGGTGAGTGCTGAAGGCAGCCTGTAGCAAACAATGACCTCAGATTATTCATGAACCTTTTAGAAGAATCTTCCCCACAAAGCAGGGCCGGGTCGTGCGTTTCCTGTCGGTGTTTGTCGGTTATTTAATTGTGAAGCCTGGCAGTGGAGTAATCTAATCTGCCCGGTGTGTCACTGACATCCTGCATTCCCAGATTGCCTCTCATCCAAGAAAATTACAAAGTCATCAGCTGCCATGTGCTGCGTCAGCAGATATTTCCAATATGCTCACATTTTTGTGAGCAAATGTTAAAGAAAGATATGAAAACAACCTATATTGACATTGTGGCAGTGACTATAGCACATTTTTTTTAGATTTCCAAATCTAAATGTAATGCACTAAATAATAATAAATGAAAAAAAAAAAAAAAAAAATTCCTTACAGTATAAATGCTTTTCTTTTTAAGCTAAAGCAGGAGCAGAGTCATTTTACGAATGACAGAAACATTGCTTCAGTTACTAAAAATACATTTCAAAGCACCATTACTGCGAAGAACAACCTTAATTCAGTTTTGTGGACAACGTCACAGCTTTGTTAATGTATTTTTCCCCCCCTCCTGTACAGAAATGACTTAATTATTTCCAAGCAATTTAGCCTGGCATTTCCTGCATTAGAGCTGCATGCTTTCCGAGGAGAAAAAAATATAAAATAATACATGCCAAACATATGGTCGGCTGGTCAGAAACACATCTCAGTAACAAGCCTCCTTTTAGAGAGCCACTTTGCCTTTCAAATTATATCACACACAGCAGCAGCACATCTAAGGACGCCTCTCCTTAAGCTCTGACAGGTTTATCTCCAACTCCCTGCACATTTCCTCTCACCCTCTTGAGGGGACTTTCACTCTGCAGGAGCAGGAAGCAACTAACAACCCCCTGCTCTGATCCTTCTCCAGGCCAGAGTACAAGTCTGATTTACAAACAGCATCTCCCAAAATGTCAATAGGACCAGGTTAGACTGAAAGCCAGACAGAAAAGGAGAAAGGAAAACAAAACAACTGGAAGACCTTCTAGGGGGAAATGTTTATTCAGAAATACATCATATTCATTTTGCGTGAGGGTGCATTCAGATTTTTGTCATCACTGAGAAACAGCCACCATTGATTTAAGAGAAAAAAATCTGTTTGGATGCAAACTCATGTATTTACAATGTCTGTTGTCGCACACTGACGCGGATAATTGCAGGCTCTCCTCTGTACTAGTAGTGCACCAAGTTCCCAAACAACTATTCAACATTAGAGTTTAACAGAAAATTAATGCCATTTTGCCATTTGCTGCAATTCACTTCACCCCAAATATCTGGTGAGCCTCTCATAAACAATTTCAATCAGCAAAGCCTTTCATGGCTGATTATGAGGAGAAAGACTGATTAAAGCGACAGCTTACAAAGAACAGGCCCTCTTTTAGTTTTAAAGGATTGATAAAATAATAATAATAAAAAAATAAACAGTTTAACTCACCACAGGAGGTAAACCTGAAACAAGACAATCATATTTTGTTTGTAATTTCTTATAACTATTCTCTTTTGCAGGAGTTGATGAACTCTTACATTCAGTTCATGTTTTACTCGCCGGGTTAAAACAGCACAACAGTAATATATAGACACCAACTGTGGTTTGTTAATAATTTCAATACTTAATGCCTCTGAGACATATCTGAACTGTAAAGGCAGAAATAATATTAGTGCACTATATCTACAACAGACAGGAAACGAATTCATCCAACTGGCTTAATGAACGCAAGTACAAAATGCACTGATTCAACTTATGTGCACTAGAGTGCACATAAGTTTCATCAAAATGTAAAGAGACACAAAATGAATGAGAACATGATGGGAAGCATTATGGAAAACTAAATGCTATAAAGCTGGTTACATAACAGCATGTAATTATAATTATGGTTTAATTAAGGTTTAAAATCAGGTCTTAAAAAAAAAAAGATCTGATGTTTGTAGCTAAGATGGGACGTAATTATCTAAAATATGGTTATGAGCTGCTCCTATTCAGAGGCAACTTAGTATCTATTTCTGTGCTGCTGGATTAAACAGAGAATCCCCCCAAGGTGGTGAGGGCGACATGTTGCAAATACTGACTGAAAAAAAGCATTTTTATTTAGTTTAGGAGCAAGTAGGGTGAATGCAGCAAAGTAAAAAAAATAAATAAAAGGCCTCCCTCACAGTGCAGATAGCTTGATATCGAGCAAAGGCCCAATCAGATTTGCCACGGCTGAACTGGTCAAGCTGGACGGGGGTCCTGGAAAAATCCTTTGAAACTCAGAGTCACCAGACAGATCAGATTTTACTGCTTCAAAGCTGTTTTTACTCTACGGTCAAGTCATTTATTATTATTATTTCTTCATCAGACTAAAACATTTTATTGTTTTATTTGATTCCCATTTTAAAGGCTCAGATTGAGCAAAAATGCCCTGAATCCAGGTCTGATACATACATCAGTTTTAATTTAGATTAGGAAGAAAAGCACAGCATCAAATGAATGTTAAACATTTGTTGAGCAGGAGATGAGATGGGGCTTTTTAGGGAACTTCTGATGTAACTTCTTTATTTAAAAAATGGGAGTTTCATGCAAAATTTGCTTTTTTTTTTTTTTTTTTTTTTTACCTTTATGTCATGTTGTGATGTTATGTAACATCCTTCCCAGACATCACAACTTCTGAAGCTGCATTTTCTTCCAGACATTTTGAATAAACTGTGAATTTTCCACAAAAAATTTGAGAAATGGATGTGCAGAGAAAATATGCAAAATGTGAACCTTTAAAAATTAAATTCCTCTCACATATCCATAATCTCTTATTAATTTTTAAAAAATAATTTTTTTTTTCTCCTGTCGCCATTCTAAAAAAATTCTAAGAAAAATGGTTTAACTTGTCCAGGTTTTATAAATGTATATATCCCTAAGAAATCTGCTCAGGTTTCTTGTGCAGATACTCATTTTGTGCAGTGAGAGAGCAACCATAAAATGCTGACTAGTCTGTTTCACAGAAAGAAAAATAATACGTTTTTTACATGACATCATGATTCTGTTACTTCTGGTTGATTTTCCTTTTTACCAGTTTGTTTCCAGATGTCAGAGGAACTAAATGCACACACTGCTGGACAAAACTGCATAGACTCTTTTTTTTTACAGCAAAGTCGACACCCAGAAGCGACCAACACGACTCCACCCGATTTCAACCAAAGTGCCGGATGAAGTGTCTGTGAGGACATCTCCACTCAGATTCAGGGCCTCACTGATTCTGAGCGCAGTTCAGTACTGATGAGAGAAAATGGCCAGAAGCCGGCGTCCCTCAGCTGGCGTCCCGCTTGACAGGGGGCCCCTCATCTGTCTGGGGATCAATGGCTCATTTAACAGGACAGCACTGCTGCGTCTTCCAGGAGGAAAACGTGTCGTTTGGACAAGATTTTATGTCCGTCTGACAAAGGAGGTTTGAAAAAACAAAAAACCTTTTGAGTCATTACTGTTTTCTTTCCACTTCACAACTGGATATCACCTTGTGTTGGTCTTTCACATTAAAGTCAGATAACATACAGTACATGCATGTTTGTGGTTGTAATGTGACGACATACGGACAAATTTAGGGGGTATGAATACTTTTGATTCATAAACAGCCTGTATGAATCTTTATGGAAAACTCACTTATTTGTGGCTTATTTCACAGAGAGCATGTAAAACGTTTAAATGAAAATTCAGACTGGGAAGGATTCAAGTAAGAAATGTAAATACATTCATCTCTGGCCTGAAGAATTACATGATAAGAACATTTACAGCCTCTTGAATCATAAACCGTCAAAAATGACTTAATAATGCAGGAGTAAGATTGCTCTGCATTATTACTCCTGCATAATGCAGGAGTAATCGTCGTTGTATCTTTGCCGAGACAACGACAAAGAAATGAAAACATCTCAAACACTCCACGGCTACTTACTATGTATGCAGAATGGTTTGAAATACGGGACATTTTTAAACTTCAGAAGCACTTTTTCTTGTTTAAATAACATTAATCACATGTGACTGAGCTTCGTTTCAGATCATCTACAATCTCAGACAATCACTCGCCTTTCACCTTTCTGCAGAGCATGCGTCATAACGAGATGATGAAACACTAGTCAGAATCAGAAATGAGTCATCATCGCTCATTTATATCCAGATTTAAATAAATCAAATGTAGAAAACCGAGAACGAATGCACAAGAGTAGTCCGGGAGAACGTGGGAAAAATACTTAAAAAAAAAAACAAAACAAAGAAGACGTTTTTAAGGGGTTTTGTGAAAGTTTTCACCAGATCGGGAGGATGCTGTTGCAAAGTCACCGCACCCTTGTGAGGATCAAACTAAAACTCCAAACAGCCAAAGGCTCTTGGTGAGAAGACTTATCTGCTCAACGGCACAAGCAACGCGTCTTCATGTCTCCACCTTGCAGCAGAATTAGGCCAGTAGCTTCTAATATTTATTTCTGGGATGTGCAAAAAAAACAACAAAAAAAACAACAACAGAGCCACAGCTACAAGGGCCCAAATGAACATGCTTCTCTCTATTTAGGTCTTTGAAAAACTCAACAGTAAACAGAGTGAAATGATGCAGCTGGTGACGCAGGTTTGATGACGTAAGGCTGGTGCTTTAGTGCGATGTGAGACAAAAGGCAATTTTTCTATTTTACGTGTAAGGTTCATGAGAATATCGCCGCAGGACGTAATCAGGCCATGTGCAACAGCAGGTGAATATCGCACGAAACATTATTACCTCAGCACAAAGGCGGATCGGTAATCAAGTTGTCAGCAGCAGCAAGTGGAGCAGCTGATGTGGTCAGATGAGTCTCCAGTTAGACTTCTAACAAGTGGCTTTGTGCACAGGGAGATAGTGCTGGAGCAAATTAGCCTGCACTCTGCACCACATCTGATGAGAGGAACATTTTTACAGAAGGAATTTCCAGCCCTTCATCAGAGCATCAGAGAGCGAGCCGCTTTGAAGCTGAAGGGTCACCAGGACACATTTTCTCCTGCGTTTTCTAGTCTGCACGAAAGCAGTTTTAGGAGCAATCTGTGTGGATTTCTGCCCGACACTTTGATACCTGACATGTTGCAGCCAGCGGATCAAAGCCGGCCCTCAGATGTTCGTTTTCAAACCCCACTCACTCGCCACCTGTAGCACACGCAGCTGTAATGGGTCCATACTTAAAGTTGCCGTAATCGCAGCATGCAGCGGTTAGGCTTGTGGAAAAAAAAACACATCATTTCAAATGCAGCAGGTTTTTGTTATCAATTCTTGAAAATGTGTTATACATGAAAATAAACAACCCTGCGAGTCATCTCCTCCTCCCTTTTTTATCTAGCTTTTAAAGCCTGAGGCTAAACCTAATCTTACCTCTTCCACAGGTAACGCTGCACTCAGTCCACGATCCGTATTTCCAGAAGTAAACACGGCCGGGTCTGTCGTCATCGTCTGAAACATTTTGACTGACTGTGTACTCATATCGCACTCCTGGATTGGTCTCCTGAAACAGAAGCTGGGACACGAGGTGGAATCATTACAAAAGTCTGCTGCTGCTGTAGTCAGAGTCTACTGAAGAAAAGTGAATGGCACAAAACCAAAGTGAAACCGAGATGCTGCACCTTAAAACACACAGATCTGAGCTGGGAAACGAGAGACATGTCAGTTCTTCTAATAATCTTAACCTAGAAGTCCAGATGTGGCTCATTTTCCAAGAACTTTTAGAGCACAAAATAAAAGTAAAAAAAGGAGTAAGAAATGCGTTTTCACCAGATTTTCAGTTCAGCTGTTGTTTTTTTTTTCCTCACCAGCCTTTGCTGTCAATTTAAGCAAGCATAGCTGGAGGCAGCAAACAACTGTCACTCCCAGATTTGATTTTAAAAAGTTATTATTTTTGGTTTCCTGGCAGTGATAAATAAGTAAAAACAAAAAAAAGAAGAGCAGTTGAAGCACTACGATCGCTTCAATGGTTCAATTTTCAGGGACATATTTCTGTTCGACGTAAGATAAATTACAATAAAAAGAACTGAGTCAATTCCAGGTCCAGAAAATGAAAACAAGAGATAAATAAAATCTGACTGACTGCAAAAGGACTGAACAGAAAAGAGCATTTTAAATTGTGTTAAGCAAATGTGTTTTCAGACTTTCGTATTTGCTCATCAGAATATGAACAATTGAGCAAAAAGTAAAAAAATTAAAAAAAACCCAACAAAAACACAAAAACAATTCGGCAGTCAGCAGAAATGTAGAAAATGGGAGAATATTTTCAATTAAATGATTGAGTTCAACTCATTTAAATTCAGTAGCGCATACACACATATTACCTTATGCCAGAAATTCAATTAAAATATATTTATCACAAGGCGAATATGTGATTTGCTGCTGAATTGAGAAGTTTGCACACTTACTTTAAAGCAGAGGAAAGACATGGTGGGATACTCTATAAGGCATCATCAAAGTACAGCATATTGCCAGCTGTGTTCATAACATTCAGATCAATTACTACTTCATCTGGTGTAGCTTTTTATGATCATCCTCTCTCCATTAGACCACGGCCAGCTGATCACTCCGTCGGCTTTTATCTTCTCTAAAGCTTTGAGGCAACGTTCCAGAAACTTCCTGACTTGCGTTCGATTTGCCTTGTTGTGTCTTTGGTCCGTTCACAATGTTGGAACTCAATGAACTGATTCTGTGGACCGATGAGCCGCCGAAGTTCAGCTCAGGAGTTTCTGGACATGATCAGCTGAGTGATTTGTGTGAATCAGAAACATCCAAATAATTTTACAATCGTGTTTCTCAACTGTAGGAGGAAGTCAGAGTCCCCAGAGGGAGCTCTATCAATGCAAACCAATTCTTAACTTTTACGTGGTGCATTTTGTCAAAAACTTTAAATAATCTAATAGATTTGCACTCAGCATTTACATCTGAAAGTGAGAAACCTGTGCGAATCAGCTCTGAATGAAGGCAGCGGATGGCAGCTTAGTCATTTATTGTGCTTTTGTTGGTGGAATAGAAAACTCCAACATGCTAGACGTAGTGAAGGAATCAATTAGGTACAAGGAAAGTCCTTTTCCTTCCATCTGATACCAAATATGAAAACAGAATAACTTCTTTAAGGAAATGGGGGGAAAAAAATAAAAATCCCCTCCAAATTCACAACAAACGGCATCAAGAAAAGGGTTGGAAGTTTTGCCACACCCCTCCACACCACCTCAAAAGAGCAGCGCATGCAAAATAGTCGAGGAAGCTCAAAGTGTTTTGCAAGAAGCAATTCTAACTTGCCGAGGGGTTTGCAGCGGAAAAACATGAAGATGATTTAATCTGCTGTTTTTTTTGCTGCCCTCAGTAAGTTTTCAGCCAAACTTCAGCGCGCCGCTCAATCCAAGTTGGCGAGAAGTGTCACAGGAAGAAGAAAGACGTAAATCTTAGTTGTTTTTCTTCTTGAATGATTTAATCAGCTCCTTAATTTTGCTGTGAAGAGGTCTTGGCTCACTCCTCTTCCCAATGTTGGATCACTTTGTTAAGGCTTTCAGACATTCCTCAATGCTGAACTTTTGCATTCCTGCAGCACCGTTTTAGTTTGCGATGTACAAATTAATCGGGCAGAAAGTCTGGGCCAGTTTTCCTTAATCCACCCAGATTTTTCCGTCTGACCCGCGGCCATCAGTTCAAACCTTGAAAGCGAAACACATGCTGCCACACCCTCCACCCAGAAGAGGCCGAGTCTTTGCAGCCGAAAATACAAGTTCAGCTCTATGAGCTCTTTATTGTCCAGAATGATGATCTTCAGAGTTACATACCAGAATGTTTGAGTCTGACCTTTTAGCGGTTTACAGATTGATGAGTGTTAACAATTGCTTCTCTAAGGTCATTACTTTCTCCTCAGCTCTGTCTCGGTTGACAACATTTTCCCTGACTGTAGGAGCAAAAACAAAATAATTCATCCGTTGGCTTTTATTCATAGACCTGCAGCGCTCTAAGCAAACAGTGCACTGACTGTAAGCACTGACACGAAGGGGGGCGTTGCTTTTTAAGAGAACATCCTACCTGAATCCACAGCGGCTCCATCGTGGGCCCAGGAGACGTCAGGTTCTCCAGCTGTCCCGTCCTCTCGTAAGTGAACACGGCTCCGGCCGCCTTGTATTCCCCGTTCCACTGGATCGTCCAGCCTCCATTCAGAAAATACTTGTTGGGGTTGTCGCTCCGCAGCACCAGGAAGTTTCCAGCTTCAGACACCTCTTCGATTAGGATGTCCCAGGCTCCCTCCGGGATCAGTCCAATGTCCACATAGCCTAAACAGCAACACCTCTGTCAGATTAAACATTCACCAGGACATTCTAGGAACAAATGTGAACAGATTAAATGAACATGCAAGGTAGGAATTAAGAAAATATATAAAAGATACAGTGTAAGTTTTAGTTTAAGCAGAAGTTCATATTTCTGAAAGTTTGATTTTTTCCTTCATTTTTTATGAGTTCTAAATGTGCAACTATAAAACAATGCTGATCAATAACATATCAGGGGTATAATAATAATAATAATAATAATAATAATAATAATAATAATAATAAAAAAACAATAAAAAAATCTTTATCAGTTAAATAAAATCCACAGAAAAGTTTATTTTTTTAAATCATATCGTACAAATTCACCCTTTATGGCGAATTTGCATCAAAGCATCCTAACTGGTGAAAAACATACCAAAACCTTCCCTCTCTTCAAACGTTCTCCTGACGGTTGTGCAGGTGGAGCCGTTGCCGTTGCAGACGCCGCAGCGATCCTCGACAGAGCTGGAGTTAATCACATAATCGCAGCCGATGCTCTGTAACAAAACAGGCCCAGAAGTGTCAAACGGCATCCCAGCAGACTTTAAGGCCGACATCCGCGGGAGGGAACGTTTATCGTTTGTCTCTAGAGAGATAAGCTCTTGAAAAGGATCAATTTATATTTACTTTACTCAGATCACGAATGAAAAAACACCATGAAAACAGCTCAATCTGCATCATAACAGCATTGAGTTCCAGAGGAGAGCGACACAAATACGGACGTGTGGTTTTAGGTTTTTTTTTTTTTTTTTTTCCCCCCCTGTTTTAATCTCCCTCCATGCAGAGTTGCTGCTCCCACCAGGTGTGAAAAAAATACAAAAGAGAGAGAGAGGGATGCTCAGCGGCAGACGTCAGTTAATGAAATTCAATGATATGAGCAAAATATTATTTTGCAGATGTGTGCATGCTGGTTTCACACCATTCCAGGTAAAGCAAAGATAACGAGAAGCTTTTAAAGCTAAAAAGCTTTTAAATTAGTCGATCAGGTTGTTTTTGACGTGGCGAAACCAGCAAAAACTATTTCTGGAGCGCTTTAATTAAATTTTTCTTTTTTTTTTTTGTTCAGAATATCAGACCTGTTTAAACCTCCTTATCTGTACATGAATAAATAACAGCTTCAGGTCAGCATAGACATTTAGAAACAGCAACAAAAGTTTTCAAACTTTTCTGGGGATGGAAAACCTGATTCAACCCTCCTAAGAAAAACAAAAACAGATACACGTCATGCAACTAACTTGCAAATATGTGCGCTGCCTTGCGTGTTCTGTACTGTTTGTTGTCCCGAAGATCAGTACAATTTTATCAGCAACACATTTTCAATAATTAATGAACACCACAACTCAGAAGTAAGTGAATGGAGTTTTTTTTGTTGTTGTTGTTTTGAATGGACATTTCAAAAAAAGCTGTGAAGTTGATGATTAAAGTAGAAGAGAACAGATTATCCTAAAACTGCCCTAGGAACATTGCAGACTTATTTTTCCACAACAGAATAAAAGTTGGAGAGTCGAGTTGGTATGGAGACACTGATCTCAGTCAAACAACGTAAAGAAGGACAAACGAACAAAAGATCAGTCTTCAATAACGCAGTGACTTTTCCGTTGCTAAAGCAGGCCAGTCAAAGAGTTTTTGGGAGAGTGACAAAAAATGTCACTAAATGTCATAAAGCCAGGTCTGACTGGTGTCCACTCAGCATACAAACATCGTCTATCAGCCGGCTGGCATTTTAGCCCGGGGTGAAAACACCATGTTGTGCTCTCGCCTACCTAGACAGATAACGGCGGCTCATTCTCCTATCGCCAAGCTCATCGTCGCGCAGAATGTCAAATACGCCGCACGTGGCGGCAGAGAAAACAAGGTGAGGGTTAAATTCAACGGCTGCATAATTAATGTTGTGGTTCTGTCGAGCAAAGGAGATGCTGGGAGCTAAATCTAAACAAGTAAGGTTTAATAAATGCAGCTGGGGCTGGGCGAAAGCGATCAGTCAGTAAGGGAAACTAGTAGGCAAGCAGCAGGCATTGGACAGGAACTTTACGTAGCTCCCATATCAACAGATGAATGCAACATTGAAGTTAAGATCACAATGAAAACAACCAAGACAAGATAAGACGTTTAATGCTGGACTGCTTGGTGAAACACAACTGGAAAAACAAGAAATGGCGACGCAAACTGGTGTTAATGGTCAATTTACACTTTCAGAATAAGTAAAACCTTTGAGCAACATCTTTGTGAATCTAATATTTTGGTATATTACAAATGTACTCTTTAAAATATGTTTATATGTTTCTTCTGCTGTTGAAAGTCTTTTGCAAGAGAAATGCAACAGAAAGTACATGATTGCTGAATGGTGCTGACAGTAAAGCAATAACTTCCCCCAGTCTGCTGACAGAAGGCTGATTCGCTCTTCTCTTTATTACAGAAAAGACAAATTTGCTGCTTTTGAGAGGAACAAGAAATGAGAGCTATGGGATGGAAACTCCAGGCTGTCTTAAAACTTTGGTTGTCAATTTAGAAATTTCTGTCAGACACAAGTCTAAGACTTCATCCCAGCAAGAGAGATTTGGGATATTTAGATGATATTTATTGTAGATGTTGCATTGCTCTATGTATTAAAATGAACTCATCAATGTTACGGGTAACACTATAACAATCGCTGATTTGTGATAAACATAGCACACTTTATTTTTGCTTACTTCTTCTGCAAATTCTATGAAATCCCCAAAAACAATTTGTTGTATTTTTACTAAAGGTTATCAGAGCTCTACCATCTCATATCCATCCAAATGAAACCAAAGTGGAGTTTAGAACATGTGATTCATCGATACCTGACAAACGCCATTGATGCACATGTCTCTACTTTTGTTGCCTTCGTAACACGGAGTCCCGTCAGCGACGGCGTCTCGCATTTTCTCAGAGAAGTTTTCATTGAGGGGACGGCAGTGAAGTTCACAGGGGTTAACTGTGAGGGGAAAAAAAGAGCCAAACACAGGAAATACAGGGACATTTCAAACATATTCCAGGTGAGTTAAGATGGAGGTATTGCTAACAAGGTAAAAAATTAAAAAATTTTCCAATGTTTATTCACATAAAACTGAACTTATGCAGTGGAAAATATTAGATTATGTTTTTTTCAGTCCCACATTTCATTTATTTAATCCAATAAATAAATAAACAGTTAAATCAGAATTGGGGACACCGGAGACAATGATCTTGAATAAATAATGAATAGAAGGTTTTGACACAAGGATAAGACCTTTGATAAGTATTTTTGAAAAAATAAAATAAAATAAATAAAGCTAATCAACCAACCTTAATTATCCAATGCACAAGACAAACAAAACAGGCACAAACCACCTGAACACAAACTTGTGATGACAGAAAATGGCAGCCAATAGACAGCAACACCGGTTTGTGCGTTTTTAAAAACAGAAGGAGGAAAACTGAAGGGCGCCTTTCGTTGGACGAACTCACCTTTGTTGATAACGGCCTCCCACTTGTAGAACTTGCCCTTGTAGGGCAGGGTGTTGAAGTGAGCACACTGAATGTTTCTAAAGGAAGGCCAATCAGCTTGACACGGTGTGGTGTTACACAGCCTGTACCGCCGGCGCTCTCCCAGACAGTATCTTCCTCTGTGCTTTGGACTGTGGGAAATTTAAAGATGTGTTATTGTTGAGGTTTTGACAAGCAGTCAGGTCTGGGAAAATGAAAATGCAGGCATTATAAAATGTCAGATCAAGGTGCAAGAAAATGCGGAAAGTCATGATTGGAAAAGACAAAAACCCGTATTAGTGGAAATTACTGGTGGTATTTTAAGACAGGACTTTCCCTACATTCTATTATAGAAGTAGAAAAGATTAGCACTTGTTTTTAGTATTGGGGTTGGAAGTCAATTCTGACAAGTGAGACATATGCCTGAAGGCAATTAAAATGGAAATTCCCACAATATGTGGCATGTCAGACCTTCACCGGTGGAGACGGTGAAGCTAAATCGCTTATTCTGCTTGGCATTCACGACTATTTTCAGAACAAAATTCTCCGTTGTCCAGAGAGTCTTCTGCCTGTTGCCAATGATTAAACAGGGGTGTTTGGGAAAATGACAGAATGTGACAAATGTGCCACCATTTCTTTTAAATATCTCAGAAAACAACAGAATTTGCTTATATGCAAGCGTAATAAATTCGTTTTTAAAAAAGCAGCTGTTTCTTGAGATAGCTTGGGCTTTATTTTAGTATGTTTCTTTGAAAATCAACTATGCTGACAATGTGGAAATGACCAGCTTACTATTGGGCTTTGTGATGATCCTTTGGTGCAAGTTGGACAAGGAAAACCCAACAGCAGGGTTGATCAAGTCCAGTTGTCAAGAGCTTGTACAAATTACCTCATCAGTGCCTCCCTTTATGACAAAACTGATCAATAGGATTTTTTTCTCATATTCCCACTACGTGATTGAGCTGGAATGCCCACGGACAAACGCAGCCATTTTGAATTGTGGAATCCCCCGTGTCCCACCTTCATCCCCGGAGAAAGAGCCAAAACTGAAGCTGCATCAACAGAGTCACAGCCGTCACTAAGAACCTCCATCAATCAACCAGTCTCACTAGCAGAAGAACAGAAGCACAAGCTGAAAAACTTAGAGGATGCTTAATGGCATTCTTAGACAAGGTGGAGGACTGATAAATGGGAGAGAGTCTCCTCAGCATTCCCTGCACACGTACAGCCAACCTTCAACATTCAGAACCCTCTTTCTAAAAGGTTCACAGAAAATAATCTGTCAAAGTGGAACAACTTCACTGCGACTGTAAATCAACACACAAGGGTTAGTTTGCATTTAGTGTGGTGCATCTCTTTATAAAACTTCTGTGGTTTTACTCATTACTTGACAAAACTATCTCTTCAGCATTTATATTATTCATTTCTAGGTTTACCTTACAAGTAAAAATGATTACGAATTTAATTTGTAGCAGATCTCATATTTAGAGACATGTTTTCCAGCTGTCAAAAACTCTGATTTATCCTGTTCTGACATTTAATATTTCATTTAGTCTTTTTTTTTAACCAGGAAAATAAAACGCCACGGGCTACACAATGGCAGAACAATATAAAAACCATACCAATATGGTACAACATTTGACTTTCTCAAAACAAATCCCATAAAACATCTACAGACAGAAGTTGTTCTCCAAGAACCCTTTAAAACGGCTCTATGAAACCATCTCTACCTTTAGATGTGTTTGCAATTGGTTGCAGTAGTGAGGAGCAGCATTTTTAAAGGTTTCCCCCCCCCCAGTTCATTCCTGGCCTTTGGTACACACAGAGAAAAAGCCTCGGAACAAAGACTGTAACCGGTTGGACTTTGCCTTTGGACATAGTTCTGAAGAAATAGTCTTTAAAGATTGAAACCCATCAGTCTGCAGGAGGACAAGTCACACCATCTGACAGATGAATAGGGTTAAAGCTCAAAATTAAACCGTGTAAACTGTGCATGCATATGAATTACATCACCATAATCGAGCATAAACATTAACAAGCTTCTTATTTGTATCAAATAACTAGCTTAATCAGAATTTAAAAACAAAACCCAACTTCAACTTTAGTCTTTTTAATAACCGTTGAATTCATAGGGAGTCATTGATTGAAAGTTTGCTTGAAAAAAAAATTAAAAAATCCCATGCAGCTGTAACATCAGCAATTATTTACCTTTTGTTCTCCTCAAAGCAATACAGATCATGAAAAAGATCTTGCTGAGTAAAATGCTTTACGATTCGCTGAAATAAGACGGTTTGGTTTAAGGGATTTATGTCTCTCTGACAGTCATCACTGAGCTCATTTAAAGAAACAAATGCAGTCCAATAATTATAAGGAGTGTTCATGATTATGAATTAATGCACATTGTTTCAGTCTCTTCCTTTTTCATTTGGTCGCGTTTTTACCCAATAAATTAAGGATGTAAAATGATGTGACCAAATCCATGCAGGTCATTGTCACAGCAAAGACAGACTGACTTGTCTGGATGGTGGGGTAAAAGTTCCAAGTGAAATGAATAATTTCAAAATATCTTTTTTTTTTTTTTTAATGGGGGATTATGATTGACTTTTGGAGGGCAGGTACTGTTGAAGAGCTGAGTAGCGTCAAAGGTCAATGGTCACGCCAAGTCGCCGCGGCTTCGTATAAATTTAATGTTCAAGTGGTTCATTTCTGATGCTACTCTGTTTCAGCTGTCAGCGCTAGTGAGCAGGGAGCAGTCGAGTGTAATTAACAAGAAGCAGCCATGTGTTGGAAATAACTTCAAGTCATTGATCATAATTAGATGTGCGTTACGGCAGCTTTGTAAAGAAACACACAGAGGGCCGGTAGAATCTCAAAGAGGGTGAGTGTGCATTTCACATCTCATCCTTTTGCTCCACGACCTCCGCAATTCATGTCCTCCACCACCATTATATAATGCATACTTCAAGAAAGCCACTAACAAGGACAGCTATTATCGAACCTTCTGGTGATAAGAAGCAGAATAACTTTGAAGTTATGTCTCTTTGACGGAAAGTAATAAAAGCGCAGCCTCTCTCACCCTTCATTAGTGGGCGAGTTGCTCTGCCGTCTCTTACATTTTTAATTTCTCCTGCTTTCCAAGGACTTATAGGCTGAGAGTGAAGAAAATATGAAGTGGAGCATTAGGTTTGATTTCTCTAATAAAATACATAGTATTTTCATATTCTTATTGGTATCACCAATGCCTTATTATGTTACATTTTAACTCGAAATAAAGTTATAGTATTTTACTTTTGAATTATGCAATGCGACTAAAACCATAGTGAGCCTCATGAGCCAGCTGCGTTAGTGAGACTTGTAAGGAATAACATAATTTGTATTTGAAATACTGAACAAACAACTGGAATGTTTCAGAATCTATACATATTTATTTAAGAGCTAGAACTGATACCAATATAAAAAAAGTCATAGTCCATTTAAGGCTAATTCACACTTGTTGTCTTATCAATCATTTTCCTTCCATATTAGAAAACTTCCAACAAAACAAAATATACAGAGAGACAAATCAAGTCTGAAGATCCAGAGTCACATTTCGAGTTTCCCACAAAGTTCTTCCATCCTTGCATTCGAACAAGGATTAAATGCAAGGATGAGTTGGCGGCACCAGGCTGTGATGATGCTTTTTTGTACCTCGTGGAGGGAAACTGATCGAAGGTGTTTGAAATATTCCAGATCTGGAATGACTAAATCTGGAAGAGGCCACAAATCACTTCAGACAGGGAGGAGCTTTGACTGTCCAGGAAGACAGTAGCCGTAAAAAATAAAGTTAAAAATGCAACAGACGAGTTCAGACCAAAGTGTGTCACCACGTTTGATGAGAGCGGGTCAAAGTTCGCGGTTCAATCCAGTTGACAATTTGTGCAAAGTCATTAGCGACATACACATACAAACTAAACAAACAAGTTATAAAAGTGGCTTCACAAAGTATCGATGGAGCTCATTACATGTACGTAATGAGCTCTACACCTTATAGATCTGCCTCTGCTTCGACACACCTCTGTCAGATAATCAGTTAATTAGTAAACCTATGGAGAAGTCGACAGCACAGTGGGGAGGTAATTCAGTCACGCTGGGCCAGAGACACATCTAATAGTTGCAGGACACCGGATTTCGAGGCCTGCATGTGAGGAACCCTTTTTGGAAACACAAAGTCTCTCAAAAATCTTTCGTGCTGTGACATTTAAATAATAAAAAAAATAAAAACCAAATGGAATAGCGAAGACAGCAGATTTTACAAGTTGAAATTTTTTTTATCTGTAAAGGAAAATAATTATTCTACCGTAGTTAAATAGAAGCAGTTAAACTCACACAGGATTGTCACAGTCTCTCTCTGCACTCTGGACACCAGCTCCACACGTCCTGGAACAAGCTGACCACTCGCTCCACGAAGCCCAGCCGCCGTCAACGCTCTCCGGCCTGAGGCCTGCCGGCACGCACTCCCCATCGACGCACCACTGGAGGAACAAACACCATGTTTACACGAAAGACAGGCCTCTGTAATCTTTGCATTTTACACCATCTACTTTCAATTTGCCGGGAAATGAGTGCAGCTACGTTTTCGTGCTGCGTGGGTCTGAACTGGGTGGGTTTTACTCCAGAGACAGATGAGGTTGTCTGGCCCCATTGTAAGTTGCAAGAAAAAAAAAGAAGCAGAGGAAAACACAAGGAATGCAGAAGTTGAGATGGATCTCAGACTTTGACGAGAAATGACAGGGGTGCTATTGCAAGTGTTCGTTTACTAAATTAGAAGTGGCAAAGGATGTCAGGCTGGGACGTGAGCAACGTACTCAGCACAAGCTGAATTCTGGTGGGAATCCAGAAAACCTCCTATGAAATGCTTTTCTAGAAACACAAAGTTGTGTTGCTCTGCTAAAAAGGTGATTCTATTTCGTTTAACTTGGTTTAATTTAGGCTTGGTTTAATAACAGTGTGACAGGATTTAGCTCAAGTATTATGTTGTTGAAAGAGACCGGTCATTTCCAACATGTCAAACAATCTTATTCTAGGTGTCAAGATAGAATTATTTTCAGCTGAAGTGTGAGAAATCTCTGGGTATTCTTGTAATCATCACACACTGCAGCTTCCAGTGCAACACTCCTCACTCCAAGAAAAAGAAAAAAAAAAAAAAAAGGATTGAGCAAAGCATTTTTTTGAACTAGAACAGTTCCCTGTAGAAATAGAAGATTGACATTTTTGACTAGCAAAGCCTTCAGATCCGTTTCGTAGCCATGGGTCTGAGTATTTACCTTGTCCTCCCCACAGCTTGTTCCATCCACGGCGCCATCCAGCTTAGAGTGGCAGGTCGTTCCGACGGTGCACCACAGAGTGCTGCACACATCCTAGGAAGGCAGAGAGTGATTAATGTGTCACTTCACGACACACTGCTTAATTAGGTTTACCACGTCTTTGTGGGATTGCAGATTTCCATAATAAATGTAAAACTAATTTGGATTAAACTATAGCAACTGGATGGGATCAAAGCACAAAAACCCAGGCTTACTCATCCAGGTGTAAAGTTACTTCGAAACTGTTTTTTAAAGCACCTATTATTTAAGACTGACCACATTCTATAACAAATAATTAAGCCTCAATGTCAACACTGTTTATTCAATGGAACTGCAAAAAAAAAAAAAAAAAAAAAAATTGGTTGGTTACATACATTTTCTGATATATCTAGTATACTTAAAAAAATAAAGTCGGCAACAATACTGCTAGCACTTCCACCATGTCGTCCTCCAAACCATATTCTCACTACCAGGCTGGAGAGACGGGGATTTTTGGAAAGACGTTTGTGAGTGAAGGGAATCGGTAACAAATAGGATTTGCTTCACACAAGTGGAAGCAAAAACATATAAATATTTTAACCACGGAGATGGAATAAAAACCAACACTATTACTTGTGCGATACAGGTACGGTGCCTGTTTGGGAGGATCCGGGTCTTTTTGTTGGCTTTTGCAGACACTTTGGTTCTGCTGACATCTCTAAGCTACAACCTTCCCTTGTGCACTGGAGTAGTTTTGAGCCGAGTGTGAAGTATCTGCTGATGCAAGTCTGATGACATTCTTCTTAATCTCAAAAAAGGTGGATTGCTTCCTCTGAAGCTGGAGGGATAAACTTCGCTACTGGCCTGGGAATGCCTTTGGGATCCCACAGAATTATCTGCAGAAGGATTTCTGGTTTTCCTTCCTGTATTTGTTACCAAAGGTGACCCGACCTCTGACGAGCAGAAGACAAATAAATGATGGATAGAGCTGAGAAAATAAATCTACACGCCTTGCTCCTGTTTACCTCCAACTTATCAGGTGGAGTGCAGCGCAAGTCAGTAATGCAGTAAGTTAAAAATACTGCAGCTGTCAAACTATTACGCAATATATATACACAATACGTAAGGGCTGCGCCCAGCAGAATTATCCCTGCTGTCAATGCCACCAGTTATATTGGATGTCAACAAGAATACTAGTTTTATAAAAACTTGTGTCCCTGAAATAAAATACAAGCACGGATGATAATCGGTCACCTGTGATAAAGTTTATTTGGGTGACAAAAAAACAAAAAAAACAAATAAAAAAGAAATCTTTGCATCATTTGCTAAAACTTCTACAGATAAAAGATGTTTGAAATAAAATTAAAAGTTTGTTGTTCTTACCACAGGTCAATATTTAAGGTTCATGTCTATTAAAAAATTACTTTGCACAAATGTGTTTATGTCACACCACCTTTCAAACTAAAGTGTTGCTATTAAACCAAGAACCTTGGATTTAATGTACTCCTTTTCCCGTGCTGTTGGCCTTTAAAAAGTTGATTCTTAAAAAGAATGCAGTATAAACATGCCACTATCTGAGAAATAAGCTTTTCTTTTAAAAGGAGAGACAACAAATTAACGGTTGGCAGCCAGAAGTTAATTAGCTGCACGTAAACAGCGAATTGAAACTCCGACTTTGGTCACAAAAACAACCTTTACAGGCAACTGATTTACATTTTATGCAGTCCTTGATCTTTGAGCAAAGATCAAGGACTGCGTTGAAGACCAGTTATTTCACTGGAAAAAAGTTGGGACATTACCATATTTTAGCACAAATTAAAGTTCTTCACACAACATCAAAATGACAAAAAACAAACAAAAAAACCCAATAATCTTGATTAATACCAATCAAATTCTAGCTTTGTTTGCTACTATTCATGTTTATTTTAAGTCTGCTCTGTTTGATTTGCTCCCAATATTTATCCTGCCTCAATATTTGATGCAATCCTGTAATTTTTTAGAGATTCAGCTTCGTAGCAACACCAAGCAACACTAGACTTTGATCCCCCCAAAAAATGAATAAATAAAAAATAAAGATATTTTCTATTCAACATTTGTTCTGTTTCAAACCATAATTGTGAGCCTCAGTTCATGTTTTCAAAGGACCTCAGCACAAAAACTGATCATATGCAAATGATGCAAATTTAAGCTGTTTTAAAATTTCTCTGTTTTTCAAACTTTTCTGAGGATCATAAGCCAATTTCTGTGCAACACAAAAATATTTAAAATTCACAGCAACTGTTTAACCCCTCCATAAAAACACTTGACTCTTGTTGGGAACTCTGGGATTTGTTCATAAAAATTTCAGTGCCTCTGCATTGTAAATCTATTCAAGCCCCATATTAGCTTTATTGAAACAGTGCAGTGGAGCTCAGCTCTGCTACGCAGCTCATGGAAAAATGTGCTTAGTCTTAATTGGTTCTGTGTTAAAAACATTCGTTGTTCAAGCCCCAAATACTCTGTGTGCTTTATGTTTAAAGAAACACTGACACCGAGTTGAGATTTTACTGGGAAGAAGCTGTATTCGCACTAAAATCTCTAAAAAAACATTTAGTATAGCTTTAAGACTCCAAAAGGAGTCCACCTACAGAAGACGTTAGTCAGATTACCGTTTGCACCGACTCAATGTCAGCGGCATTCAGTCAAAGTTAATTTTCCATGACTGCTCTAATCGCTTATGCAATGACTAATCCAAGTTAGCACAACATGCAACAAAAGATCTGAGGCTAAGTTGCAGAAAGAGTTTTAATTTAGTTTAAATCCAGGTCATGTCATATGATTCATAGGAGTTGGAGGCTCCATGTCGGGCCCAGACGAAGTAATTACAGATACAGGGGTAGCAACAAAGCCGTAGGCTGTTTTCAAATCCACAGTGACTTTAAGGCGCAAGTAGGTCCTATTAGATCTTTCTGTCAGATGGTCAGAGAGCTTCAGAGACTCACATCACCCTCACTTTTCAGAAAGCAGAGAGAGGGATTATTGTACAAAATATTGCATCCTCGTCAACCTCAAGCAGTGATTTAAAGACGCAGGCTTGGTTGGAACGTTTAGTCATTGTTTAAACTAATTCCTGGCACACATGTTTCTCTCATTTCCTGGAAGCACGAAGAAATGTTTCTGACACTCCATAACATCCTCCTATTTACATCACGCCCTCTTCAAAATGCAAGCATACACAAGATGCAGAATGCTGCCTTGCCAATAAGCATCACTCCTCAAGCTTAATGTGTCCCTATTTTTGCTTCATGTGTACTCCTGAAAGAACACAGAGTTGGCTGTTAACACTGACAACAACTAAATTACATAAAGTTCAACCATATTTTTTGGTCTAAAGTCACAGACAGTGAGTCACTGTTTCTGACAGATAGCAGGAATATCCAAACATTTATGGCATATTAGTATTCTTCTACTTGCCTACTTGTGATTGATTTATCACAGATTTCCATCTATGATATTGGAGGAATAAACAACAGTTGTTTTTCTGTTCCCTTTCCCACGATTGCACTCAGTCAGATTGATATGTTCCTGTAATCTGTTCTGTCAAAGTCCACAACCGCCGTCACCACTGAGGCCTTCATGTCACATTCCTGCTGCGTCCTGTTGGTATTTCTCAGGTTTCTATTTGTTCCTCTTTAAAGCATTGCTTTTGCCCTGGATTTTTAGATCCTTTGCATCCTCCTTGTTTGGATGTTTTGTCATCATCTGTCTGTCAGTCTGGATGTGGACGTCCCACTAAATCTTACAGTGTCTCTGTTTCTCAGCCACTATACATATTTGACAGAAATACTGGCAATCGAGCTTCATGCACATTGAATGTGGTGCCCTAGTTAAATTAAACCATTTCTCCTTTGTCAAGTTTTACTATAACCATGTTTATAACCCCAGTTTATAGCAAGTTCTGCACCATTGTGGCTGTGGTCAACTCTGAATGATTGCAGCAACAATGGAGAATCTCGTGGTTGTGGTTTTGATCGATATTTAATTTTGTGTTATTGAAATTCATTGCGGGTCCAAACATAAAGAAAACAGTCCAGGTCATCTCATTATTCAAGTGCATGTATAAATCATCATCTGTCCTGGCAGCAATAGCAGAGCCAATGGATTAGAAAAATTTTTACAAGTTGATAAAAAAGGTTTTCTCTACGCTGGGTACTGATCTGGAGCCAAACGATCCAAGTGGGGAAAATGGATATAAAAAATATGCAAAATGCCTTGAATCCTCTGAGCAGTACAGAGCAAGTTGTTAGGGTTGGGTAAGCAATTTTACAGTCCAGCGTATTCAAAGAAGTGTATCCACTGACAGTTGGGTTCTCACAGGCCAAGCAAGGTTAAACCCAAATGCCTAAGAAACGTGACGCGTCGGTATGTTTTGTTTTTCTGTCCCCCAATTAACAGATTGTTGTGTGACTCCGATAGATCCACACTGGACCTACAGCTGAAGAGAGCAGCGGTGCTTTACGGGCTGGTTGTATGGGTTACATTTACAACAGAAACCAATGAAACGGTGTCCCAAACTTCACCAACCCATTCCGGACTGCTCAGTGGAAGCGAGATAATAGGCAACCCATTATCTCGCTTCCACTGAGCGAGATAATGGTGGAAGCCATTATCTCGCTCAGTGGGATAATGAGCGAGATTATCCCACTGATAATGGGAGACAATCCTGTTTATCTGCCCAATGGTGTCAGAGTATGTTCTGTCAGAGGCTTCTTCACGTCTGCTGTTCACTGCGACATGCGATATCACCCACACACAGCAAAGACCATCTACGATTCCTCTTGGGACTAGAAAAGTGTGTTTTTTAGTTGAATATTTGAATCGAATTAAATTATTTCACTGAGTGCGTCTAGAGACGGTTTTATCCAGAATGTTTGTCTCTGATGCTCCCTATTCTCTAAGGCAGATCAAGAACTAGACTGACATCCTTCAGTTCTGACATGGATCTTTCGTTTTCAGCAATCTGTGGCTTCTCTCTTGTTATTTAGACAGACTAATACACCGGTAACTGATGGCAGGTCTCAGCATTAAGCTTTTTTCCCCATCACAGAGTCATGGGTTTTCTGGTCACCCAGTCAGGTTCGTAGTTTCTGTGATTCTTCTTGTAACAAACCTTAATTCGTAAGGTTTCCAGATAGAGTGGGTCTCACCAGTCGCCATATTGTTATTTTGCATTATAAATATTAAATCCGGTCCCATCACACTCCTTTCAGAAGAGACTGACCTCATACTGATGGTGACATACTTGTTTTCTAATGCAGGGTGTTTTTATTGAGGAAAGAGTGACTCCATAATGTTGGACTCTTTTGCTATTAAGAAAAAGTCCCTTAGCTTGATTTAATCATCCATAAATAAAAAACTAGTAAATTGGTCAATTGCCAATTTACTAGACGATTAGGCCTGTTGACAGAAACAATAGATAGTGGCGAGTCTGTCCTCCCAGCTGAGTCGATCAAGCAGCAGAGGCTGTGCTGTGAACAGACAGAAACGCAGACATGTTCTGGAGATATTGCCCCACATTTTCATGAGAAACATATTCATGTTTGACTTTGTAAGTCAGAACGAGGGACTTGTATCAGCATTGATTTGTGTCAGAGTTACTACGGTGTAGAAGTAGGTGAAAATGAACAAAGGACAATCGCAGCCACCTCAATTATAGTCCAGTTTTTATTCGTTTGTTTATTAGAGGCCTGAAGAGAAACAGCTCTGACAAACAGCTGTTTCATTCCTTTAAGAAAAGATCTTCAGGGAGTCGTCTGCAATTGATACCATAATATACTTTTTGCCATAGTAATGTGAGATATTCTAAATGACATAAATCACTTCCTGTATGAAGGTTTAGAGTCACATGGTGCTATTTGAATGGCTGAAACAGTGTTAAATGTGTGATATGCTGGCATGTTGATGTGGGTCGATAAAGGCGGGGAGTTACCTGGATACGGGAGGGCAGAGCAGGAAGAGAGGAGAGGCTACAAATTTTATGCATATTTATATAAATGTCCTGAAATAGGGCCACAGATAAATACAACTGTTTGTTGTAAGAGGAGACATCACAATGTGGTGCATGCGGTTTGTGTAATGATGGTGAAACATCTTGTGTTCTTTAGCCCTCAGATAATCAAACCAAACCAGGTTTTGGTTGCAGGTCAGAAAGCCTGGAGAATGAGACAAAGTTAGCAGCAAGAGAAAATAAACGTCTGTCTCTTTATTGTGTGGAATGGAGAGCTGAAAGACCAGCACAGGTTGTGCATCTATTTGTCATAGCAGGACTTTCTCTGTTCGAAAGGCTGTAATTTTGAGTTTGTGGGTAAATCAGAGGGATTGAGAAACTTCAATCTTCCTTCCATAAAATGCTAATTTCAGAGGCGATTCCTCTTCTTCTCCACTCACTTGAATCTTTGTATATAAAGCTGCATGCCAAAGTATCTTCTTTTTCTCCTTCCAATAAAGTAAAAATTTATAAAAACAACTTTATCGTTTTTGGACAAAACACATAAAACAGAAAAATTCAATTCTTGCTGTAATGCCGTTTGAAAATGTGCTGCCACTATGGCATGAACTAGAAAACCAACTCTGAGAAATAAGCTTTAATGCAATCCTCTAATGAAATAAAAAAAAAACATATATTTTCTATATACTTTCGGGTTTAATCTTAAATTAAATGTTTCTCTTCAATTCGACTAATTTAGTTTCCATCATTATCCGGAACTTGGAGCCAAAGTTGCTCAGAGGAAGGCGGGGTTATGCTCTCAAAAAAGTCCAAGCTTGAAATTCTGGATAAGCCTTAAACCTTTGAAATGGTAATTATTCACCAGGCTCTGTAGAAATGCACACACTGAGACTCCTACCACTTCTAATACAACACCACACCTGGTGTCTGGACAGACTGAATGCATGTCCAGCCTATCACAATGCTATAGTGTTTCTCGGTCAGTACAACTTGTATAACTTTAAAAAGTTTTTCATGCTGTTGTTGTTTGGGGTGGCAAAGCCATAACAGCGGCGGCTTGCCTTTATCGGAGAGCTAATATTTGAAAGGTCACAGGAGGCTTTGAAGCTCTTATCTGGACAAATGATTTTATGAAATGTAGTGAAGACGAAAAGCCACGCATTAACTTTGACAGATGGGCGAAAAGAGACGATCAAGAGCTCCCACTTTTCATTTTCGTAAAGAGGAATTACAGGAATTATTAATGCCGATGCTCCAATCGGGGGAAAAAAAAATAAAAATAAAAATCATGTCTCACCAGTGCCTTGACTGAAAACATGTCAAATGCAGAGCTGTGAGGAAGCTGCACAACAATTCAAACGTTATTCATCCATGACAGAAAATGTGCCTTCAGTGCCAAAGGGTATTAAATTATGTACACAAAAGAAAAAGACGCCTTGTTACACACATTCATGGTTCAGTGCACCTTGGGGCTAACGTTCGGTAAGCTGCAGTTTGCAATGAACACTGGAAGTAGTTGATTTCTTGCCGCTGTATGAAACTGAAATACTTTTGAAAAACTTAATCAGGAGGTTCCTTCACATTAGTAACTGTGAAGTCAGATAGTGTCTCCTTTTTCTCTTGACTTTAGTTTTTTTTTTTTTCTGCTGATGGAGAAGTATATTTCACACAAAGTTGCTGCGGTTCGCTCAGAGCGATCGGCTTAAAAAGAGATAGAAAGTGAGGAAGGGAGTTTTTTTTTATCATTTCTCTGCTGCCCTTTGCTTCTGTACCTTGTCTGAATGTACAGAGTTAGATTTTCCTGAATACATCTCTTCTAATGAACGCAGAGTCGGAATCATTTCAACCAGTTCCAATACTAATAAGAGTAAAAAGCTGTCCATACATTGGTTATTTGAAATTCTTACCTAGAAGTGTCTCTTGGTGCATGCGATCAAAATGTTTGATCAAGGACATAAAATAGTCTGCAGCATCATAAAAGTTGGGAAAAAACATCTGTTTCATTAAACTGCATAGGGTAACACAGAGACTTCTATATTACATTTCAATTAAACAGAATATTAATAAAAAGTATAGTTGTTTTAGTGACTCATTTAAAAAGGGAAATTCATAAATATTTAATATACAAGTTGTTACATTTCAAAAATTTTTTTCCTCTTCATTTTGATAATTATGGCTTGCAGCTAATACCCAACACCCAGCCGTGACTCCGTTTTGAATAATTTACTGCATCATTGCGGCATGGTGGCGATCTGCCTGTGGCTGTGCTGAGGTCTTAAGAAAGTTCAGAATATTTCGACTCTGGCGATCGGGTCATCTGTGATGTTGGTCCTGATGTTGGCTCTATTCACAGTGTCCAAGGGAATATATGGTTACTCACCAGGTTTTTTTTTTTTTTTTCTCCTCCTCGGGCTGCCACCTTATCATGGTGGAGGGGTTTGAATGCCCCAATGATCCTAAGAGCTATGCTGTCGGGGGCTTCATGCCCCTGGTAGGGTCACCCAAGGCAGACAGGTCTTAGGGGAGGGACCAGACAAAGCGCAGCCCGAAGACCCCTATGATGCACAGAAACTTTGGACGTAGTGTTCCCTCGCCCGGACGCGGGTCACCGGGGCCCCACTCTGGAGCCAGGCCTGGAGGTGGGGCACGTTGGCGAGCGCCTGGTGGCCGGGCTTTTACCCATGGAGCCCGGCCGGGCTCAGCCCGAAGAGGAAACATGGGTCCCTCTTCCAATGGGCTCACCACCTATAGGAAGGGCCATAGGGGTCGGGTGCATTGTGTGATGGGTGGTGGCTGAGGGAGGGGGTCCTGGCGGTCCAATCCTCGGTTACAGAAACTGGCTCTTGGGACGTGGAATGTGACCTCTCTGGTGGGGAAGGAGCCGGAGCTGGTGAGTGAGGTGAGAGGTTCCGGCTAGAAATAGTCAGTCTCACCTCGACGCATGGCTCTGGTTCTGGAACCAGTCTCCTTGAGAGGGGCTGGATGTACTTCCACTCTGGAGTTGCCCACGGTAAGAGGCGTCGAGCAGGGGTGGGCATACTTGTTGCTCCCCATCTCGGCGCCTGTACGTTGGGGTTCACCCCGGTGAACGAGAGGGTAGCCTCCCTCCGCCTACGGGTGGGGGGGACGGGTTCTGACTGTTGTTTGTGCTTACGGGCCAAATGACAGCTCAGCCTACCCACCCTTTTGGAGTCCTTAGAGGGGGTACTGGAGAGTATCCCTACTGGGGACTCCCTCGTTCTGCTGGGAGACTTCAACGCTCACATGGGCAATGACAGTGAGACGTGGAGGGCGTGGTTGGGAGGAGTGCTCCCTCCGATCTGAACTCGAGTGGTGTTCTGTTGCTGGACTTCTGTGCTCGTCACGGATTGTCCATAACGAACACCATGTTCAGGCATAAGGGTGTCCATATGTGCACTTGGCACCAGGACACCCCTAGGCCGCAGTTCGATGATCCATTTTGTCATCGTTTCGTCGGATCTGCGGCCGTATGTCTTGGACACTCGAGTGAAGAGAGGTGCGGAGTTGTCCACTGACCACTACCTGGTGGTGAGTTGGCTCCGGTGGTGGAGGAGGATGCCGGTCAGACCTGGCAGGCCCAAACGTGTTGTGAGGGTCTGCTGGGAACGTCTGGAGGAGTCCCCCGTGAGACGGAGCTTTAACTCCCATCTCCGGCAGAGCTTCGAACACGTCCCGGGGGAGGCGGGGGACATTGAGTCTGAGTGGACCATGTTCCGTGCCTCCATTGTCGAGGCGGCTTATCGGAGCTGTGGTCGCAAGGTTGTCGGTGCCTGTCGTGGTGGCAACCCTCGAACCCGTTGGTGGACACCTTCGGTGAGGGATGCCGTCAGGCTGAAGAAGGAGTCCTATCGGGCCTTTTTGGCCTGTGGGACTCCGGAAGCAGCTGATGGGTACCGGCGGGCGAAGCGGCTTGCGGCTCTGGCGGTTGCTGAGGCAAAAACTCGGGCGTGGGAGGAGTTCGGAGAGACCATGGAGAAAGACTTCCGTATGGCTTCGAGGCGATTCTGGTCCACCATCCGGCGTCTCAGGAGGGGGAAGCAGTGTAGCACCAACACTGTTTACAGTGGGGGTGGTGTGCTGCTGACCTCGACTCGGGACGTTGTGGGTCGGTGGGCAGAGTACTACGAAGACCTCCTCAATCCCACCAACATGCCTTCCATTGAGGAAGCTGAGCCTGAGGACTTTGGGTTGGGCTCGCCAGTCTCTGGGGGACGAAGTCGCCGAGGTAGTTAAAAAGCTTCTCGGTGGCAGGGCCCCGGGGGTGGGCGAGATCGCCCGGAGTATCTCAAGGCTCTGGATGTTGTAGGGTTGTGTTGGTTAACGCGACTCTGCAGTGTCGCATGGACATCGGGGGGCAGTTCCCCTGGATTGGCAGACTGGGGTGGTGGTCCCCCTGTTTAAAAAAGGGGGATCGGAGGGTGTGCTCCAATTATAGAGGGATCACACCCTTAAGCCTGCCTGGCAAGGTCTATTCGGGGGTACTGGAGAGGAGGGTCCGTCGGATAGTCGAACCTCGGATTTTGGAAGAGCAGTGTGGTTTTCGTCCTGGTCGTGGAACACTGGACCAGCTCTACACCCTCGGCAGGGTCCTGGAGGGTGCATGGGAGTTCGCCCAACCAATCTACATGTGTTTTGTGGACTTGGAGAAGGCGTTCGACCGTGTCCCTTGGGGTGCCCTGTGCGGGGGTTCTCCGGGAGTATGGGGTACCGGGCCCTTTGATACGGGCTGTCAGGTCCCTGTATGACCGGTGTCAGAGTCTGGTCCGCATTGCCGGCAATAAGTCGGGCTCGTTCCCAGTGAGGGTTGGACTCCGCCAGGGCTGCCCTTTGTCACCGATTCTGTTCATTACTTTTATGGACAGAATTTCTAGGCGCAGCCAGGGTGTTGAGGGGATCCGTTTTGGTGGCCTTAGGATTGCATCTCTGCTTTTTGCGGACGATGTGGTCCTATTGGCTTCATTGGGAGGTGATCTGCAGCTCTCACTGGAGCGGTTCGCAGCCGAGTGTGAAGCAGCCGGGATGAGGATCAGTGCCTCCAAGTCTGAGACCATGGTCTTGAGTCGGAAAAGGGTAGAGTGCCTTCTCTGGGTCGAGGGAGATGTCCTGCCTCAAGTGGAGGAGTTCAGATCTCGGATCTTGTTCACGAATGAGGGAAGAAGGGAGCGTGAGATCGACAGGCGGATTGGTGCAGCGTCCGCCGTGAAGCGGGCGCTGTACCGGTCCGTCGTGGTGAAGAGGGAGCTGAGTCAAAAAGCGAAGCTCTCGATTTACCGGTCGATCTACGTTCCTACCCTCATCTATGCTCATGAGCTTTGGGTAATGACCGAAAGAACGAGATCGCGGATACAAGCGGCCGAAATGGGTTTTTCTCCGTAGGGTGGCTGGGCTCTCCCTTAGAGATAGGGTGAGAGGCTCGGTCATCCGGGAGGGACTCGGAGTAGAGCCGCTGCTCCTCCACATCGAGAGGAGCCAGTTGAGGTGGCTCGGGCATCTGGTCAGGATGCCTCCTGGACGCCTCCCTGGTGAGGAGGCCCCGGGGAAGACCCAGGACACGCTGGAGGGACTACGTCTCTCGGCTGGCTTCCAGGACACGCTGGAGGGACTACGTCTCTCGGCTGGCTTGGGAACGCCTCGGGATTCCCCCGGAGGAGCTGGAGGAAGTGGCTGGGGAGAGGGAAGTCTGGGCCTCCCTTCTTAAGCTGCTACCCCCGCGACCCGACCCCGGATAAGCGGCAGAAGATGGATGGATGGATGGATGGATCACCAGGTTTTTGGTACTTTTTGCAAACACAAAACTCTACACTTTTTCCTTTCAATCAATTGAGGGGAAAAAGTCGGCCAGCTGATTTAAACAACATCTGGCTTCTGTAGTAGGATAAATAAATTATCTGCACTGATAACATTTTGGTCCAGTAATTTAAATTCTATGAAAAAATGCATGTTTTTTTTTTTGTTCAGTCTTTATGCATGTTGTTGTATAATCTAGATAAGAAAAAAAACAAAAACAATTACAAACGGTGACAACACAAGCAATTTGGGGTTTTGATTTGGTGTGAATCATAATCAAAACTGAAAGAAATGGTTGATTGAAATATATCGCTACTAGTCGTGGATCTTTATTAAACAGAAAAGAATTGAAATTTTCAAATTTATCAGCGTTTGTCTGTACTATAGCTCACACACAGTTTTCGTCTTACATCCATGTCATCGCAGAGGCGAGAGCCGGATCCGTACTGCAGGCGACACTGATGGACCGCGCTGTACAGCACTCCAGGAAGCATCGAGGTCAGAGACAGCCTGTCCTTCACCGGGGCATCATCAAGACACCAACCCCAGCCGCGACTGTGAGGGCAAAATGAAAAGAAAGAGTTGATTTTTTTTATTTTTATTATTATTATTATTATTATTATTATTATTAGTTCGGAAAGTTTTGAAATGTCTCCTTTTCGAGGAATTTGCTTAACTCCGAAACTTTTTCGGCTTCCACTCTCTGCAGAGCAGCTTCCAGCCTGAAAACCTACGGAAATGTTTTAGAAATTAAAGCAACAGTCATTTAAGAGTTTTCTATGAACTATTCAGGAATGCTTCAAAAGGTTCTCCTTGAATAAACAGCAAAAAAATTAATGAAAACTATTTCTTCACCCGCAGGTAATTACATACGACACAAAACAAATGTCCTTATCGAAACAATAAGTGGAAGATGCAAAAATGGAACAGAAAACCTAAAACTTAATTTTTTATTTTTATTAAACTGGTTTACGAGGTGCGGCTCTGTAAAGAGACAGCATTATAGAAAGTGTTTATATGAGTGAATCCACGTTTGTTTTGCCAGTGGAGACACACGGATCCATTGTAAATTCAGACACAAAGTGCAGCCTGGTGCCGCTGGGGTTACATTACTGCCACTGGGAGATGGAGGCAATGAAGCAAAAATCACAGCAAAGTGCCAGGAACAGCGAGCAAAACAAGCTCACAGCTAAATATTAATGTAAATAATACGGATCACATCTTTTGCTACAAAGTCTGAATCAATTGCATATTAATGCCCTCATTGAGGGACGCAGTATTCAAAAGAAGTCTAAATACAGGCATGAGAAAGAAAACAGAAAACACACGGCACGTCAAAACGGCAAAGAAATCACTTCACTGACGAGATAAGAGCAAGTTGACAAGAAACTAAATTGAATGTCTTGTCAGGATTCAATACCTGACAAAATGGTCTTTAACTGGATTGTTTAAATATTGGTATGTGTGTGACAGGACTCATGGATGTTTGCACCGTGCTCTGACATGATCTACTCTGATTACACCAAAAGTTAGCAAAGTCTTTGTGCTCCGTCAGCTTCCAGAGAAAACTGTGCAACTCTCCTGACTATCTGCATCCGCAATCAAATACGTGCCGTTTATCTTAATCTGCTTTCATTACCTCCACAACCTAATAATCTATATACAAACAAACAAAGTTGGAGTGTTTTCAAGTACATGAATGGCAGCCTGAACAATTCTTCATCACAAAGAACTCTTTCAAATTAATTGCATAGGAGGATCAGCTAAATGGGGTAAATATGCGCCCAAACAAACAAACACCCTGTTTAGTTTTGGAGGCTTTTGACATCCATTAGTTTGTAATCTAGAAATACAATTGCTCTTTTCTATATTATGTCCTTTACAGAAGTATGTGGAAGTGGATTTATATATATATATATATATATATATATATATATATATATATATATATATATATATATATATATATATTTCTGCATCATAACTATAAAATTGTACTGCAAACTCTCACCAATACCTGTAGGCTATGTTTTGATTTGCAGTTATTGAACATTTTCTTCATGGGTCCGAG
This sequence comes from Poeciliopsis turneri, assembly GCA_922788865.1. Lineage (NCBI taxonomy): Eukaryota > Metazoa > Chordata > Actinopteri > Cyprinodontiformes > Poeciliidae > Poeciliopsis > Poeciliopsis turneri. The sequence continues at coordinate 1,791,349 of CAKLNU010000675.1, forward strand.
GTTTTGCAGCTGGCCTGATGACAGTCGTTACAGGAGACAGAGCTGGTCGAGCCGCTGCTGCTGATATACATTCCTTGACAACAAAAGGCCTGCAATTCACTGTGGGTTATTATTTTTCCACTTTTTCAGCCATTCATTGTTAGCAAGTGGAAAAGATAAAACTGGCTCACAATCTGGGAACATATGCTGGATAAAATATGTGGTGAACTAAAAAAAAACTTCCATCAGGTTTTCTCATCTTTATCAGATTATCCTATCAAGCAATTATATAAAAAAAAAAAAAGAAAAGACGCACACAAGACATTCACTAAAGCTGGAATTAATCAGATGCGGTGCATTTAAGCGTCGCCTTTCACCAATCAATGTTCTGCTCTCATAATGACAGTAACGTATGAGATAAAGCAACTTGAATAGTTAAGCGTCTCTACAATTTGAACCAATCCTAAAACGTTCACAAAGCAATTTCAATGCAAAGTACAATTTTTTTCTCTATCAAAAGGAAAAATTTAGAAGACCAACAGTTTGGCAACTTACACTTTTCAGAGACGAATCACTGTGTTAATTTTTAGCTCCGTCTCCCATCTGTACTTCGTTACTCTTGATGTCTACATTTCGGACCACTTCACTGACTCTGCTCTCAAAACTACACAGACAATGTTTTTGCCACAACTGCATTTGATAGTTTGAAGAAAATGATATTCCACTGTAATTTTCTAAACTCACTATTTGCCCTTCCTGACATTTCCTGACATGGCTGATAAAAATATCACCATCTGGAGCCTGTGTCCCTTCCAGGTCTAAAACCTTAAAGAGAATAACTTTTGACATTTGTTAGATTAAAAAACAACAACAACAAAAAAACATTGCATTTTGGACAAATCAGTAGGAGAGTCTGAATTTATCGCCTGGAAGTGTTTTTCCAACAGGACATATAAGGGCTTTTCATCAAAATATGATAAATTATGTTTTTTTTGTTGCTCAATGCTACATTTCTCACAAGAATATTGCAGACATTCCTGGAAAAAAAGCAGATCTCTCCCTACTGTGGACTAAACAATGTTTTTCTTTTACTCCTCACAATGTAACATTTGTTTTCTTCATCTGCTGCATGTCTGATGCTGTCTTCCGACTCGGGTTATTAATGTTTCCGCCAAAGCAGACAGACAAAGCAGACGAAAAATGGTGCTGCATGTCACAGGCTCTGTGGACAATAAGGCACTAGGATGTATGAATTAGGCTGAAGATGTTTCAGTCAGACAAACTGTCTTAGTAATCAGGTAGAAAGATTATATTTCAAATTATGATTTTATCTTTTAAGAGAAAAATATATCCGAACATGTAAGCACTTTTACCTCTGTCCAAACTGAACATTCTCCTATGAAATATGTTTTTTTTTATGAAATAAAAAAATAACAAATTTTAACGAAGTAGCAACTCATGAGGCTGGGCTGCAGCATTCATTAAAAATAATCACCCAATTACTCTTAGATGTATCGTCAGTAATAATGTGTACCACTGTTCTCCATCTATATCCCTCAAATTACATTCACAATCAATGCATCACATTATAAAATATGTTTTAATTTGCATAGTGTGCGCGAGTTTTCCAGTTCCTAGGGGCAGAGAGTGGAAGAAGTTGTCCTTTATGGCCAGTCAGACGCTGGAATTTTTCAAATTAAAGGACGGCTCTGTTCTGTTCACCGCTCAGCCATTCCATGCGATAATATCAGCCCTTCGCTCAGCACGGCCTCCTACGCTCCTGATGAAACGGCACCTACAGATCAAACCTCCTTGTTAGCATGAGCTGTGAGGCCTGTCCTGCAGCGAGTGGCACAGACCAAGCAGAGAAAAGGGAGGCGAATGCGCTGCAGAGTGGAAAGACGTGAAAATAGAAGTTACAGCCAAAACCCGTTGTTTATTGATCAGCGCCCCGCAACCATTCCTGCTCTGGAAGATGCTATATTCAAAAAGCACAGCCAAACTCTGAAAAAGATCTTCAGAGTTTACAAAGAGCAGAGTCAACCCAGTCACACTGTTTCGATCAACTCATGCAGACTGTGGCTGGGACAGATATTTTTGTATGCGTCTGTTTTATGTTTTTTTTTGGTTAGACATGCAAGACTTTGTCTTCATTCTCTTGTTTAAGCTTCTGATAACTATTTTTAAAAGTTTTCAATGCATTGAAAAGCTATATCTGCCCCCAAAGAGCAAAAACCTCCAGGATGTCAAGAATGCAGAGGAAAAAGAAAAACCTGAAGGCGTTTTATTTCCTGAAGGCAACGTCTGAGCCAGCCAAGCAGCCAAGAGATGGAATCCGACCTTTGCTGGCAGGTGTGGAAACAAGCATCTGGAGAACCCATCCTAGCTGCAAAGACAAAGGTGGTCACACCAAATGTGCTGAATTAAAGTAAATTGTCCTGTCGATTTTCTGTGAGCCTACCGCAATCTGACCTATATTTAAATGAGTTTGAAACACCAAAGTTATGCTCTAACACTGAAAACCTTTTTGTATATTTTAGGTTCTTAATCAGCTTTAATTATTTCAGCCCAGAATTAGTTTTTCTGTTTGTTCAGTAGTTGTTTAGCTCTACTTTCATTTGTCATCAATTTTTAGCTGAGCAGTCGCAGTCAAATAGTTTACAATATATTTGATTCTAGGTTGTGGTTCATGTTAAAATTGATTGTTTTACTCTAAAATATTTAATTAATCCTAGGAAAACAGAATTCTTCATTTAGCAGAGAGAGAGCTAATCCTTCAGAGAAATTTCGGACAGATCATAAGATTGTTTTATTCATGTATTCTTGTCAGACAAATTTTCTCTAGTGTGATTTTTTTTCATATCACTATAGGTCAAATTTCAAAGAAATGTGTAAAAGGCTTTTCCTTTACACAGATATCCAATCAAAGCAAGTTCCACATGTAGGTTCAGCATTAAAATACACAAGAAAAAACTTATTCTCACAACCAAATATTTCACAAATACAACGTTGAGCGTAATGAACAGATTTCTTAAGCTGCGTTTCCCAAGTATTTCCTTCTGTTCCAACTAAAACATTATTCCAAATAGCTCAACAAAATCCTCAGACAAGGAGCTTTTGTGACTCCCACATGTGTAAATATTACCCGACGACTCTGTTCTCCACCTCTTACCATGGAGTGAAGAGCTACCATGCTGTCAAATAGCTGTGCAGCCTCTGAATGAATTCCAGATGCTTAGAGCCGAGAAACTGGGGCAACGATCCCGAATCATTTCAGACAGTCGACACTTGTGCGGTGGAAGTCAGAATCAGAACTTTGATGTCAGCAGCTGACTGTATAGCTGACAGAGATACAAACTGTTCCCTGTAAAAATAGATAAGCAAGCGGAAACATACTCTGGATGCTCGGCTTTAGCCGCTCCTATGAGGCGAAGGACAAATGCAGCATTAAACAGATTGCGGTATTTGAACAGACTGACTCTACAATCAGTTTTTGACCAACAAAGCCTGAAGAACTGATAACATTCAGTTAATTACCCGCAGTATGTAAACCCAGGACGATTTTCTTCCCTTTTTTTAATGAAAAACAGCAGAAGTTAGAGAGCATGACCAAACTTTGACCTCCTTTAATGTGACTCACAGACTATCTTTAGAGCTTTTACGAGCCAAGTGCAGAACAATCCACAGGGGCGTTAATCTGGTTGAAACTGGTAATTTTTGGAGCCTCTTGATTATGTAGAATAACTGAGTAGAATAACATGCTCACTATTTGTTATAGTGAGCATGACGACGTGAATTTGCGCGTTTGTCCGATTCAACTTGTGCGAAGGTTTCCACATCTATCAGACAATGTCCTTTGTCCGGAACCCGGCTGTAGTTTTGGATGCTCCACGTTTAGACGTCGCTGCGCCACCATTTAAACTGAGACCCTTATTGAAAAAGGGTCAGAGACTCCAAACAACAGTGATTTCAGTTTTCACGGAAAACTGACATCTTGACTTGGTTTAACAACCCAAAGTGATTTGCACAACAAGAACATTTTATTTAACCTCTGTGCAGCTTATCGCTTCAGGTTCAACGTACGCAGATTTAACCTCGAAGAGGTTGACGACAGAAATCAAATCTAAATTTTCACAAAGTTGTGAAGAATCTCTTGATGTTTTGTGAACCACAGGTGGAGAAGGCTATAAAATATAATTATTTTGTCTATGTGTCAAAAATCTTGCATTAACGTTGAGAAGTCTACTTCAGTTAAAGATAAGAAAAACTATACAAACCTACAAACCTGCAATTTTTTATAGTATAGTAAATCATCTGTAGACTCAAACAAATACCTAATTGAATCCAAGCAAAAAAAAAAAAAAAAGTTTGAGTGAAAAATAAGCCTCCTTATTCCCTTTATCAAATGAGCTACAGAGAAAATGAAGCCTGCAGAGATTTCACCCAAATTAATTTCAAGCAATGTACCAGCAGGAGTCCCTGAACCCCTGCTGAGTGACATCCATGCTGCTCTGTTTTGAAAGGTGTAGACCTCGATTATACATCATTTTATGCCACAACGCTCACGAGTAAAAGGCTTTAAGATATCAGAGCCACAGTAGGAACATTTAGCAGCAACAATGGTTTATGAGGACAGGATGTGCATAAATAAGGTTTCGCACTTTCTCTGTCGTCTACAGGGGGACGTACTTGTTGAGTCATGAGGAAGTATCAAAGTGCTATTTTTACCAAAGGATTCAAAGGCAGTTGTCAATGTTTTGTGGTAAACAAGAGGATGAGTGTTCAGAGAGCAAACTTGGAAGTATGTTGAAGGAAATATTTCTACGTCTGTGAGGAAAGGAGAAATCATCCGTATCTCTGTGTATAAGCAGACTTTTTATTTCACAACATGAATGGATGAACATGTCAGCTGAGGTGTAAAACATAAGCACCATTTCACACGTTCATCTAATTCAGGTGGCAATAGTTCTGTTTTTACAAAGATGCACAATAATTTCAGTAGTTTTGTTATTAGATTCTGACAAATATTTGCGTATTTGAAGGGGGAGGACCTCGTGTCTTTGTTGTGTTTTGTGTCACCACACAGAGATTGTTTTTAGATCTAAGAATTATGAAAAAGTTAATTAGTTCCCATGAATGTTTTCGAACACAGCAAGCATGGATTACTTTGGTTTTCACGACTCATTTTAAACCGTGCTGATACAATTCAAAAACATTCAGTGCATCTAGCTTGTGTGTGTGCGTGTGTGCGTGTGTGTGTGCAGACTCATTTAGCCCTCCCTTAATGTGTAGTTTATAAGCTGCACTGGCTCTAGATGAATATTTACTGTGAGCTGTTGCAATTGGTGTCAACATCGTTAGTTTTCTTATATTTATATTTCAGGAGTATTTCTGTAAAAGTAAGATGTCTAAAGTTTGGGATCCCTAAAAAGTCATTGCACACCAAAATTTACTTGCAGAAGTGCAGCCATCTTTTGATTTAGTTTTCGCCCGAAGCAATAGCCCGTTACATTCCCTCAGCAGCTGAAAAACTCCAGTTATTGGTGAACCTATGGGGAAAAAGACAGAGGTAACCTGCAGGGAAACAAGCTGCTACTCTCCCTATTTGCCAAGAAGAGAAATCCTGAACATCAGAAACAGAAAGTTGCCACATTTCTTCTCTTTCCTTTTGGAGGATCTGTTTTGGAGGACTTTTTGGTGAGTTTGTTTATTCGCACCGACTCCCACAGACAGAGTCCACACACTCAGTTACAGAAACTTAAAGATGCCTTAGCAACAATATAGTTTATGGTGATCAGCAATGGTGGAGTTAAAAGGGTTCAATGCAAAATATTTAAATAATTGTTTTAATTGAAACAAGCTCTGCTGAAAAAAGTATAGAAAAAAAGTTATAGAAAAAAGTAGTGTGTCAATATTTGTGTGGTGTCCTAAAGCTGAAGGGTTTTTTAAGATACCTCTTAAAAAATTAATGAAGTTATAAAAAGAATCACAGCAACATATTTTTGATGAGGGAATAAGATTAGAACAGGATATAAAGCTCAAAAAGTCGATTTCACATCACGCCCCACTTCAAATGAGGTACATAAGAAGGCAGGTGTCGGCAACAAGAAAGCAATCCACAAAGATATCAAGCAATTTATTCCACAACTTCAGTTATAGATACGAAATTAAGCGGAAATATTGAGCAGATTTTAGAAACCTATAAAATACTTTATTATGAAGCATGTTTTGGGGGGTAATGGTACCTGTAATAAGATTTGTGTGCACATGAGCTGTTTTTTAAATCTCAAAGGTTCTGGGGATCCATTCCATGCAACCCGATCTTTACTTCTTTCCATAGATTTCCAGCTGGATGCCATTCACATGGTTCTGTGAGCTACACTAGCGGTTTTAGTTTATTTCTTTAAGACTAATTAACAGTTTCTTTGGCAGCATGTGTGGGACTGCTGCCCGGAAACACATCCGTCCACTTTGAATTTCTCATTTTGTTTTATGAATGCCCATATGCTGTATCATAACTCACATAAATTTAAATTTAGGCATGGTTTTTTTAATGGGCATGAAGAAACTTCCTCTCTGCAAACATGACATGCACAAAGATATCAAAAATACTTCAGCCAAGTTCATTTGAGCTGAATATTTTCTGCCAGCTTGTCAAAATCTTCTGCACAGACTTTGAAACATGTTTTTTTTTTTCTTTAGGAGTGGAGAGTACAGACCAATGAATGAGCATGAAATCTGTTATATTTAGATCATATTTGTTGTTTTCACAGGGAAAACTGTGCCTGCTGTTCTCAGGTCTTTCTTAAGGCCTTTGCGAGTTTCCCTTAGGGCATCTGACCTGAGCTGATTTATGGTGAAATTATGTTATTTCCACCTCTGCATTATGGCTCCAATGGGACTTAATGAAACGGTTTATAAAAGCAGCTCTCAGGCTGCTTTCTTGCATTCAACTCTTTTTGTTTGTTCATGCTTTCTTCCAGTATTACTCCACTTTATATCACATATCACATTTGGACCAACTATAAATGTCATATCTTAAAGTGTTAGAATTACTTGGGTCGTTACAGACATCTGACATGAATGTTGTATAAATAAATATTAGAAAAGAGGTACGGAGAAAAACGTTGACAGGTTCAATACTTATCTCACCCACTAATTAAAGTGGGGCAAGTGGTGAAATATTGAAGGAAGACGTGTTCAAGCACCAGATGTCAGCCACCTCAGATCAAGATGGATAGTTTTAACGGCGAAAGTGAAAAGTTAGATGTGAGGTGTTGGAGATGGCGAGTGTGAGAAAAATACCAGAGGCAGAGTAGATATCAAGAACTTTTATAAGGCGTTACGCTAAACAGACAAGTTGAGAAGTGATGCCTGGTTCAGGCTGAGCCTGCTGCCCAAACTCTCTCCCCACAGTGTGCGTTCAAAACGTGCTTGAAGAAGGAAAGGGCAGGACTACACAGAAGGTTAAAGGATGAAGTAATGCTGGATATGAAGAGGATCGGTGTGACTTAATGTTAGGGAAGAGAGTGAGATGAATTTATATGACAAGGTGAAGAAAGGAGGAAGAAGTGAAAGCAACCTATCTGTCCCATCAAAGCTGAGATAATGTTTGAAATGCGATATTGTTTTTCCATTTCTTTTTTGTTTTATTTTTATTTTTTTTTGCACAATATTGATTACAAGAGTTATTCACTGGTTCCAGCCCCTACTTTCACAACCTGCTTCACCGGGGTGGCGAGCACGCAGAGTCGATGTCAGAAGACTGCCAGTCATTCTAGGCTCTAGTGGAAAAGGGTTGTAAAACAGGCCGGTGTGACTTAACACGGGTGGAAGAGAAAAACGTTTTGAATCACAAAACCTTGCACATTCAGACAGCTGTGTGGTCAGACATTTAAAGCAGCACTCACTCTAGGAAGCGGGTGATATACTGACGGCTGCAGCGGGACCACCGGGGCAGGAAGGTGCCGTACAGGAGCTGTGGAGACATGACGAAAGGTCGTTTCCCAATCGGTTCACAGTCATTACCGTTGCCATCATGCTGAATCCCAAAGCTGCGACATAAAAGCAAATCCCACAAAAGGGGAAATTAATGTGAGTGGGCATGGCATGCAGTACACACATCAACATAAAGCTACTTTTTTGGCAACAAAGGAGACACGTGGGTCTGTCTGTCTGTCCCTCAACTCATTCACTGTGGGAGCAGCAGTATTGACTCAGACAGCCACTGCAACAAATAAAGTCTGTGCAACCCGGTGATAAACACGAGCCTATTTGTTCTTCACTTTGTTAGTTGCAGCTCGCTTCTATCGAAATACTCTCCAGAAAATAAAAGGTTGCCGTCACATTACAGGTACGGCAGCGCTGTGCTCTTCTTGAGGATAAAAGCGCAGCAACATGAATACTCCCTTCAGAATGAAGTTTAGCCCGGCGTATCTACGGGTTTTCTAAAGATGCTCCTTGAAAGGAAATTCTAAATATATGCGGAAAAGCCAACTCCTCTCAGCCTAGTGCATATGTTTCATAATCTTTAAAATTCTTACCAGTCTCTCAAGATTAATTTATTTTCATTTAGGCGCTTTATCATCTGGTGCACAGCTTGCTTTGATATTCAGACGTTTGTAGTGAATTACTGCAGAGGAGAAGCCAGGTGAATTTCCCTGCTTGCTCTGC